>OZ018324.1:48872360-49472360 GCA_963969495.1 Ceratothoa steindachneri | reverse complement strand
TACCATCTCTTTTGTATTTGTGTCCCTATTGGAAATTTAGCCATGTAATTAACTTATATAAGTATAATGTCACTTCCTTCGAAAGCTCCATCTTGGGAGAGAAGGAGATGCCAGGGCAAGGAGGTTACCCCCCCCACACACACACCACTACACATCTGGAAGACAACGTCTACCCGTGGCGCCTGAGAAAGATGCACATGTACGGCCAGACAGCCCCAAGGGAGCAGCAAGAATTCCGCGCGGTCGCGTGACCCATGTTGCCCCCCACCCACACCCCCGCCGCATACAGCTCCGTCTTGGTTAGTAGCCACGTACAGTCTCGTGCACCCTGCCCCGCCTCCCAACAGCTTCCAGCTACGAACGCGACGCGCGTCACCTCGCTACGCAGCCTTGCTTGTACCTAAGGCCAGAGTTCCCTCCCGACAGACGATAGACACGGACAGGCATCTATTACTCGGGTATCGACTTTGTTCCCGTCGGAGTACTCCCTCGTTTATTTCTCAGCGAGGTTAAAGAAGAAGGAATTTTGCAAGTGAAACTTTGTAGCGTCCCGCTTAATCGTCGTATCCAAAGCCTCCAGTCAATTAGGCTTTACGTATGTCTCCCCATCAGTTGCACTCTCCCACTTTCCCTGGAAGCAATCACCATCACCATACATCCTCTCTAGGACTCTCGTCCCCGTCGAGTCATTTGTATCACCCTCAGGGGTCTCATCTTATTTATTATATTTATTTACTTTTGCTAATAATATTTTCTTTGTATATAGTAAAGTTATTTTTCTACAATCAGTTTCTCTAAACCCAAAACCTCTAAGAATTGATTATTTAGGCCAACTGCACTCGATTTTGATTATTTAACCCTCGCACTGGTATCTATATAACAATTTTTGGCGTCTCTCCTTCCCGAGTCTCTACGACAGAGAACAAAAAACCTTCAGGGGTGGGGACATCGCTTTAGAGTACAAATCTTTGGAGGAGCCGTTTTCTTTCTCTGTTCCTTTGAATTAAAATTCGTTGAAGCAGCCCTTTTGTGGCTCTCCTTTAAACTAAGGATTCTTGTAGTAGTACTTGTTGTCTCTTCTCCTTTAAACTAAGGATTATTGTAGCAGTCATTTCCTCCTTTAAACTGAAGATTCTTGGAGCAGCCATTTCCTGGCTCTCCATCCTTGCTCAAGTCTTCTTAAGGATGGCACCTCTTAGGTCCTCCTTTGACTTATTTAGAGCATACGTACCAAGGATCTCAACGTTTGGAATATATGCGCATTGCCAAACTGCCTTCCATCTTCTTATAAGTGAATTTATATTCCCCAAACTCGGACCAAGCTGTGCATCATTCACAGGGTACACTAGAGAATGCATGTTTCCTTTATAGCGAACTATTCTTCTTGCTGGCTCACTCATCCACGTATTTATTTCCAAAAATCTAAACCTAGCAACAAACTTGTCGAGAATCTCATTCCTCATACAACTACGGAGAGTCTTTTAATCTCACTCGGGGAAACTTTCAAATCTCTAATTAGCTTTTCCTTGTTTGCTACTTTGCATTTGCCGGGATCCAAAGTCGCTCGGTTATGGCAAGTCCAAAGGTCACCGGTTATAGGCTGATAGTTGGTCTATAGGCTATTGGTTACCAGGGTACTGGTGGAGGTCGACTCGACTGTTTCCCATCCAAGTACTAACCTTTCCCAATGTTGCTTAACTTCGAGTAGTGCTATTAGAGTATTCGGTTAACGGGCCCTGACCTAGGTCTGACTCAAATTGGGGGGGGGGGGAGATTATCCTCTCACTTGGTTTTAGTAAAGTAGGCTGGGTAAGAGGCCCAGTTGGATACTATCAGGAAAAGGAATCTCGAAACGCGGATTCGAGGACTCTGTATCGGGTGGAGAAATTGGTAGGCTTAGGCACAAAGAATTTTATTGAACTTGTGTCGGGTATTTGAGGCAGGCCTACTAATATTTTAGTCTGTTTCCGACCATCCTTCTGACTACTTGACTGTTTGACTGACTGTCCTTTGACTGACATCTTTAGGTTCTACCCAGAGCTGTATATAATGCATCGAAAACAGTGGGTATGAACGGCTGTTAGCCGATTGCACGGCTCGGGCGGAGCTTAGTCTACTGGGTGTTTATTTGTGTGTGCACGGGGATACAGAAAACTTTATCTCAAATTTCGAGAATACGATTTTGTCTTTCGCAGCCCTTTGACAGCTCGGTGTAAATGATTCACACGTTTTGACACTTGTTGGTACAGCTGTGGAATTTCCTAGAACTTTGGTGATAAGGCTCCGTGCAGATATCGCGAGAGGTGTGTAAGTGCATATGCCTGTGAGTGTGTAAATGTGTGAGCGCATATTGATGCGAAAATTTGTTTTAACTCTAGCTCTTTATAAGAACCGTATATATTATTTTTTACATGATCAAATGTTGTATATTATTATTCATCTGTAAAATGTTATATATTGTTATTTATATGACATAATGTTATATATTTTAGATTAGTTGTATGAGCATACTTATGTGCGTACCCATTCCAAGTTTTCATAGGATTTATATGGCATTTATCTGTGAGGCTTCATTGTCAATCCTATTTCGCCTTGTAATAGGCACTACAGGTTTACCATATGGTAGCTAGAGATGTATTGTTCAGTTTTAGGTTGAGGAGGTGCTTGACCTTAGCACGGTTAAAACTGCCCACGGCTATGCCTAAACTCACAACAGATCGAGCAATAAGGAGGGTAGGTACATTCTCACCTAAAATGACTACTCACAGGGCTGTACAGACGTGCATGTCGGTGCTCCTGGGCAGCCTAGGTTATGCTGTTAAGCTATCTATATTTCTACTCGCCATTACTAAAGATCTAAACCATCCATGTGCTATGATATTGCCCATGCCCGATACGTTGTGATAATGTCCATGGTGCAAGAAACTGTGATATTACCTTATAATTCAAATGAAAGGTGAGAAACAATCAAGTAACAGTGTAGGCCTATTCTAAACTTGTGAAGCTACCCTATCCCACCCAGTTTGCCCAATTATGCCTAACATTCATTAAAGTAGAAGTGCCTTATTTCTTCTTAAAAAGCGCTGTGGATACCCTAGCAGTGAAGTGGTTTTGAAACTCAAAAATTCCAAGTTATTTCACGCCCGAAACAGCAAACGGGGACGCTATGTTCAGCGTAAGATTCCTCTTTTAGGAATCCAGAAAGTTAAAGGAAAACTACTCGCAGGTAAACCCGACAATCACTTTGAAATTCACCGATTGTGGTACAACTTCCCAAAATTGGTGCTTTTCAATGTCATCTCCCCGCCCTCATCACCTCTATTACCGCAGGTATTGTTGCAATAACCGAGGCTTGGCAAATAACCATGGACAATGTAGTTCTTCCAGGCTATGATATTTTCCATCGATTAAGCACAAACAAGCGGGATGGTGAAGTAGTTTTGTTGTGTCACGATGATCCACTCACCCCTCCCAACTGACAATTCAAGTCCCCGAGGAGATGTTATAGGTCCGCATCACGCCTCCCATCCCCTCCATGCTGCCTCCATCATCTGCTGCGTTTTTCACCACCCATAGAGCCCGTACTAAACATCTTCTACTAGAACATCTCACGCAAACCAAAGATCAACTGCGTGTGCAGTATCGAGCCTCTAAGCTTATCATCTGCGGTGATTTTAACGAAATTGTAACCTGTGATTTACAGAACGATTACATCTCGTACAAGCTATAGACTTTCTTATACATCAGCACAGTATCCTAGACATCCGCTAGATCGAAGCACCCATTAATTGGTTCTGTGGCAACTATCCTCGACTGTGTCACAGCTTTATTGTAGCACCACTCGGAAATACCGACCGCTGAGACAGTCCTCCATCCTGCAATTTGGGCAATGGATTACCCACTATCCTTGGACCGAGGTCATCACAGCTGAAGATGTAGAGAACAAATTGGAGAAATACGTTTCTAGCATCACCGAATCACCGACGCATTCCATCATTTCTTTCCTAACAAAAGTCTCACTACACACCCCTCCGATTTACCCTGGATCATAGGCCGCCGCATTAAACGCCTTATGCTTCAGAGGGATCAAGGCTTTCGCTCACTACTTAACAAAGTAATACGAGAAATTAAGTTAGCAAAGCAGACTTATTATGCAAGCAAGCTACAGAATTTAAAGTCTAGTCAGTGGTTTCGGAAGGTACGAGAGCTCTGTGACTTGGCTACTCAGCCTGGTTGGCTCCCCTGTACCAGCCACTTGACTTCGGACGAAGCGGCCGAAGCACTTAATACTCATTTTGCTTCCATCTGCCAACAGCCTTCCTCCCCCTCGACCTCGCAGGCCTCCCCGCGTACCTGCCACTCCGCTCTGCACCTCCCACTGTTTCCCAGATTCAGGTGTACTACAGACTCAGAAATTTCCGAGAGAAACGGTCAATCACTCCAAATGATCTTCTCATGCGCCTTATCAAGGAATTTTCCTTGGAACTAAGCATCTCCTTGAAGTCCATTATCAAAGCTTCTCTTTAGTAGTGCAAGTGTCCATCCAACTGGAAGAGCTTCTAAGTCACCGCCATCGCCAAGACCACCAATCCCGTTACCTTCAGCCACATGAGCCCCAGAGCTATCACCCCGCTTCCAAGCCTGCTGTGGGAGAGCTTCGTGGCGGAATGGATATACGTGGATATTTTTCCGGTGGTTGACGTAAGGAATTCGACCTAGTTAATCACACTACTGTTCTCACCAAAGCCGCAATATTAACGGACATCCGAGAATGCCTCCTCTACTGGCTATTAGACTTCCTTTTAGGGCGTCGCCAGGCTGCTTTTGTGCAGCATGTGGTCTCTAACTTCGCCTCCTTTACATGAGGTGTGCTCCAATGCACACAGATGGGCCCCCTTTGATTCCTTATCGTCATAAACGACGCTCCTCTGGACACCGAACACCATTGGAAGTATGTTGATGATTCTACCATCGCTGCGGCCGACAAAAAACCCCTCCCGGATTACAATTCCCTTCAACGCTCCATCAACGCCCTTCTAGAATGGACAACCTCTAACAACGTCACTATCAACCACCAGAAGTCAGTCGTTATGCAGTTCGACGTTTCCACTACCATCCCAGTTCTGACCCTCACATTTGGTGACCACACCCTCGCCCTGGTCTCTATTCCACTAAGCATTTTGGCCTTACTATTGACGAAAAGCTCAGCCGAGACCTGCACATTGACAACATTGTTAGCTCGGCCTCGTATAGGCTGCACATGTTGCATAGACTGAAGCCCCTTGGCGTCCCTGCACTGGAACTTACAAACATTTATAAAATGTTTATTCTCCCCAAATTAATGTATGCGTCTCCTGCCTGGTCCCCCTGCCTCACTGCTACCCAGCTTGGCCGCCTAGAGAAGGTACAGAAACGCGCCATGAAGATCTTTCTGGGCGCCAATTACACGAGCATCACGTAGCGACCTCTTATCTAGAACTCACCCCTCTATCAGCTCAGTAATCCACCGGTCTCGAACAGTTTGGCCATAAACTGCTGAACAACCATCGTCATCGCGACATACTTACCCTTGACGCTCCACGTCCCCGCTTTGTTTTTCGTATCCACAACAAGCTAGCCCCAATCAGAGACCGCACAGAGCGCTACAAGAACAGTGCAGTTCCTACACTAATTAAAATTGTCGATAAAATCATTAACGTCTGATATGTCTAGCTATTTTCATATTTCACTATGTATGTGTTTTTCAGTTTTGGTGCTCTATATATATTATTCTGTTACCTTAAATGTATATTTTCAGCCAAATGACTGCCAGCTTCTGTAAAACCGTTGGTGCAATCGTGCCGGGAGACTTTGGTCCTGGGCTGCTATGATAAAGCCCTCTGTTTCTGCCTTGAATCCTGTAGCTCGTAGCCAGTTGTGTGTCTGTTCCTGGTCTACATCAGGTTGTTGAATTCGTTGGGGGTATTTGCCTTGGTTGTTCATGGTTTCCCATCTGGATTTAAGTTGCTTTTGTTTTTGTCCACAATGTTTGGCTTTGGTCTTGGTTCGACAGGCATAGTTGATGTTTGCTTCGTCTTCTGCCTGGGGAACTGAAGGCATCTGGAGCTCTTGGGTGAACTTAATTTTCTGTTTGTTGATGGAGTATACCTCTACCTACTTCCCGTCTTGGCAGGTACATCCTATCTACATCAGATTTTGGGATGATGCATTCGATGCATTGTAAGGAGCTTACTGGTGTTTGTGTCTAATTTGGTCAGCTTTTGCATCTTCCAGTAGATGATATTGAAGCTATATGTAACTACTGAAACTGTTAAGGTGTTAATGGCTTCTAGCTTGTTTTCAGACTTCAGTTCTGATTTAAGGGCCATCCGAACTCTACGATAGTACTCCTTTCTGATATGTTCTCTCATTTTGTTGTGTTATACTCCATTACCCTTATTGACACCAAGGTATTCATAGGTACCCTCTTGTTCGAGGTCACAGATGACTGTATCAGCATCAAGTGTGATATTTGAGGAGTTAGTTAAGTGGCCCTTCTTGAAAGTGGCCTTGACGCATTTGACCAGTCCGAATTCCATTCCAATGTCAATGATGAAGGCTTTGACTATCTTCATGAGCACAGTCTGTTCCTCATCATTTTTTTCATATGCCTTCAGGTCGTCCATGTAGAAAAGGTGGCTAATCTTGCCTTGTGCGGTGTTATATCCACAACCAGTCCTGTTCAGAAGCATGCTAAGTGGGGTTAGTGCAAGGAAAAATAGTAGGGGGGGGGATAGTGAGTCTCCTTGGGATATGCCACTTTTGATGTTAATAGGCTTAGATGTTATTATACCCTTGCCATGGTTGAGGTGAAGGATGGGTTTCCACGTTTTCATGTTTTCCAGCATGAAACGAGTGATGGTGTGGCAGATTTTGTAGACCACAAGACTTTTAATTATCCAGGTGTGTGGCACGCTGTCAAAGGCCTTTTTTGTAGTCAATTCATTCAGTTGATAGATTACGTTTTTACACTTCACCTCCTCAAGGATGGACTTGTCAATGAGGAGTTGGTCTTTGCAACCATAAGTCCTTCGCCTACATCCTTTCTATCCTTCGGTGAGTAGATTGTTATTCTCGAGGAAGGTGTAGGTCCTTTCTGTGATGATAGAGATTAATACCTTGTACATTGTCGGTAGGCATGTAATTGGTCTGTAGTTCTTGAGGTTACCCCTGTCTTAGTTCTTTGGTAGGAGGAAAGTGGTACTTTTTGTTAGCCATTCTCGGACCTGCTCTTGAGGTTACCCCGTCTTAGTTCTTTGGTAGGAGGAAAGTGGTACCTTTTGTTAGCCATTCTGGGACCTGTTCTGGATCTTTCAGGATGTTAATATTATTATTATTATCGCAGTTGTAATAAACTGAATTAGCCTAAAATTTACTTTACGAATGGAGTGATTCATATCGGGCAGTTATACGGCCTAACTAGACTGGAGTGGGCCTCCTCTGGGGCTGTCGTGGGGTTAATAAGTTCCGAGGCGGGTTTGGTTTCACATCATAATATTGAACTATATTAGTACCTATTTCTCTCTCACGGGCCTTTCGACCATGATCTATTTCGGAACACCTTTCTTTAACTTTGTTAATGGTTAAAGTAGGATTTACATCTAGCAAAACATTTTCCTATAATATCATATAGGCTTGTGGGGAGAAGTTCGCATACATGACCCTATTCATCTACCAATAAATAAGTGTTTCTTTGGCTACTGTAGGTTTAAATTTTCTTCACTATCCTGAGGGCTGTGCATACTAACTGGTTGGAGCTAGCAAATAAATCATGGAAATCCTACTTCTCCTCTTTTTCTCCATTTTGAATGAAATCAATTACTGATCAACAATAGAGGTTGGGCCAATTTCACATTCCTCTACACTTCTTTTAACTCGTCCAAAGTGTCGGCTAATAGTAAAGACAGTATTAATCTGGAATTGAACGCTCTCAGATTGATCTATTGTGGGAAGCGTGGAGTTATGTCACCAGTTTGGGGGTACGAGTTTCTTTAATGGAATGTAGCGCGTTTAGAGGTAATTGGTTACTGAGCGCTAACCTTGGGCTGACTCCATTTGTGGATGATTATCCTCTCGTTTTGATTTTAGCGTTCGAGGCTGGGTAAGAGGATCAGTTGATTACCCGTAGGAGAAAGGAAATCCAGAAAGGCGGATTTTAGGACTCTTTATTGGACGGAGACTCGGTAGGCCTAGGATCAATGAATTTGTTTAGTATATTTCGGGTATTTGAAGCTGGCCTACTAATGTCGGGGTCTACTTTTAGGCCTACGCTTCCTCCTCTCGAGCTGACAGTTGACCTTTTCACTGATTTTGGAACTGCTTACGGCCAACTGCCTACTGCTTTACTACCTACTTCCCTCGGGGTCTACTTTGGACGTTATTTAACGAGTCGAAAAAATCTCGGTGTGGCTCATTGTTAGCCAATCATACAGTTTGGGCAAAGCTTACTTGACTGGAATGTTTATCGTGTGTACAGGAAACTAGAGAGAAATGAGCAGGAAGTTTTTGATTTATGCCTCTGCTAGATAATTTTATCTTGGGGACAGAGATAATTTTAGGAAATAAGATTTCGTGTTTCAAGGCTCTGTAACAATAAATAAAAGCCCAGCGCCTTCTCTGTTTCTCAGCTTAGTGTGTTTGATAAATATATCTGCAAAGCTGTTTCGGCGTCTCATAGAATTTTTGGCGCAGCCCCAAATGGTCAGCAAAGATAGCGCGAAAAGCGCCGTTTGGTCGTGTATGCGTGTGATCGTGTGAAAGCGTCTCGAATTCATTTTTGCCAATATAACCCTTACAGGAATAAAGTATATAGTATTAACACGGATCAATGGCAATATCATACAATTTCAGTAGATTATTTGCAAGTGCATAATTATGTGCGTTCCCATTTCAAGACTTCATAGGACTCACATGACACTCATTTGTGAGGCTTCATTGTTGATCCTAATCGACCTCGAATTATTTTTTCATATCTGCCTTTACAAGAATACAATATTTATATATTATTTACATGGTTCCATGACAAAATGTTATACAATTTCAGTAGATTAATTGCATGTGCATATTTATGTGCCTGCCCATTTCAAGAATTTATAGGACTCACATTTGTGAGGCTTCATTGTTGATCATAATCCACCTTGCAATGGGGGACCTCAAGACTCCCCTCCAAGAAAACGGAGTTTTAAAAATTTTATTGAACTAGGAGTCTTACAATATTTTATACACCTTAAGAATGAACTCAGAGTCTTAAAATTTTTTAGACACCTTAAGAAAGAACTTCTATCAGTTATTTTTAGTCGCGTGCGAGTCTAGTCGTGAGTGACTCAGCATCTCACTATGTCGGTCGGTCGGTTCTCGTTTTGATTTTATATTGTTTTTGTAATAACATCGTAAGTATTTGGCTGATTCTAACGAAATTTGGCACCCTTATGTTGTTTTACAGTCTCTTTCGAATGATATAATTGAAAATTTTTTCCCAGTGTTAACACGGGAATTATTTGGTTTTGGTAATAACATCATAACTATTCATCCGAATCTAACGAAATTTGAAGCGCTTATGCTGTTTTACATTCTCTTTCGAATAACAAAATTGCCAAAGTTATCGCAAGGTTAGCCAGGGAATTATTTTGTTTTGGCAATAACATCATAACTATTCGGCATATTCTAATAAAATTTGAAACCGTTATGTTGTTTTAGATTCTCTTTCGAATGATATAATTGCAAAGTCCTCCCAAGGTTAACCAAGGATTTTTTTTTTGGGGGGGGGGGTAAGCATATTAACTATTTGGCCGATTCTAACGAAATTTGAAACCCTTATGTGAATTTACATTCTCTTTTGAATGATATAATTGCCAAAGTCCTCCTAAGGTTAACCCGGGAGTTATTTTTTTTGGAGGGGGGGGGGACATAATAACTATTTGGCCGATTATAACGAAATTTGACACCCTTATGTCGTTTTACATTCTCTTTCGAATGATATAATTGTCAAAGTCCTCCCGAGGTTAACATAGGAATTATTTTTTTTGGCAATAACATCATAACTATTCATCCGATTCTAACGAAATTTGAAACCCTTATGTCATTTTACATTCTCTTCTGAATGATATAATTGCCAAAGTTCTCCCAAGGTTATCCCTGGAATTATTTTGTTTTGGCCATAACATCATAACTATTCGGCCGATACTAAAAAAATTGAAACCCTTATGTTGTTTTAAATTCTCTTTCCAATTTAATGATATAATTGCCAAAGTCCTCCTAAGGTTAACCCGGGAGTTATTTTTATTATTTTTGGGGGGGGTGAGGGCAAAAAATCATAACTATTTGGCCAATTCTAACGTAATTGGAAACCCTTATATTGTTTAACATTATCTTTCCAATAATATAATAGCAAAAGTCCTCCCAAGATTACCCCGGGAATTATTTTGTTTTGGCAAGGACATCATAACTATTCCACCCTTCTAACTAAATTTGAAACACTTATGTCGTTTTACAGTCTCTTTCGAATAATAGATTTGCCAAAGTCCTCTCAAGGTTACTCCGGGAATTATTGAGAAATTTAAAGGTCGTAAGGTCATAAATCAGAATAAGTGAGAGCACGTGACTTTTTGGTCAGCAGACCTTGTTGTATATAGGCTACCTAGCTATTTAAGTAATATAATTCAAATTTTTAAATAAATCTGACATAATAGCCTTTATTTATTTGTATAAGTAATCATCTCTACGGTTTTTCATCTGAGCAAAGGTATTAGTTACTCTGCTGTTTTAATCTCCGATTTCACTTATACATATATTCCTCATGAATTGATAGACATGCGAGACTGTTCAACCTATCTTTTAAAATGGTATTTCGTAGAAAGGTCTTTATTCGCTTCATTGTGCTAAAGTATTTCTCTGAATCAGCAGTTGTAAATTGTGTCATAAGGACAATTTCCAGCAACTTTGATACTTCAGTGAATATTTCTGTGGGGGAATTCTACGTGGAATTTCTTTTCCAGCACGGAAGTGACGTCCATACGCTGGATAAGGTTCTAGAATTTGGTTAGGCTTAAATTGGTAAGATCCCCCCCCCCATCCGCAAGCGGTAGCCTCGAACCGCGTCCACCTCGGACTACCTTTTCTCAGGTTAGAATCGCCTCGACGCGAAGATTCGACGCCATTCGAGAGTAGCGCTGTTTTCCCCGTCCCTGCGGGAGGAGCCTTGGATATATAGGGCTCGTCTTCCATGTGGGAGACACAGAGTTGAGAAGTCTCGCCCGGACCCAAGAAGATTCCCCTAGTTTCAAGTCAGGTGCTAACAACAAAGCAAAGTGACACGTGAACTTTTTGTGTGTTTGAATTAGCCCCAGCCAGTGAGGTAATTCCATTTGACGGTCGCCACCAAGCGATTTTCCTGACTCCACTCATCAACTCCTCCCCATTTGAATAGTCTCCTTCTGTAACGCATTAATTTATAACTTCAGAGGCTGATGCATATCTCTGCAATTCCCCCCTCGTTTACCGATGTAATTTCGCCCATTAATTTTCTAATTTTATTTTATGTAAATACAATTATATTTTTGTACAAGCCTTTTTAAATAACTTTGAGCTTTGCCATTGCCCAAATTTTACCTGACCTCGTTGCACTCTTTTCTCGCTGTTCCGCGTGTCAACCCTCGTGGCGTTCCGTCCCTTGTCGGTTCGCCTTTAAGTTATTGGTCCCTCCCCCATAGATATAATATGGTATTGATATAATGTAATGTCATACCACTACAGCTTCATTAAAGCTGTTTTCATTTATGGATTTCAGTAAGTTATTAATGTTTGGAATTTTATCGAATACAAAAGGGATAATTTACATTTTAATTTCTCTTTATTAAGTATTGAATAATTCGCAGAAATTGCCTCAGTATGATTGGTGGAAAAAAGTTTCTTTAGATTTTAAAATCACTTGGATTTATTTTATTATGTTATATGAATGTACCATATCTGAAATTTGGAAGTTTGCTTTTAATTCAGTTATAATTTTACTGCACGTTTCTGCTGCACTTGATTCCGAATAAGAAAAAGAAGGATGAGATGTTTTCCTTTTACGCCTCTTTTTTTGCTCTGGTGTTAAATTTCTATTCTGTTATTGGTTTTGATTGGTCACAATTATTGGAATATTTTGACACATTTTCACGAAGGTGGATAATAGCCATTTCAAAATTCTTGTTAGCTTCTTCAGAAGTAATGCTGATTGTTTTCTAAACTGTAAGATTCCAAAATGAATATCAACGTGTTTGAACCTATCCTAAAAAAAATCTAGAAAGAAAATAAAATCTTCATCTTCAAAAAGTTTCTTGAATCCAATAGATTCATAAATGCTCTTCTAATCCCACCCTTCTTCATTTTGAATACTAGTAAAGCACTCTATTATTTGTTTTCTGTTTTCACATACGGCAATAATTATTCTAGATTGAAAATTCCAACTTGTCTCACACACTCTCGGAATCTGAGCAGTACAGAGTTTCTGGAGCTGACTTTGGCGCATAGGTAAAATAGTAGAGAACACATCAATTCCATTCAAACTAAAGAAAAAAGTTAATCATTTATTGAACGAAATCCTTCTTACTGATCGAGTTTAATTAGTGTGCGTAGCAATGAACGTAATGAGCATGAGGAAAAAAACTTCTTCATCTGACTCTGGACCCCATTTACAGAGCTCCTCATTACTGCTGCGCCATCATAGGCCGGCTCGATAAGCTTGGTCTCTAACAAGTGGATCTATGTAGATTTTCTTTCAACAACTGAGTAAATCATTTCAATGCTCTATATTTAAGCTCCACAAACGTAAGAAATCTTTCGACATGCTCAAATTGCGCAGTATAATCACAAATTGAGATTTGCAGGCAATATCTGTTGTCTCGTCTGCTTGTAAAGAGATATAACGAGCATTTTTTTTTTTTCTTTGGTTATTCTCCAGTATATCCTTTAAACATGCACCATAAAAGATAATTTTGGATGCATTTTTAAGTATTTTAAAATACATTATTATTTTAAAGATGGTCACGCAATGCACTCTCCGAATCAGCTGTGTATGATATAAGATATAGAAGATCACCACGGTTAGAAGACCCTTCCACTTCATCATGTCCTCTTATTAGTAATTCGTGAAAGCCACAAAACTTCAAACAATTTATAATCCTATTCAAAGCTTGCCTATTTTTGTCAACTAATTTGTTATGTTTGATTATGCTTAGTCGATATCCTGCGTCAAACGCAGATAAAATATTTACTTTTCCAAACATTTGTAATGACACAATTATTCATATGAGCCTTACTGTAGTCATGCTCATAAATTCATTCCGACAAATGATTTAAATCGGCGAATCCTTTATTTGTCCCTATAATTTCGCCTCCAAATAAAATGCAGCAAATACTAAATAAACTCTTTCTTTCATCACATGCCATAAGCCATGATTTTTTATCAAACAATATAGCTGAAAATGTCCTCAGTTTCTTACTGTCTTTGTTGCGTAATAATGATGTGACGTGGTTGATAAGGACCAAATCTTTTAATTTCTAATTGTTTTTCTAACTTTAAATTTCCAAGTGGTGTTTTTAGCAAAATATCAATTTTATTAATGCTTAGGGCCCACAAGTTAATGAGACTAAAGACGACAGACAAACAAACCTTAGAGATCCTTTTTAGCACAATGAAGTATTCGCTGACTAGGCAGCTAGATCCTTTATATAGGACCTAGTAATGAAAATAAAGGAATTAGCTAGAATATAATAACATAGCTTCTAAACACCTTATTATTCTCAAAGGAAGACAGCACATCATCGTCAAAAGCCACCAAAACTATACAGGCTAACATACAAGCCCACACAAGCACAGCCACCAGCTAACACCTAACAGCTCCCGTCACCGACTCATCGTCAGCTGTCTCGGGCCAGACTTGCCTGGCCAATATTTTGAACTATTAAGTCACCTTGTAAAAAGGATGATATGAATTGGCCGGTGAGTCGCTTCAAGAAATGGATAAGATATAGGCTTAAACGGGCCTGAAGATATGGGCCCTTTGGTATTCATTTAGAAGAGGAATTGATGAAAACTTTCTTTTGATATGCCCAGTGCAGGCTTTGCATGCATTATCCGGTTTTGATATGGAATTTATCTTTTATATTTATAATTTTTAACTCCAAAAGGTTTCCAATCAACTATAAAACTGTCAGTATGATCTTCGCCCGTTTCAAGGAAACGGGAAGCGTCTGTGATCGACCACCAAATGGTCGAAAAAGAATCTTTACTAATCCCAGAACATCTGTACTGGAAAGAGATTGTGTGGAGAAAAGCCCTCGTAAGTCAACACGAAAATTATCCCAGGAAACAGGTGTATCTAAGAGTTCGGTTCAGCGTATTCTAGCCACCAATTATTTCCACCCGTATAAAGTCCAGTTAGTCTAGGAATAACCTGGTCGAGATCGAGATCGTCGTATGGAATATTGTAAATAGTTTATGCAGCATAGGCAGCTGGAAAAAGTATCATGTTTAGTGATGAAGCAATTTTCTACCTAAACATGATGTCAATAGACATAGTGTACGATATTTAGCTATTGATAATCCACATTGGGTAGAGGAAAGAAGTGCCCAATTATATCCAAGAGTTATGGTATGGGCAGTTATGTTTGGCGATACGGTAATTGGTCCATATTTTCCCCCGATACTGCGACTGTTGAGTCATATTTGCATATGATGGCAAACTTTTTTATACCTAAAAAAAAGATGACATATCCTTATACGATCGGAGAATTATGTGGTTTGAGAAGGATGGGGGTTGGCAAATTTTGCAAAGATTGTGCCTGAATTTCTACAAAAACATTTGGAGATAAATGGATGGACGACGTGGACCAATTAAAAGGCCACCCAGATCTGCAGATCTGACACCTTTAGAGTACTTTCTATGGGACTACCTTAATCACTGGCTTATCAGAACAATATCGGAACTAAATGCAAACATACCAGTACATACATATTAAGAGAATTTGAAGCCATAAAATCAAATACCCCATTGCGTTAGAAAATGTGCAGAAGTAAATGGATGTCATTTTAAACATTTAATGTAATTGATAACGATAATTAATAAATAAAAAAAGTGAAAGTTAGTTTCTTTAATATATTTCATATGGAGCCAGATAAGTTTGATAATATTTAAGGTCGTTTTTCAGGAACTTTTGATATATCGGTGTATAGTCAACGGCGTTGGATAGAATATAGACAAAACGTTTTAGTTGAGAAAAAGTTAGCTTATGGGGATATATATATATATATATATATATATATATATATATATATATATATATATATATATATATATATATAGTCTGCAATGCAAGGTTTCTGCACCTTTATTTCTGTCTTCAAAATTGTTTTGAAAGGCAGAAAATAAATATGGCGAAAGCACTGTGGTGGTTGTTATCACCCGCAGAACTTGCATTTGCTCCTTCTTCTTTATATATATATATATATATATATATATATATATATATATATATATATATATATATATATAGAAACGGGAAGCGTTTCCAGGCAATGGCTTCGCTACTAAGGTTAAAATTTGAAATCTAAAAAAAAGCAGCCATGGTAAAATTTTTATAGATTTTCTGAACTTCGCCAATTATAATCATATTAAAAAGGAACTCTAAACTAAATTTCCCCCCTTTCAAAATATCACGTCGCTAAAATATAGTTATAAAAGATATATAAAAATAAATTTTATGAACTTCACCATTTTGTCTTTTGATATTATAAAAGAATTATTAGAAAAAACTTTGATAAAAAAAAATAAGTCATAACCAAACTAAGATGACATTATTTTTCAAATACTCAAAAAAAAAAATCCCCTTCTTAAATTATAGAGTTACTGATGATATATATATATATATATATATATATATATATATATATATATATATATATATTTATATATATATATATATATATATATATATATATATATATATATTATATATATATATATATATATATATATATATATATATATATATATATATATATATATTTATATATATATATATATATATATATATATATATATATATATATATATATATATATATATATATATATATATATATATATATATATATATATATATATATATATATATATATATATATATATATATATATATATATATATATATATATATATATATATATATATATATATATATATATATATATATATACACTGAGGGAGGAGAGCCCCGGAGAGACAAATCGAGGGAGGGGAAGAAGAAAAAAGTCAGGATAGGACAGACTGAAATAAAGTCAAAGGCTTGAAAGTTCACCCAGTTGGTGTGGACCTGCTTAACGTGGGACCCGGACCACGGGGTTTTATGTTTTCCTATCTTTTAAATTGTTCCTATTTTTTGTACCTGTCCCTAGTGTTAGTGTCTTGCCCATCTTTGATTAGCGGTAAAGGAGGAAGATGATTGAAGCGGAAGGAAGTTGGAGGTTTGCAGAGAGGTGCAAGTTTGCGTGGAGGTCACAAGCTAATCTCTGTACCTAAAGTTATTTTTAGAGTTAAGTTCGAAATAAGTAAGAGTGAAAGTATGTTTGTTTATTTTTGTGTTTGTTTTGTTTTGATGTTATGTGTATATAAGATAGGCGTTCAAACTGTTGTTAGCATTGTTTTATTTTCCTGTTATGTTATCACCTCGAGTTACAGTGAGTTATGTTGTTTTATTCGAGTATCTGTTGTGTGGATTCATGTTTCTTAGTTAGTTATATGTTTGTCTCTCTCTTTTTTATTGAATGTTCTATTTCGATTTGTTCTGTAATTTCCTCCTTTTGGTTGTTAGTTTTCTGTTCCCTTTTTGGTATTAATTCCAATCTGGTGAGTTTTGTCATTATTCGTGAATATTTTGGTCATAATCGGGTGTACGTATTTGGCTTACACGTAAATCTCCTCCTCTTCCCTTTAGTCCGCTTTGTTTTTAGTACTAGGAAACAGCATGTGTTGTCTCTATCCTGCTCTTCGTTCTATTTGATTATTTAATTCCTCTCCTATTTCTTCTTGTTTTTTTCAATTATTATGTTTAATGTTTTTATTTTCGCTTCGTTGTGTAAGTCTCTTTGTTTTTCTTCTCTAGTTGTCGTGTGTTCGTAATTATTTATACTGCCTTATCCTGTATATGTTGCATTCTTTTAGATTGCTTCTTGAAACCGTATTCATGGCAATTGTTGGATATATCAAAGTTGGCTGGATCATTGCTTGTTAAATCTTTCTCTTATTTTTCATATATAGATTTTTCAATTTGTAAAGGAGAGTTAGCATACCTCGTGCTTTGTTTATTCTTTCGGTAACGTGTTTCTTGTAACCGTTTTTTGTAATAGTAAGGCCTAAAATCATGCCTTACCTGTTATACCTGTTATACCTGTCAATCGTTTGGGTTTTTAATTTCTGCGGCCGTTATTCTGGCCTGCATCTGTGGGTTCCGATAAACACAGGGAATGAATTAATTAGTGAAATCATCCGCGTATTGTATGTTCACACAGCCCTCGCTCCTGGGTGGGGGAATGTCCGAAGTATACACAGAGTATAGCGAATGACTTAAACACCCTGCCTGAGCGAGGCCTGCATTAAGCTTTCATCTTTCATCTTGGTAATTCCCCGTGTCTATGTATGCATATCTTTGCATAAGGTAGTGACCTAAAATTCTTTCTAGGTAGTTATTCATTTCTAAGCTTATAATTTTATGTTGTATGCCTATTTGTCAGACTTTATCGAATGACTTCGATAAATCCCGGCATACTATATCCATGCTGCTCTTCTTTCCTTTCACTTTGCTTATTTTCTCCGTGATCACGCTGAGGGCCATGTCCGTGTTGCTGTTCTTTCTGAAGCTGAATTGTTGGTTGTCCCATAGGTTGTTTTATGCTAGATATTCATTTAAGCTTTGTTTCAGTATTTTTTTAAATACCTTTCCGATGAAGTCGAGAAGGGATATTGGTCTGAAGTTTTCAACCTCTGAAGGCGGTTTTCCAGGTTTCGGTATGAATATCATCTTTGCAATTTTTAACTCATCGGGGAAGTATCCCGTGTTGAGACAGGCGCTAAAAACGTTCCTTATCCCCTCGAGTATATTATCCGGTGCTTTTATATAATTTTTCCTAGTGAGGCCAGATTTCCCAGGGGCATTTTGTTTAAATATGGTAATGGTGTTCTTCAATTCCTCGATTGTGATTTCAGTGTTAAATTCTTCGTTCGCATATCGTTCCTTTTCTACTTAGTGATATGGAAAAGTCCTCTCGATCCGTTCATTTAGTTCGTCCAATTATTTGGTTTTCAAAATCTATATCGTAGTTTTCATTTTCCTCTTCACTTATGTTAAACATTCCTTTCCAGTGTTCCATGAACAATTTTTCAATCTCGTGTTCGTCTTCGATTAAATTCCCGTTCCTGTTCTTGATCTTTGTTTTCTTTTTCGCCTTAGTGCTTCCCATACGTCTTATTTTTTTCTATAATTCTCGGGGCATTAGCTCGTTGTCAATATATTGAACGGTAGTGTTATAATGTCCTCGTTTATCGTTTTTATTTCTGTATTCTTAGTCTTTATTTCTTCTGTCCATATAAAATAGTTGCTAGTTTTGTATGTGCTTCTGGGTATCGCGTTTTCTTTGGCTGTCTGTATTCGTGTCCTTATTTTTTCCAGTTCGTCGTTGATTTCTTCTAAAGTGGTTTCATTTAATCTGTTCGGTTTGTAGTCGTTTAATTCTTGTTTGTATTTTCCACAATCTGCTCTATGGTACGCTTTCCATTGTTTAGCGGGTATTTGTATAGGTTGTTGATTTATGGTTAGTAGCGTCGCTGAATGGTCGCTGCAGATAATGTCTACAGGTTCCATATAGTAGTTAAATAGAATATTATAGTTTGCAAGGCAGATGTCTGGAGTCGTCGCAGTTCTGTTTTTAATTAGTGTTGGATATTCTGTCCAAGTCTTCTTTTTATCCTTCTGGCAATTAGTGCTTGTAGGTCCTTTCCCGTTTAATTTCTGTTCCTGTATCCTGTGTGCATGTATCTTGCGTTCAGGTTTCCCCAAAACAAAGTTAGGGTCAACTTGAGGAGAGATTATTGGACATCATGGAAAATAAGCCACACACATATTGCCGATACGTAGATGACATCTACATCAATGGTCCAAAACGAAGAACATCTCATTAACATCAAGCAACATTTTAAGGAGAACTCCGTGCTAAAATTCACTTATGAATTGAGCACGGGCAATAAACTCCCTTTCTTGGACGTTGAGGTTCATAATATCAATGGCAACTACATCACTAAAGTACGGACATGGAAAGATGCCTCAATGCAGAGAGTGAATGACCCGGAAGGTACAAAATAAGCGTAATCGGCTCATACATCCGCCGAGCTTATAAATGCTGCTCTACGTGGGAACTTTTCCACCAAGAGATTGCACGAGTAAAGAAAATACTCGTGAATAATGGTTTCTCAAACAGCATGATTGACAAACAACTCCAATCATTTTTAAAGAACCATTACAAACATGCGGATAATACTGAAAGTAATCATGGAGAAGTCAATAACATCAAAGTGTATTACAAAAACCAGATGTCCACGGCCTACAAAATAGATGAAAAAAACATCAAGGAGATTATTAACCGTAACATCAAGGTTAAAAATCAAACAGATAAAATCCAACTCATCATCTGATGAAAAATAACATCTGCCCAAACTCCTCGAATCTCAAGTCAACCAACATAGTTTACGAGTTCACCTGCCCCAATAAAGACTAAGCTTTATAAAAACTCTAAATATATTGGCATGACAACTACTGCATTTTCGAGACGGTTAACTATGCATCTACAAAGCAGAGGGCCAAATAACCATATGGAGAGTGTACATAATATTAACCTAACGAGAGATATGCTCGTTGATAACACCATTATTAAAAGAATAGAGGTTAATAAAGCAAAGCTAAACATCTTAGAAGCCATATTAATAAATGAAGATAAGCCGGCCATCAACAGTCAAGCGACAAGCTGGAATCACACATTAAAACTATTTTAACGATTCCACGCACAGGAGTGGCTCATTTCCTCTAACGTTACGCTTAACCAAGGCGAATAAATACCCCTTAAAAATCGTTTTCTTTCACTTTAGAAAAAAACGATTTTTAAGGGCAACCTCACGAGCCAATCGTCCTTGGAATCTGACGCTGGAGAGGCCGAAAACAGGGCGACCAAGAACCCCGTAAGCTCACGAAGTAGGTCGAAGATCTTGAAACGTACTTACAAGTACGATGGAGAGGAGATCGACCTAAAAATAATCACAAATCAGCAGACCCCATACCCCGAAAAGCTCTCCCCCAAGGAGGTATTTCAGGGGATCCAACAGAAGGTAATTAAATGGACCTACTCAGCACCAGAATGAGAAACAGATATTGAAAAAGCGATGCAGGAAGGCACGGTAAAACTACACAAAGACTCCTGCATCACCCTAAGTCAGTGGTCGAGGAATAGAGGTAAATTACCACAAATGGGGTAATTTAGAAAAAAATGGGGTGTAATGGATGTGCTATGGATGTGGATGCGCTAAGTGAGGGAAACGAATATCAAAGTTGGAGCAAAAGAATGCATCGAGGAGCCTTTTTTCTACTTTTCGGTAAAATCTGGCAACATTTCTCCTAATTTTGCCATGTTTTGAACATGCCTCTTGCAAAGTAGTTGATGAATTAGTAGAGCTGATCAAGTGATATAATAATTATTTACATAAGGTGAGTTATGATATAATCTACAATATTTACGTTTCTGTATAGACTTTTGTAATTAAAATTCAACAAAAGTTAAATATTAGATTAGATTAAACTTTAGGATATTTTAGTTTATTTGTAAGGGACCCAATTATCCCATTAGTTGTTTAGTTGCCATTTTCTCACTTTTTTAGGGGTAACAATTATATTTCTCATTTATTTATTTATTTTTATTTTAATGAATTATTTTATATTAAAAATAAGTTTTTTAACGAGTTTAACTCTATTTAAGAAGATTTCATGCAGCCCCTACAGATGTAATGCTCACTCTTTTTAAGTCTTATTGCTTGAATTTTTATGGTTGTCAGTTGTGGTTTGATTTTATGTTATGTTATTTTAAAGTTTTAATTTAAACTCTTAAATTCTTCGCTAAATAATTTTTTATTTTTCAAAAATAGAAGTCAAAAGACCTTAAAAATTGATAGATTTGTCTTTCATTTTCAGATGGCATCAGCAAGGAAAAGGACATATCAGGCAGAGTTCCTTAATTATGGCTTCACAGAAATAGAGAACAAAGGACAAATGAAACCTCTATGTGTCGTTTGTATGAAAGTACTAACTGCCGAGTCTTTTAAAAAGAATCAACTAAAGAAACACTTGGACAAGGTTCATTCACATCTGTCTTGCAAACCATGAGAATACTTTGAGAATCTGGAAAAAACAGTCAAAAGACAGATATTGGAAAATAACAAGAGTGCAACGTTTGGCCAACGTTCAGCAGCAATAGCTAGTTTTGAAGTGGAATGGTTGGTTGCTCGAAACAACAAACCACATACTATTGGTGAAGAGTTAATCAAACCGGTGGTGGTGAAAATGGCAGACATAATGTGTGGGCAGAAAGTAGCTAAACAACTGAATACAGTGCATTTGTCTGCAAGAGTTATTAAAGAAAGAATTTTCATCTTGGCAGAAGATATGAGAGAACAAGTGATTTATTCAGTAAAAACGAGTAAAGAGTTTTCCATTCAACTTGATGAGACTACAGATGTCAGTAGCAATTCGCAGCTGATGGTATACGTTTGATACAGGGGTTCTGATGAAATTGAAGAAGAAATGTTGCTATGTTCTCCTCTTGAGTTGAGAACTCGTGGTATTGATGTGTTCAATAAGGTTGATACATACTTCAAAAAACAAAGTGTTGATTTAAAGTGGGAAGATTGTATCGCAGTATCAGTTGATGGAGCTCCTGCCATGCTTGGTTACGTCACTGGTTTTGTGGCTTTGGCCAAACAACAGAATCCAAATATTCTGGTCATCCATTGTATGATACATCGCCATTGGAAGCTGTGTTGAATGATGTAATTAAGATTGTTAATGTTGTAAAAGGGCATGCACTAAACACGAGGATGTTTCGTGAATTATGTGAGGATGGAGAGGCTGAATATTCAACCCTTATTTTCCATACAGAAGTGAGGTGGCTTTCACGTGGAAATGTCCTGAATAGAGTGTGGGCTCTTAAAACCGAACTTGAAATATTTCTGACTGATCAAAAACACATACTTGCAGAGAAGTTTAGAAAATCAACCTGGCTAGCTCTTCTTGCATACTTAGCCGACATTTTTGGGTATGTAAATGCGCTGAACATCGAATTGCAAGGAAAGAAAATCAATCTCATCTTAGCAAGGGAAAAAATTTCAGCATTTGTATCAAAGCTTGGGTATTGGAACCAAAAAGTAAATGTCAATAAGATTGCTGTTTTTCCAAACCTGACAGAGTTTTTGGAAGAATGTGAAGACTGCAGTCTTAGTGACATGAAGGAATCAGTCACAAGGCACCTGACCAAACTTAGAAATAGGTTCTGTGACTACTTTCCAGAGCTTGATTCACATACTGTCAGCTGGGTTGTAAATCCCTTCAAATGTGAACTGGCTGATTTGCCTGAAGAGCCTGAAGGTTGATAGAAGAGCTTATTGAACTGCGTTCCAACAGTGAAACAAGCATGACATTTAAGACCAAGGATGACCTCTCAAGTTTTTGATGTCAAAAGATGCAAAGGCTTATAAAACTGCACATTTGGAAGCAACTAAAATTCTGCTACCTTTTGCAACAACCTACCTTTGCGAACAAGGTTTTTCTACTCTTGTAAATCTAAAAACAAAATACAAAAACCAGTTGGATCCTGAAGACAACATCAAAGTAGCATTGACATAAAAAATCCCTGATATTAAAATTGTTTTATCAAAGATGAGACGGTATCATTTTTCCAAAGCCTGAGGGTGCTGATATATTCAAGTTTTCAATATTTTTTCCATTAGTTTTATTTGTATACCATTCTCATGCCAGAAAGGGTAAACATTTTTTCCCCATAATAGTGGATTCAAAACATTTTCCTATTTTATTTTTGTACGAATTTTAAATACATGATAGTAAAATAGTCAATAATTTTGCTTGTGTGCCATGTAATGCTAAAAAGTGACTGTTTTATTTCTGTTTATAAATATATAATTTCCTACAATTTCTTCTTGTGTGTTATTTCCATGCCAAAAAGACGGACTTTTATTTCCTAATAATAGATGAAATAAAAAAGTAAACATTATCCCAATATAAATTTTTTGTGTCTTTATTATCCATGATTTTTATAAGTAAATTCGTTTGTCCCCCAGAGTACTTCAAAGTCAGGGTAAATTCATTTTACTACAAGTTCTTTCTGGATAACACCCATAAATGTTACCCAACCCCTGCCCTAAGTGATGCAAAATTCAAGAAGATACGAAACGGAAAAAAACACAACACATGAGACACACCAGAAGAAAAAAAACACAGGAACAAGAACATGGAGAACATAAACAACGCTTTAAAATTACTTACACTGAATGTGAATGGATGGAAGGGAAAGACCATTCCTTACGGTAACATCTTCCTTAAGGTGGACCTGGACATTCTCATATCGGAACACGGCATCAACACAAACAAGCACACTATAAAAATACACAATTACACAGTAATACAAAAGAACCACACACAAGAAAGGTACGATGGTGCAGCCATCGCCATCAGAAAAAAACATAAAATTCAGAATATTACCGGACCTAGACGAATAATTCGTGGCTGTCGAGATCCCGACCCTGGTTGGAGGCCTATAAAAAATCACGTGTCATGTGATTTTCAATTTATAAAATAAGCCCGTGCTCCCTCTTACTAAAACGCTTATCTTGTCTCTCACTGGATAAAAGCCTGCACTTCTTTGTTCAAAAGGCTTCTTGAATCAACCTTTTGGGGGTTTGAGAATGGTAGCTCTGGCGATCAGCGTCTTGGTCATATAAGCGATGAGCGCTTAATGATACAGGTTCAAATCCAACTTCTTTATTTGTTTTCATATAACGGTTAAAATAGTTTGCTCTATTTTTCCGTTCTCTACGTCTCCTATTTTTCTTCTTAAGCTTTGATTGGTTCACGTGATATTCTCCTAAGTATTTTTCCGGGTTGTGTCACCAATTTTCATTTCCTTAGGCCTTTAAAAATACATATATATATATATATATATATATATATATATATATATATATATATGAGAAACTCATAATGTAGCGCGTGAGTAGAGCAATAAATGCAAATAAATCTTACAGGAAAATGAAATGAGGATTCTAAGTGCTTTCGAATTTGTTCAATTCGTTCCTTGAGAATGAACTGAACAAGTTCGAAAGTACTTGGAATCCGCCCTTCATTTTCCTGTGAAATTCTTTGCATATATATATATATATATATATATATATATATATATATATACAGGGTGGGGCAGAGAGGACGGACGTTTTTGAAAAATTCACAAAATCATTAATTTTAGCTTCAAACAAATTTTATTGACATCAATGTGTTCGTATTGAATTAGCATTTGACAAAATCAAGTGTGCAAAACAACATCTATCTTGTGGTGTCCGTTTTCATTGATGCATTTCTGAAGGCCTTCTTGAAAGCATTGCTCTGTTGATTTTGGCGACTTCCACGCGAATAGCTTCCTTTAAATCCTAATGCTCATGCACACGTGCTTTTAGGTCTACCCACAAGAAATAATCACACATGGACAAATCAGGGGACCGAGGGGGCCAATGAGTGTCAGCAAACCTGGAAATGAGGCGGTCACCGAAGAGAGGGCGAAGAACGTCCATTGATGCTCTGGCTGTGTGGGCCGTCGCCCCATCCTGCTGAAACCACACACGTCGGATAGGAATACGTCTTCTTCGTAATTCAGGCACAAAGAAGCTGTTTATCACCTCGAAGTAACGCGCTGAGTTCACAGTAACAGCATTTCCATTATTATCTTCAAAAAAATAAGGACCAATGACGGCAGCTTTTCCAACAGCACACCAGACTGTCACTTTTGGGCTGTGCAGTGGTCCTTCATGCAATAACGATAGTTCTGTTGATTGACCATGCCGTGAGATGAAAATGAGCTTCATCGCTCATTAACAAAATGAGGCTGTCATTTGCCTCAAAAATTGTTTCCATCTGATGTGCGAACTTAAGCCGCTGTTCATAGTCCTCTGATTGTAACTGTTGCCCAATGACCAATTTTTAGGGGTGGAAATGCAGGTCTTCATGCAAAATAGGCCTTGCCGATCGATGGCCAATGCCTAGTTCAGTGGAATGCTTACGAGCAGAGCGATTCGGACTCCGCAGCAAAGCTTGTCTAACACATTCCACATTTTCCGGGGTCCGTACCGTTCGTGGGCCCCCCACTGGTATCCTATTTGTGGAGAAATGGCTACATTAAGCCTCCTGGAGGAGTATAGGTACATTCAAGCCCCCCTCCCTTCATGAGGAGAAGCGTGGGAAAGGTAGCCGGCGAAAATGCTTACCATGTGTGATCTCCTCGCCGCTGTGGGCAGTTGGAGCTAACATATGTTTGAAGGCGACCACCTAAGGTCCTTAAACGACGCTCTAACGATCGTATTACCTGCGAGACCCATAAACCCGTGGTTAGGAAAAAAAACGGTGCGAGTCAGAAGGCACGCCAAGTAGCGGTGCGGTTGCGAGCCTATAATTTGCGAGCTGACTTGGGCACCCCAGTGCCACCTCAGGAATTCTCGCTCTCCCCAGATGCTAACTCTCCATTCGCTCCCCCCTCTCCTTTTTGCATCTGTGGCCTGGTCACTTCCCCCTTTAGATGGGGCGGCAATCCGCCTATATATAAGCCCCGCAAAGAAAGAGAAGAGGATTATCAGAAGTCGATACACTAGAGGTGGATTAGTTCGTGAAGATCGATCCATCGGCTAGACAAGAAGATTATTAGAAGTCGATTCGCCAGAAGAAAGATTAGTTCGTAAAAATCGATCCTTCAGCCATACAAGACTATTTCCGTGAGAAACGATAGGATCAGATTGAGAAAATCGATCCCCCCTTTCAGGGCCGTATTAACCTAATTAGTCAAGTTTTATATCGGTGCCATACCGAAGAAGCCTTTTCCGTCTGCAAAGAAGCCCGACTGAAGAAAAGCAAAGCCGCTCACACTCGAGTGATTCTCACATCTCAAGCACCGTAAGAGTGAGAGGAGAAGAACCCTGCCCCAACGAGCTCCCGTTCTTTAATTACGTTGAAGAATCATCCCCCGGCACAGGCGACAAGCAATCCCTCCTCGAAAATTTCAACCAGCGGCCACACCACTTCAAAGCGAGAGATAAGTCCTCCAGCGACATCCGGCAATCCCTAATACCTACCTGTAAGTTAACAATAACATTTATATCTCTATTGCGATAGTAGAAGTTTAGTACGTCCCACGTTTTAAAGGAGAGTAGAAACCATTATTCTTGAACCTAGGTCATATGTGTTTGTAGATGACAGTACATTAATTTAATGTTTTATGCTAAACAAATAGGGTCGTGATAAAAATACTAATTGGCAATTGGTTTGTTTATTGGAAGCCTACTTGTTTATGTTTTGTCATTGAAAAATCTTTGAGGCCAAATATAGAAATGCTTTTACTGTTGGTTTGTAATATTTAATTTAAAATACATGTTTATTTTTGGTAGATTCTGGTGTTTCCTCTTATCCTTATGTGTTTAAAAATAGCTCTTCCTTAAGGACTAAACCACTAAAATAGCACTCTTAGAACAAAGCCTACTTCATCATAGGAAGTAACTCACGCCCCTTAAAGCATACCGCTACTAAAAGGGTGTCAAAGCGTAGAGTGATCAAAGCCAAGGGTCATTCTACGACATATTATAAAAGTGGTGTCAGGTCTAGAGGTTTTATATTAGAAAGAACCCAGCAGTTTCTATTTAAGGAAGAGCTAACACATAAAAGGAACACCAGGAATAATAGAATATTTGACGAGCGGGAAATTGGTAAAGTTAGAGGGGGATACCATCTAAAGGTAATTGTTAGGCCAAGTGGTAAGTTTCGGTGGTGGAATAGGTAAGGCTTGATTAAAAACAAGGTAGATGACTGACATAAGCGCGATGGCATTGTTTGACCTTTATCGGAAGCAAGGTCAAAGCCTCGGACTGGAAGGAACCGATCTGAGTTCGTTTATTCAGGAGAAAGAGAGAAACGAAAGAGAAGAAAGAAGAGAAAAGATGAAAATGGAAGCAGAAAAGACGAAAATGGAAGCTGATGAAAGAAGAGAAAAGACGAAAATGGAAGCTGATGAAAGAAAGAAGATAAAGGCCCACGAAAGAGCTCTTAGTAAAGACCAGTTAGAGGTGCAGTCAGTGTTATCTAGAACAGGAGTGTCACCAGCGGCCAGCATGAAACTCCCGGAGTACAAGGACGAAGAAGATTTATGCTCATATCTCTCCCATTTTGAGAAAATATTTGAAGTCAATAATTGGGACCTAGAAGAAGATGGGGTCGCCAGACTGTTACCGCTACTCAATCGTAGGATGAAAGAGATATTCGTATCTTTACCCTCAGAAGCGACTGTGGACTATTCCACTCTCAAAGCCGAACTTCTCTCAGCAACAAACCTTAACCCGGAAGAATATAGGATGAAGTTCAGGCAGTCTCGTATAAGACCTGGACAAACATACAAACATTTTGGCTTTGAGCTTCGTCGAAGCCTACAGTTTTGGATGGAGTCAGAAGGGGTAGAAAACGAAGTCGCTGCGGTCGTCGACTTCATGCTTAGAGATCAGTTACTAAGTACACTACCCCAGGAAATCCGTGCATTCGTTAAGGACCGAAAAGCTTCTACCTTCAACGAGTGCCTGGACGAGGCTGACCTCCACGCGGTAAATCATCGGTTAAATCCTAGGGAGTACAAGAAAGAGAAGGCTCCCTCCCCAAAGAAAAATGGGCCGCCACCCAGGCCTTTACAGAAGAAGCCCTTTAAGTTCTCAGCCGCAAAAGGAACTTATAAACCAAATTTTGGAGGAGAAAAAATCAAAAAGAAGTTAGGATTCCACAAGGATCATAGCCTAATACCGGCACGTATCCCAGGAAGCCCGTCACTTGTTATACCTGCGGGATAATAGGTCACCTGAGTTTCCAGTGCCCACAGAACTCCCGACTGAGGGAGACCTCGAGACAACAGGTGCAAAACCTGACTGCCGCGATCCCAGCAGGACAAGCTGATTCGTCCTACGTCCCCGCGCCAACATCCGAAGGGCCCCAGCAACAGGTAAACTTTCTATTTAACAAAAGTTCGCCAGGCGGCCTACAATTTGAAGAGGGCACTGTTAATGGGTGCTGAGTATCCACTTTAGTCAGAGACACCGGATGCACGTGCATAGTGGTATCCGACAAGTTGCTGCCCCCAGTAAACCCTGCCCATAAGAAATTCGCAATCGTCCACGACTTTTTAGGACGCGACAATCGATTCCCCGTCGTGAGATGTCATATACAATGCAGATATTTCACCGGTTGTACAGACGTGGTAGTAGCCCCGATTAAGTTCTGCGCAGTACTAATCGGACAAAACCCCCTAATTCCCCAGCAAGAAGTGGCCCAACAAGTAGTCACCCGGGCACAAGAAGCCCAGAGGAAAGAGCAACCTGCTAAGTTGACCCCGAGGATTACCCTCGAAGACAATGGGTTCAAATTGACTTCCTTCGCCAGTGCTCAGAAGGAATGCCCCACTCTTAAACCTCTAGGGGAGAAAGCTATTAAAGGTGAAATTCTCCAAGTGAAAGGAAAGAAGCCTATCCAGTATATCGTAGAAGACTCACTTCTCTACCGTACTATCAGCGAGGAGGATAAGGAGAACAAGAAAGCACTGTGTGTACCTCAAGAATACACGCAAAGAATTTTGAATACCGCGCATGATGGAATATTAGCCGGACACTTTGGGCACAACAAAACGGCGCAGCAGATATTCCGACACTTTTATTGGCCCCAGGCCGCCAGGGAAATTGTGGCCTATTGCCGATCATGCGACGTGTGTCAGAAGGATCCCTCCCGAGGACGGGTACCTCCCGCTCCCTTACAAAAGGTGCCCGGTATAACCGAACCATTCTTTCGAGTGGCAATTGATTTGGTGGGACCAATTCACCCCCCTTCAAGTGGAGGACACTCCTACATCCTCACCCTAGTGGATTGTGCCACCCGGTTCCCAGATGCCGTGGCCCTACGGAAGATTGACACTATTTCCTGCGCGGAAGCATTAATTTCAATTTTTGCACGAGTAGGCCTGCCTAAAGAAATTCTATCTGATAGAGGGCGCCAATTCACCTCAGAATTGATGGAGTATTTTAACAAACTTATGTTAGTCAAGCCAATTTTTACGAGTCCATTTCATCCAGCCGCTAACGGAATCTGCGAGAAATTAAACGGGACTCTCAAAAATATATTGAAGAAGTTGTGTCAAAACAACCCTACACAGTGGCACAGATACCTGCCTGCTGCCCTTTTCGCCTGCCGAGAAATACTTCATCGGACGTTGGGATTCTCGCCCTTTGAGCTATTATACGGGAGAAATGTGCGAGGTCCTATGAGTATTCTTAAGGAATTATTTTCCAACGCGAAGCTCGAGCAAGAAATCAAATCGTCTTACGCCTACGTGATGGATATGCGCGAGCGCCTAGAATACTGCTCTGGCTTAGCTCGAGAGAACGCCGAGAAAAATTTAGCCAAATACCGGGACTATTTCGATATGAAAGCAAAGGCTCGAAAATTAAAGGCAGGAGATGAAGTCTTATTATTACTCCCGACCGAAAATAATAAGTTATGGGCCCAGTGGAAGGGACCGTTTGAAGTAATCGAGGCACGGGGTCCAGTCGATTACTTGATAGATACCCCAACAGGGCGAAGAACCTATCACATAAACATGCTAAAAAAATATCACCGCCGCGCGTGCATAAAGAATATTACCCTTCTAGACGAAGAAGAACCGATGGATGCCGTTTACCCGGGTACGCCCCTGCAAGTCATACACACCGTGTGTGTGGAACAAGACGAGGAATACGAACTTCCCTCGCTCTCTCCTACCCCGGAAGACCCTCGGGTGGATTTAAAGATAAATCCCCACTTAGAAATTCAACAAAAAGCGGAAATGTTGAACTTGCTCATGGAATTCCCAGAAGTCATTTCTGAAAACCCCGGATGTGCCAAGGATTTTATCCATGAAATAAAACTAAAAACTAATTCAGTGGTTCGGAGCAAACCATATCCTTTACCAATCCACCTACGAGAAGCCTTCAATAAGGAAGTCCGGAATTTACTAAAATTGGGAATTTTAGAGCCATCGGAGTCCGATTATTGCTCCCCCATAGTAATGGTTAAGAAACCTGATCAATCATTTCGGATGTGCGTGGACTTCCGAAAATTGAATTCAGTGACCGTTTTCGACGCCGAGCCCATCCCACTAATAGATCAAAATCTCCATTTATTTGAAGACGCTAAATTCATCACCGAATTGGATTTGTGTAAAGCGTACTATCAAATACCTCTCGCTAAGGAGTCCAAAAAACTGACGGCTTTTGCGACCGAGAGAGGTCTGTTACAGTTTACCAGGCTACCCTTCGGACTACTTACAGCCGGTAGCAATTATAATAGGATGATGAGGCGAATTATCGCTGGACTAAGCGACGTGTCGTTTTACTTCGACAACGTGTACGTAGCTACCCGTACATGAGAGTCACACTTACACGCCCTACGCTCATTGCTGGAGAAATTGAAGGAGCAAGGTCTAACCGCCGGGCCGACCAAGTGTTATTTTGCCTTCGAATCCATTGACTACCTGGGATTCAAAATAGGACAAAAACACTTGACTACCCAGCAAGAAAAAGTGGACGCCATAGTCAAGATGCCCCGGCCGAAAACCAAGAAACAACTCCGATCGTTTATGGGAGCGGCCTCGTTCTATAGGCGTTTTGTACCACACTTCGCTTCCATTGCGGCCCCACTGAATGATTTGTTAAAAAAGACAGCGTCAGACCCTGTCACGTGGAACCCCCATGCAATAACTCAGTTGGAGGTTCTAAAAGGAAAACTCGTAACTGCGCCCATTCTTCGCTTACCAAATCCCAACAAGATCTTCGGCCTTCGCACGGACGCTAGTCGGGACGGGTTAGGCGGAGTATTGCTTCAATACGAAGATGACGAAACAGCCTATCCCATAGCTTATGTCAGTAGGAAACTGTTGAGTAGAGAAAAAGCCTACGCTACTATCGAAATCGAAGCTTTGGCCATAATATGGTCCATAGGTAAATTCAAATATTATCTAATAGGCCGCGAGTTTAAGTTGGAATGCGACCATAAACCGTTGTCATACTTAGGTAAAAATAAGTGTAAGAATGGAAGACTCCTGAGATGGAGTTTACTCTTGATGGAGTACCAGTACTCCATTCACTATATAAAAGGGTCCAACAATTGTATGGCCGACTCGTTAAGTCGGAACCCTGTCGACGATTAAGGAGCAGCCCAACTATTGTATTATAGCAAAGTTAAGTGTAAATCAGTAGAATTGTAAGTAAGTAGGGGCGAGTAACCCGAGTGGTAGGTAAGAAAATCCTAAGTTGGCACAGTAATATAGGAATTAATGTAAGGTCAGGTGAAATGTTATCGAGGCATTCCCGAGTGAACTAGAATTTATTGTATAATATAATGTTCCGTAAGTTACCCATGTATATTATTGTAAGCGTCGGATTGGAACCACCCCCCCTCCCGTTAATTTTCTTAAGAATGGAGGTAAATGTGGAGAAATGGCTACATTAAGCCTCCTGGAGGAGTATAGGTACATTCAAGCCCCCCTCCCTTCATGAGGAGAAGCGTGGGAAAGGTAGCCGGCGAAAATGCTTACCATGTGTGATCTCCTCGCCGCTGTGGGCAGTTGGAGCTAACATATGTTTGAAGGCGACCACCTAAGGTCCTTAAACGACGCTCTAACGATCGTATTACCTGCGAGACCCATAAACCCGTGGTTAGGAAAAAAAACGGTGCGAGTCAGAAGGCACGCCAAGTAGCGGTGCGGTTGCGAGCCTATAATTTGCGAGCTGACTTGGGCACCCCAGTGCCACCTCAGGAATTCTCGCTCTCCCCAGATGCTAACTCTCCATTCGCTCCCCCCTCTCCTTTTTGCATCTGTGGCCTGGTCACTTCCCCCTTTAGATGGGGCGGCAATCCGCCTATATATAAGCCCCGCAAAGAAAGAGAAGAGGATTATCAGAAGTCGATACACTAGAGGTGGATTAGTTCGTGAAGATCGATCCATCGGCTAGACAAGAAGATTATTAGAAGTCGATTCGCCAGAAGAAAGATTAGTTCGTAAAAATCGATCCTTCAGCCATACAAGACTATTTCCGTGAGAAACGATAGGATCAGATTGAGAAAATCGATCCCCCCTTTCAGGGCCGTATTAACCTAATTAGTCAAGTTTTATATCGGTGCCATACCGAAGAAGCCTTTTCCGTCTGCAAAGAAGCCCGACTGAAGAAAAGCAAAGCCGCTCACACTCGAGTGATTCTCACATCTCAAGCACCGTAAGAGTGAGAGGAGAAGAACCCTGCCCCAACGAGCTCCCGTTCTTTAATTACGTTGAAGAATCATCCCCCGGCACAGGCGACAAGCAATCCCTCCTCGAAAATTTCAACCAGCGGCCACACCACTTCAAAGCGAGAGATAAGTCCTCCAGCGACATCCGGCAATCCCTAATACCTACCTGTAAGTTAACAATAACATTTATATCTCTATTGCGATAGTAGAAGTTTAGTACGTCCCACGTTTTAAAGGAGAGTAGAAACCATTATTCTTGAACCTAGGTCATATGTGTTTGTAGATGACAGTACATTAATTTAATGTTTTATGCTAAACAAATAGGGTCGTGATAAAAATACTAATTGGCAATTGGTTTGTTTATTGGAAGCCTACTTGTTTATGTTTTGTCATTGAAAAATCTTTGAGGCCAAATATAGAAATGCTTTTACTGTTGGTTTGTAATATTTAATTTAAAATACATGTATATTTTTGGTAGATTCTGGTGTTTCCTCTTATTCTTATGTGTTTAAAAATAGCTCTTCCTTAAGGACTAAACCACTAAAATAGCACTCTTAGAACAAAGCCTACTTCATCATAGAAGTAACTCACGCCCCTTAAAGCTACCGGTACTAAAAGGGTGTCAAAGCGTAGAGTGATCAAAACCAAGGGTCATTCTACGACACTATTCATTATTGTACCTCATGAACGAAGTGCATTAACCAGCGTAAGATTGTGTTACGGGTGGGAACAGCTTCATTTCGGTGAATGTTGAAGTGGTGCCGAAATTCGCGCTGAACTGCTGTAATAAACTCGTTATTCTTCACGTAATTGCCGTAGGCAAACACTCGATCGATTCTCTATCGTCCACAGCACCATGTCTTGACCTGAAATTTTTTTTTAAAAATGCTAAGACACCACGGTCCGAATGGTACCTGCTAGACATATGTACCTCCCCCTGGGGCTGAGTAATAGACATTTCAAAAACATCCGTCCTCTCTGCCCCACCCTATATATATATATAAATATATATATATATATATATATATATATATATATATATATATATATATATATATATATATATATATATATATATATATATATATATATATATATATCAAAAGTTAAAAAAAGTGTTCGCCACTACTAACTAAATGTAGGAAATTTGAAATAAGACCAAAGTAAACAAAAAAAATCTATAATTAGTTTGGGTATTATTATGTAATAACACCATTTCTTTGTAATGAGAGAACGTTTGGGTTTTTCGAATTTTGATATAATCTCCTTTTTTCCTTTATTTAAAATGATTGGATTTTGTAAAATAAAATTATGATTATTTTAAATTAAATCGGGGACATAAATATCTTTTACGTTAATTTTGCGACTTTTTTATTCTGGCCATTAAGAAACTTTACCACTATTCACGGTAAACATGTAGACGAGCGGCCCTGCCGGAAAAAAAAGATTTTTTGTAAATATTATCGTTCACCCGTCTCTGAATATTAATGTGAGTTTGAGTTTCCTGGCGTCATACCCCCCCCCCAACCCCTATTATAATTCGCAAAACGATTAAAGGCGCTGACATGATGTAGTTAAAGCATTCACCTCTGTAAACGTCAGAACATTATAAAAATCAGGATTATATAGTGGGGGGGGCTGTGCCCCCCAGACCCCCACCCCAATTTAATGAAACTCAGGATCATCGTAGTGCGGTCCACGCATCGTGTTTACCCCCCCACGAGCCGTCCCCTATAAATGTACTCCAAAAACGTGAAACATTTTGGAACACGGACGAAATAGTACATCTTATCGGCCGGGCCGCTCGTCTACATATTAACCCTATTCACTTCCTCTGACTGCGTGTGCAAACCAGCAGGCTGTTGTCAGCTGCTCGTCGTAGAATATTGCAACTGCACATACGAATAAAAGTGGTGTGGAGAGTAGGATGAAAACCCAGTTGTATAATAATCTTATGGAGGCCTTTAATGACTTTGAAACAGGTAAAAAAACTGAGAATCTAAACAAGTATAAGGCAGCCTAATCTCTTGATCGTTTATTCTCTTTCTCTATCTATTTCTCTCTTCTCCTCTATCCATTATTTTATCTTCCATTGCCCTTTGTGCTCCATTGCGTTGACGCATGACGAACCACACGTTGGAGCATTTGTAAATTCTAACTGTGAAAATCATGCGAACATACGAGTTGGCACCCCGTGCTGATTTAAATTACGTCATCGAGGTGTCCGAAATTGTTCACCTCACCATACATTTTTTTTTAAATCAAGTCAACAAGAGGCCCTGGTTTTGAAGTGTACGAAAAAGTTCAGCTTGACGTGAAAGGGACAAATCATGTCCGGTATTTCTTATTGGTCGAAAGGAGATGGTAGTTATAATTGAGTAAAAAAATAAAAAGAGATTAAGTTTGGCGTTAGGAAGTGTAGTTATGCTAGGTAATGCCAGCGAAAGAGGATTAATTCAATAGGTGTTGGAATGATTGTAGTAGAGGAAAGAAACAGAAAATATGCTGAGATCGACAGGAAATTTCGATCCATCTATGAATATTAGGATGCAAATTACATTTCTCTTTGTAAAATAATTACATTTTATAAACATTATTTAATCTCAAGAAGCTAAAGAATAAATGTTATTATTTTTAAATTTTGATTCTTGTAAATTTAAAATTAAGGGAAATTTGGGAAGAGGATCATTGATCAATAATGAGTTCTGTTTTCGATCCGTTTTTCAGAAATTTAGCTGCCAAACAGATAAGAAAAATCCCACTTAGAATGGCAATTAAAGCTGCAATTATGTAGAGAGTTATTTCCCTTTTCTACTTCTTGGGCCTAGTTTCTTCCTATGGAGAATCTTGAGATGACGTCCCAACTCCCGAGTAAGGGTCTTCTTCGTTGTTCGGTGAACCCTTCCCATACGCATCTTTCGTCCATGTGTTCAAACTGTCCACAGCAGTATTATGAGGCTCTTAGGTCGAGTCGGAGTTCCCTCTTTCGGATTTTTCTGATGGTTCTGGTGATTTGAGATCACCACGATCCCTGGTCGTGCCTTTCTGATCTTCATCGGAAGTGATTTACGGTAGGTAAAGATTAACAGAAACGTCACTGCTCTTATTGGTCTTGCTTTCCGCTTACTGGAAGCGGTGTTCCACGAGCGCTCCATCGGGTAGGAAATAATTGCGAGAAAGCGCCTTCGGATGTTAAGCCTAAGCGTGACCTCTGAAGTTGGTCTTGCCATCGACACTTTGAATTTACTTAATTCGAGCTTCTTGCATCCTTAGAAATTTGCTGCATTTAGACTTGTGCTTCCTTCTCTGTGGTGCTTGGTAAGTTTCTTGTAATTGGAATGAAATATTACCGTGCGATTCATTCATTTTTTAATTTTGATTCATTTTCCCCAAATTATTCTCACTCTTTTAAAAAATAGGATATAATGGTCCTGATTTAGGGTGGTCAGCTGAATTCAAAGTATCTGCCTCCTATTTATAAGTTCCTGATTTATGCGATGCTTCACTTTTATGTGTATTACTTTATGTTTATTATAGATTAGAGTTATAATTATAGGCTTCTATTTCCTAACTGAGGCCATTTAAAATATATATATTCTTCATTGGGCCATCTTTACCAGAGTTTTTAGACCTTGATTTGTCCCGACATAAAGCGAAGACTTTTTTTGGCCATCTTGAGGTTTGCTTTTCCTTCTTCACCTCTGTCTCAGCTGTGGCTTGGCGGGATTCGGGTTGTAGGTTAGGGATAAATTTACCTTTTCCTTGTAGGTGTCGCTTGTCCCATTTCCTCAATGTGCAATTGTGCCACCAAGCATCATTCTTATCCAAAAATACAACTGCATCCGTCCTACTTGAGGTCAATTTCCCGTCCAAATTCTGCCGAAGATTCTCAAGAAGCTGATCACTGCTGATACTTCCCGGAAGATGGCTTCTCCTCGGAGAGAGTGTCGCTGTGTTTGCATCGCATATGTTTTTCTGGTGTACCTTTCTTGAACATGATTTGAAATGCGGAAATTATGACTTAAAATTCTCACCAATGTGCTGACTTAGAGGGTCATTTGATGTTGATTCCTCTTCACCAGCGATTTGACCGGTGTTCATTATATGAAAAATATTACTTTTACATTTCTATTTAGGATCTGTGACATGAACAATTCACTAGAATAATGATGCACATGTTCTCTTGAAAATGCTTGACTAAAAATCCCAATTTAGCAATGATTTTTATTTCGGTGACGCACCCACTAGACAATAAATACGATTACAACTATAATTGAAAAGTTTAAAAAAAGGGATTTTTCTGTTCTTTGATCAAATATGTTAAATAAACATTGGAACAGCCGGAGAAATCTAGGAGTATCTTCTTTATGAATTAGAATTGAACAAGCAGCTTCGCCACTTGAGGAAGTTCTTTGCACTGTAGAAGATCGTCGTTCAAAAATAAACAATACCTTTGGAATACTGAAGAAAGGGTGTTCCTTTTTATGATTCACTTGTTCGTTTAATAAAAAAAAAATCCTTAAAATGAGCTTTCTTTGATCATTATATGAAAGATGCTGATTAACGTCGCAATATCTTTTGGGTTGTCGATTGTAATTTTATAACATTAGAGAAGACATTTAACCTGACGATATCCACTATGGAACATTTCTCATGAAATATCTCAGTACGAAAGGTATAAAATATAAATACCTACCATCACTTTCGATTACCTAAACCTGACGAGCCTTAGTGATTAAATCTAGGTTCTCGAAAGCGGCACTAATATTTGTCAAGTTATTTAATTTTTGATTCAAACTCGAAGCAAATTGACTTAATTCTCCAACGTGTTACGCATAGAATTCTAGCAATCCCAACGTCTTCGTTTCATGAAAAGAAACTGATCACCAAACCATATAGAATAAATGTATAGGTGCCCGAATTAATCATATCACATAAAAAGAAATCTGACAATAGTAAGTTAATTATAAAATAATTATTTATATGCTAAATAAATTCTTGAATAGTTATGGATAACTGCCACTAAGCTTTTACTGTGTTGTGTGGAAATGTGAAAAGTTGTGTGAAATTTGGCACCCCTCTTTTGGAATAAAACCATGCCAAAATGTTTCGACAGTACTGATTGAAATACTGCAGTAACGTAAAATATTTCGCTAAATTTAATTTATTATATTAGTAAATATCCTATCTAGTTTATTTATAGCTAAATATACTTCAAACACTCCATCTTTCATAAAATAATAATAATTTAAAGTTTCACTCTTTGAACGAAATTTAGGGTAGTGACATGACTAATTGTAGAACCTGTACATTAGCGGGTTACGTTCATAAATGTGTCAGGAACTAATAGTAATTGTGCGGGGGTCTTTGAGTTTATTCAAAAGGTTCAAGCATAATTAACAGCTCTTTTGACGCCATTTTAAGTGTAACCTAAATATAATATAGATAAATACATATATAATTGTAGGTTCGTTTCAAAAAGGAATGGAACAAATACACTGTCGTGCTGCTTACTTTTTTTCTTGCGTGTACGTAGTTATCCGCTTTCGTGGTTGTGTATATGAATATCATTCAAGACCCACACGGATTTAAACGAACTAAAGCAAATCTCATGTATTCTAGGACCGCCCAAACGACGTCCGAGGATAGAGGCTGCCTTAAAAGCAGTGCAGTAAATACGAGATGCGTCTGACTAATTGAGCGTAGGTTTAAGATATAAATATATAAAAAAGAAAAAAAATAATAATAAAGATTAAGGATCTCAAGAGGTCAAGAAACCCCAACCGCTGGGGAAGCAAGCCAGCCCAACTCAGTGCCGGTCCCAAGCCCGGGTAAATAGAGAGGGTTGGAGTCAGGAAGGGCATCTGGCCGTAAAGTCTTTGCCAAAGACTTAATGGATGAGTCTTTTAACCAAAACAGGTTACCTAAAGCTAGAATGTCACCCACAGACACATCGCCCTAACTCTGTGGACCAGAAAGGGATACAGCATCAAGAGCGGATGCGGCCAAAGAAGAGAGCAAACAGAAATCTTTGGAATCGACTCATCAAGAACGGCGACCATGGGTAGGGAAAAGCCGAGGACACGATGATCTCAAGAGGTCAAGAACCTTAAGATATCGACGCTTGTCCCCACCCCCCTTTCTCCGGAGGATATTAAAACTGTCCCATTTTCTTCTAGGAGGGTGAGCGGATATTCCAGAGGAGGCCCTGGGATCGCTTTTATGATTTGGGAATCTTTCCGTCTGCGAGAAAGATTTATTCGTTTATGGCCGAGGTTTTGGACTTAAAACAATTAACGGCGTGGAACCAAATAACTCAATAGGCGTGGGGGAGGCAGGTTCTCCACCCGGACCCGGTGTGAGGTGGTGATTTCAGGTGTGTGTATATCCCGCTCCTTCTATAGCAATCCCTCAAGACTTTAGAAGTCCAACATCTCTTCTCACTCTTTGAACTTACGTTAAAACCATCTATCTTTCATCCTCTAAGCTTGCAACATAGACAGTTCGGTTCTTTTTTGTTTTAATTTTCAAACTACAACGAAGTCATACTTTACCTCTCCCAATAATCTTAAACTTCCAACTCAATGGAAGCTCCCGTAGTTTCAATTCAACCGATTCCTCATCTACAAAATCTCTTCGCTTTCTACCAATAAGTAGTGTTAAATTAGGTAAATTTTACATTGCTGCCCAGTGGAGAGAAGTTGAGCCGGAAATTAAATTCTACATCGGCAAGTACAGATTAATCATTTCTTACGTTCCACGTCTAAACAAACAAACAACTTCGTCACCCTCAAACATCCATTCATCTTCTTTCAGGCTTAACTCTTTAATAATAAGATAACGCTACGAAATAAAATCGCTTGCGGCCTTCTGTAGAAACCACACCATTTTTTTCAACGGACTCTCTATAATCTTTGCTCGTAAAAATCTTATTGGGAAAGAGGGGGATAAATAGGAGTAATAAAAATAGGGATAAAGTTTAAAAATTGTCTAATATAAGGGCAAATGTAGTTTGCTTTAAATCCTGGAGCGTTGAATGCCTCTTCTAAACTTCCATAAACATTCATGTATACTAAGCAAGGACAATCATAAATAAGATTTAACTTTTTATCGGGGACGATTAAATATTCTGTAACTATCCCTCCAAATAAAAGAAAAACCAACCAGAGCAATGTCCACAGAAAGTCTCTAAATAAAATATCTTTAAAAGAAACTGGTAACGAATATGAGTGTGAAGCAATTCTCTCGATGTCAGCTAGAGCATGGTTGCTCATGATGCACCTGAGCTCCTGCTACTTCAAACGCACCCGTGGACGAATGAAACATATATCACACCGTCTGTTTATTCTTCCTTGAAGCGTATTTTGACAACAGCTCCGATTTTGACCCATTTATATTTTCTGGTCGTTTGGGGGTATCGTCATTGATTACCATTTAAGCGCCAACGTTCCCATTTTGGGAACATGGGAATAAATATTCACAATAAAATGTATATATATTTAATTTCTCTCAATAAACACTAAAATATTTTGACTGATGTTGACTAAGTAATATCTACTGTTATATTGCATAAATTCAAGTAATTTAATATATTTTTAATGTTTCAATATCGCAATTTTCAGTTACCGTGACTGTTTTCTTTTCTGAACAACACCATTAGTCAGATATCCCGTCTTATGGCTACAATACTGCATCCCAAGTTTCATCAGAGACGATTTTTTCAGGTGTGATCCCATGTTTTCCAAGTGATTTTTACCGACACTGAAATGGTGTCCAAGGCGAAAGAGAGAAAGCTGCTTCTCTTTAACGCCAAGATTAGTGGTGAGCAGATTGAGCGCGAAGAATACACCCCCGTGCAGATCTGCTTCAAGTGTTATCGCTTGGAGCATCACACCACGAAGGACTGCAAGGAGCAGGAACCAACCTGTTCCAGATGCAGTCAAAAAGGACACAGCTGGCGTGAATGCCCGGCCAAAGAAGAAAAGTGCCCTAACTGCAACCAAAGACATGGGGCAATGGCGATGTCCTGCCCCAAGAAAAAGGAAATAATAAAGAGAAAGGCGGAAACGAAGATGGCATAGGAATTAGGAGGGCAAATACCACCTACGCCCAAGCGGCTAAAGCCATCCCCTCAGTAAGTGTCCCTAACAGCCAAGTTTCTAAAACCTTCATCAAGATAGGCAAAGAAGACAAGAACTCAACGAAAATCCTTACGTGCATTCTCTATGCACTTGTACGCAACCTAACAAACCCAGGCTGCTTTGCCAGGGAAATGAATAACATGCCCAAACACAATGGCTTTGCAGAGATGTGGTTCCAGGAGAACCTCCCTTGAAAGAAAGTCCCGCAAATGCAATTTAGAGCAGAGGAAGAGGCACCTGAGACCCCTTTCCCAAGAAGAAGAAAAGGAAAGTAGAAGCAATAACCCATAACAGAAACCAGTCCCACATAGGTCCCCAAACAAAGACCCAAGAATAGAAGCGAAGAAGAAAAGGGAAGAGAGTGCGAAGAGATCAGCCAGTCGAATTAGGCAGGCTGAAGGTAATCTCCTAAGCTCGGCTTCGTCATCAGAGGACGAGCGGGAGATCACTCAGCCTCCTAAGATGCACGAGAAAAGGAGCAAGAACTTGAAGATAAGCAAGGAATACGATGGAGAGGAACTAAATATCAAATTCTTCAGAGAGTCCGGACCCTCTTTCCAAGAAGACCCCAAGGTAGGAGAGATTGCAGAAGGAATTAGAACGGGACTACTAAAATGGACTTACGACTCGCCAGACCAAGAAGCGCTGGTAGTTACAGTGCTCATGTAGGCCAGAATTAAACTATATAGGGACTCCTGCCTCGCCGTAAGCGAGGCAGAATTCAATAAAATTCGGAACGATAAATACACACGCAACAAAAAACACTATAAGAATAAACTAACACATACAAACACAAAATAAACAGAACATAAACATAGAAAACACTAACAATACACTAAGAATTCTGACAGTTAACGTTGATGGATGGGTAGAGAAACACATTCCTTACAGGAACATATTTCGTAAAGTGAATTCCAACCTAATCCTCATCACCAAACACGGCGTTAACTCAAACACGAAAAGCATCAAGATACCCAACTACACAGTCATAAACAAAAACCACACACAGGAACGATACGATGGCGCTGCCATCGCGATCCGAAACAACATAACATACAAAACACTTCCAAGCCTAGATGAATCATTCGTGGCAGTAGCAATACCTACCCTGGTTGGAAACCTGACCATGGCGGCTGCCTATCAACCTCCAGGACGAGATTAACTGCCGATCCCTAACTTTTACAACCTCTTTGGGGGCGGGAAACTGACATTAATTAGTGGTGATCTTAATGCCAGATGCCAGGCATCAGGCTACGGAAGCACCGACCGAAGGGGAAGAAACCTGGAGCTGTTATTTGAAAGAGACAGATTCCAGAGGGCCAGGACAGATTTCTTGACCTTCTTAACGCAACGTTCGGCAACAAAACCGGACATCGTGTTGATATCCAAAAACTTCCCATTCAGCATCGTCAATGAGCCCGGACCAGTGGTACCGAGCGATCATATCGCGATTCTCACTACTATTTCACTTGCCCCAATACTCAAGCCCGTTCCACGTAGGAAAAGTTACGCGAAAGCTAACTACGAGCTATATAGAGGGATACTCAGTACATACCAACCAACTGACCTGGGAGACGCTAATCTCGAAGAGATTGATGAGGAGATTAAAAAGATCACCGATCTCCTCATTCAAGCTCACAAGAGATGCGTTACCAGAATCTCCTATAAAATGCTCCCACGACCTGAGTGGACGAACGAGATGAGAGAAATCTCCCGAGAACATAGAACAATCTATGATAAGATCGGCAGGACAGGAACCAATAGGAAAAGGACAGCCAGAATGAGGCATCTAGGCATGGAACTAAAAGACATTATAATTGAAAAACAAAGAACAATATGGAATGACATCATTGGGAGGGTAGACAGGGAGAGAAATCCTGTAAAATTTTGGAATAACATCCGAAAAATTAGGGGATTGCCTTCCAGACCCAGAACCCAAATCAAAGAAGGAGACGACATCATAGAGGACCCAGAGTCTCTCGAAAGAGGATTTAGAACACACTGGCAAACGATTTTCGCTATATCACCTGAGGAGAACGACGACTTCGACCAGGACTTCGAAGACCAACTGCTCGACGACCTCGTCACAGTGATACATAGAACCCACCCCCATCCGCAAATATCTCGGGAAAGAGTGATGGTTGACCACGGATGCCTAATAACTGTCGAAGAGACCTTGAACACCATAAGGTCCTTCAAACAGAGGGCTCCAGGTTGGTCTGGGATTACGAAGAACAACCCTGTAAATCCCCCAAGGCAAATTATTCAGGGCTTGGCGAACATAATGAACGCCACCCTGAATACAGGCTACTTCACTAACGGATACAAGATGGCCAAAATCATCTTTATTCCGAAGGGGAACAAGCCCCCGGACCAGGTGGAAAACTATCGTCCGATCTCTCTTCTTGAGATACAGGGTAAAATCTTCGAAAATATTTTAGCAAACAGGCTACAAGCTCAACTGAGCGATTTAGGAGCGCATAACCCACAACTGCATGGGTTCCACAAAAAAGGGGCACAGACACCGACCTGGTACTCCTAACTGAAAAAGTAACATACACCCAAGCGAACAGGTTATATGTAGACATTGTGTTGAGGGACGTGCAAAAGGCCTTCGATAAAGTCTGGCTGGAAGGACTTCAATACAAGATCCTGAACCTCCAGCTAGACCCAATCCTGGAAAGGATCCACTGTGACCTTGTCATGGACAGATGGGCATGTCTCATGATAGAAGGGTACAGAGGCCCCGAATTCGAATTAAAGGTGGGCGTTCCTCAGGGAAGCTGCCTGAGTCCTCTGCTTTACTTGGTCTTCACCATAGACCTTCCAACTCCGGTGCCCAGGGACACGATGCATCTGCAATTCGCAGATGACGTCACTCAAATTGTACCATGCCTGGAGAGGAAAGCGAGGGCGCAGGCGGCTCGCACGATGGCGGAAATCAATAACATCAGCTAATACGAGAGACGATGGAAAATCAGGACTAAAAGGGACAAATTCAAAATCGTCCAGTTGAACCGCGAGTTGACATGGCCCATCATTATAGATGGGAATTTATACGGCTACTCCGCCGAAGGCACCGTCCTGGGCCATAAAATCACCGACCATGGATACTCGAGACACCACACGGTGAGGCGGAATCTGGCAAGGAGAGAAATCTTCAAGCTTTACAGGTTTAGGGATCTTAGCTCGGCCAACATCAGGAAAATATATCTGATGTATGTCCAGGCTAAGCGGATCTACCCCGCAGTGGTCTCCCAAGCGGCAAACAAAACCTCGATGAAAAGGCTCCAAAGTATCCAGAACACAGCCTCTCTGCTAATTAATAAAGTAAGAAGGCGTGATCATCTTAGGCAAAGTGATTTGCACAAGAGGAAACGTTTGGAGCCCATCAATGTCGTCACCCAGGAACTGGGCAACAAGATATGGTCCACTCTAACGAATGGTGTCATTCCAGAACTGCAGGGAACAGGCGGCAGGCTTAATATACATGCAAGGCTACGGGCGAAAGTCTCACGCCGAAGCCGATTCCCGAGCACAAAACTTTGTACTCAAGAAGCAATTACACCACTATACACATAGAGATAACACAACACAACATATCAAAAAACACTGCAGAAAAACACACAAAAATGAGAATAACAAACAGTACAACTATCACTAAAAAGCTTTACAAGGAAAATTGTCGGCAAAGAAAGCTATAAAAGGCTTGAATGCTATAAACTTTTTCCACCGAAAATTAGAACAACCAAACACAAGTAATAAACAATAACAATAACATTAAAAAACACACGAAGGGACATAAACAGAGGATAAAAAGCACAAACTAAGAACACTAATAAAGGCAAAATGAACGGAAATAAAAATAATGCGATGCCCTCCCTACTAAGGCAAAAATACCCCCTCCCCATTTTTAATTTTCACCTACTATATCTTCCACTATCCCATCTTCTCCAAAAAATCTGAGTATATCATCATCATTTTGAGGTGTGATTATCAGTATGATGAAAATAATTTAAGTTTTGTTATTTATAGTAACATAATTTACATGTTCCCAAATGGGAACCTTGGCATGTTGCCTCATACAAATCTATGTGCTCGCGAGAGGTATCGTGTGGGTGTGGCTATATAGGCTGAGACCTGTCAGCTCCTGCTGTAGCCTGATACAACTGCCTAATATAAGCTCACTGCCCCTGCCTCCACTGTCAATTGATGTTCACTCATCCTCAAGAATGGACGTGTCATCTTTTTAAACGTAGGTTTTACTATAATAAAATGTTGTTTTCATTATATCAGTATTCTCTTAGTGTTTTATTTTATTGTCTGTGTGCACGTGCGCATGCATTTATGTATGTATGTGTGTGTGCTTACATTTACCCTTTAATTATGGTCACTGATACTAAACGATACCTCTCCAAACACGCTGCATGCCGCAGAATGTGGAACACGATCATTTTGGCAAGGAGCCTTATGAAATATTCAACTTGTTCTTTGGACCTGAAATTATCCAACACAACTAAACAAACAAATTTGTATGTCGTTAGAAACAAGAATACAAGAAACTTTCAGGTCACTGAGGAAGAAATAAGTAAATTCCTGGGACTATTGCTTATAAGTGGATACCACAGTCTACCATCAGAAAATGATTATTGGTCCACAAGTGAAGATTTGTTGGCACCCGTATTTGCCAAAACAATAGGCAGGGACAAGTTCCGTACTATCAAAAGATACCTGCACCTTGTTGATAACTCAAATCTAGCAGCTTCAAAGATCGCCAAGATCTTGCCCTTACTTGAAATGATAAGAAGAAATTGCCAGAAGTTGGATATATTTCATGAACTACTAAGCATTGATGAATCTATGATTCCGTATCATGGTAATCACTCTGCTAAGCAGTTTATGAGGAACAAACCAATAAGATTTGGTTATACAATGTGGATGCTATTTGGAGTAGATGGATATCCATACAATTTTTCATTCTATTGTGGCAAAGAAGTTGACTCGAAGACTCGCCAACTGGCAACTGCTATGGTGTGACTACAATTCACAAAGTGCAACGACGTGTGAAGAACGAGAATAACAAGTTAGTTAACCAGCCACATCTCATTCACATGTACAACAATGGAATGGAAGGCGTTGATGTATGTGATAGAATGTTGTCATCTTACAGACCGCGATTGCGTTCAAAGAAAGGGTGGTGGAACATTTTCTCAAACATGTTGAATCTGGCAGTGGTCGCTGCTGTTAGATTCTACCAACATATTGGTGGATCGGCAGATATGTTACACATAAAGCTCAGGAGAGAAATTGCTCGAGCAATGATAAAGTTTCTTCAAGAAGAGAGGAAAATGCTTGGAGGACCCTCCGCACAACCTGCGTAAGTAGTAAGGTACGACGGAGTTGATCACTTTCTGGACTCCTGCACTCAATGAAGATGTGCCTCTGTATGAAGAACACACGACTGCAGTGCACAAAATGTGAAAAGAGACTCCACAAAGTGTGCAGTGAAGCCTATCACAAGAAGTAAACTAGTGGCAACTAAAAATAAATTGAAATAATCTGTTATTTATATAACATTTACTCTTTTCTTAACTGTAGTATAATATTCGCATGTTTTTGTAAGAATAATGCTTAATACCATATAAGGGCACTATCATATGGGTAAGTTTGTGTTATATATTGCGCCAACGTTCCCATTTGGGGAACATGAAGTATTTATATGAAAATAGGATTGTAACGTAAAAAACAAAAGTTGGAGTGTCATCAGCCAACATCTGGTAGCTTTTAATCCAGAACTGAAAGAAAAACATTTTGAGGAAGAAAGGTCAGCCAGTAAAGGGTTAACACAACGCGTTATCGTTAATCCCCCCGCGGAACTCAGACTCAAGAACATTTTATAATAAGATAGTTATAATACCGAAGTTTCTTTGAAAAAGGGTCGCAAGCGATTTTCTCTCGTAGCGTTTTCTCGTTAGTGAAGAGAAGACCACACCTAACAAACCTTTATTGTTTTATTAAAATTAAAGTTAACCAACAAGGGAGTACCATCAAACATGTTTTAAAAAGACAGTTGTAAAGAAAGTGAAGATATAAAGAACTGCGGATCTTTTCTCTTATTATGGCACAACTTCGTCTCCTCAGCCAGCATCTCCAAAAACAGATGGCTGAACTGCCTTTCTCATACACGGAAATCGAGGGATAGGATCATTCCTATGTTATATTTATTTTAGGGGGTTTGGGGGTGAATAAGGAAAAAGTAAGAGTTAAACATTATTTAATGTATAATACTTTACAATTTCTTTGTAAATTTGAGCAACTAATTCTTTTCCTTATGCTTCTCAACAAACCAAAGGATATAGTAACACTAAAGATATCACAGGCTACTCACTCGAGTAACCGGCAGTTCGGCCATCTAGCTGAGGTGACGCTGACTAAGAAGACGAAGTTGCTCCATAATAAGAGAAAAGATCCGGAAGTGCGAATGTGTGGAATGTACGCAATGTTATTAAGTGGTTAGGAATCGGTAAAGGTGGAAGGCAACTAATACTAAATTTTAAGACCCAATATCTGGTCTGAGCTTGATATGTGCCCATGATTACTTGTATGTACAAGTAGGTTCATACATATATCTTTGTGAGTGAGTAGCAATTCTCTCCCCCTTCTCTCCTGATCCAAACAGTGAAGATAAATCCTCCCCATTGCGACCACAAGAACCCACCTGTCTACTAATAGCTTGGGGTGGTTGTTGTAACCAAACTTCTACATCACTTATGAGCAACCGTAGACCAGCAGGCCAAGCATTTTGGTAAATTGAGAAAATACATTTAAAATCTTTACAATTTCCTCTCGGAACCCAATTTTATAATTTATGTAATTATCAGTGTTTTCATCCTACAAATAACAAGATTTGCATGACCCATAGACCTGCTTGCATCGCCGCAGTTAAAAATAACATTAATAATAAAATATTAATTCAATTATTTCTTTTAAATAGAATATTTTTTTTTAAGTAAACGAGCGGCTGGAATAAAGATGGCAAATGTCTTGTGTGGCCCGGAATACTACAAAATGGGACCCTGCCATTTTACCCGGAAGGCCAATTTCCTTTGATCTTCGCATGTCATGTTCTCGACATCATAGATTACGCCTACATATTCGTCTTTCCAGTGCTTGAAATTAATGATTTTTCCTCATTTCTCTGTTAAGCGATTCGAGTTCGCGGGTTTGAATGCTTCTGCTATTTTTAAGAAGTTGTCTGTGTTTTTTTCTCTACTTTTATGGCTCTAGCATTGAGGGTCAACGAACTTTGCTTATGTTTTCTTGGTTACCATTAAGTTTTTCGCCTCTTTTTATTCTATATTCACCTTCTTCCCTTATATGTATATCTATCCTTACCTTCATTTTTTCTCTGTTGACTTCAAGTGTTTCATTGGTGGCACTAGGTTCTTATCTTCCTGAAAACAAATGTGTTTTTAAATGCAGCCACAGGCTGTTCACTCTTTTCTTCCTCTATCTCTTCTCATCCTTTCTCTGAGCCCGGTATTCTTCCCGTGCGTAAACCCCACCTTTGACTTTCCTCGCAATCAGTTGTTGGGCGGTCGATGGCTGCGACGACCACTAGGGCTCAGAATCAATATGTCACTTAATAACACAATATTTATTTAACGGGAATTAACAAGTACAAAAATAAACCAATAATGAATACGAATCTTTCTCTAAAATAAAATATTTTTTTGAACAAAAGAAAATACAAAATTAATATTCTGCTGAACCTATGTCCGATATTATATGTACAGGCGAGGTTGAAGTAACCGGACAACTTTTTGATTGTAAGAATTTAGAGATAATTCGATTGATTACGTCACACCTGATAACTTGGATATTGGGACGCAAACTAACCAAACATTGGTTCCAACAAGACGGGGAACAACTACAACATCGTTTCGCGCGGACCATTCTTTCGCAGAAATCAACGAAGCTTTGTGTCGAAGTGTGTGCTATTCTGTGGTAGACACTTTCTAAATGCATTAAAGTAAGTGGTTACCATTTCGAACACTTGCTCTAATCATGCTTTATAACTATCGATTTACCATCATGTACATTGTAATATCTTAAATTGTGGCTAGAATTTTAATGAACATAAATTTTGAAATAAGTGCTTATAGAATGCCCAGGTTTCTTTTGATTCACACATTTTAATAACTTTACAACTAACAAAATATTTTAGGCAGTTAAAGTCATTAATGATCTATTTTAGGAACTAATATAATTTTTTTTATCTTCAACTAAACCACTAATTATAATTTTAAAATAAACTACAAAACTATGTCAGGTCAAAGCTTAGGATACTAATTGAAGTGGTTTTCTGAACCTATAAAGGTGTCTTTAATGTTTGATGAGATTAAAGATGAAAATATGGTCATTACTCAGCGATGCTTTGAAAAACTGAAATTCTGGCTGGAGTCGATGCAACAACGATCATAAACTCTTTTGGGCAGCTTCAAGATTCACTCCTAATATGAATATTCAAGAAAACAAGATACCCTCATTGATATGAGCTATCATTAAATGAAACAACCACATATATACTTCCTTTCCAAATAAATGAAGCTCCCATACTCAAACGAGGTGAGGAAATTTATATTATTCTAAAGATGTGTAATCAAATGGTGATGAAATGGTATTTTATGGATACCAAAAAGGTGTAGAGAGCTCGAGTAACAGAAGAAAGCATAGGAATTAAAGAAGACAAGATAAAAGATAAAGTTAATGTAGAAAAGGGAGAAGGGAAGGATTTTACACTTTGAACCTGGAAAGCGAGGAAATGTAAATTGTCTTGGTTCAGATTGCAAAATATGAGGATTCTGCCAGGCATCCTAAACCACTAATTATAATTTTAAAATGAACTACAAACTTATGTCAGGTCAAAAGTAAAAATTATCTGTAAATATATGCGGGTTGATCAAATTGATAGAATAACCATGTCATTTATGGTGAGGTGCGTTATTATTTATATGGTTTCTTGTCTTGTAGCTTTAATGGGTCAAGAAACAGACTCTTAGAGATCTGTGGCAGTTGCCAGAGGTGGTTTAAGTTATTCAAACCAAATCTTCTCTACCTCTTCCAGTGATGCTGGTAGAGAAAATTGGCAATCACCTCTTGCTCCAACATGGACCACACAAACTCGATGAGGTCAAATCTAATGATTGTGAGGGCCATTCCAGGCGTTATACCTTTCATTTTTTACTCTTTTCTTAACAAACGTAGCAATGTGGATTGGTACATTTTCATCTTGAAAGACTATGGTCCTTAATTGGACGGAATGCTCGACCCCATTCGTCGTCATGGCGAAATTCTGAATAAAACGAAGGTAATCTTATCTTTCAATATTATTGTATGAAAGTGGGAATGTTATATTTTCTTAAATCTTCAAAGCCACGTTTAAATACTTCGTTGCCAGAATCAGACGTTCACGATAAAATGCGCCCCCTGGCTGTCCCTAGTTTGGAAAAAGCATAACCGATGCTTTAAGGTTTTACATTGGCTCATTTCCCCCCCTCCCCTTCCTTCCGCTTCGTATTTTTGACCGGTCAAAAGGTATTTTGTACAATTGCAGTTGTTCCGTGGCATAGGGCCATTGAGCTCTCTCGTGGACATACGGTTGGAACGCGGTGGGTAAGCGGTTGTTTAAAGAACTTTGGCAGTTGTGACAATAGATTTTTTAAATTTTTCACACAATCCACTCTCACTTTTCTTCTTGGAGACATTTATGGTTTCACTTAGAAACTGCGTAGCAAAACACGAAACAGCTCTGTTGTTTTTATAAGCGAGATTCCAGCACTACGTTTTCTCGCGTTAGCTCGCTTTCCAAATCTGTTGCCTATTGAGGGTAAAATATTAAGGAATGAAAGTGAGAAGTACAAAAACAAGTTTAGAAGATGAACTCCAATAGTTTCTCGGCACCTCAAGAACTTATTGATTATAAATGGACATTGTCTGTCGTTTTTGGCTAATCATTCAACATTGCTTCTACTTTTTGATTCGCTTCCTTAGACGAACCAGAAATTATGATCTATAAACGGGAGCTCTCGATAACTTAGTGGATACAGCGTTGGATTCCTGACGTCGAGGCAGGAGGTTCAATCTCAGCGAGCGTGGGCACAAAACTTTCAGCAGCGTCATGACCTGGGCACCCATTGAGCGGATACGCTGATACCAGCCCTCATATCGTCGTGCACATAGCCAATCGCAACACCACTGTCATTTCTCTTCCCGTATTCACAGAAAACTATATCAATTCTATCACCTGTTTTGGACCTCTGTCGATCGAGTACTAGTGTTCCCTATGAGGGGCCTTATAGCCACATTATCCTGACAGGCAACGGGTGCCTCCCTCCGGTGCCCAAGAAGAGTTCCACTATTGATAGTGTCAAAATCACAGAATACGCCGCTCACCTCAAACAAGTAGGACACTTAGTGCCTTTGGGCTCCTCAGTGAATGCCATTCTGAACTTTATGTGTATTTGATTATAATCTGGTGAGGGGATCTCGCCGCCGATGCGAGGTAAGAAGGGCGCTACGCATCTACCAACCATCTCTAGAATCCCTCTGATGAAATGATTTCAAATATTAGGTAATTTAATGGTGTTTGATACTGATCTATATGTTATTGTGGTTGATACTGACCTATGTGATAATGGGGCTTGATACGGATCTATGTGGCAATGGAGTTTGATACTGATCTATGTGTTAATGCGGTTTGATACTGATCTATGTGCTGGTGGGGTTTGATACTGATATATGTATTAATGGGGTTTGATACTGATCTGTGTTAATGTTTTTTGATACTGATCTATGTGTTAATGGGGTTTATACTGATCTATGTGTTAATGGTGTTTGATAGTGATGTGTGTGAATGGTGTTTGATACTGATCTATGTGTTAATGCGGTTTGATACTGATCTATGTGCTAATGGGGTTTGATACTGATCTATGTATTAATGGGGTTTCATACTGATCTGTGTTAATGGTTTTTGATACTGATCTATGTGTTAATGGGGTTTATACTGATCTATGTATTAATGGTGTTTGATAGTGATCTGTGTGAATGGTGTTTGATACTGATCTATGTTCGCAGTTTTGCAGAAGTTTGATCAATGTTTTCTCTCTTTTCTGCCACACATCCTCTTATGTGTGATAATTGTTAGGTCAAATTAGTCATGATCATCAAGATAATCGCTAACTTAAATTGGCCATAGCCACTAGCTATGACAAATTGGCCATACTTATTAAAATAATCACTCGGACAAATGGGACCTAGAGAGCAAGATAATCCATAGCTCAAATTGTCCATAATCATCAATAAAATAGCGATCTCAAATTTCCATACACATTAAGATTGATGCTCGCTCAAATAGACTATAGACAGGAAAAAACGTTAGGTCAAATCAGCCAGAGTCATTAAGATAATTGGGTTGTTAAAATGGCTAGAGTCTTCAAGATAATCGTTAGATCAAATCGGCAATAATAATCATGATAATTTCAGGTCAAATTTGCTATACCCATAAAGTTAATTGCTAGGTCAAATTGGTCAAAGTCATTCAAATAATTGCTATCTAAAATTGGTCATACTCATAAAGATACTCATTAAGTCAAATTGGTTATAGACAATAGACATCATATCAATCGCTAGGTCAAACAATCCCTAACCAAGAATAAAATCGCTAGCTAAAATGGCTATAGACAACAACATATTCGCAAGGTCAATTTGGCCATAGTTATCAAGAAAATCGGTAGAGTAAATTGTCCATAGTCATCCAGATATTCTTTAGGTGAAATAGGCATACTGATCAAGTTAATCGCTAGCTTAAATTTGTCATAAACATCAAGATAATCGTTAGCTTAAATTGGCCATAGTTACCAGGATAAGCGCTAGGTCAGATATGCTATAGTCATCCAGATAATCGCGATTTTAAATTTGCTATAGTCATCACGATAACCTAAATTTCAAATTTTCATAGTCATCAAAATAATCGCTAGGTCATATTGGTCATAATCATGATGATAATCGCTAGGTCAAGATGGACGTAGACATCAACATAATCGCTTCTTAAATTCTCCATAGCCAACGAGATATTTACTGGGTCAAATCGACCATAGTATCAAGAAAACGGTAGTTCAAATTGGCCAGTCATCTAGATAATCGCTAGATAATATTAGCCATATTCATAAACATAATAACAAGGTTAAATTGGCACAGTCATCAAGAAAATCGCTAGGTTAAATTCAGCATAGTTACCAAGATAATCACAAGCTCAAATTGGCCATAGTTATAAAGATAATCGCTAGATAAATATTTTCATAGTTATCATGATAATCGATAGATGAAATTGCACGTATACATTAACATATTTGCTTCTTAAATTTCCCATATCCAGTAAGATAATTACTGGGTAAAATTGACAATAGTTATCAGTAAAAGGCGAGTTCCAATTGGCCAGTCCTCAAGAAAATTGCAAGGCTTAATTGGAAAAGTCATCAAGATAATCGGTAATTCACATTAGCTATAGTCATAAAAATAATCGCTGCGTCAAACACTCAATAATAATCAATATAATAGCTAGATTATATTGGCTATGGGCCTAAAGATAATCGCTAGGTCAACGTGGCTCTAGTGATAGAGAAAGTAGCTATGTTAAATTGACTAGACTTAAGATAATCGTTAAGTCAAATTGTTATAATCATCAAAATAATTGCTAACTTAAAATGGTCATGCTTATCAAGTTAATCGCTAGCTTAAAATTGCCATACTCCTCCAGATAATCACTAGCTCAATTTTACTATAGTGATCAAGATAATCACTATTCCAGTGAGTGATACTCACTCATCAAATTTGCCATAGTCAGCATGACGATCGGTAGCTCAATTGATCATAGTCAGCAAGATAGCTCTAGGTGGAATTTACTATAGTCATCTAGATAAGCGTTAGGTTAAATTGTGCAGTCACCAAGATAATCGTTAGGGCAAATTTGTCCGTAGTCATCACGATAATCGCTAGGTCTAATTGGTGATAGTCTTCATAATTATGTTTTGGTTAATTTGTCAATAATCACCAAGATAATCCCTAGGTAAATTTTTACATAGTCACCAACTTAATCGCAACGTTAAATTTGCCATAGTCACCAATATAATCGCTATGTAAAATTGTCACTAACATAATCGCTATGTCAAATTCGCCATAGGAACCAAGATAATCACTAGGTCAAATTGCCCATATGCAGCAAGGTAAGCGCTTGGTCAAATTGGACATAGTCATCAAGATAAATGTTGGTCAAATATGCCGTACTCATCAACATTATCGCTGGGTCAAACTGTCATATTGATCAAGGTAATAGCTAGCTCAATTTGGTCATAGTCATCAAAATAACCGCTGGGCCAAATCGGCCATACACAAGATAATTGCTACCTCAATTTTTTTATACTCATCAACATAATTGCCATGTAAAATTGTCCATAGGCAGCAACATAATCGCAAGCTCTAATTAATCATAGTTATATAGTTCTCAAAATGATCGTTAGGTCAATTGGTCCATACTTACCACGATAAGTCCTATATCAAATTGATATAGAAGACAAATTAATCGTTCGGTCACAAATTATCCTTTGTTATCAATATTATTGCTACGTAAAATTGTCTATAGTCAAAATGATCATCACTAAATAAATTAATCGTTCAGTCAGATTATCCATTGTTATCAAGATTATTGATACGTAAAATTGTCTATAGTCAAAATGATCATCACTAAATAAATTAATCGTTCAGTCAGATTATCCATTGTTATCAAGATTATTGATACGTAAAATTGTCTATAGTCAAAATGATAATCACTAGATAAATTAGCCATAATCATAAACATAATCGCTCGGTTAAATTGGCCATTGTCATCAAAATAATCGCTGCGTCAAACTAACCATTTTCATCAAGATAATCACTAACTCAGATTGGCCATGGTCCAATTTTTACGTTTTACTCAAATAATTGGATGGTATCAAGATGAGAATGTATCGAAAGTAGGCAAAGTTTTAGTCACAGTGTTTTTTTTCTACTCACATTACACTGAAGAAGAGAAAATATTTGACCTGTTTTCTTTTTGTCGTAGGACTACATTTAGTTCATAGACAAATCAATGAAATATTCTACTAAGCATTGTTAAATTACAATATTCTACAAATTGCGAGTTGTTATAGCCTACAAAATGGTTTGATTGACATTCTTTGATAACCTAATGAATTTTAAAATCTTCTAGTAACCACAGCAAGGAAATTTCATTCCACTATGTCTAGATTAATAGCTAGATTAATGAGCGGTCTTCTCTAATCTGGTTAACAGAGATAAATCTATAAACACCAAAGGTTTCGATTTTTATAAAATTAATAGGCGATCACTATATACCTAAAAAACTGATTGTTTGACAGTGAAGTGTAGGGCAGGTTTTGATACTGTTCTGTGGAAACTTTGAATAGAACTTACTAAAGTGATATATTAATGGTTGCCTAAAATCTACCTGTGATAGAACATATGATATTATTGTATAGATATTTTTCTTATTACAGAAGATAGCTTAATTTCGGCATCTGATGAGTTCTGCGCACGATGATCAAAATGAGGCAATGAAAGCAAGGAAGCAAAATAAGACATTTATTTTTCAGTAGAGAAATAGCTTCGAGGCTTCACATTTCTACTGTACATTCAATTATGTGGTCCTTAAGCTCCTTAGATTGAATACCATTTGTTTTTATACACACATTACACTACGTGTATTTCCATAGTACAGGCGCAGCCAGAGAAGGCTGGCAACCCCATAATAGAGACTGCCGGCTACCTCATGCCACTCGAGCCTATTTAGTGGCACTGAAAAGAGATGCAAATTATATTTTGTTCTTATTGCATCGCCATCCGCTCAATTCACTCGCTCGTTCTACGCTAAGTGCCAGCCTCACCGTCAAATTTCAAATTATCCTCCATTTCATGTAAACTTTATCCATTAGTCTTCACCTATCAACAGAATAACTACCTGACCAGGTAAATAAAGATAATATATTTGTGAAGCGTTTACATAACCGACCGCTCCCTTGGTGACTCTCGATGAAAAATGTACACTTCAAGCCTGCATCGAGTAACCTCTTTGCTCAACAGGATTCTTCACTCATTCTTGATGGCTCAACAACAAAGCAACTAGCAATTTTATACAACGGACAAGGCAAACTGTTCGGCAATTCAAGTGCCTCAATATTTGCCAGGTAGGCCGAAACACTGCCTCCGTCTCAGTGAGCTGGCATTTGAGACACAAATTGTCACGTCCACCAAGACGAAATTCCTGCTGGCCTTCTCCCATTTACCAGCAGGCCTCATGGAGTCAGCGGACTCAACAGAACATGGCCAATAGAACAGTGAGCCTAAGAGTCTCTTAAGACCATCGTCTTTCAGCACCACGAGCTTTCAAATCAGCAACAAAGATATAAACTCTCCAGGAATATTACCCTGATGGTAGAGAAGCCCACAACTCTTCTTTGGTAGCTCCGAGACGCCACGGGTGTCGACTTATTGGTGGCACAGATGAAGCAAGCCTTCCTCCGTCATCTCTCAATTCACGTAACACACATGCTGGAGGCGTTGGGAAAAGTTCAAACCTTCATCATCTTGTCAGAAACTGCCGATCGAGTCTTGGCTCGTGATAATATAGGTCCCTGAATGATAGTCACCGTCGCCGCCTACAAAAGTACGATCAACCGAGGTTCGCGCAGCTTTCCCACTCCCTAGGACCGCCCATAGTTAGAAGAAAAGATTGACAAACTCATCGTTGCGGTTAAGAATCTGCTCAATGAGCTGCGGTATAAAACCTCGTTCAAAGGTGAGTCATGGTTTCTGCTCACGATCTCGGTTCTCAGGTCGGACTGGCTCTTTCCTGACAGGAGATCCAGGGAATGAGCCATCTACCTAGTGTTGGTATCACCAAAAATTCAAAGATGAGGCCCATCACTGCTTGTTATGCTATGGTTTCTGTGTGGAGGAAAGCTAATGACTATATATTTTCTGCTTTTTCCAACGGAGACCCTAGGTCCATCATCTTCCAACTTACTGCCGGAACACACCTAAGAGCATCCTACTGAAGTCTCAAATCCTTTAGTAGCTAACAATCTAACCACTGTGACTCATTCGTCCACCACAAGAAAATTTATCAGAGTTGTTATTCTCCTCTCCACATCCGATCTTCGGCACCTTTCGGCTGCGTCACTAGCTCCACCTCATGGATACCTTCCTCCGGGAGACTCCATCCGTCTTCCTACGCTCTCACTATGGTAGCGATACAGGGCTTGAACCTCTGCCGTTTCATCCGAGATCCAGGAACGGAACTAAACTTCCTCGTTCAAAACAGCTTGGCCGTCTTAATTTACCCGTCTTCCCCCATGACAGACAACTTCCGATGTTGTCCTCGCTACAAAGCATCTCAGGTCAGCCTATTCCTGCCTATTCTAACAAACTACTTTTATCCCTATCTTTTCCATACGATCTCTCACTTAACTTTTATTAATTGCTGACGTTGGTCACCTAATCTTCAAGGCCGACCTACTGCAACACTTTTCCTTATCCATGATTTAAAAGAACGTGCTCTCACGAATAGAGTTCCCGGGGGCGTTATTATAGGCACTCAGTCCTCACTCGCTGCGATGTTCACTCTTACTGCGCCTGTACAAGGCCTTGACATTTGAAATTACACAAGCATCCTTTCAGCTGTGCATTCTACAATAAATGCTCAGTACACTGCATTACTAGTATTCTTCTCAGACCTAACTTCCCCACGGTGTTTGGACAGCCGGCGAAACACCATTTAACACTCTAAACACACAACAGCTTTCCCCTTTGTCTACGCCTGTCCGTGCCGCCTCCCTTCGGCTAAACTAAAAGCCGCGAAGGATTAGTTCTCTAAAATGGATAATGAAAGCATTATTCGGAAATTGCAATCTTCCTGGGCATCTGCAATACATCTAGTTTTGAAGAAAGATAGGTCATATAGGCCAGTCTGTGACTTCTGTTGCTTAAACAGTTATTATGGCTGATACTTATCCAATTCCGTTCGACTCTGATTTTACGCTCAAATTCCAGGTGCACATATATTTTCTAAACTTAGCCTACGAAAAGACTTACATCAAATTCCGTTGGAGGGATAAAGGCTAGGGAAAACGTGTGTAACCACCCTATTCAAGCAAACGTTTTTCTCTACATGTCACTCGGTTTGGGATAGCCTAAACAAAAGTTTGTGCCTTTCCTTAACGAAGTCCAGGGAAATGTTCTATTCGCTTTCGCTTTTATAGACGAAATATTGGTATAATCTCCAGACCAGGGAACACACCTGGTGTAACTAAAGCAAGTATTCGACCTCCTATTGGGCTATAAATTAAAATAGGCACCACACAAATAAAAATTAGGAGCAGACCGGCTTGAATTTTAGGGATACCTCCTAACCAACGAGTGCATCTCACCTCTGCTTTAGAAATTTGCAACCATAGGCAATTTGCAATCATGTAAAAAATGCGGCCTCCATTTCAACCCCTCTAAATGAACTCCTGAAAGGTGCACAAAAACGCAGCATATCCCAATTAAATTGGTCAGCCACCGAATTGAAACACCCATTGTAGGACGCCTATTTTCGTATTTTTGGCTAAAATAAGTGCGACAGGTGTAGGAAACACCTTAGAACAACATCAAAAGTTAACTTGGCTCCCATAAGCTCTTTCTAGTAATACACACTCTATAGACACCCACTCTCCCGGCCAGATAGATGATTCTCATATGGCACTCTTCGACCCCAGCCCTCCCTTACAATCTCCTCTCGTAGCTGTCATTGCAATTTCGCCCACGTCCTTTCAAACGGTTGACTAGGCCCTGTTAGCCGCAGACCAAGGTAGCTGACCTTTCACTAATCGCTTCTTGAGTAGGGAAAGCACAAACCTACAATTATTATCCCTCTGCCTGCTGAGCACTGACTTCAAAAATTTTGTCGACTCCTCGCTGAAGAAGGGTGAGGGTTCTCATACCCTAAACATTTAAACAACATATGTTTCACCTCTTTGCTTATTTAGCCCACTCTGGTGTTAAACTTACACTCTCTCTACTTTCAAAGCACTTTGGTGACCTGAAATGCGCAAAGATATAAAAAGAAATTTGTTCGTACTTGCAGAATTTTTTGCTGCCGGACTTGAGTCTAAATTCTTTCATGTAGACATCACTAGTCCTTATACCTCCTCCCTCATGGGCTTAACTATTATCTATCGTGGATATATTTACCAAAAGGGTTGAGGTTCTACCCTTCAGGGATTAATTATCAGCTGCAGAATCTATTCGAAAGATTGCGCAGGTATGGTTTGCGCGCTACGGAATGCCTTAAATGCTCATATCAGACTTCACTCGGACCCTTTGCATTCAATATGTTTTCATTTCTCTTAGGAATCCGAGGAGGAATAGTGTAGCCGAGTCGTTTCATGCTACGCTTAAATGTTCCATGCGTTCAAGTTCTCTACCTGATCAATGGTATATTTAATTACAATGTGTGCTTCTTGCCGATCGCTGTCAAACTAAGGCCTCTGGTATATCACCAGCTGTATCCATCCTCTCTCCACACTTTCAAATCTTTTAGGTGCTTCCATTCTCCTTAGTGAATTCGCGGAGACCCTAAAAGCTCACATGCGATAATTGCACCCGCGTCATCGCGCAAGTTCTCTCGCTATCAGGAGGTGCACATTTCTAATCATCTAAAAAGTTGCATCGTGTTCATTGGAAATTTATACAACTCCCAAAAATTCCTTAACAAATTTAATGTTCCTTTTCCCATGAAAGTCCGCATGTGACACGCATTTTCGGTTCAAGTTGGCTCAATCGATCCGAAGTACATCGTAGTCATTAATATGAAGCCAGCTAGGCTTCCATCCAACCCTAGAAGGACCACAAGTTCCATTCTGAGGTGTGCCTCACCACTAATGCAGACACAGCAGTTACCATTTGCGCCAGAAAGCGCGTCGGATTTCTCTTAACCTCGTAGTCTACTACAAATAAAATAATTCCTTCCCTGATCGTATTGGGGGAATTGCATATGGCGGGGCAATTTTTTATGTTACTCGCCACTCAACACTTTCTTTGGGAATCGATATGCATAGAATAGGGTATTTAATGGCGACATCTGGCAACCTCATGCCATTTAAACCTATTTAGTGGAACTGAGAAGAAATGCGAATCATATTGTGTTCTCATCGCCTAGCCATTATCTCAATTCACTCGCTCGCTCCTTGCGAGCTACTTGACTCACTTGACTGGAGCAATCAAGAAGAATTCCTACCTGACCGTGTAAATAAAGATAGTATATATTTGAAAAATATTTACCTAACCAACCGCTCCAGTATGAATAAACACAAATGAAATCTAAGGTAACTATGTGAGAATAATTGTGAAAAACATTAAACTATTCATGATTTTGCTAAATTTATAGCTTCTAGATGGTATTTAAGGTGAAAACGGAATCAATTAAGGTAAATTCGCGGACTTGTCCGCTAATGTTATCATTAGATCTAGATGCAAATTTTGCTTCGTCAAATACATCTCAATTGATTCCATTTTCCCCTTTAACATCTTCCAGAAGCTAGTAATTAAGTTTTACTAAAAGAAGTTTAATGTTTTTCCTAACTGATCTCGCATATTTGCCTTAGATTTGCTCTATTTGCGGGCATTTGTACTATGAGAATACATGTAACGTCATCGTATAAAAAAACTAGCATTTCATTTAAGCAGCTTTCACTCATCACATAACAATTTATTGTTCAGCTGAAAAGTAAAGCAAGAATCCCAAACTAATTCTCTACTGATGAATACATGTCCTCGTCTGACATTGTCCTTAGATTAATCTGATTAGCGTAATGAAAATGAAAACTTTATACCAATCAATTAACAAATCTTAAAAAAATATAATTTTCTTTATATACTTAAACATATCCAATTTTAAAATTAATTTGTTAGAATTTTAAACGGGACAATTTATAAACCTCATTTCAAAAGATCTATATTATTTTTCGGAATCTTTTGCGTGCGTGGTATACACTCTTATCAGTGGTTTGTGTATAGTCTACAACCAAACTTAAGTTAGCTGGTGGACCATAAACAAAGAAAAAATAGTTTCGAAGCTTCTCGACTCACTAAAAGAGAAAAAGATATCTGTATTGTTTAGTCTCCATGAATTTTAACTCTTGAGGAGACCGCAGTCAATAATCGTTATCTCCTTATTTGGTCGATAAACGTCAGAGGAAACACCCAACCGAGACAATCTGAAAAAATACGAATAAATTATAAATTCCATTAAAAAATTGGATTTTAATGTGATAAAAAAAGGTAGTTGAAAGGTTAAGGCGAACTTTAACTTATTACTGCCATTCCTGTCTAGAAGGACAAAAAAAATAAAATGTTCGTTTTGAAGCCATCTACCAATAGTTTAAAATGTCAAAATATATTAACCTAGGTTAAATGTATGTTACTTTGATCTAGAATGGGAGTCAAAAAAGTTAAAAATATAGGAGGCAATGAGTAAAAACATCAAAATACGGAAGACAATATGTAAAAATGTGAGGTAATATGTAAAAATGTATAAAATAGGGGAGGCAATATGTAAAAATGTTTCAAATATAAGAAAAATATGTAAGAAAAGTAGAATATGTATAAATGTTGAAGTGTGTGAGGTAATATGAAAAATAGGTAGAATATGTAAAAATGCAATAAGTAATATTATTAATCACCTGTGACGAAATATATAAAAATGATAAAACGACGCAAGGCAATATGTAAAAATGTTAAAAGAATTGGAGGTAATATGTAAAATGTTAGAAATATGGGAGACTATGTAAAACTGTCAAAAATATACGAGGAAATATGTATAAATGTGAAAACTATGTTAGGTAATCTGTAGAAATAAAAAAATATGGCAGTGAATATGTAAAAATGTTAAAAAGACGACAGGCAATATGTAAAAACGTGAAAAATATGGGCGGAAATATGTAAAAATGTTAGAAATATGGAAGCAAATATATAAAAATATTGAAGCCTTGTATAATAAAATAAAAATTAGGGAAAGCGATATATAAATTATAAAATTATGTAAAATTTTAAAAATATTGCACTTACCATCTAAAATGCTAAAAATAGGGAAGAGAAAATGTTAAAAGTCTGATCAAAATCTGTTTATAATATGGAAGGCAATATGTAAAAATATGAAAAAATATGGAAGTTAATATGTAAAAATGTTACAGATATGTGATGAAATATGTAAAATATGTAAACGTGCCAAAAAATTGGGATATTAAATATAAATTTAAAAAAAATATGCAATAAATACAAATGTTAAAGTATGAGAAGCTAAAGTGCGTCAGGCAATATGTAAAAATGATGAAAATATGGGAGGGAATATTTAAAAATACAAGAAACACTAGAGGATGTAAGAAAAACGTTCAAAATATGGGAGGGACTATTTAAAAATGACAAAAAACAATAGAGGATGTAAGAAAAACGTTAAAAAATATGGGAGGGACTATTTAAAAATGACAAAAAACAATAGAGGATGTAAGAAAAACGTTAAAAATATGGGAGGGACTATTTAAAAATGCCCCAAAACAATAGAGGATGTAAGAAAAACGTTCAAAATATGGGAGGGACTATTTAAAAATGACAAAAAACAATAGAGGATGTAAGAAAAACGTTAAAAATATGGGAGGGACTATTTAAAAATGACAAAAAACAATAGAGGATGTAAGAAAAACGTTAAAAATATGGGAGGGACTATTTAAAAATGCCCCAAAACAATAGAGGATGTAAGAAAAACGTTAAAAATATGGGAGGGACTATTTAAAAATACAAAAAAACACTAGAGGATGTAAGAAAAATGTAAAAAATATGGGATGCAATACATATTTTTTCAAAAAATGTGAAGCAATATATAAAAAATGAAAAATATGTAGCCAGCAATATGTAAAAAAAATTAAAAATATGGAAGGCTAAATGTGAAAATTTTTAAAATAGTTAAAATATGTTAAGGAATATCTAAAAATGGTAAAAAATATGGGAGGGAGTATGAAAAAATGTCAGAAATATTAGAGCAATAGGTAAATAAGTTCGAATATGTGAGGCAATATGTAAACCTTTAAAAATATGGGAGTAAATATGTAAAGTAATGTTAAAAATATGGGAGGAAATATATAAAAATGGTGAAAATATGGAAGCAATATGTAGAATATATTTAATTTGGGAGGCAATGAGTAAAAATATTAAGGATATGGGAGGCAATATGTAAAAATGTTAAAAATAACGAGGTCAATATGTAAAAATGATAAATATAACGATGGCAATATGAAAAAAGTAAAAATATCTAATGTAATCTGTAAAATGTTAAAATTAGGGATGCAAAGAAGATTTTTCTAAAAAATAATTGAAGCAATGTTTGATGTAATACGTAAAAACTTTCAAATATTTGTCAGGTAATATTTATAATTATTACAATTTGGAAGGCAATATGCAATAATGTTAAAATTACGGAAGGCATTATGTAAAATTGCTTAAAATGGGCATCAATAAGTAGAAAATATTAAAAAGGGAAGGAATAGGTAAAGAAAAGAAAATATGGGAGGCAAAATGTAAATAATGTGAAATATATCGGAAGAAATTTGAAAAAATATTGCAAATATGGGAAGCAATATATAAAAATGTTAAAAATATCGAGGAATGTGTACAGAAGTTAAAAATATAGCAGACAACGTATAAAAAGAATAAAAATTGTAAAATGTATTGAGACAATATGTAATAATCTTTTTAAATATGGGAGGAACTATACGAGGGGCGGTCAATAAGTTTGTCGAATCGGTAAGGCAAAACAGGGGAAGGGAGATGGCTGTTTGTGGGGGTGTTAGGACAAGTTATGACGAGTCAGGATCTGCAGCCGCACGCTCCTACCTCGTCTATTAAAGAAGCAGTAGCTGATCGCAGATCGTCAGTCACAAATTTTCAACAATGGAGAAGGTTGAGCACCGCGCAGTGATCAAATTTTGACCAAGGAAGGCAAGATTTTCAAAAGAGATCCATGAACGCATGGTTGAAGTGTACACCGACACCGCCCCTTCCTATGCAACCATTGCTTGCTGGAATAGGGAGTTCCGCCATAGTCGTGAGTCCCTTGGAGATGATCCCCATCCAGGACGCCCGTCAGACGTTACCAACGAGGACAATGTGGCCCGTGTGGAGAGGAGGATCCTCGAAAATCGACGGGTGAAGGTCGAAGAAATCGAGCGACAACTTGAAAAATCACATGGAAGTGTTATCAACACCATCCACGACAATTTGGCCATGACCTAGGTCTCTGCCCGTTGGGTCCCTAGAAACCTCACGCCCCATGATCGACTTCAACGTCGTCAAAGTCCACAAGGCCAGAGTTGCTCAAGCTGCCCTGCGCGAGTGCAGATTCGAGGAGCTCAACCATCCCTCGTACAGTCCAGATCTGGCCCCTAGCGACTACTTTTGATTCCGCCAGCTCAAGGCTGCACTGCGTGGACGCCGGTTTGGAGACGATGAAGATGTCCAACTCGCCGTCCAGGAGTGGATTAAAAAGCAGTCGGGAGATTTCTGGTTTTCGGCAATTCGAAGCCTCAGGGACAGGTGGTTCAAGTACATTAAAGTCAAGGGTTGTTATATTGAAAAATAATAAAACACTTTTCCTCATATCTCGTTTCCTTATATCCAAATTGCAAAACCTATTGACCGCCTCTCGTACTATATGAAAATGTTAAAAATATGATGTGCAATATGGAAAAATGATAAAATTATTGGAGGCAATGTGTAAAATGATTCAAATAGTTTTGGAAATATGTAAAATGTTTTGAAACTATGGTAGTCATTATATAAAAATTTAAAGAAAATGGGGGAGAGTATATGTAACACAAAATATAAACAATTGGGAGACAATATGTAAAGCAGGGGTCGGTGCCCTTTTTGAGCTTACGGACCAGAAGCAAAGTTTATGAAGTGATAGAGGGCCACATTCAGAATTTACATTATAAAATTTAAACTATTATAATTTTAGATGTTATATTCGGTACTCAATAATAAATAAATGAAGGTAATAATAGTAAAACATGAAACTATAAGTTATGATAGATTATGTTTATTTTAGTTTGTATGCATTATAAATTTTACATTGAACTATTGATATTTATAAGGGACACAATTAGTGTGATGCTGATGTTGTTCTTCGCTCGAAAGTTTATCAACATCAGTTGGTAAGTGTTTGAAGCCAGAAGCAGTGCGTTTTCTAAATGGTAATCCGTGATTCGTGTTATTAGCTTACTTTTGGTGTATTTTACTTTGGAAAATAATTGCTTACACACATATGTGCTACCGAACACTGATGCAAATTTAATCGCATGACCAGTCAAGTTGGTATACAGCCTGGGTTCAAAAAGATATTTCTTATAAAGATCCACTAGAGATACATCTTTTGCGTGACATTTTTATTTTAATAATTCTGGTACGTTGTCCACTTCCACATCAAACGGAGTAGCGAACAGTTTAAAATCGCATGACAACAAACCGACAGGAAAATTCCATTCTTTAATCATGTATCATAGTCACAAATATGTTTGAACTTTTAGGTATAGTCTCCTGAAGTGTAAGTTTACTGCTCTTACCACTACCTCCATCACGTCGTTAAAATTTGATTTCTTAGTGCACGTTGCTTCTTGGTGGATTATGCAGTGCACTTTGATGATATTGTGTTTACTTTCGAGACCTTCCGCGTGTTTCTGAAGCAGGCCCACGGCACCTTTACTTTGTCAAACTATAGCCGGAGCTCTAGCGGTCGCTACGGATACTAGCTTTAATAGGTCCAAATTCATGTTTGTAGTACACTAGAGCCGTGCTTCAAGAATGCCTGTTCCTGTATTAGTGCCTTTTATAGGTACTAGTTGAACAAATTCTTCAAAAATGTCGAAAGTTTGGCTTACTCCCCGTAAAAACGGTGCAACTTGTGCCGTGTTGGTAGGATCGGTGCTCTCGAGAATCAAGTGATATTGAGAACTTTAAATTGTTGCATTGATTTTCCTAATTAATGTTTAGATCCGCTGATATTTCTTCTATTCTTTGTGTAAGTGCTCTTGCAGAGAGACAAAGTTTCGAAATTAAAGCTTTTCTCTCGGGACAAAATGTCTACTGGATCAAGCAAGCATTTTTCACGAAGTCTCCGTCAGTGAAAGATTTCATGTTTTATGCTATCAATTTCGACACTTCGTAGCTTGAATGTGCACTTTGTTCTGATTCTATGTTACGTTTTTGTATTATCGAACTTTTTTCTAAACTCACTTTAAGTTTATGAACTTAAACCTTCATCCGAATCTGCCTTCGGTTTTGCTCTAGCACGTACCGTTTTTAAGATATGCTAAAGATTCAAAATGGCGCCTGCGATTATAAAATGTAGTATATTACTGGGAATGCTCTATTGCATGCATCATTATTGTACTGCTAAGATAAGCAAACTAGATGCTTCGTGAGTTCTTGCTTGTTAAAGGGTATAGAGAAGAATTCATTCACATTTGTAACCCGCATGCATATTTTGCGCAATAATTTATAATTCTGTTTTATGCTTTCAGGTTCCTCATGCGATGTGCACCTTCTAAGCTGCTCCTTCTGCGTTGATCATAAGAGGCTTCCAAATATTTCCACAAAGCAGTAACAATGCCTCGATAGTACAAAAATCATCCAGATAAATTCTGCTATGTAGGTGGGCATTTTACAACAAAATTCAGCAGCGTACTATCACAAATGATATAAAGAGAAAGTACAAACTCTACTTCGGTTGCCCTCTGAATGACCAAGATAAAGCATGGGGACCACACCAAATTTTTTCTTCCTACTCTAATGGACTACGTGACTAGATTAACAAAAATAAAGCTTCAATGCCTTTCGCTGTTTCTATGATATGGAGAGAGCCCAGAGATCATCTCGAAGATTGCTATTTCTGCAGTGTGACTACAAAAGAGCTTTCTGTAAAGAACAACCACCAAATTGTTTATCCAACCTTGGATTTGGCGTGTAGACCAGTTCCACATGATGTATCTTTGCCAATTCAAGTTCCACCTATTGATGGTTTCGTACCTGAAGATATCAGTGATGATAGCAGTACTGAAGTTGCATGCACATTAGATGCGGATGTTGAATATGAGGATGCTAACTTTGAGCCAAAGTTATTTACTCAGGGAGATTTGAATGATCTTGTGAGAGATCTGTCACTGTCAAAGCAGAAAGCAGAACTTCTAGCATCTCGACTACAGGAAAAATTCTTACTTGAGAATAATGTGCATGTGAGTTACTGTAGAAAGCGTAATCGTAATTTAACCTCATTCTTCACAGTTAATGGACCTATCTCCTACTACCATGATATAAATGGATTGTTCGAAGCCTTATCACATTCATATGTGTGGTCTGGGTGGCGTCTCTTTATTGATGCTTCAAAGACAAGTCTGAAAGCTGTCCTCTCGCACAATGGCAATGTAAAGCCTTCTATTCCTACTGGCCATTCTGTCCACCTTAAGGAGACATATGACAATATAGATATTCTTCTTAAAGCCGTAAACTACCAAGCCCATCAGTGGTACATATGTGGTTATCTAAAAGTCATAGGCATGCTAATGGGTATGCAAGGAGGATTCACGAAGTATTGTTGCTTCCTCTGCCTGTGAAATAGCCGTGCTACTGCAAAACATTATGATAAGCGTGACTGGCCACTTCGATCTACATATGAGCCTGGAATAAGCAGTGTTCAGTCTGTCCCCCTGTTAGAGCCTCAGAAAATATATCTGCCACCTCTTCATTTGAAACTAGGTCTAATAAAAAACCTCGTGAAAGCAATGGCTAAGGACAATTCTCAGGAAATCCAATATCTGTGCAAAATTGTCCACAACTGAGCGCGGCAAAACTAAAAGATGGCATATTTGTGGGACCACAAATCAGGGAGGTTTTAGCATACCATGACTTCGAGAAAATCCTCACTCCTCTTGAACTAAATGCATGGCTAGCCTTCAAGTGGTTATGTGCAAGCCTTCTGGGCATCAACAAGTCACTTGCATACAAAGATGGCGTGGAAAACCTTTTTCAATCTTATAAAGAAATGGGATGCCGTATGTCACTTAAAATCCATTTACTGCATTCGCACCTAGACTTTTTCCCAGAAAATCTTGGAGCCGTAAGTGACGAGCAAGGTGAACGTTTCCACCAGGATATCAAGACTATGGAAACTCGCTATCAAGGATTTTGGAATGAGAGCATGATGGGAGATCATTGTTGGATGTTGTAGCGTTATAATCCTGAGAAAAAATTCAAACGCAAATCCCATGCACAACGTTTATGAATTCGAGTTTTGACTTATTAGCCCATCAATCATTGTTTACCATTCTTATACATTCAATATAAGTACCATTAACTTTATGATGCTTGTGGAATAAAAAAAAAACATGGCTATTTATCTTTATCATATGTTTACTCCTAAAGAGAATGATAAATTTTAGAGCTTCTATATGTTAAATGCATCATTTTGCGTCAGTTCAACTTCTCAATGCACTTGGAGATATACAGAAGGCAATTTTTTTCTAGCAATGGCGCTATGCACCCATATATCACCAGTTTCGGCAAAGAAATCAGAGTAAAACGCTACATTCATCAGCGACGGCGGTCATATTGCATTTTCAAATATCTCGAAAACTCGATGTGCTAAAGAAAAGTTAAAGTCAAATTTGAAATCAGCGAGAAAAATGCCATGAGAAATGTTTGCTCAGGTCTCTGATGATTAAAGAAAGTATAAATTTGTTTCCAGTGTTTTTTGAGTTGCAGATAACTTTGGTTCCCCTGCATGTACTGTCAAATCAATCAAAACCCTTTCAGAATCCATCGTGCAGCCTCTTTTAAAATTCGTTCTTATTACCAAACGCTCACACTTTATATTAAAATATTTAAGTCATCTTTCATCCCTTTCAACAACTAACTACTAATGAATGAACAAAGTTTGAGACTCGACTGGTCTGAAGGCATTTCTGGGAAGGCAACTAACTTTTTCAAAACTATAACTCAGAGTTTATTGCCTACCTATTAATCAGTTTTCCGTCAGATCTACGGCCCGAACCATTAACTGTCTCTTTTTAAGTATGACTGGTCTTTGGACATACCAGGTATTGCAAAAGTCCTGTTACACGTTTTACGACGCTTTCAACAAAGGCCACAATGATATTGTTGATGTATTTAGAAACTTTTTTATTGTTTTAACATATAAATATGTATTTAAATTTTAATATTAACCAATGTGGCGACGCTCGGCGGCGAGCACGCACTCCAGGTGAGACCTGAAGTCGGCGCACACGTTACGGACGAAATCCTCCCTCCTACTGACCTACTTGCGATGGACAGAGAATTTCAGCTCGTCGACGTTGCTGTGTAGGACCTTGCGCTCACACGTTGTAGTCGATGGAATTGAGGTCGGACGACTGCGGTGGCCAAATGTCCTTCGACTAGAAGTTCATGTTGGACTCCAAGCCATTCTTGTACGGTCTTGGCTGTGTGGACCGGGGCACTGTCCTGCTGAAAGACTTAGACCACCTTCTTCGTGATCTTTCTCACCTCGGGCAAGATTTTCGTGATTTTGATGCCCCTGTAATCGGCCGCAGTGAGCTTATAACCGTCCGTGAACCATACAGGCGGCATCATCTCGCCATTCGAAGCCTCAAACATTATCACGGATGCCGGGTATTTCGTCCTGGAGACGTAGCAGACCCCAGAGACGTCCTGGCCGAAGCGTACAACGCGGTCGTTTTGCTTGTTGATAAGTTGATCGACCGTGAAGGTTTTTTCATCAGTAAAAAAAAAATAGAATTCGATTGCTATGACTCTTCAAGTCGTTGAGAAGGCGACGACGGCTCTCACGACGTTGTTCTAGTTTGTTCGACAGAACTTTTTCTATCGCTCATGTAAACCTCAAGAAATCTTAAAAAAATAATCCAAGTGTAACAGAACTTCTAAAAACCCCGGTAATGGCTCAGATAGATGTTAAACCAGGAACCAGTAAATCAATAGCACACTTACGTTTCGATGAAGTCCAAGCCGCCCAAGACGTAACCAAACACATGAGTGTAGCTGTACTTTTTAACGTGGATGAAGAATTGTGAGCCGACCATCAACGCCCCTGTTTCGTTTGTGGAGACGCAGAGCATTTCTAGAGCACCAGGGCGGCGTTCCAAATCTGCAAAGGATGAAGTATAGCTGTTCTACAGAGTAATGACACATTTTTGAAAATATTTGGGACACGAGCAAATTAACTATGTTATAATTAATTGTTTTAAAAAATCGAATAGGTTGGAGAGACTGGCGCTGGGCTTTGTTGTGCTGTGTTGCCAAGTAATAATACTTTGCAGTCATGACCTGCTTCGAGGGAGATTACTCTACCATCTGCTATTCGTTCCAAATCCTCTATCGCCTATTTCTTACTCGGTTATTCCATTCTAATTCATTTCTATGTCATTTGTAACCCATTTATATACGGATTCTTTTCCTGTATCATTTCATTTATTCCCATTTCTTTTCCGTTCCATTTATACTCGTATTCCATTTATCTTCCGTTGCATTACATATATTATATTTCATTTCTATTCTATTTCATTTCTATCCCACCTCTATCTCATTTGATTTATATCGTCTTTTTTTATTCAAAATCATTTGTATCTCATTTATAGGGGGCGGCGGGTAAATTGTCACGAATTGTCTGGCGTCACTTCTCTCATATTCCTATCATAGTAGACTCAGTTGTGCATTCTCTATGAAGGAAGCAATTCCATGGCTTACTTCAATACTCTTAGGAATTTAGCAACTGCTAGCTGTGCTGCTTAAAATTCCCGCCGGGAACTTCAATGAGAAGATCTGCGAGTACTTGGGTGTCAGTGTGAAGGCGAGGCAGAGGATCAGGAAAGAGTTGGGAGAATGAGTCAGGTTTTGATTACGAGGGTACAGCGACTCGGAATCTTCACTCTAAGCGTCCTGATACGAAAAGAACACCCGAATTTGAAGGGGAGATCCAGGCCATCCTTGACAACGATCCCAGCAAGACAATGAGGTACATGGCCCGGGGCAAGGGAGTATGTTGGTTTCTTATCTGGCATCTCCTGCATGATAACATTCTCTGCTACTCTACTAATATGATAGAGAGCCATCTTCCGCCTCATATGATGAAGGAGGAGCTGGAAGGAGGTGGTTCTAAGTTTTTGAACAAAATGAAACTTCCTCCCATGCGTGGCATGCTTTGGTTCTACTAGGACGAGAGCCTTTTCTTCCAGGACTAGGTGGTAAAATCGCAAAACAACCGATGGCTCGGTGTCTCTCCCAAAGATGTACTGAGAGTCATGAAGAACAAGTTTCTGATCCACAGTTTCTGAGTTTAGGAAGGTCAGTAGCGAGGGCCACGTTATGCCCCATTTATTTTCACGAAGGGCTACATCAAGTGTCTGGAGGAGTTGATGTTACCCTGGATCCAGGAGGTGGCCGCTGGAAGGCCGCAAGTGTGGCACCGGGACTCTGAGCCATGTAACACAAGCTTAAGGACTCAGTCTTGGCTGCCAGACAATTTCTTTGGCCGTATCTTAACGAACATCTTACCCACCACCCCATATACCCAGATTGCAATTCCCTGGACTATTATACGAGGGGCGGTTAATAAGTTTTGCGAATCGGTAGGGCAAAACAGAGGAAGGGGAATGGCTGTTTTGGGGGGTCTTAGGACAAGTTATGACAAGTCAGGACCTGCAGCCGCACGCTCCTGCCTCGTCCATTTAAGGAGCAGTAGCTGATCGCAGATCGTCAGTCACAAATTTTCCAACAATGCAGAAGGTTGAGCACCGCGAAGTGATCAAATCTTTTAACAATGAAGGCAAGAATGCAAAATAGATCCATGAACGCATGGTTGCAGCGTACACCGACACCACTCCTTCCTATGCAACAATTGCTCGCTGGAATAGGGAGTTCTGCCATGGTCGTGAGTCCCTTCAAGATGACCTCCGTCCAGGAAGCCCGTCAGACGTGACCAACGAGGACAATGTGGCCCGTGTGGAGAGGAGGATCCTCGAAAAACGACGAATGAAGGTCGAAGAAATCGAGCGACAACTTGGAATATCACATGAAAGTGTTATCAACATAACCCACGACAATTTGGCCATGACCAAGGTCTCTGCCCGTTGGGTCCCTAGAAACCTCACGCCCCATGATCGACTTCAACGTCGTCAAAGTCCACAAGGCCAGAGTTGCACAAGCTGCCCTGCGCGAGTGTGGATTCAAGGAGCTCAACCATCCCCGTATAGTCCAGATCTGGCCCCTAGCGACTACTTTTGATTCCGACAGCTCAAGGCTGCACTGCGTGGATGCCGGTTTGGGGACGATGAAGATGTCCAGGAGATGATTAAACAGCAATCGGGAGATTTCTGGGTGTCGGGAATTCGAAGCCTCAGGGACAAGTGGCGCAAGTGCATTGAAGTCGAGGGTAGTTATATTGAAAAATAATAAAACACTTTTCCTTATATCTCGTTTCCTTATATCCGAATTGCAAAACTTATTGACCACCCCTTGTATGTATTGAGCGTGGTTTGGAGAGAAAGGCCCACAAGTCCCATTGAAAGACCAATGTGGATCTTAGGCCCAGGATCACCACAGGTTTTACCCAATTAAACAGGGGGACCTTCGAGAAAGCCTGCACCAGACCTTGGTTGAGGCCGACCACAATTTCATTGAATAGAATGAATAGTGCAATCCTTCATGTCTTTGACTTGTCAATTTTGTTAATGTATCTGTATAAATACAGTCTCTGTCTTGTCTTCTTTTATATTAACGTTAGACAACAAATTAGCTACCACACCCTGTAATTCTATTTTAATTTCGATTCCATTTATATCCCATCCCATCCCATTTCATTGCTATTTAGTTTCTATCCTAATTCATCAACATTCGATTAAGCTTTGCTCGTGTGTGGTTAAGAGAGGTAATTTGCGATGCGAAAAAGAAAAAAAAATTCAACACTGATGTATCTGCATATTTTTAAATATCGATGCATTTCATTTTATTTTCATTGAGTGAATTTAGTAAACGAAGACAAGCAAAGTCTCTAAAACACATTCAAATTCACGAGCGAGAAATATTTACAAGCACATGAGGCAAGTAAAGACCTGTTGTTTCAGCTGGAATAAGCCCTGAATCCATTGCGGATTTGCCTCCATCTCCGTTATTGCATTCGAAATCGCCACCTTGAATCCACCATCCAGGCAGACACCGAAATATCTTGCTGCTCTTAAATCCATACCCACTTTTACCACAGCACAAGCGAATGAAGTTTTCGCATAATTTTGGAGCTTTATCCGGACGCAGTTCACACACCACCCGACATGTTTGCTGCAAACAGAAAATGGGTATGATTTACCTTGAAGTAACAAAGTGTTACTACAACCATTCAGTTCTAATATGACTCACTGAATAGGGTGGATATGGTTTATTCAGTAGTTTATTTAACAAAAATATTTTTTAAGAACTTACAACAATTCCTTCGATTTTGAAATCTAGATAAATTCGTGGTGACGGTAGTACGTAGGTAGGAGGGGCCTCCAAGCTGAAAGCAGTTCGTAACTGTCTGCTTCTTTCATTATGAAGGAATCGCCCAGCCAACCCCCTTGAGCGCTTCTCAGAACTAGTAATTGGGCTTGATGGGGACCTTGAATAATATGGTCCAAAGAAACAATCGATTAGACCCGACGTGAATTGTGTTTACTCGTTTAATTTTTAGAAAATGCTTTAGCTTATCATCATTCATATATTTATTTTGAATATTTCTTTTCGGAAAACTCGAGTTTCCTTTAAAGAAAACCTAGGGGAATGTTTTGAAAAAGGAGTTTAAACTTACCCGCTTTCGAGCGATCCATACCCTGACCCATCTAATTCATCCATTGACCTGTTGAGCTTGCCCAGGTTTAAGAGTTTCTCCGCAACGACAGCTTTTGCTGAAGCGAATTCTTTGGCCCACATTACTCGTATTTCACTGGCTTTGTCGAGTGTCTGATGAAGGGCCGAGATCGATGAATTTTCATACAATTCCTTCTCAATTTTTTCCAGGCATTTTCCCTGAAGGAAAACAAATGAAATGATTTTACCTTCAAAATGGTTAAAAATACATTTCTAATTAAGCATATGAAATACACTAAATAAAAGGTAGATCTGCTAGAAAAAGTTCGAGGAATTATAGCGAGCTTGTAAAATCCTTTTGGAGGATGTGGAATGAAGCTCTGTTGGTAGAGTAGTAGTCTGCTAGTTATTCGAAGGTATGGTTTGAAAACCTAGGAAATTTTCATGAAAGTGCAATATTTATTTGTTCGTTTTCATTTTTTTATTGAGAAAAACATTTATTTGTAACCAACGCGTCTCTTGAACGTTCATTACTCCAATGGTCATACAAGAGTTCGACCAACAAAGAACTATTTAAAAGGTTTAAAACATCACAACGTACTTAGAAGAGTGTGAGTTGCCTATGGTGAGCAGATTTTTCTATGGTAAACAGATAAAGGCATGGAAAGGAGTCCTCAAAGTTATATGACAGGGACAACCTTTTCAGGGAGACGATTGTCCTATGCCAAAACATTCGTCGAGAGATCAAAATATCATCATCATCACAATCACTAACTCTATAATTTAAAAAGGGGATTTTTTTTTTTAGTATTTGAATAACAATTTCATCTTAGTTTGGTTATGAATTATTTAAGTATATTTTAAATTTTTATCAAGGTAATTTCTATGAATTTCTATAGAGTTTGAAAATACAAAATGGTTAAGTTCAGAAAAAAATATGATTATCCAATGCTTTAGTATATTTTAAAGGAAAATGAATTACAATTGGTGAAGTTCAGAAAATCTATTAAAATTTAAGCAAGGGTGCTTTTTTATTTTATTTTCTATAACTCTATATTTTAAGAAACGTCATTTTTTGAGAGGGGGGAAATTTAGTTTAGAGTTTCTTTTTAAAATTATTATAATTGGCAAAGTTCAGGAAATTTATAAAAATTTAACTATGGCTGCTTTTTTTATTTTAAATTTTAATCTTAGTAGCGAAGCCATTGACTGGTATGTTATATATAACCATAAAAATTTATAACCTTTGACCTTTTTCATTTCATTTCTTGCATACAACGAGTTAATATTTCAAATATATTTTCAATGGAATCCTTGATAAAATAGAAATAATAAAAAACTATGTGAGATAAGTGGCTAAAAAATACTTTCTTATTGTATCCGGCGCGTCTGAGGAACGCTCCTCATCCACTCAAGCAAGTGATAATAAACAAGAAATCAATATAAGAACCTCCCTAAAGAAACTTGTTTTAAATGGCGATTTTGAGCTTCATTTTTAATATCGCAATACTCGAGGTTTTTCCTTCATTAGTGAGGGTTGGGTCTACCTATGTTATATTGTCAATTAAACCTCAAAGTACAATGCGATCATATTCGGTTGCTATAGCAATGATTAGTTACAAATCAACGCCTTGTACCTTACAGTTTAGCTGATAGATGCAGGTGATACTGAAACTCTGATTGATTTGTTTAATATAAGTTAAATTAACGCTCTATGTTGCTTTAGGTTTGGTAAATAAGGTTATTATCAATCTCCTTTAGACGATACAACATCGGAAGGCGAAGGAAACTTGTTTGGTAAAATAATAGCAGAATTGGGGTAAAACTCTCGATTATCTACTTCAATCACTGGCAAAAGCAGCGCCTATTTGTAATCTTATAGAAGAAATTTTATTTGGTATCAAAAGAAATATGCCTGAAATGAGCTTCTGTTGTAATGAATACATGTGTGACTCTAGTAAAAAGGTTTAAAAAAAAAACCCTCATGGTAATTTTTTCATGTGATAAATGTTATTGATATAAGACCAGAACGATATCGGCTTATTATGTTATCGCAGGGTTCCTCGGTGAATAAAGCGTTGTCTCTTACAAAAGATATTTTATTATGATATTTTGCTGACTTAAATCTGTTTAAAGAGTAGATTTAATGGTTAGGAACAATGGAACGTTGGGGATGTATAGGGACACATAAAAGGTCACGAATAGTAAAAGCAGTGGATTTAAAATGGTTTTAAAGCAAGGATCTGACTTTCTCTCCATAAGAGAGAAGTAAGCTTCAGGATTTGGAGTTTTGCTCCTCACTTCAACTTGAGTTTCGAGACCTGTTCTCCTCCGTTTGGACAAAGTCTCTGCCCTGAACTTGATCTCAACGCTCACCATCGATCAGAATAGAATCGACGGCTCGTTTTCTGGAATTGCATCACCCTTGTCCTGTCTCAGCTGGATTATATCCTACTGGGACTCTCTCGTGACCGATAACGGCCTACGAAGCAATCTCTTCCGCTCTAAAACAAGGATAGCACATGGCAAACTACTTTCTATCTATTCAATTACCTCGCTCACCTTGGTATAGTAGTTGTGTGAAATTATGAGAAAAGGTTGAAAATAAAGACCAAATTGGCCATTATCTAGGTTTGTACACCGATCAAAGATAAATTTTATCTGCATTTTCTTACGAGAATTTCAACTTTTACACAATGTGGTGTCCTTTAGATTATTTAGACACTCTATTTCTAAGTGAGTTAATCAACAGCCTAAAAAGAAAAGGATTACAGTAATTTACTGCATTGTGTGGGGAATCGATTCAACGTAATATTCGTGTAGAATTGCTTCTTTTTTAATTTGGACCCAATGCTTCTGGTTATGCTGTATTTTAAGGAAAAGAACAGAGTTTAAATTGTCTTATTGAAAACCATTAAAATTTTGAATATCGGTACGCAACTATCTACATTCTTAAGTAGATAGACCTAGTTCTCTCTTCCTCTCCGCGTAGTTCATGCTGTAGGACAAGTAAATATTTAGACAACATCTTTCAATTTCATGAGCCACTCTAAGAATTTTCTCAAGAAAGACTTCTCTTCAAAAGAAAGTGCGCAGAACAATATTGCTTCGCATTAATAGAGTTTTACAGTGATTGACCTCAGTAATATCATTCAGTACTATTAAATGATACATTGGTTATTTGCCCTTGAGTTTTTGCTGGGATCAAATTAAAATCTCATTCTCTGGCGTGAACGAGAGAGAAGATTTATAAAATGCGGAATCCAACCTGAAAGTTTATGAAAGGAGGTTCGTAATGAAAAAGATACAATAAGAGAAAGTGAAAATATGTGAAATATTTATAGTCTAACTACAAGATGAAGCTATTAGGTCACTTGGGACCGGGATGGCGAAACATTCCTCACCCGTCCCCATGCAGTAACCAGAAGTTCCTCTCCCAAGCGTCGTTACCATCTTCAATGAAGTTAGAAGCCACTTCATCCCCTAGCACAGAATTCACATTTGACGGGTCTTTTTCTCGCTTCTTGGAGCGAATCTATTGAACGACACAAATAAATTTTCCAAGTAAGCCTTAAGAAACATATTTTAACGTTGATTTGAGAAAATAAACATTTCTTTTCCTTTAAAATGGCATTCCTGATTGAATTTGTTTTCATTTATTTCAGACGTGAACCGAATTTAGTTATGTTTGAATTTGTTCTTTATTTCTTTTCTGTTATTGTAATGTGCTCTCTTGGTACCACTGCTAAGGGTTGACAAGAGTTGATAAAGCAGTTTTTTTGTGAGCTTTGCCCCTTTCCCTTGTTCCTGCTCATTTTTGTCTGCCCCTCTTTATTTTTCTCGATACAAATATCCCTTTAGTTTTAAGAAGTCAATTGCAATGGTGAGTTCTCTGAATAAACTCAAATTGGACAGGAAATCACTTTGGTAGTTGTTAACTTCGACTTAGTTCATATCTAATAAAATTTAATTTAAATTGACCCAATTTGATGTTGTGCAGTTTTATTTATTTGCAACAATAACGAAATAGTTACCTTTAAATGGAAAAGACTTATTATGATTCACTTATGTGACACTATGTAAAGAATTAGATAGATTTGTAAGTAAATTTAATCATTTTATAGTTACTATGTAGCGTCCATTGCAAGGTGGATTGGGATCAACAATGAAGCCTCACAAATGAGTGTTATATAAATCCTATGAAGTCTTGCGATAGGCACACAAATAATTATGCATATGAAAAATCTAAAAGTGTATAACAGTTTCCATAAATAAAAAATAACTCTTTTTGTAAATAACTATAACATCTTTGTAAAATAATAATGTATAGCCTTCGTCCATGTAAATAATAAGACAAAAGCGCATTGCAATGCGGAATAGGTTCAACAATGAAGCCTCACAAATGAGTATCATGTGAATAGTTAAAGGTTTGTAACAGACACATAAATCGAACATTGAAATAATATACCTGTAATAATGAAGTAATGTAAAACAAAGCAAATACTTAGAAATAATGTAAATTACGATTTAATAATCTATGTATCAATGTAAAGCAGAGTATTTTGTACTAATGCAAGTGAAATCGCTGTGCTTCTACGCGAACGTACAAACATATATACATTAGGAAAAAGGTGCAGCCGACGGTCTGGCCGTAAATATAAACAGAGACGTTAGAAACAGCTGTGCACATATAGAACGGAAACTGATTTGACCTGCCAGAGTTAACATGACCCCGTGAAAAGACAAAATCAATTTTGCTACAAATGTTGGTTGATAAAGCACGGTTAGGCTCCCAAATTCAGATACTATCGTGATGCACACACACCTTTTGACCAAATAAACTCCACCCAGCATTCTGAGTAGAGAAAACACGCACATAACCTTTGATCCGATAAGCTCCGCCCCGCGTTCAGATTAGAGAAGCGAAGCCACATTCCCTTAATTGACGTAATATAAATACGCAGGCAGAAACCTACAACAACATTAGTATTAGTGTCATTATTATTATCATTGGATTATCATTAGCATTGGCTTAGAGCCAGACAGTATCTTGTCCTCAATCCGTCCGTCCATAGTCCCACCAATCTTACGCAGAAGGAGACTTACAAGAAACACTGAGTATTAACACTTATTGTTAGCCTTAGACATGAAAACACAGAGGAACCACGGAAAAGTCGACAATTTCACTTGCCTGAACCAATTTAGCTCTAAGCCAAGATTAAAAGCCTACAAAACTGCCATTCTATCCTGCTGAGTCCTTCCTTCTTCCAAGCAACAACCAGGTTACCATTCGAACTCAGCCTACAAGCGGATTACCCAAAGGAACAAGTTGGAGTCAGACGAAACTCGACTGTAAGGCCGTTTTACCTTCTCTACCAAAGAAAGAAGATCATCAACCGGAACCCCTATAACTGGTAACCTACTATAAACTGGTGACTCCTATAATTATCTTGTTCTAAAACTTTTTCCCACTTTATACGTTTGAAAAGAAATTATGTTAAAAAAAATAAAAAACAAATTTAACCTAATTCAACCAAATTTTACCTAACCAATGAGATGATTACCATTTTGTTCTCAAAAATCTTTTCCCACTTCATTGGTTTGAAAAAGTAAAACCAAAATTCTTTGGAAAAAATAAGAATTACTATACAAAATAGGATGAGCTAAGGACGCAGCTCTTCCTACTAAGCGACAAATGAGGACTAGGCGAGCCTAGTTAGTTTATCCCTACTCTGTTTAACTCGTTCTAATCTGTTCGCTCGTATCGAAATTAGCTTACTTATTTCCTATAATAGTCCCTACTTAATAGTTTCTTGCCTAATCCTTATAAGAAGATGTGTCACCTTAGCTCAAACTATTTTGTGTAGCTATTCTTATTTTTTTTCCAGAATTTTGCTTTAATTTTTCAAACTATTTTGTGTAGCTATTCTTATTTTTTTTCCAGAATTCGTGCATAAAATATCATTGCTGAAATTTTATTAAAAATATCTGCATTTTTAATTTTTCCAAAGCGACACAAAAGTTCTGGTTCTCTAAAATAAAAGTGGTATTTTGTTTATTTGTTCGCTATTGGCGGCCACATTAATAGATCAATTGAGCGGAAACTTGGCACAGATGTATATCTTTGTAAGGAAATAGATGACTGCTATATTTGGTTCAACGAATTAACACAGTTAGCCCCAAGAGTCCTAAAATTTGTTATAAGTCTTAAAAAGGAGAGAAAGAAATGGAATTCAAGGTTCCTTACGTACTCCTTACGTACTCAAATCTAAATTTACACCCGTGCACTATCTGTATTTCAGCTAATATATATATATATATATATATATATATATATATATATATATATATATATATATATATATATATATATATTGCATGAAAGACTCGACGTATAGGTGAGAATGGATGGGGAGGAAGCCAAGAGGCGAAACGTCAATAAAGAGCTCTGTGCAGTGTCTGGACTTTTCTTTCTCCCCATCCATTCTCACATATATATATATATATATATATATATATATATATATATAATGATATAGTACCATCCAAAAAGATCAGAAAACGACAATATTTCTCTCACAAAATCGTCCATTACCTTTTCAATAAAAAACAAGTTTTCTAAAATCGGTGTACGATTACCTACGGGTATAAACTACATATGGGTAAAAGTTATACAAATTCGGACGAATGAAACCAAATTCATCGGCTGATAATAAATTTACTAGAAACGTTTCTCATAAAAAGAACTGACATTATTTGCATAATAATCAAATTCAGTCAACCTCGTGTCCATCGTCCAGCTGTCGTCCAGGTAAAATGCCTAAGAAATCTGTCACGCACCTCTCTCTGCGAGCTGATCGTAAAATTGCACCACCAAAAGGGTCTTTCAATTAGAGCCATTGCCGAGACTGTCAAGGGCTCTGAAATATAGTCCATCATATTCTGTCAACCTCTGATAAAACAGGTTTATGTAAAGCGAGTAAATCAACAGATAGGCCAAGGACGACATCAAAACGGAAGTACCGAGCCATTGTGGGGAAGGACCGTTTCAAGATGGCTGCAACAGTTCCGTGAGAGATTCGCGAGGTTTTGTTGCCATCAATGTCTTCAAGCAGAATGATAGGTCCACTGGAAAGAGACAATCTTCACACCAGCTAAGCTGTGCTCAATCCATTTGGGTAGTGCAAAGAACAAGAAGAACCATCTTGCATTTAGCACCTAGCTCGTTATATGAACGGATGAGCGATAGAGCCAAGTACACTTCTTTGACGAATCTGTGTTGAATATGTTCGAATCCGATGGCAGGGGTTCGTTCGTCACAGAAGAAGCGAAAGATCGTCTGTCACTTAAACAAAATGAGGGAAGTTTGGCGGAGGAAAGGTAGGGGCGTGATTTAGGTAGAAGGCACTGACCCAATTGTGCTCTTACGGTGCACAGTAGTGAATACACAAGTGTACAAAGAATTGCTGCAAGAACATGTTTTCACATCTGCGAACCTCCGAAGCCCAAACTTCAATTTCCATGGAGGACAATGCCACCTGCCTCACGGCCAATTCGGTGAAGACCTATCTGGATGACGAATACCTCACTGTAATGAACTGGTGTGCACAAAGTCCGGACCTAATTCCCATTAAACATGTTTTGAAGACATTAGGAGAGATGTCTAAAACGAAGAATCTGAAAACAGTTCAAGAACTCTTGGAAATTCTTCAAAATGAATGGAGCAAGTTTACTGCGCAAGTGTCAGTAGTTGGTTCGTTCCTGTGGCAGGAACGAAGCAACTGTTGACACTCTTGCTCAGTAACCTTTACAAAATACCTCAGAAGATTGGTCTTAATCAGCAATCTTTGCCGGGGATTCTATCACACTCGCGTTGGATTTATCTCTCTTTTTCTATATTAAAGGAAAACTCTCTTCTTAATATCAGGATAGGCAATACTTACCAGGTGAATTCTACTTACTTGGGGACTCGTATCTTCTCCAAAAGAAAGGTAATTGGACACTGGCTTGAATCCTACTCTAATGGGGGTGCAGTGGCGAGGTGAACGAAGGAACCCTGGGGCCTTCCTATAGCTGTCCTGATAGATTTCAAGGGTAATCTCACGGGTACCCGATCGGTCGAGAATGAACAAACAGAATTTTACACCTTTCTGACCGGTGTGATATCTGACGGAGTTCGAGCACTGAAGGTAATTGAGGAAGGGCTCGATGTCCGTAATTTTCAGAGAGAGATGACGCTGCTTGTTCATGAAACTAATCCATTTTTATACGATATTTTCGAAGGCAGTGAGAAGGACAAATACCTGTAGCCGGTATTTGCACCACATGCACGCCTCATATCTTACTTCGGTTATACAGTAGTCTTTGAAATATACATCATCCTTATTATGTTGTTATGATTATTAGTAAAAGTATTAATTATGTATATAATATTTATCTACCACGATCATAATTATTATTTATCATTGTGATTATTATTATAAAATCTGCCGTTGCTATTATACTCTCTTTCACTGCTTATTACTCAGTTTTGCAGTCAGTATGAATTCTATCATAGTGATTAATATTTTCCTTTGGATACCAATGATTAATTGAAATTTATTACCCAATAGTTAATCCTAAATAAGTTTTTTATTTGCTAATTATATTAGGCTAATCTCAATGTACCTTCGTAACAATGTATGTATGTACGTTTTAACACACCATTGAAACTTTGGCCGAGTTTGTTGTTCGGAACGGAGCGGATTATGGGACATGATTCGGGATAATATAAATTGAATTTTGTGTTGGTAAGATTCATCTTTTATTTTCATTGGTCAGGATTGGAGGCATTTGTGTTGTTCTCACATCTTTTTTTTTCTTTTTTGGAAATCGGTGTGGTTATGGGTTACCCCTGGATGAGTATTTAATGGAAAGAGAGTTCATTTTGTAATTAGTGAGCAAAAAAAGCCCATATGTATCTGACGAGAGCAGTTTCTGTTATTGGAGAGAGAAGAAGGGGAATTGATAAACAGGAAGATAAAAAGTGTAAATACAGAAAGAGGAGGCATAGAGAAGTTGAGGGATCAAATAAGTACTTAAATGTCAAATTTTGAACTTTTAAACACTAATGGATGGCGGATTATAGACTCGGAATTAAGTTTAAACGAAAGGCAGAAAGTCTTACAACTACAAACTCATCGCTCCTTGGAACGTTATGTAATAAATCGGCCAAAATGTTTACTAAGATTTAAAATTTAGAAGGAGATTTTACAAAAAAAACAAAACAACGTAAAATACGGGTCTAAAGTGGGCAAGAATAATAAATTTGAGGAAATGAGAGCAAATACTTAAGTTGAAGGAGGAAAAAAAAAGTTCAAGGGAAGTGGATATGCGAGTTTTTATACAAATTTTAAAATATTAATAAATCGATGGTTGTTTGTTTAGTTCATCATTTTTCTTTTCTGATCGTTACATTATATTATTGCATAAAGTCCCAAGTGCATTGTAAATTTCACTAACTTACGTTAAATAAATTATGTAAGTTTGCATTTCTAACACGTGTTGTAAATTTTTACTACACCCCAAAATGTTTATTAATAACCTTAATAGTATCCAAATAACTTAAAAGACTTTTACAAAAGATTGGGAATAGAATAAAGTGCACTATTTTGTAATGAAAAAACCAAAACTTCAACTAAAATGCATTAAAATTTAAATGATTAAAGTTAGGTATGGAAAAAAGTAATCGTACAAATTTTTTATTCGAACTCGCTATTTATTTTCATAGCCATTATTAGCAATAACTTTATGATACGTTTTTCATAGTTTGCGACACATATTTTGCATGTTTGTGTCGGTATTTTCATCCACTCCTCTTTGCATATGACCAACTTCGATATGTTCTTGGGGCGCTGCAAGTGAATCTGATCTTTGGATTTTTGAAAAAACCTTTCTATGGGGTTTACCTCAGGTGAGTGGCTAAGCCACTGCAGCATCCTCACTTTCTTCAGAACAAACCAATCCTGAGTCAGTTCGCCAGTGTACCTTGGACCGTTATCTTGTTTGATTCACCAGTCATCTGTAGGTTGTAACTGTTGGACACAACTTAGCAAACCTTCTTGAAAAATTATGAGATATTGAGTTGATTTTAATGGTGAGAGGTTGCTTCCCTCACACACACCCGTACCATTAAATGAAAAACACTCAGATACCGTGATGATTCCGCCGCCGAATTTTACGGTAGGGAGGGTATTCTTTGTATCATAGACATTTCTATCTTTCCCCTATACATGACCAGCTGAATTCTTCCAAACAATTGAATTTTTGTTTCATCTTGTTTTTTTCAAAATTCTTAAGGGGAAAATTTAGGTGCACATCTCTGTGTTTTTAGTCGCGTGCAACACTATATCTCACTATATCGGTCGGTTCTCGTTTTGCTTTTTTTTTGTTTTAATAATAGCATTGAAACTATTCTGCCAATTCTAACGAAATTTGAAACCCTTATGTTGTTATACATTCTCTTTCGAATCATATAATTGCCAAAGTCCTCCTAAAGTTAGCCCGGGAATGATATTGTTTTTGCAATAACATCATAACTATTCGGCCGATTCTAACGAAATTTGAAACCATTATGTTGTTTTACATCCTCTTTCGAATGATATAATTTAACAAAGTCCCCTCAAGTTTAGCCAGGGAATTATTTTGTTTTGGCAATAACATCACAACTATTCGGCTAGTTTTAACAAAATTTGAAAACTTTATGTTGTTTTGCATTCTCTTTCGAATGATATAATTATCAAGGTCCTCCCAAGGTTACTCCAGGAATTATTGAAAGTTTTGAAGGTTGTAAGGTCATAAATCAGAATAAGTCAGAGCACGCGACTTTGGTCATCAAACCTTGTTTATTGAGTGGGGTTGTTCTTCTTGGCTGACAAGATTTCAGATTTTTGCGGTGCAGCTTCTTACTGATTTTTCGTTTCGATACCGAAGTCCCTACAACAAGCAGTCATGAGATCTCCTTAAAAGTCGTCATAGGTTCGCCTGAACTCTTCTAATAATCTTTCTCGAATGTCTAGTAGAGATTTTACGCAGAGCGCCAGTTCTAGGAAGATTGTGCACAGTACCAGTGTTTTTCCATTTCAAAATATGAGAACCAGTAGTACTGAACGGACTATATAGAATATTCGATATAGCTCAGTTACTCAACTCTTTATTGTAAATAATGTTAACTATTTCGTCATTACATTGAATAGAGAGCTCTTTCGTTTTCGCCATGGTGACAATGTTGCTGCATCAGGAGAAGATAATGAATGGATGTCTAATTAAGTTCCGAACCTCATAACTTGCTGAAAAGATTTAGTAGAAGATACTAGAATATTCTTGACTATTCATTCTACCAGAGTTTTTTCTCTATAATTTCGTGATTAGTAATTTATTATATATTACTTCTTAGCTAAGAATACCTTTTTCCTACCCAGTTTGAATACTTTAAATTTTAATTGGTAAATTTGGAATACCCAGTCACCCACCTTAATAAAATTTAACGACTTCATTTCTAGCTTCGTCTATCATAGGTAAAGCTAGTAATAAAGTCCTAATAAGAAAATTTAATGACTATATTTTAGCTAAAAGATAGTCATAACTCCCACTAGACCTACTTCTCCGCTAGACTCACCTCAAAGAAATAGACATTATAAAATACAGTCACTTGCCTAAAGACCGCATAAAACATCTTTGGAGCTCTTAATGACGTCTGGCAACCGCATTTGAATTCAAACCCAAGGTTTTTGTTTTCGAAATGGTGGCAAAGCCCCACACTGCATACCTTCCTCTAATGATAGGGGAATGCTTCCCCCATATCCCGGCTTTTTTCTGTTGATCTCAGATATCCATGGCGTCTTTTCCATTTTTCATCCTTTAATTAAGCCAGGGCCAGACTCTATAAGCTAAATAAAATATAACTTAGGGCTACACATCCCCAGAGGCCTCATTTTTTGAAGTCTATTTTTATTGTATAATTAGATTTTATTCCTTATATCAATTCATTAATATATATATATATATATATATATATATATATATATATATATATATATATATATATATACCCCACAGGGGGGGGGGGAGACGAGGGAGACACCAGCGGCCAGACGAGCGGTCAACGCTATCAGAGTGGGGGACGGTGGTCGTAAATGAAAACTAACATAGCTGGCGCCAGTCTAGGCCTAAGAAAATTAAGCCACACGGCTCGTTCGAATTCATACCTCCACACTGCTTAAATTTTAAAGACTTACACAATGATCAAGTGATGCAATCAGGCTATTAATGCACGAGGTCTGGACAAGGTGACAGTGCAACTTTCTGAAAGTTTTGTTTTGCTGCCTATACACAAACTATATATACTGTTGCATTTTAATCAATCAATCAAAGCTGATATATGATAATAATTTTTAACTGTTATTGAAGCATTATCAAGTACTATTATTAGTGTTTGTAACATATTACATATACGTTTGTAACGTTACACTTTAAAAAAAACAAAAACAAATTGAACTTAAACTCAACATAACCAAACGTGTTCTAGCACATACGGACGTGGCAGACTTCCAGACTCCTGTTGCTGCGTGAGGCTGGTAGATACATCTGCTAATACAGCGGGCTCTGTATTTGTACACACTATTTCGAACGCTGATTCTAATTAACAGTTTTAGTATTTGCAGTTTTGTGTATTCGTTTCCTGGTGAGTAGTACTGCTTTAAAGCTTACAACGAATAGAAAATTAGTGCTAGAATACGATTTTATATTCATAATAGGACATTTCTTCGAACATAAATTTTGTATCATACTTTTGTTTCTAAAATAATGAGTTAAAAGTTAAAACGATAGCTGACATGAAGTCTTTTAAACAAAATGGACTGCTTAGAGCAACAAGCATTGTAGCAAGCAATACACCATTACATTCATTCATGCGCTTGCACCTTATGTATGTGTGTCACGCTTAGGCACTGCTGAAGTTAGTACGTTCGTACAAATTTGGTAATTTTTGAAGAATCAATGACATAGCGCGTTCAATGTACGCAAGTAACTGTGAGTTGCTTTACCAGAAAATCAAGCATTATATAGGTATATTTAGTTTATTAAATGTACAAGTACCATTTGATAACTTTAACTACTTATTAATATAATGTTTAAGTCTCAATTTATTAAATTTGGTACGTATTTTCCATACTTTGGTACGTTAAAAAAATGGTGCTATGAAGAAAAATAAGTCGGCTCTGCTAGAACATCATTAATGATCGACTTAGAATTTTTAGTTTTACTGCTATAAACAACCGAACAAGCTATGGTGCGGCATGAGGTATTCTTTTACTTTAACTTAATATGTTTTGTTATCGAAGATAGCATACATAAATTATAGAAATTGGTTCAATATTTAACAATTATTGATTTACTTCAATAATTATTCATTTACTGTTAATATTTTAGGATATCGTTAATAAAAGAGACACATTCACACTGTCAAGTATGATTCCCGTGACTAGTGGCAAACAATGAAATTTCTACGATTTCTGCTAGTTTGAATAATTGCTTTATTATATTATCCGTATTGTTTTCTAAAATAGCAGGAATTATAGCTGCTTGATAGATCTATAAAATATATTTATTTTATTTAAGGTAAACAAGGTGCCAGCCGCCCAATCCTAATGGACACTCAATGGCAGCACTGTTAAAACGGAGTGGCCAGAAAAAAGGTCATAAAGAGCGTGGGAAACAAGTCAATAAGAATAGGGGAAAGCAAAGGACTAAAAGAAAAGAGCACAACACACACAGACGCACACTTAAATTACAGGCATACGGTACACATTATAAAAACAAGGGCCGCGCGGGCAATAAACAAATGACATGCGGCAGCCGCACGGGAGGGCACAAAACAAAAGATAAAACAATAAATTTAAACACAAAAATGGATAGAAAATTTATAAAAGGGATAAAAAACAACTTCGTGATAAAAAAATGTAAGGACGACCGAACAACTGAGTCCTCTGTTAAAAGAAAGCGAAGTCAAGCAGGGAAGGGAAACGCCAGAAAGGGTAGGAAAGCAAGAATTTCGATGAGTCGCGTGTGCCCAATTCGCAACCGGCAAATAGCAACCTCCCAAGACCGGAGTCGCTGAGAGCTAGAGGATGGGGGACGGATAGAACGCTTAATAAGGGACAGCTTGGAAGGGCGGGGGGAATCGCACTCTCTCTGCCACAAACGAAAGATATACGCCCTGATTATGGGGTAGAAGTCCCTAAAGGGCAAAGGGGCAGCATCGGGGACCTCGAAGGCGGCCGAACAGGCCAGCCGATCGGCCTCCTCGTTGCCCGGGACCCCCAACATATGCCAGAGCTTAACATAACGCCACCCTGTAACGGGAGGCATTTCTGACCAGCCAGGAACGAATCCGTAACACCAAAGGATGGGTGGACGTAAATTAACGAACCCCCCAAATTGAGGGATAAAATCAAAGTTAAAGCCAAAAGAATGGCAGTCAACTCTGCGGTAAAAACGGATGCCACAAGAGGGAGAGCTGACCGAAGGGACGCCTTAGAGGACATTGAGGCCACCCCAACACCGAGGTTTGACTTCGAGCCGTCAGTATAGATGGAACGCTGGTGCGCATGGAAAACAAGCATGTTCAAGAAACAGGCAGTTTAATAAATGGGGGTCAGTAAACCCTTTCTCGAAACGCCAAAAATCCGTAAAGATCTCAGGAGGGCGAGATGGCCGCTGATCAAAAGATGCCGAAGAGGACGGGGCAAAAAGGCACTCATGGACTTGGGATGAAGGGTATTGCTGAACACGAAACAGGGATGGTAGGTACACCTGCAGCCGGTGATATCGCAAGGGAAGCACGCTATCCTCCACACAGAGGCTAGGGATAGGAGAGGTGCGAAAGGCTCCACTACTAAGACGGGCCCCAAGCAAAGGAACAAAGCCAATTAACTTCAAGGCCGAAGAAAACGCTGAAGAGTACACCTGGCAACCGTAGTCCAGTCGGGACCATTACCCAAAGGGGTGTTGGATAAAATCAGAAGCAAATACATTGCCTTCAAACAGGAAGTCCTCAAGCGACGCAAATGGGGCACCCAGGGTAGCTTTCTATCAAGCGTTAAACCCAAGAACTTAAAAACTGGGACATACTCAATCGCCGTGCCGTCCACGAAAAGGGAAGTGGGACCAAGGACCCCACGATCCTGATTAAAATGTATGGCCTTCGTTTTGGTGACTGAAAACCGGAAACCATTGGAGACAGCACCACCCGTCACGCCATCAATTGACAGCTGTAATCAACGGGCACCGGAAAGCAAACGGGAAGATGAACAAAACAAAGCCAAGTTATCAACAAAGAGAGAAGCCGAAACCACCTCCGAAAGAGTAGACACTAGACTACTAATGGCAATGGAGAAACATGTCATACTTAAAACACACCCCTGGGGAAACACCCTCCTCCTGAACCAGAAAGCCTGAGAAAGCATCTCAAATACGGATCCTAAAATTACGGGACGATAAAAATTCTTGAATAAAAACCGGTAAAAAGCCCCTCATATCCCAATCATATAACTGACGTAAAACACCATATCTCCAGGTGGTATCGTAGGCCTTCTGAACGTCGAAGAACACTGCCAACACATGATGCCTGGAGGAAAAAGCACGTAAAACAGTCTTGCAAACAAATGAGGTAGTCAAGAGTATTACAGCGGCTGCGAAAACTGCACTAAAATGGAGAGAGGAGCGAGTTGGACTCCAAAAACCAAGTAAGACGAACTTGAACCATCCTCTCAAATAACTTCCTGAGGCAGCTCGTAAGAGCAATCGGGCCATAGTGACTGGGGTTCCAACCATCCCTACCAGGCTTGAGAAAGGGTAGAAGAACTCCCACACGCCAGGAGGGTGGATAAATCCCTTTGACCCAAAGCAGGTTGTAAAGATCAACCAAAAATAACTCGGAGTGGGGATGGAGACGATGGAGAAAGTCGTAGTGGATGCAATCATCACCGGGAGAGGTGGAGCCACAGTGAGACAAAGCATCCCGAAGCTCATAAACGGAAATAAGAGCATTATAAGAGTAGGTGGCGCACGTGGTAAAATCAAAAAGGTGAGACTCTATAGCGGCCTTATGATCGAGAAACCGTCGAGGAAAGATACCAGCGCTACTCACCGAAGCAAAATGGTCAGTCAAGGCTTCGCTGACTAACCGGCCATCCGACACAAGCAATCCTCTGATATCAAGAGTGGGGATGGCATGACAAGCGTAGCGACCACGGATCTTATTGACCTGCTCCTAAACCCGAGTCAACGATTTGGGCGAAGAGATGGAAGATATGTACCAGTGCCAAGACTCACGGCGGGCACGAAGGAGGGTCCTCTGACGGATGCCTCCAGCCAGGTTTCGATTGACACTATTCGAGACGGTCAGGTTCCACCTATAACGGGAATGGGCCAAACTATAGGCAGAAATAGCCGACGCACAATCCCTCGAACACCAGAGGGCAGTGGAGCGCCCCGAAACAGGGCACTTTTGCGGAACAAAGCGCTCAGCAGCTTTGAAAATACGAGTCGTAAAATATGAAACCACTGAATCAACGGTATCGAAGGAACCCAGGGCGGCATCAGTAAAGGTAGCCTCCCAAAACCCAACCCAATTTTCTCGCCTCATATCCCAACGAGGAGGGAGGGAAAGGCACAGGCCAGGAAGGGTGGCCAACAGGACGTTCGGGAAGTGATCACTCCCGGAAAGGTCGTCCCGAATCGACCACCGGAAACCAAGGAAACAGTCGGGTGAACATAAAGAAAAAGTTTACAACACTAAAAGAATCCGTTTGAATATGATAAGAAGTAAAATCGCCGGAATTTAAAAGACAAAGGGAATCGGATAATAAGAGGGAGTGAACCACTCCGCACCAGGGATTACGGCTAGTATCACCCTGAGACGGGTGACGAGGATTAAAATCACCATAATAAAAACTGGGTAGATAATTGACTTGTTAGCTCTAAAAGTTGAGAACAAACAGTTAAAAGCTTGTAAATAAAAACCCTCGCAGCAACAGCCTGCAAGGTAGTACAGAGGGGAAGTGGCGCAGAAAATAGCGAAGAGGAAATTAAAAGAGAAGCACCACGTGGGACACGCCCCTGGCGGAGATGATGAAATTAAACACCCGGAAGTGCGGAAGCACCGAGAAGGGCGACACCCAAGATTATTTTCTTGCAAACAGACCACCAAGGGCCGAACGCTAGAAAGCGAGAGCTGGAGTTCCTCCCACTTGGGGAGAACCCCTTGGCAATTCCACTGTAGAATAACAGACATTACTTCCGAACGTGACACCAACGTTGGGATTCTAGTGACGGAAACCGTCGGGGTTTCCCGACGACTAGAAGACACAGAGGGAACAAGGAACAAATCGCGGTGAGCTGGGGACGCACCCGGCGCGGAGTTGTCAGCGTGAACGGCGGGAGGCGACAGCTGAGAGCCAGACCGAACCCCCGACTTGGATGGCTCATGGCCGGGAGAGAAAGGAAGATCGAGCAGAGACGGACAAGACGAGAATTAAGATGTGAAGAAGATAGAGCAGAAGGCAGAACATGGAAAGAGGATGAGAAGGGAATAGGGTCAGATGGTAAAGAGGAAATTGGGTAAGATGGAGAGGAAGGAATAGGCTCAGATTGTGAGGAGAAAATAGGCTTAGAAGGAGATAAAGAAACAGGGGCAGAGGGCAAGGAAGGTGCAACAGGGGTAGGAGGCAAGGAAGACGGAACTGGAGTAGGATGCATCGAAGACTGAACAAAGGTAAAGGGCAAGGAAGAAGGCACCGGGGTATGATGCATGGAAGACGGAGCCGGGTGAACCTTAACCCTCACAATAACATCCGTGGTGCCAATGGGAGAGGCCAGCGAAGAACGAGGAGGAGAAGATATCAAAACGAAGGGTGCCCCAACAACCGACTCGCGGACCAAACAAGCCTCATCAGAGGCAGCGCGCTTACGCTCCGAACGGTTGAGGAGGAACCTTTCCGTTTGCGCTGAGGCAAAGAAACGGAAGGAACAGCGGGGGCAGACACTTGGAGGACCTGCAGCCGCACGCTCCTGCCTCATCTATTTAAGAAGCAGTAGCTGACCGAAGATCGTCAGTCACAATCTTTTCAACAATGGAGAAGGTTGAGCACCGCGCAGTGATCAAATTTTTGACCAAGGAAGGCAAGAATGCAAACGAGATCCATGAACGCATGGTTGCAGTGTACACCGACACCGCCCCTTCCTATGCAACCATTGCTCGCTGGAATAGGAAGTTCCGCCATGGTCGTGAGTCCCTTGAAGATGACCCCCGTCCAGGACGCCCATCAGACGTGACCAACGAGGACAATGTGGCCCGTGTCGAGAGGATCTTCCTCGAAAATCGACGGGTAAAGGTCGAAGAAATCGAGCGACAACTTGGAATATCACATTGAAGTGTTATCAACATCATCCACGACAATTTGGCCATGACCAAGGTCTCTGCCTGTTGGGTCCCTAGAAACCTCACGTTCATGATCGACTTCAACGTCGTCAAAGTCCACAAGGCCAGAGTTGCACAAGCTGCCGTGGGCAAGTGCGGATTCAAGGAGCTCAACCATCCCCCCCTACAGTCCAGATCTGGCCCCTAGCGACTACTTTTTATTCCGCCAGCTCAAGACTGCACTGCGTGGATGCCGGTTTAGGGACGATAAAGATGTCCAGCTCGCCGTCCCAAGAGTGGATTAAACAGCAGTCGAGAGATTTATGGTTGTCGAGAATTCGAAGCCTCATGGACAAGTGGCGCAAGCGCATTGAAGTCAAGGGTAGTTATATTGTAAAATAATAAAACACTTTTCCTCATGTCTCGTTTCCTTATATCCGAATTGAAAAACTTATTGACTGCCCCTCGTATGTTAGGCAAGTACAGGGGTATGCAACAGAAAACTTTAGAGTAAAGCAAGCATGCCATATATATTCCTTGTACAGGACATTCTTTGAATCTTGTTTGTGGTTTTGCAGTAGATTACTGCTGAGATGGAGTAAACAATTTTTAGGGGTGGTCAAAAAATATAAGTTTTCTTTTCATCCTCTCCAAAGAGGTAAGTTGTGATGTTAAGAGTTTTAAATCCAAGTTCAATGTTCCAAAGTATCTATTCATATTATTATGATCTGACGGACCCCAAACCATTGTTGGTAAAGCAGAATGTTATAAGCCTAAAGGCACCAGCAGAGAAGGTAATCCCATAAGAAAAAACTAGAGGAGAAGAAAAGGAGACAAAAGAAACACACACACTACTTAACGCCTCAGTAGGAAGGAATGAACACCAGTTTCAAACTTTTGGAGTTCCTGAGATTCAACGACAGGACTAGGGAGCTCATTCCATAACCTGGTAGTTGCTGGAATGAAGTATTTAGAGTATTGAGATGTGTTACATCTCCCAACCGTGAAAACTTAGCTATTTGCATTAGTGGCATTCCTAGTTAACCGAGCTGGACGAAAAGGATCATGAGGTTCACTGTAGAAAGAATGGTTAAGATTATGATGTATTTTGTTCAACATACACAGTGAACTCACAGAGCGGCGCTACCACAAGTCTTCCTCAAGATCAGGAATTAAAAATTTGCATGCTCTCAGATACCTGTCCAGTAGCTTAAGACGAGATGCTGCAGCAGAGGACTAGACAAGAGAACAATAATTCAGACAAGGAAGTATGAACGAGTTGAAACACTTCCTCATAAGAGGAATGTCTTCAAAAATTCTATAAGATTTCTTAAGTAAACCAATCTCTTGGGCAACAGCAGAAGAAATAGAGCGCGCATGTTGTTTAAAGGTAAACTTGTCAAATAGAACCCCCCAAATTTTAAAAGATAGACAAGTGTTTAATACAACATTGTTTATTATAAGATCAGGGTGATTGGGGTACAAAGTTCTAGATCTACTAACATCCATATGGGTTTTATTTGCATTCAGCTTCATACCCCATAAATTTCACTAATCATTACTCTTTGTTAGATCTCTATTCAGTGAGTCAGAGATCGAATGCCTTTGAACAGGAGAAAGTATGACTGCTATCAAAGTAACATCATCAGCATAAGCAACTAGTTGGTTTTCCAGTCCATCATGTATATATACAATGAATAACAGTGAGCCCAGGACAATTTCCCTGAGGATCACCAGAAATTACCCTTCTCCATTTACCAAGCTGCCCATCCACAACTACACGTTGTTTACGGTAAGTCAGGAACTCAGTTAGGATATTGAGAAAAGAGCCACCAATACCCAGCTGTCTAAGTTTGTAAATCAGTGCTTTGTGATTAACACGATCCAAGGCTGCACTAAAATCAATGCCAGCCATACGAGCTTAAAAACCAGAATCTAAAGCCTTTTGCACCATGTCCCAAATGGTTAGGACAGCATCAAAAGCACCAAGACCCTTAAGAGAGCCAAATTGCTGACTTGGACAGAGATTGTTTCTCTCAGCAAAATGCATTTAAACGTTTAGCCAAAAAACGCTCAAAAAGCGTCGAGAGAATAAGAGTGATGGAAATTGGACGGTAGTCTGAGAGACAAGAGCCAACAGAGACAGATTTAGAAGTAGGAGTAACATTAGCAGTCCTCCAACACAAGCTGAACTTTTCTTCCCTAGATAACTTGCGAAAGATAACAGCAATCTTGGGGGCTACAAAATGAGTAGTCTTAATAAAGAATAAAGGAAATATACCATAAGGACTAGAGCCACCATAAGGATCTAGGTTTAGCATCAGCTGCTTAATCTCACGTGATCTAAAAGCTATTGTTATCAACTTAGCTTCAGGGTGACATGACTGGGGGAGATTTAACTCTGCACCACTTTGCTTTTCTTCAAAGACATTAACAAATAGTGCTGCCTTATCTTTGGGGCAATGAGTAAAATACCCATCTGATTTAAAAAGGGATGAGATACCATCATTACTACCAAATAGAGTAGACTTCAGAGTAGATCACCACTTATGAGACTGAGTTGCACCTATGAGCGTTTCTTTAATGCTCATAATATATTCTTTCTCAGCTAGAGCATAAACTTCTTGCGCCACAGATCTGAGCCTGACATAGTTATTCCAAGTTATATCGGATCTATTCGTTTTCAAAAATTGTAATCTTCTTGTTTATCCAGATATGCACGCTTACAGTCTTTATTCAACCATGCTTTGTCCTTGTTGCGGAAAGTCATAACCCTAAGTGGAATAGGCCTCTTAATTATATCAGAAATAACATTACTAAGAGATTCAACAGGATCATCTTGGCGGTATAAATGAGGCCAATTAAGAAAAGAGAGAGAGAGATCCCTTAAGACTCCATTCCAGTCACTTTGTGACTTGAAGTAAATCTTATGAGATAATGATAGCTGAGGGACAGGTTGCTCAGTACTTATATGGGCAGAGATATAAGTGTGGTCAGATGTTCCAATAGAACTATATACATTGGTATTAACAGCACTAGGAACATCTGTAAGTATTAAATATAGAATATTACCGGATCTGTGTGTTGGCCCTTGAATTAATTGAACACAACCAGATTCAGTAGAGAAGTCAATTGCTCTCAAACCATGACGATCAGTAGGTGATACAGAGTTCAACCACTCTCTATGATGGGCACTAAAATCACCCACAAACAAGATTGCAGTTTTCCTATCATTTTCTTGTAAAGATGCTATGCTATTCAGTAAACAGTCAAATATGTCATCATTGGAATCAGAGTTTCGATAGATTGAAAATAAGTAAAAATTACTATGCCTGCCACATACTTTCACAACTAAAACCTCATGACAATTACATTCATAATTGGGCTTCCGAGAGGCAGTAAATGCATTTCTAATGTAAATTGCCATTCCCCGACCTCTCTCACGATCATCACGCTTCAATAGATGAGGCTGTTTAAAACCTGGAATTAAGAGCTCTTTAGAGGATCTAAAGTTCGATAGCAAAGTTTCAGAACAAAATAAGATGTCAAATTGTCTGGAATTACAATAAAATAATTTAAATTTGCATTAAGCCCACGAATATTACGATACAACATGCGGCCCTCTCGACGCCTATAGGTGGTGGGTCCAGGGTTTATCTCCACATCAACAGCCAGCAAAATAATTAAAATGAACGAAAACTTGACAGAATGTTTGAAGACCATCATGATGCACGAAAGAATAAATTGTCAATAACAATATACTGAATAATAATAAATAATATCTGCATAGAAGAAAATACTGCAGTAGCTTGATGCAGTACTTATGCAATAAAGGAAAAAGGTCCCTGCAGGGTCAGAAAATAACTGGAGTATACCCATTTACTTATAGAGAGCCTTGATACTGAGTAGAAACTTTCTCACCTCGGTAATTTGTCCTTACAGTTTTGTTCCATGAAGAAGGGAGCCGAAGTAGTTTCTCTCTACAAGAACCAGAAAAGGAAGGAAGGGGACCAGTCAACCATGGATAACCCACTCAATCAGATCCACAGATCACGAGCCTTTTGAGCCCTGACTAATGGCACCTGTTACTAGGTGAACTCCACCAACTCAATAAAATATCAATGTACAAGCAAGCCATACACAGTCCACCAAACTTACAAAAAAAATAGAAGAGAAAGAGAGAGGATAGAAGAAAAATTAAGGTGGACAATAAAGAAGATTAGGCATAGATGAATCCTCTGAAAACAAAGAAGGGTGTTCATCTACCATTATCCACCCTATAAAAAATACATGAGGTAGAGCAAAGTGATATGAGAGTATGCTTGAGTGCAACCCCAAGCAAGGGAACTCAATCCAGACTCTGGAATACCCTGGTACAAGGTTGTGGCACAGACTTAAATGGAATGAGAACATTGGTTATTTATTCGGAGAACCATCTCCTAGAAGACCTGCCAACCAAGGCTAAGAGCGTCTTTTACTCAAATGGTTTGATTTTGGAGTACCTCGCCAGAAGAATTGCCAAACATGGCTATTGGGTCTCCACAACTCAGATGGTTTGATTTTGGAGTGTCCATCTCCTAGAAGAGCTGCCAACCAAGGCTAAGAGCCTTTTCTACCCTAAGCAGTTTTACGTCAAGCCCAGGACAAAATATGAATGTAATTGTGATTAAATCAAGGAGAAATACTTCGGTCCTCACATCAATACTAAATACATAGGTCCCACAACACAAAAACGAATGGGGACCATATAACGCTATGTAAATGCAGTATAATTACCAAGGATAAATGATCAGGGCCTCACATCAGTACTAAATACATAAGGACCATATCATCACTAAAATAATCGGGGGCAAACCTAAACACTATATAAATGCATTGTGATTAGTATACTAAATACACAGGGCCTCACAACAAACTGAATCGATTGGGGTCCACATCAACACAAATGATTATGGGCCTAACATAAACAATTATAAATGCAATTGTGATTATCACAAGGCTAAATGATCAGGGTTTCCTATCAATACTAAATACATAGGGGCCCACATCAACATGAAACAGATTGGGTGCCCATAAACACTATACATATAAATGCATTGTAATTCCGCCAAAAATGATCGGGGCTTCACATCAATAAATACATAGGGGCCCACATCAACGCAAAAATGATTGTGGGCCCATAAACACTATATAATGCATTGTAAATACCACAAGGCTAAATGAACAGGGCTAAAAGCAGTAAATAACATAGAGGCCACATCAAACTCAAATGCTAAAAACTATGTAACACTAGAAAATAATGAATATACAAAACAGCAGAATAATATCAAGCATTGAAGGTCTTTATAGAAATTCAGTAAAATAAGACCTTAGAAAGATTACATAAAAAATGGTTAGACATTAGCTACATTTTTCCTTGTGAAAAACATAAGGAAAAATGCCTAGACATTGCTACATGAAGACTTTAAAAAATAAAGAAAAATGGTAAGACAATGGCTCCATAAAGATCTTAAAATGTCAAAGAAATATTTTTAACAATTATCTTAATAAAGACATTACAGCATAAAAAATAGAAAGTACATTAGTTATCGAAGACCTTAAAACATTGAAGACATAATGGAGGAAAAAAAAGAAAAGGTAAGACATTAGCTCCATGAAGAACATAACACAGTAAATGTTGAGACATTAACTACCCTAAACCTTAAAACAATAACTACAATGGCAAGAATTAGCATTAGAAAACACTAAGACATCAAAGAAAAAAAATGCTAACATATTAGCTTCATTAAGACCTTAGAACTTTAAAGTGAAAGGTGATTGGCTTCATAAAGTTCTTAACAGGATAGGACGTTCCTTTGTTTATATAATAATTAATGTTACATAACACTATATAATTGTTATATAAACACTATATAAATGCACTGTGATTGCAGGTAAATACACAGGGCCTCACAACAAAATGAATACAAAGGGGCCCACATCAACCAAATGATTGGGGCCCAACATAAGCCCTTATAATGCATTGTGATTATCTTAAGGTTAAATGATCAGGACCTCACTTCAATATTAAAACTACAAGACTAAGTACCAAGACTTTAGCCATATGGAGGAAATAAACCATTTTTTCAAGAGGAAAAGAGATCACTTCAGTTCAGCAGAGACAAGCTAGAGCTCATTCCATTCTCTTCCTCTCTAGTGTAGTCAAAGAAATCCCTGCGAGATGAGACGTCGCCACCCTTGTGCGTATCCATTAAAATGGAATAAAAACAAATAGATACTGATGGCATACGATTCTTTCCAATAGTGCCAGTTTTTCCATGCTACAAGGTTTCCAGGAGTCACCGAAACAAAAACGTTCAAGCGTTTCGATTCCCGGTGACAGCGGTCTCAATACTAGATGAGAAGCTCATGCCAACTCTCTGTCTGCCATAAAAAAACATTATGAATCCCTCTTTGAGGCTCTTGACTATTTCCATGTTAATGAAAGCGAAATAGGCGGTAAGAGAATACAAGTTGGTTCTCTTCTTGCAAAAATGGAAGAATTAGAATTCGTTATTATGCTATGTCTAGCGACTCGTTTGCTGCAAGTTTCACAAAGTTAGTAAGACTTTTCAGGATCCATCAATTACTCTCTGTACATGTAAGAATTTATACACATCACTCTCCAAGTTTGTGATAAATGTACGTGACGATTTTAATAAAATTGAAGAAGAAGCCAAAACTAAACTGCCTGATGTGGAATATAAGTGTACATGGAAAAGGAACAGAAGGAAGAAAAAATCTCCAACGATGAAGCTACGCGTGACGCAGATGATCAACTGTCTCCTAAAGACAAATTGAGAGTAAAATAATTTGTTCGTATTGTGGATGCGCCTTACTCGAACTTAAATAAAAGAGCAACACTATATAAATATGTTGGAGATAAAGTTTGTTTCTAGTAGAATTATATTCTTCAGAAGAGCAACTTTGTGATGAAGTAAGGTGAGTTGAAACATTTTCATGTTATGTGAAACAAAATCATCCAAAAGATGAACAAGTTACCCACAAATTTCTATATTAAATAATTTACAAAGACAAAATTCATAAAGCTTTTCCAAACTAGAAAGCAATTTACGATTCTTCTTATGCTTAATGGTTACAAATTGCTCAGGAGAAAGATCTTTTTCACAGCTAAAAAGAATAAAAAATGAACTTCGAACAAACATGCCGCAAGATAGACTGGCTGCACTTAGTCTGCTGTGTATAGAAAGTGACAAGTTACGCTTCACACACTTCGATGAAATAATTCATGATTTTGCTAGAGAAAAGTCACAGAAAAAATGTTTTTAAAAATAGTGATTATTAATAAATTTAATTCTGTTCAGATATTTGTGATGAATACTTACTTGTTAATTGTTCAGGGCATTAATTTCCTACGCAACAAATTAAATAAATCAGTTTATTAAGAAAACGGAACATTCTATAGCTAATATTTTATAATCATTAATAAAGACTAATCGTATATAATTATTTTAAATTTGTCACCCTATTCTTTTTTAGAGACGGGCCTCAAAATTTCATATAGCTTAGTGCTCCAGTTGGTGAAAGTCCGGCCCTGCTTTAAGCACTTGATATTTTTCTCCGCCTAACTGTTTTGGATGATATCTATGAACTCGAAGCAATATTAAATTCTCCAGCACATTCAGTTGTTTTTCTGCTATTGTGTAATGAAGCACGAATGTTTGATCTAGCTTCTCTAGGTTTTGTAAGGCAGGCTTTTTTTTCCTCCTCTCTTCTTTGATATAAAAATCTGTATTTCTTGATATTGTTTTATAGTGGTTTCGACAACATATCTTGGTCATTTTATAGTTTTGGCAATTTCTACTTGTGATAACCCATAGCTATGGCGAAATTGGATTTGCGCCCTCTGTGCATCTGTAATTTCTTTAATTTTAGTCATATTACTTATTTACAACGATATTTAATACACAATAGTTATAAATTTAAGCTAAAACTCAATAAATATTGGTTAAATTCTTATTTAAAAAATAGCATTTTAATAATTATATTCCATTTGGTAAATACTAAGTAATTCAAACATAATAACAAAAATAGCCTTTTAACCGCATAATTAATTGCGTTACTGTAATCATTTTTCTTAATATATATATATATATATATATATATATATATATATATATATATATATATATATATATATATATATATATACGGTGTTAGATAAGAGTAATAATAAGAATTCCTTAATCCGCTAGAAAAATCTCCTTGAGTTTCTCAACCCTCTTTAGGAGCGTTACATATACGACAAGGCAACCATCAATTTCTCTAAAAAGAGAAATTTCAAGAAGCCATTTGTATAAGATAACGTTTAATTTCAACAGAAAACGGAGAATGTGAATTTTATTCGAGAATCTCCGCCCTTTTTAATATTTTTTGATAAATTAGCAATAACGTTCTAGTCAATGGGGTTAGGTAAGGGTAATAATAATAATTCCTTATCCGCTAGATAAGTCTCCTGGATTAAAGAATTCTTATTATTAACCTTACCTAACCGCATTGACTAGAACATTATTGTTCAATTAGTAATATATATATATATATATATATATATATATATATATATATATATATATATATATATATATATATATATATATATATATATTGTGAAGGAAGATAGAAATAAAGTAACGCTGTATCCATTCTCACATTTTTAATTAAAGAATCTTTTAGTGCGATCATTACATATTTTTGTAGTGAGTGTCTTGGGCATTCATTCATTCCTTGTTTAATTTTTTGAGCCTGTGTATTTTGCATCATTGTAGATGACGGAGTGAGTGAGAGAGTTTAAGGGGCAGTGATTGGAGTTAGTGTATGCGAGTCCTTTTTTTTGGGTACCCAGAATGGTTCAGACCAGGTTAGGTCGGGTATCTAGTTCAAGTTTCAGCTCTTTCTCCCTTCGATTTAAGCTTTGCAAATTTCTTGTAGATCCTCGCTTTCCAATGCCAATTTTCAAAAGGTTCTGCAAATTCTTCTGAATTTTAAGAAATTATCTCACCAAAATTGCTTTGAATATCTGGAACATTGCCATGATCATAATTTGTTTCAGCAGAGAAAAATGCTGCGTCTGAAGCTGTATTATAATCGTCCCAATCTTCAAGGATTTCTTTAGTGTTTTCTTCGTCCTCCTCCTATTAGTTATTTCCTCAGTATCGACTTCAGACTTATGCGTTTTGAACCAAATCGGCCACACTCAGATAAATTCCATGAGTTACTTAGACACAATTGATGAATGAATCGATTTTTTTTTACCAAATCTGACCATGACAGAAGCGCCATCTGATGTAACCCGACACTATTGTGATTCAAATTTAATCCAAATTCACTTAATCGCTTTTTTGTGATTCTCTTGCTATTTAATTATCCTTGATTGCTCACTAAACCTAGAGACCAATGTTTTTTAAGTGATATTCATCAGCCGAGGCTTATGGATGCACACTATCCGCAAAGCTGCTTTCGATAAATTCACTAAATGCAATTTGTCTAAGACTAAAACCATCTTTGCCTGCCATTTTTGCAATAACTTCTTCAACAGAGTTTGTAGGAATGAACGTCTCCAAAGTTGGTTGTCTCATGAACAGGATCAACTTACGAATTCAATGACATAGATTTTAATGGTACGTGTCTTCAAGACTGACGTTGAGCCACCTACACTTTACAAAATCTTAGCAAGTTAAACATCCAGTTTCTTTTTTACTTTTTCTAGTAAAGTACAGCCATACACTTGAAATTTTATACTACATGGTAGGGGTTGATGTTTATATTTTACACTACCCGACACAACAAATAAAAATAATATATGAGTGAGAAAGTTTCGTACAAGGGATTAAAAGATACCCACTCTACAGTCTACTACACAACAGTAATTTTATGTATTTAAGATCATTCTAGAACAGTGGTTTTTAAAGTTTTTCCGCCCCGATACCCCTTAAGTTCAATACCATGTCAACCTGATACCCCTTCTCCAATATTATCCGACTACTCCCAAATTTTAACTTTTAATTTACAGTAAAAAAAAGAAAAGAGGACGGCTATGAACAAACAGCTAAATTCTATGGACTCCTTTTATTTTTATTTTCAGTAAATAAATGAATAATGTAGTACACATTACAGTATTTTACCCATTACATTATTGTACATTTTTCCAAATTACATTATTTTATACAGCACTATTTGTGCTCATCCAGAATGTTTTTTTCCGACTGGGAGCTGCATGGGGCTTGTGCTATTCTTTTTACGAAGCAAACCAAGCCTCAATTCTTGGGCTCACCCTACCCAGGATACCTTTTTTGGATACCTTCAAGAACCAGTTTCGATATCCCCTGAGGATATTGAGGCATTGCTTCAAGAACACCTGTTCTAGAAGTTGTTAAAACGTTGGAGTACGTTTTGCCGCCCACGTGAAAATTATTAATTCGTTTTATCCCCGATACATATTTTATATAATTTTCAAACTTTTCTTCTATTATTAATAATTGAAAACGGTGAAAATAAGTTTTTAATAGTAATTTAAGAATACTAAGAAATTCGGTTTTGGGTTTCAATAATGGTTTCCCCTATTGATTTTAAAAACCGGTATTTACCGTTATTTAACTACTGTTTCCACACCATAGTGCATAATCAAGACATTTGAGGAAATAAAGAGATCCACGTCATATTTTAAATATATAAAAGCTTCTGGTTTGATAATTAAGATGTATAATTATTGGAATGGCCAGATTTATTTTTTCTTCTGTAATTTTTTGTGCCTGGGTATTTTCTCGTCATTGTCAATATTGAAGTGAGTGAGAGAAGAAAAAGAGTAGCAATCGATATCAAGAATTGCGATTTTTTTTTCCTTAGGCAATCAAATTGGTTCAGACACGGTTATGCAAATGACTAAAAATAGCCACTTTACAACCAACTACACAGTAGTAATTTTATACATTTAAGATCATTCTAAAAGTTGTTACAGGAAGCAAATAATTGTTTTTTTTTTATATTTGCACATCATCTTTTTCTCAGCCTTTGGGTTGTTGAAAGGTCTTTACACCCCTTGTGTTGGTCCTCGGAGGATGTTGCATGCAAGCTTGGTTAACCTCACCCTCCATCCCGGATTCGAGCTTCTTGCTTTAAAAGTTTTCCTTTTTCCTCATATATATATATATATATATATATATATATATATATATATATATATATATATATATATATATATATATATATATATATAGTACATGAAAGAGAAATTGGACGCGAATGAGCAATGAGACAACACCTTCTTCCGTCCTCAATTCTGACGAGAGTTTTTCGCATTTTGGGAGTTCTGCCATTGCTTGTAAATCCAGATTACCATACTCGTCTAAACATTGGCAAACTCCTCCACCTCATTCACATGATGACCTTTGGCGCGGCCAAATGCAATCACACCTTTTTGGCATTCCATGACCTCGCTCTTCCGGCCCATTTTAAATAGAGCTGATTTGCTATCTACAGAGCTTCACGCCGTTCGTAACACAAATAAAGCCTAACTAACGTTTCGACGTAAACTAAGCTACGCCTCTTGGCTGCCTAAGGTTCCAACACGTTTCAGATGTTAAATTGTTTTTTTTCTCCCTAGGTGACTAATCTTTTGTCCAGTGAGCTTATATATATATATATATATATATATATATATATATATATATATATATATATATATATATATATATATATATATATATACATATAGGGTGTCGCAAAAAAAGGAAACCGACTTTTAAATCAATATATCTCTAAAAGTATTAAAACTAGATAGTTTCTGAAAAGTTAATTTTGTTTGTCTATTTTTTGTGCATCTATTTTGAAGATTTTATAAACTTACATTTTATAAACTTACATAAAAAGTGTCCTTGCGCAAGCAGGTAAAATAGAGAATCAAGGATGTTGCAAAAGGGTGCATTTCATATGAATGGAAGAATCAACAATCATAACATTCGCTAGTATGCGCCACAAACCAATCCTCCAAATTTAACTTTAATGTAGGCATATCCAGGGAAAAGGTTTCTGTGTGGGTTGGAATGTGTGGAAACGGACGTCAAGTGGGCCCTTCTTCTACAACAATAACTTGACTGGAGATGGATACCTGAACCTAATTTCAGAAAGGATAGTTCCTGAACTGCGTCAAATTTATGGACACAGATTTAACAGGCTGTGATGGATTCAAGATGGCGCTCCAGCACATAGAACTCGTGCTGTGCGGGAATTGCTGAGGGGCATTTTTAATACCCGCATTATTGCATTGAACCATCTAATTGAGTAGCCATCCAGATCTGCGGACTTAACACCTTCCGATATTTTTTTGTGGGGCCATCTCAAATTTAAAGTGTACTTTTCTCCACTAGAAAACACAGACGATTTGAAGCAAAGAATTAGAAATGAACTTGATTTACTAAAATAAAATCAGGTTTAGTTAAAAGAATTATGGCATAAATGCGAAGAAGGATGCAAGTATGTGTAGAAAGAAATGGAGGCCATACCGAAGGAAACGGATATTAGCCTCTTACAATATAAATAAGAATTAACTATGGTTTGTAATAAATATTAGAAATTAAATTGTATTATTTTCTGCTCCCTTCTACTAAATGGTTTTGAAATATGTCTATTTGAAATTTGATTCTGTATTTTACCTACTTTCGCAAGGACACTTTTAATGTCTTTCATCTACTCATTGCAGAATTTACAATTATAGATGTAAGTTTATAAAATTTTTAACATAGATGCACAAAAGATAGCCAAACAAAATTAAGTTTTCAGAAACTATGAGTATCTAGCTTTAATACTTTCAGAGATATATTGATTTAAAAGTCGGTTTCCTTTTTTTTTTAAACACCCTGTATAAAGGAAAACTGCAATGTACGCAGTGATGGTAAGCGGTTAGTAAAGCAATGAGTAGCCATCTTCACTGAGTCACAGTGGACTAAAATGAAACGCATTTGAACTCTGTTAATTAAGAGATCCAAGGAAAGAAATGCAAACCAATTAATGGTCGCAGGTCGTTACTACCTCTCTCCGTCCTTACTCGGGTAGTCGGTAACATTGAATTCGGATGTACCCAATGTAACACTAAGGCCATCGTATGAGTAGAGTAAGCAAAATATGATAGAAGTCGTCGCGGATGATAACAAATAGCATCTCTTAAATGATTTCGGGTTGTGTTTCTTTTTAGTCCATCGTGGCCGAGTGGTTAACTCCCGGGCTTCGAAAGCGTAAGGTTCAAATCCCTCAAAATTGGTTCCTAGATCACTATGGGCCTAACGTAAGAACAAATAAATGGAAAAATGGTGTGCATGGACAAAAATACTGTGAAGTTGTGTTCCTCAGTATCGGCATTATCGGCAAATTATGCTTTTTTTACTTAAGAAAAGTTAAGAAAGCAACAGCAATTTGCAGAAATATCTATGCAGTGTGAGACTTTTTTCTTATTTATTATGACATTTTTATCTGTTCTCAGAATTCATCTTGATAGAGTTACTCCCAATTGATAACTTTTTCTTTGAGATATTTCTTCCACTCGGTTTGGCCTTTTGTGTTCTTATCTTCTCTTTGAGTCTATTGTCATAGAATTCCTCGAATCTTGATAATTTTTTGTTTGTAGTTTCCTTACTCCCAGTTACGTCTCATCTTTTTATGGAGTTGGTCCTGGGCTAACATGCAGCTGTCCAGATACAACTTAAGCTACACTTTCCTATGCTGCACACATCACTTTGTTCAATTGGTGAAAAGTTTAGTCATGTTATGGTGTAAGGCAGATGTTTAACTGTTGTTTCGCATACAAAAACTAAATTCGAGTAGAGAGTGCCAGGTCTTTTCAGAACTCTTACTCGCAGTAGAAAATTACTAAATCATAGATAATCGTATGTCCTCTTGCTTTTATTCCATCTTCTTAGATTTTAAACCCACGTCTTGCAACACAAATGAGGAGCAAATTTATTTATCTTGATGCCCTAATTTCATCTCAAAATAGGCGCGATAACTTGCCTTCACAAATGACGTTATTTTTGATTAATGTCCTGACAATGTTACTTGCCCGCAGATAAAACAAAACCTATCGGGGTCATTTTTGCATTTTCTATTGATTTTTAAAATATTCTGAAATAAATAGAAAAACATTTAAACATTTATAATTCAGAAAAAAATGGCAGTAATGAGAGTATTTAAAATAATATTATTATAGCATAGACAAGTGTAGATTTTTACTAAACTAGTCATTGAAACTATATATACTAAAATAGATGATAACCACCATTGTTATGGAAAATAGATTATTTATTGGTCTTTAACATTTAATTTATATATTTTTAACACTTTTAGCACCTATTTTACGTCTAGGGGTAGTATTTGATCAAAGCATATGTATAAAAATCACACATAGTATATAATTTTGCACATTAATCACCAATCACGTCTTAGGAAATAAAACAATTGATAGCAATCATATCAATGGTAATTAGAAATCTAATTATGATAGCTAATGCTAATGAGTTAAATATGTCTTTTCGCTCACAGAGAGATTTACTTTTTCTATGCAAACATCTAAAAAGTTCTAGAATTACCTAATATGATGCAATAAGGTGATGCAATGCATTCTTTATTGTTGCATGCTATAAAAATAACATAAAACTCTAGTCAAAGTTTGTAATTATATGATCAGGGGTTATGACATTTACCTAATTCTAATGAATATATTTCAGAAAATAGCACATAAACAAGTAAAATTTCTAGTTTTTTAGACAAAAACTAAGCAGTAGCAAAAAGATGACCTTATTAAAAAAAGCAATGACAAATTTGAATTCAGCGCATTGAAATACATAAGAATCAATTGAAAAAAAACCTTGACAGCAAAAATGTCGCAGACCAATGTTATTATGTTATCAGCCAAATAGTTTTAATCATTCCTCCTGGGCATGACAATCCAGCTACCCAATTTCGATTTCTATAGCATTATTTATACATTAACCGAAGCTCCCAAACGAATGAGTTATGTTAACGAAGCTCTTATTTGAGTTAAATGAAATAAGTGTGTTCTTGCAATGTGAATACCGAGTGGAAATTGAGGTGAGAGCACCGCATATACCACTAGAAAGCTCTCAAAAATCCTCGGTCCTCAAAGGGGTGTCTTGTGTAGCATGGTAGACAAGCAATTAGCTAACTTCTAGATGATCATGTGCCCTTCCGTCCCTAAAATCTGCAGTTGCGTACCCTCTCAGCCTCAATGTCTGCTGGATAAACTGCGGGTATATATCTTCCACTCCACATATTTTCGCCTCCTCCATCTTCGCTACTTTCTTTACAGATCTCTTCTTATAAAAATAAATTCTGCCGAAGATGCCCTCGTCTGCTTTTCTTAGCATTTTTTAGTCTAAAAGAGACAAAGGTGAAGAGCTTCACTCTTTCAGATCATGGTACATGTGACAGGACGATCAAACATTGGTCATGATGAAAACAGAGCTAAAACGATCAGTGTAAGGGATAGTCTGGGGATTACATGTGGAGAACGCCAACTTTGCGACTTCCCGGGATAAAAGTGAGGCCAACAAAGGACTACAACATATGATTCCCTAACGATGCATAACTGAATCTCCTTAAGTTTGTACGGGTTTCCTTAAACAGTTTAAATTACCAGGAATCTTCAAAAGTCTTTGTACAAAATGAAAGAAACATTTATTAGAAATTAAAATAACACAAAGCTCACTAATATTCCTCAACATAGTATCCATTTAGGTCAACGCACTTCTGAAGGTCATGTTTCCACCCGACAAGTCCCTCTCTGAAGGACTTGCTTTTCGAATCTCGCAATGTCTTGACTTCACGTTTTGCCTCTTCAATCGATTGAAATCTTGTTCCTTTTAAATGTTGCTTAAGCTTAGGAAACAAGAAATAGTCCAGGGGGAAAAGATCAGGGCTATAGGGTAGATGGGATATGATTTGCCATCGAAATTCCTTCAAAGTTTCTCTTGTTAGCCGTGAAGAATGAGCTGGAGCATTGTGATGATAGAGCATGACTCCATTGTTCAAGCTGATCATCCTGCAACGTTTTTGGCACCTAACCGGCAGGAAACTTGCTTAGACCACGATGCTCTGTTAAAATTGCATATGCTGATCTTTGGGAAATATCGACTTCTTTCGTAAAAAATCCGATTCTAATCCTACAATCTTCATCCAGAAGTATTTGAATGGCGGCCACCTTTTCTGCATTGATTGATGTGGATGGTCTCCATTCTCTCTCGCCATCATTAAGGTCTTCTCTTTCTTCGTTGAAACGTTTCATCCGCCTCAAAACAGTTTCTATGTGTTTTACAGTCGCAGTAAACATGCTGGAAATAGCAGGAAATTTCCAATCAAGTTTTGTTAAAAATTTGATGGCAGCTCTGATCTCAAAATTTAGTTTTTCCATATAAAAAAAAGCAAATTTCTTGCAAGAAGTCACTTGCTACCTAAAATGAGTCCGATGAATAAATGACGGTTTTCAGGTATCAGCACAAACGTGTTTCGACTTGAAAAATCCCGATAATCTTTTAAATTAAAGGCTTGCGCCAAACTTATGAAAATCCCTCGTGCAGGTGATTTATATGCTACACTTGATCTTCTTTGCCAATCCCCTAGTGTTTGATTTTTACTCTTTCCTCATACTCATACTCACAGTTTCTCTTTTAGTTTCTGTCAATCTTGATAGTCTATTCTATATGTCCACTTTTTCCTTCATATATTGAGGACTTTCCCCCATATTGGAGTGCTCCAGGTTTATTTATTTTACAAATCAATAAATTTAAAATAATTTTAAAACTCTTATTTTACTCTTTTTTCCGCTTTAACTCTCTTCTGCACTCGGCTGGAACTACTTTAATGCCAAATAAATCCTAGACCCAAGGCTAATCGTTACTAATTAAACATTTCAAAAACGTGATGCAAAGTAGTGAAATTCAGATTAACTCCAACAAGGTGGGCTGACAAAAAGTCGCGTGCTCTCACTTATTCTGATTTATGAAAACCCTGAGCTGGAGCTAACCTTGGGAGGACCTTGGAAATTATATCATTCGAAAAAAATGTAAAATAACATAAGAGTTTAAAATTTCGTTAGAATCGGACGAATAGTAACAATGTTATTACAAAATATAAAAACAAAACAAAACAGGGACAAGCTAATGCGGCACCAACCGACCGACATAATGAGATGTAGATTGTTTTGTCTCTTCTTTTATATTTTAGTTTATACCTCCAGAGGGTTCATTTCCGTTCAGCTTTATTGTAAAATTCTTCAAACTTTAGTAATATAAACAGATTTGCACATATTTATTTCTAAACTTTCAATTCTTTGAGAGAGGAGTGATAACAGAGAGATGACATGTAAATTTTGGCAAAATTGCTGTACAGGTGAGGCTTTTCAAAATTCTAAGTTACGAATTTTAAGGGTACCTACCAGAGGTAGGTACCCGCATTACCCACAATAAAAAGTCCTGGCGCAATTAAATTAAGGTGTATATTGTTTGAAATTCTTATATTATTACAAAAAATATATTTACTTGCTGATTATTATTATTATTTGTGTGGTGATAGCAGATTCAGGAGAGTTGCGCACTCTCCCTATCGTATAATATCAGAATATCATATAACATCATGTATTATCATATAATATATAATATCATATAATTTTATATGATATAATATCATATAATATACTTACAATGAGCAAACATTTCAGCGAGCGCGCCCGGTAGTTTACATGCACGCATGAATGGCGTTAATTATGAGTGAACAACGTTGTAGCCGCAGGAACAGATTGAGCGTCCTGTAGATACAGAGATTTTAATGTATTCGTTTAAATATGAGAAGCCTTTGGACGATGCTGAGATAAATTTTCCTGGATGGGATAATATTTTTGCATTTTGAAAATCATTGTGTCAACTAAAAAAAATTGGGATGATTTTCAAATCCTTCACATTAGGAAAATAATGGGGATTCCGTGTTTTGTTTGGTCTTTACAAAATATTTTCATCACTACTCTATTAATTATTTATATGAATGTAGTTAAAAAGCAAATATATCCTAGTTGGAGTTATTTATCTGCAGTAAGACCTTTGTTTTGTAGAAATGAGTTGATGTAGGGTCTGTAGTTTTTGCGTCCACATCAGCTGTTTGCACAAAATGAAGAAATTATTTATGGGCTTCCGGTTTTTTTTGTGATCGAAAAGATTGAATCTAATTTAATTATCGCCCATTCTTGAAATATTCATTAATAATAATAATAATTTGTCTTTTGTAATGCGCTCTTCAAGGCCTGAGGCTTTCCCAGAGCGCACGTTGTGCTTAAATGAGAAGGAAATTCAATGGAAATTCAAGAGGGGAGGGAAGGCAATACTGAAAAGATGCGTTTTCAGGAGACACTTAAATGCGGTTAGAGAGGGAGAAGACCTGATTTCAGCAGGAACAGCATTCCACAACTTAGGGGCGCAGATAGAGAAGGAGCAGTCCCCCAGTGAGCAGAGGGATGAATGAGGAATATTCAAAAGAGGTGCATGTGATGACCGAAGAGCCCGAGGGACATGGCGTGGCGAGAGGGCAGAAGAGAAGTAAGACGGGGCCTTGTTGTTTAGAGCCTAAATGTGAAGAGTAGTATCTTGAAGTGAGTACGGGATCTGACAGGGAGCCAGTGCAGTTCATGCAGCAAGAGTTTCGAGGGAGAGAAGCGAGGGCGATGGAGGAGAAGCCGGGTGACATAGTTCTGTACAAGTTAAAGGGGGCGGAGAGAAGAGGATGGCAGATTCACAAGCAGAGACTTACAGTAGTCAAGGCGTGAGGTGATAAAGGCATGAACAGCAGTCTAAAGACTTTGGCGATCAAAGTGAGAGCGAATGCGAGAGAAGTTACGAAGGAAACATAGAGAGGATTTTCTGACATTGCAGATATGAGGCTTAAAGGAGAGATGCTCATCAAAAACAACACTCAGATTCCTAACGCAGTCAAAGAAAATGATAGTATTACCGCCCAGAGTAAGCAAGGGAAAGATAGATTTAGTTTTTTTGACAAGAGCAGGGGTGCCGACGAGGAGGACCTCAGTTTTGGAGTGATTAAGCTTGAGGAAGTTGGTAGAGAGCCAATCAGAAATGGAGAAGTAGGCAGCCACGAGGCCGGTGATAGAGTAGGCAAAAGACGTGGGGGATAAGGAAACGAAAATTTGAGTGTCGTCAGCATATAGTTCGAAAGATAAACCGAGATTACGGAGAAGGGAACTAAGAGGAAGAAGGTAGATACGAAATAATAGAGGACCAAGGACAGAGCCTTGTGGCACTCCAAAGCGAATGGGGGTAGAGTCGGGTGAAACGTCGTCAATCACATAACAGGACATAACATTGAGAATGTTTTGGACATTTTATTGCCTTTTTAAATCTAGCGACTCAAATTTCAGTCAACAATCCAATCTTAAATTCTCAGCTTAATGAAGAACATCTTAATGGTGATGGTTATTACCCATCACCAGCGAGTTATCTGTGCCACAAAATTTGATAGTAGTAAGGATTGATGTCAAGAATTTTATAATTTCTTCGTCTGCTCATATAACACACTCACATTTTCAGGCACATCCTCACTGAGTGTTTAGAGGAGTGTGGTAGAAAATTTGTGCCAATTAATTTAGACGTTGGTTTTGCAATACTCATCCATATATTTCAGCTTGACAATGAATGAGGCCAAAACCTCTTGTACTGCAGTCGATGTAATAAGCACATAGTGAAACTAGTGTACTTGGTAGTCTTTTAAAAATATATTTAACTTTTCGTTATAAATGACTGTCATCTTCACTAATGTTAGAGCTGTGTGGAGGTTACAGCAGCAGTTAAAACAATATTTCGGGTGCTGTCGTCATGACAAAGGAGCATCCTACTTATAAATGATCCTCGAGTTAACCACTTGATAAGGATAAGGCACAGTTAAGTGGGAGGTCATTTTTCCTCTTCACTTTCTTCATTATAACTCTTTTTTCCTCAATTATTCAATCCGATGTAATTTCGTCTCTCATTTGTTTAGTGTCGTCGCAATTTGGTCCTTTATTAATTCAGTATTGTCCAATTTCGTCCTTCACTCATTTTATAAGACCAAACAAGGATCAAACATAGATTAATTAAGTAAAAAGAAGGAAAATTTATATAGCAAATCGAATAAAATAATTCACACTCTTTTACCCCTTAATGAAAGTCAAAATGGGTGGGGTTCGAACGTCCCTTATATATATACAACATTAGAATAAATCTCATGAAACACCCGAAAAATAATTTGTTTAGTAATTCTACTTTCTTCTTTCTTTTATTATCCCAGTGCAATTAATTCCATCCTTTATTTGATATTCTGACGTTGCAAGACGAGGAATAAAGCCCAGGTTGTTTCAATCTAGTTTCAGAGTGTCCGCCACCAATGGATGGCCGGTAACATCTAGAGGCTTGTGTATCCTACATGCTCCAACAGACTCAGATTGACATAATTGCCCTGATGCCTGCAAGAGGATCTGCGGCTATATATCTTCTACACACTTTTCATTTTCTCCATCTTCAAAACTTTCTTTACAGCTCTTCTCTCCTTACAACGCTTTTGTGGCAGATGCCCAGTTGGTTTTCGCTTTAAATACGAGAAATAATCGTTCAGGTATCATCTGCAGTTGATATCCCTTTGCGGAGACAAAAAGTACAAAGTTATCGGACACCTGGGTGCTCGGAGCCGAGTGGATAAAGCGCTTGATTCCCACGCCAGGGCACCGGATTCGAGTCCCGATGAAAGTGTGTGGGGAAGTCTAAATACCGCGTACATAAGTGTACGCAGAAATACTCCCACACAAGCTGCGTGCCCCTCCCGTATCTCTAAATGCAACTCTCGCCTCGAATTCTCTGTCGCCCTTTTTCGCGCCATCGTAAACTCCGAGATGGCTCGAAGGTGTGAAAGACATACTATCTGACCACAGATGAAAAAAGGTCTTTCGCGCAGCGATACAGATTTTACGAGAATTCGGTTCTCTCCCTCCATTTCTGCTCGCAAGGGAAATAAAAGGAAAACTTCTCCCTGGATTCGATCAGAATATCTTGGACCTACATCGAGTGTGTGGAGAGCACGATCCACAAAGGAAACCGTTCCCCCGCTTCAAGGAAGGAACTTCTCGGGGAATTGGTTGCTGCCGTCACGGTACTTGTAGGTGCCAAACTTCTCGCAGCCCCCCTTACTTTAGAGTCTAAGGTTACACACAGGAGTTCCCTCTGCGGATTACCCTAGACGTAGCTAGGTAATCGGTTTTGGGTACCCACTCCAGGAGCCGAATAATCGGACACTCACTTCGAGGAAGAAGAAGTCTGATTTGAGCCACCGTTTAGCTTACCTTCGTGATCCGGCATAGGATCATTATATCGCCGGTCTAGGATTACCTTCTTATTCGATAACCTCGGACACCCAGACTAAGTGCGATCATCCTCACCAGAAGAAGAACTTCAACGCCATTCTCAAAAATACTTACGAACTCAAAGGTATCGTTAGTTGAATTATCCCCTCCCCTAACTTCACCAGTTTATTTATGAACTAGAATTCCCACCCGAGCCCATAATCTCGAGTATTAGAAGTGCTTAATTCAGTGTTTAACTCAATAATAATATTCCATTCGTTCTGGCGGGTGCCATTAAAACGCAAGCATCCTAGTGAGTAATTTTCAAGTAATCCCCACGGCATTTTTGCAGAGTTACTTATTCAGTGTAGAGATTAATTCTATTTATATTTATATACGCTGTTCCTTATTTCAAATTCATGTACATTAAAGTTTATTTTTGTATCTGTGTGTTTAACTATTTTGGAAGATCCTTTGGCAATTATTAAGCACTCCACTCGACTTGCATCTCAATATTACACCGATCCATCCATGATTGGCTTTTACTGAGTAGTGACACACTCAGGGGATCATCATCTTAGTTTTAACCAAAAGGGTACGCACCGGGGTTATTCTTATTCATCAGGAGGGGCTAAGGTAGGTGTATAGGATATGCTTCACCTCCGCTTTACCTCGGTGCGGTAATAAAATATAAGTCCAGGAAGTGGGACTGGGATTACCCACTCAATAAACCTCGACAGTGTGGTTACATAGAAACTCGCCAATCACAGCGAACTCCGAGTCTGGCGCATGAATAAGTGAATAAGTGAACGAGTGAATAAGTGAGGGACGAAATTACAATCGTCTGACTAAATGAGAGACGAATTTGAGCATCATCGCTGATTACCCGTGGGTCACGCCACCTCCTCGATTCATCCGGCGTAGATCCAATTCTGCCAATGTGGCTTCCATGATTCGAAGACTAAATCAATGCGGGAAAGAACGTACGGCAGTGCAATTTAGAAATTCTGCTTGCAGGTTTTGTGCAATGGAGGTAGGATAGAAAATGGTCACATTAATTTTAATTGATTATGAGAAAAAAATAGAAGGGTTTATTACTCGTATTCCTCCTTCTCCACGCGGTTAAAGCCCCGCTCGCAAGATTCTTAAAAAAAATATGTAGTATTAATAATTTAAGTTATAGGAGTTCGTAATGAAAATAATCGAATGACTTCAAGGATGGAGGCTGAAAGAAGAATGGTGATTCAACTCACTTCGTCCTTCTTGTCGTTATCGATAGCCTTGAGGTCGGCCTTTACCTGCTTCTCGAACGCTCTGCAGGCATCCAGCTGCCGCGCCAAGTATTTGCGGTGGTCTTGCCGCAGGCGACGGGTCTCCTGTTGTAAGGTACGTACATCAACCAACGTTTGTCTAACCTCCGCTTTTAGGGACGCAATGGCCTCATCGTGATCTCGGACCTGGAAGAGGGAAGGGAAGGGAAGAATGAAGTGACAGCACTGGCTTGTTTGCTACACTGAGCTTCCGAAAAAGAAGAGACCTTTTTAATTAATGAACAGAAGCATTCTTGAAGAGAAAGTGATAAAATCTATAAAGTGAATAGAGTAGATAGTAAGGGCGATAGAAGTTAAGGAGAGTAAAATCAGGATTCTGGAGGAGGAAAAAGATAATATGCAAAACATTTCATGATAAGAGCATTTAAATGCTATTGGTGGTGAGCTAGGTGAGAGGTACGCCTGCGATAGTATACTAATGAGAAAACCTACTAGTAAAAGATGCCAAAAATAGTGAGTTCTGAAGATAGTAATAGAGAGAAAGAGAAAGATTGGGAGATACAGAGAGACAGAAACAGAGAAAGAGAGAGGCAAAAATATATTAACAGAGAGAGTGAGCTATAAGGAATGTGTACGATCCTTTCCGATCCTTAACCAGAAGGTGTTTTTTGTTTGTCAGACGGACCTTAAACATTCTGTTATATTCGTAGTTAGTTTATATTAAGAGTATGAGAAAAGTAAACAGTAAAGACGAAGCCTCTCCCCACCCATCTCTCTTACTCGCCATAGTGTGTATGAAAATTTGAAATGATATCTAGTCGAGCTAGGAATTTTGATAATAAAGTGATAATTCAGTACCGTCTTTTCAATTCATATTTCATTACTATATTTTTCTGATAAATTAACCTACTTTTTTCTAAATTTCATTAGACTATTACTAGAAACAATTTCCAATTTCCTCCGACAACTCGTTTGAGATCTTAGCTATTTTATTAGAGAAAATTGTTGCACATAAACTTGTTCTAAATGGCTTAAGGAACAAGCCTCTCTTCATTGTTACGTTGCCGATTTTTATTAATTTGAAATCAGATTGAATAGTCTATATCATATATTCCTCTCAAACTTTTAAAAACTTCAATTAGTTGTCCTCTCATACGTCTAGTTTCTAAACTGAATTGGTTTAACCTTTCTAACCAGTTTTATTTTTGTAATTTCTAGAGATGCAATTAGTTTTGTGGCCATGGCTTGAACCTTTAAAATCTTTCATTATCTTTTTTTCAAATATGGTGACCAAACTTGTACACAATACTCTAGCTGGTTGGATCTTATCAATGCATTATGCCTCTTTCAAATTAAAATGAATTGCTATTTAATCTAAACCTGTATTTTTAAAGTCTTTTTGTCACCACCTCTATGTAATGCTACGTAGATTTAAAGCGCTTTACAAAAATAGTGATGTCTTTTTCGTTTTCTGTAAGTGCCATTGTTTTGTCAAATAAGTTGTATTCGGCTCTGAGATTATTATTGCCAATGTGCATTATTTTGTATTTTCTAGATTTAATGGCAAATCCCACTGCAAGGACCAACTAGCCACCTGATCAGTATCATTTTGAAAATCTTTGATATGCAATTCACTAATTATAGGCTTACAAAACTCAGTCATCAGCAAATTTAGAAAATTTAGACACCAGCAATGTCAATATTGTTTACATAAATAATTAATAGCAAGAAGCCCAGGACCGAGCCCTGTGCGACTTCGCTAGGAATACAGAGTGACCCCCCCAAAAACGGGCCATGACTTTCGATAGGCCTCATTTTTTAATTTTATGCAAGAATTGAATGAAACTTTGGTGATACCGAATTTATTATGTTTAAAAACATCATATCAAAACATGAGAGTCTTTGGACTTTTCTTTTTATTCTAGACCACGTGTTCGAGATGACCTCCATTTAGCTCTGTGCATTTCTTGAGGCACAGCACAAAGTTGTCCATGGCGTCCTTACAAACTGACCGACTAATGGCTCTGATCTCATCCCTGATGGCTTCCTTGAGTTCCGTGATGGTCCTGTGTCTCCCTGCGTACACTCTGTCATTAAGCTAGTCCTAGAAAAAGAAATCTGGGAGGGGGCAAAGGTCTGGGTTGTGAGGTACCCACTCAAAATCAGTCTTGAGACTGATCACACGGCCACAAACGTTCTTTTTCAGCCATTCTCGGGACAGGTTTGAGGTGTGAGAACTTGCTCCATCTTGTTGGAACCACAACTTCCACATAAACGACGGGAGCAGTATCTGCAGCTTCCTCTTGAAGGTTTTGAGAACTTCAACATACCGCTCCTTGGTGACTATCACTGTCGCGCCAGATTCCTCGAAGAAAAGTGGTCGGATGATGCCTATGACTGAGATTGCAGTCCATAACGTGCACTTAGGGGAATGGAGGGGCTTGGTTACTACCTCATTTGTTCTGGAGGTCCCCCAGAAGACATTTGTCCTGGAGTTTACCTTTCCTTCAAGATGGAAGTGAGCTTCATCTGAGGTCCAAAGGAGGTTAAGGAAAGTTGGGGTCTCCTGAATCTTCTCCAGTATCTTGACTGGCATAGCCTTTCTCTGCTCCTTGTATGAGGATGTCAGGATCTGTTTCGTCTGTTTTCTGTATGAGTAGGCTTTTATATCTATTACTAGTACTCTCCTGCAAGTCTCACAGGATATACTGAGGGACTGACTTAGCTTGCACACATAGCGTTTTGGACTCTGCTGAACTGACTCTCTCACGCTCTCGACCAGCTCAACTGTACGCTTCCTGGGACGTCCTGAATGGCTTGGACGGTTGCCACTGGCAGCATTGAGGTTCTCCACTCCCCATAGTTCTCAAAGTGGTCCACCAAGTCCTGAATCTGCTCTTGAGAGACCTTTTTCACATTCGAACTGATGCACGAAAGTGTCCTACACTTTCTTGAACGACCCTGTCTTGTAGTAATGTTTGACGCAGTATATTATTTGCTGAAGCTTCCATTGAGATCTAATTGTGTTCATGGGCGTTGCTTCTGTCATGTCCTGCAAAGTAAAGGTGATTAGTGAATGAATGAAGGATATATCATAAAAAGTATGCATGTCCATTTTGGGGGTGGGGGGCACCTTGTAGATGTCCAGTCTGATGTTCTTTCATTGATTACTACTACTCTCGGTCTGGGGTCAGCTAGTCCCTTTTCAATCCAATTTTTAATTTACTTTTTAATTAGCTATTTGGTGCTACAGGTCGATCAAACTACGATTATATGCGAACTGAGGATTAACACTTAGTCATTTACTTATACCGTTATATATATATATATATATATATATATATATATATATATATATAATATCTCATTAAGCTCCTTCTTATTCATGTCAATTTTCATATACAGAATACTTTCAATCTTCCCTTTTCAAATGCAAAAAACGGAATTTAGATACCTTTCATAGTTTTCTTGCACTCCACAAAAATAACAACATGGGTAAAAAAAACGAATATTCAGTATAAAGAAATACATAATCATAAATTTAACTTACCTACAGTAAATGATCGATTGGACCACCAATTTGATGAATCATTAATTGGAATTTCTTTTCCACACACACAAACCTTTTCTTACTTCATTAATGTTTATCGCTATGTCATACTTTTTCCCACGCCCGGAAGCAACATCATTTTGGCGGTTTCGCGGAATTTCTAAAGTGAAAACTTTTTCAGCCGTGAAGACAATATTTTTAACATCAGCGACAGAGAAGTTATCAAGTAATTGTCGACATCTTATTTTCTTTTATCCTTAACAGTACCCCCTTTTCTAGAAGATGCTATTCTTTTGAATGCTTTTAGCTTTTATGGCTTAATTATTCGTTGTACAGAGCTCCTTCCAATATTCAGGTTTTTAGCAATTGTTCTTTGCGATAAATGACTTCCTGGTTTATCTTCTTAAGAGGGGATGTTATCGTTAATGTAATTCCATTTCCCAGTTATGAAGCTGTTCTATGTCTACCGCTTCCTGGATTTCTGTTAGCGCTTCTCGTTTCGCGAATCTTTTTTAGGTGTATTTCCACAACACGTCTTTTCCACATTTTTACAGGAAATTCTCGCAAGACTCTTCCGGCATTCCATCCCTTTTCACGGGTAACAAGCTTTAATGAGAATTCGATCTTCTTCTGACAACGTTATTATGGATACTGAGAAAATTTAATTAAAGATATCGATAATATGACATGTTGTATCCTGTAGTCTTTTGTAAGAACGTGAAAATTCCTGTATAATATTGCACAATAAAAGAATATTTTATCTCGATATTCGTTTCTTTGACACATATTGCTATTTTTGTGAAGTGCAAGAAAAATATATAAGGTATCCAAATTCCGTTTATTAAATTCGAAAAAGAATGATTAAGAGTAGAATTGCGGAATCTATCATCATTAACAAAGTTGATAATTTCAAGTCATCTGAAAGGCAATACAAATTCAACAAATATATATCGAATAAAGTCGCTTGATATTGTCAGTTCCTAATTTAAATCTATCTGAGGGTCAATTTTCTTTTAATCCTGCAATACGAAAGCAAATAAACAAAATAGTAAAATGTCAGCTCTTCAATATGTTTAGGCCTAACCCCCCCTCCCCTGATTAGCCACAAGTAGGGGATTGGGAATAAAAAGAGGAGGTCTTTCACGACCTGACCCTGTGTTATGTTTGTAAGCACTTTTCTTATATTTTCTATCCAGTGTCAGTTGAAAAAGGGTGTAAGATACACCGAAACTGTTCTGAATTAAATTGTCTTCGGAGAATGTGGTTTAATTCCTCATATATATATATATATATATATATATATATATACATATGAGAAGATAATAGTAAACCACAATATTTGAATCAAGATTTATTTATAATCAACGGACTAGTTTTGGCAAAGTTATAATTGCCATTCTCAACTAAGTAATGAAAAAGTCAAGCAAGAAACCCAGTAAATATACGCGAACAAAATACTAAGCAAAATAAAAACGCAGGAAACAATCTGAAAAAAACCCAGTATATATAAGACGAACAAAAAATTAAACAAAATGAAAACGCAGGAAACAATCTGGAAAGTTACTAGTCTCCGAGAGCAATTGCTTCCGGGGGTTTATAAATACGATTGGCGACTTTATTCGATATATATTTGTTGAATTTGTATTGCCTTTCAGATGACTTGAAATTATCAACTTTGTTAATGATGATAGATTCCGCAATTCTCCTCTCAATATAATTGTTTGATTTATAAATGATTTTTTCTTGGTTGAAATCGATTCCATGGTCGTACTTTTGCATGTGCGTAAAAAGACTTGAAGAGTTATACGCCTTGAAAATGACAATTATAACTTTGCCGAAACTAATCCGTTGGTTATAAATAAATTTTGATTCAAATATTGTGGTTTAGTATTATCTTCTCACTGATATATATCACGCTAATGTGATATCTTCTATTTTATTACTCACCACGATGAATCAACCTGATGCACTAAGACCGTGCTTTTATTCCTACGTGAAGAAGCTACGCAACTCGCATCTCAATAAATTAAGGCTTACGTCCCATTAACAAGGAAGAGTTACCAGCAAAAGAAAGAACTTCCTTTTAAACACATCGAAGAACTTCTACTTCAAGAAGCAATAGACCATACTAAGAGAGAAGTTGAACATCATTTTCTCTTGCAACGTGAATCCCTACGGACATTGAGAGAATCCTGTTCCGATCGTGAAAATTTCTCTCATCTCCTTCTTCTAAGCCAAAACCATCCTTACCACGCCTACATTAGAAAATCTTCCAAACAAAATAATAAACTTGACCGACCCTTCAAGTGAAGCCCATGGTACACCTCATCATATGCGAGAAAAAACATCCTGAATCTCTCTTCCCATGAATTAACATACGAAAAACAAATTATTCTTGGATATGGACTTTCGTTCTCATTTTACAATAGTGATTCTTTAAACCTACAACAATTCGCGTCCCTTAGTAAATGTAGTGAAACTTTGGAGATTAATAGTAAATTTCTCAATGGTTATCTTTAAGGTGTTTTTAATTCAAATACCAATGTTAAATATCAAAATATACCCAAAAGGTTGCTTAACGCTTTAAAACTTTTACAGAAAGACAAAAACATAGGGATAACCAAATCTGATAAATCTAACCAAATTATTGTGATGGATAAAACTCAATATGCGCACAAATTAAATGACCTCTTAAGTGAAAACACTACCTATGACATTTTAAATTCTAATCCTCAGAACAACAAGACGAAATCCTTTAATGATGCCATCCGAAAAATTTTAGGTTCCAAATCTGAATTAACCAAGAAATTTAAAACAATTAACCTCTCCTTTCCCTATATGTACGGGACACCGAAAACCCACAACGAAGGAATACCATTACGCCAAATTATCTCTTGCATTGGCTCCCATAGTTATAAGCTATCCAAATGGCTGGCTGGAATTTGATCAAATTCGGTGGGTAAAATCTCTCACTCACATATTCTCCACTCATTGGAACTTATTTCCAAAATTAAATATATTGACCTCAGTTGGAAAAAAAATGTTAAGCGCTTGATGTTTTATCGAGAATTCTTCCCAATCTAGATATTAACCTAACCTTACCGATCCATAAAATTATTATAATTAGTGCGCTTATGTGTACCTGATAATGTATTTTCAACTAAAGATAAGTTTTTCCGCCAAAAATATGGCCTAAGTATGGGTAACCCCCTTTCCCCCATCCTATGCAATCTATTTATGGAAAACTATGAAACGCCCTTCTCACTAGAATCCATTCCCAACCTCTTATCTGGTTCCGATATGTAGACGACATCCTGTTGGCATGGCCCGTAGAAAATAACAATTTCAATGAATTTTTCCACAACCTGAATTCGTTGCACCCATCGATAAACTTCAAAGAAGAATGGGAACAGAACAACTCTTTACCGTTTCTAGACGCAAAAATCCACCGTTTAAATAATCATATTCAGTCCTCAGTCTATCGAAAGCCTACAAATTTAAATACTTACATACATTTCTTTTCATTGCATGACAAATCCGTTAAGATATTTGTTCTTTCTTCCCTTTTTCTCCGAGCCTATAGAACATGCGACCCAATCTTCCTTCAGGATTGAATTAACCGCCTTATCTGCAATTTTATCGAACTAAAATACCCAATTACCTTCATAAACAGCTGCCATTCGAAAGCACGAAAAAAACTCTATACCATATCCACACCGCGAAGTGACGATTTTAAAAAATGGATTAGTTCTCCATATACTCCAGCCTTGGTCCTCTTAAAATCGTATGCGAACGGAAATGACATAAATATCACATTTAAATATCCTAATAGAATACGAAAATCCTTGACTAGACTGCGTCAAATCAATCACGACGCTGGGGTATACAGTACATCATGCCATAATTGCAATTTGGCATACATCGGAGAGTCAGACCTATTTAATAAGAGGATAAAAGAAATTAAAGCCGATATCAGAAGATGTACAAACTCTTCAAGTCTCTTTACGCACATGCAAAAGTACGACCATAGAATCAATTTAAATCAGGCAAAAATCATTTATAAATAAAACAATTATATTGAGAGAAAAATTGTGGAATCTATCATCATTAACAAAGTTGATAATTTCAATTCATCTGAAGGGTAATACAAATTCAACAAATATATATCTAATAGAGTCGCCAATTGTATTTATAAACACTCGGAAGCAGTTGCTCTCGGAGATTAGTAACTTTCGAGATTGTTTAATTAAGTTTATTTTTTTGTACGCTTACATATACTATTTTTGTTCCAGATTGTTTCCTGCGTTTTTATTTTACTAAGTATTTGGTTCGCCTTATATATACTGGGTTTCTTGCTTGACATTTTGATTATTTAGTTGAAAATGGCAATTATAACTTTGCCGAAAGTAGTCCGTTGGTTTTAAATAAATCTTGATTCAAATATTGTAGTTTACTATTATCTTCTCACTGATATATATCACGCTAATGTGATATCTTCTATTATATTATATATTTATATATATATATATATATATATATATATATATATATATATATATATATATATATATATATATATATATATATATATATATATATATAGAAATCCAATTTGTCTTCGAATTTTTAAAAATATTCAGTTTTCTAGGACAATAAACGAAACAAGCATAAAGGGGGTCCTTTGAAATGTGTTTTTTTGGTGCACATAAGAAGGGCTTCTTAAGTGCTATCTTCCAGTTCTCAGACTAGGGCGTCACCCTGGACCTAAAGTATAGTCAGTTCTCTAATAATGCAAATACATTAACCAAACCAGTTTGTCTTGGAATTTTTGTCCATATATATATATATATGGTAGCTCATTCTTCGTGTTAATTTTGTTTCTGTCATTCCGATATATGAATGAGGTAGAAGCTCACAGTCTCCCATTTCGCAAGTGTATTCATATATTAAATGATTTCTTTTTTTAGGTGTTAGGGTGGGTGTAGGGTTATTTTTGAGTATAAGGTTGGATGTCCGTTTATTATTGTAATAGATTGTGAGTGATACGTTGTCTTCGTTTTGGGTTGGTTTCACTCCTCTGTTTATGATTCCCTTGATTACTCTTTCGTCAGTTTACTACGCTGTACTCATAATATTCTTGTAAAATAGTTTAATAGTATTTGCTTTTGCTTCCTGATGGTGCTGGCTGTAGGTGACGTGTACCATTTTTCCATCTTCTTCTGTATAGCTGTTTGTATGTCGCTGTTTGTAAATCCATTATTTACAAGTACTTGTGTAGCCCTCTCAAGCTCTTCGTATGTATCTTTCCATGTGGAGCAGTGGGTAAAAGCGCGGTTGATATATGTATTAATTACACTTCTTTTATAACGGTTGGGACATTCACTTTTAGCGTCCATACCTAGGCCTCGATTTGTCTTTTTTACGTAAACTTTGCTAGTTATTTTGCCGTCGTGCTTAGTCGTTAAGGTGTCTAAGAACGGGAATTTGTTATCTTGGCTATTTTCTATGGAATAGTTAAGTGAGCAGCAGTTCCTGAATTCTCTTAATAATCCCTGGATTTCTTCATCGGTTTGTATATTTATTTATATGTCGTCTATATATCTGCAGTAAATATATATATATATATATATATATATATATATATATATATATATATATATATATATATATATATATTTATATTGCACTAGTTGTTTATAGCTAAACGTTTAAGCGGAGGAGTTTATCAAAGTATTTAAGACCTTCTATGGTTAGAGGATAACCCCTGATTGTGACTAAGGATTAAAGTCTAGACCTTTTGCCTTCATTTGTAAAGAAGTAAGCTATTAATCGCTATGGAATTTATATTTTTTTTATACTCTGGAATTTCAGACCTCTTTTACTCACTTGAGCAACTTGAGTAACTTGAGAAAAAGGGAAATAAACCTCGATTAATTTTTAGTTTTTCTGTTGTTGTTTTTTAATGAGACAGATGTTTGAAACGAGATGTCATTTTTTTATAACTTTATTATAAATATATTTACTACAGTAGCTGTTTACAGCTACATGTCAGTTTTAATGGATTTTACCTAATGTTCTTAGGACCTTTTTGCGGCAGAGGTCACTCAGATTAATCCCTGGTTACTAAGAAAGAGAGAGAGAGAGAAAGAGAGAGAGAGAGAGAGAGAGAGAGAGAGAGAGAAAGAAAGAGAGAGATAGAGAGAGAGAAAGAGAGAGAGAGAGTGAGAGGAGAAGGAGATAGTGAGAGTATTTGAAAGTGCGTTAGAGTGAAAGAGTGAATGAGGGAGAGAATCGGTTAGAGAGAGAGAGAGGGAGAGCGTGCTTAGGAGAGAGAGGAAGATGGAGTGACTTAGAGAAAGAGAGAGAGAGAGAGAGAACTAATGATTGTCGCAGAGATTGTGTGTGCGTGTAATTTACTATTTGAAAGAGAGATAGTTAGTGATAAAAACTCTCATAGAAATTGTGTGAGAGATGAATGTACATATATTTGATTACATATTTAGTAATAAAAACAATTGAAATGTCCTTTCACATCATATAGAAAAGTCCTTTCCTCCATTTTTTATGATCTTGGTTCCGCCTCCCTTCCCGAGGAATGCCCCATTTAGCAATTTTTCTTTTGTGTTTTTATAATATACTCCACGGTATTAATTTTCGACCTCTATCTTTTCTTCTATTCTTACTCTTTTTATTATTCATCCAAGTTTAAATTTCATCATTTCTCAATTTATTTTATTTTCTCAAAAAATGAAAGTTTTGTAAATCGGGTGTTTATTATCTTTCTAATTTTCAATGATTTATTTAAGTGCTTCTCATGCTTTTCCTCTCAGAATGTTTACAAGATTGTTACCAGCTAGACCCTAAGAGATCGATCTATTTGATTTTGTTTGTTTGTAGACATCTATATATTATCTAACTATAACACATTTGTAATAAGAAACTCACAGAGGAAGCTCATATATATAACCCATTCATTTGATTAGTATACAGTGAAATTGATAGGCGATATGCTCGTCAATATCCATTCTTTCAAACCTTGACCTACCATTTTGACAATGCAAATAATCTAGACCAGACCTGGGCAACCTTTTACACGCGTGCCCAACGTGGCACGCCAACGACTTCTACTGGCACGCGAAGCCAAATGCTTAACTTAAGAAAACTAAAAAAATGTATCTCCAATTTATTTTATATAGCAACCGCTTTGTGTACAACCTGTTATAAATTATGTTATCAGTGAGGCAGCAGCAGAAGTCTCATTGATGGTAAATAAATAAAAAGGTCCACAATTTTTCTTTCTCTAGTTTGGATTTGTTGTTTTCTGCTTGAAATGATAAAGATTCAATTTTTTTTTAATATAATATGATATGTATATTTTTTGGTAAAATAACTATCTTTTCCTTGTAATTTTTATGCATCATAAAGGGTAGGGAATGAATAAAAAGAACATCTTTAATTTTATATCCTTTTATTGTATTTTAGTCAAGTATTGGCAAGTGAGAAAATTTTGTAGCAAAGATTTGGCCAATTTTGGCATACCCAATTAAAAAGGTTGCCCACCCCTGATCTAGACTAACACAATAATTTGTTGAGGAGTTAAAATATTTAGTCAGATATCTACCAAGATTACGGCTGATACATTCTTCTATGGAATTTATGAATGAGTAAAAATTGTAGCCACATACCAACAGAAAACATACTTGTGAGTTCCATATGGAATACCAGATGGATTATTATGTCGTCAGTGAATGGAGATGCAGAAGGTTTGGAAATTATGTAAAGAAGGAATCGGAGAGCATCACAAAGTTCATGAAAAACAAGGACTTCGGGAAACTAATTATTAGGGCTTGTAGGGCTTGTAAAGAAAGGGGAAGCAGGACAATATCATTATCATATACCAGGGAAGGTATTGGTTGTTCCAATGATTCCAAGAGTGATACCGTCGGAAGTTTCAAACTCCTGGCAGGGTCACCCAAGGTCGTTGATGAGCTTCCATATTAAACGCACCCAACAGCAAGACCCCGACGGAGGACCAAGCAGACATGGGCGATATAAGATTCCTTTGTCTGGCTCCGGCGAAAGAGGGTAGCGCCCAGCGAGCAGGCGCAAGAAAGACGGGCCTTGGAAGACCAAGAACCGGGCAGCCCGATGCAACCAGCCTCGCTGAAACCGCATGTCTCAATGTTTTGAGCCACAGGGGCCTAGTTACTGGCCAAGTGCGCGCGCGTGACCGTCGCGCAACCACGATCAACCGAAACAAATTCCTCAGCAACTGGCATTCGTCTCTCTTTTCTTTCCAGCCTTTTTTTCTTTCCTGGACTGGACTCTCTCCCTAACGGACTCGGTCTTGTAAGTCATATCCAACACAAACATCAGTCTAGGAGACCGCATAATTGAAGACGGAACCGATGCTCGGACAGGAGCTGGAGCTGACGACGATAGGCCGTAGTCCACAGACTGAAGGTAAGTTTATGAAGCACAAGCTGCCCCTGTGAGGATGGATGGCGAAGCCGCTCCTTTTGTAGACTTTAAAATTGGCCCTGCTGGACCAGAGAAGGACCGATTGATCGATCAACTAATCAGCTTAATAAGCCCTTTGTTGACAGATACTTTAAAGTGGCAGGGATTCCGAAAGAGGGTGATAAGGCCTTTAGCTGAGTTTAAAAAGGAGTTTAAAAGGAGAGGCACGAAGTGTCCCTCCTCTTATTGTTCTTGCAAAAACTGGAAATAAGGATTCTGGGTGGTATAATGAAAACTGAGAAGTATGGAAGAGATTGCTATAGTTAATAGACAAGAATATTAGTTTTATTGGGGTGAGGAAGGAAAAGAATGTTATAGTCGGGGAGTGTATTTTAGCAAGATACTGGCTGATTTTTTATTTGGTGATTTCCTTCTTCTTTCTTCATTCATTTATATTTTGCTTTTTTCTTTGTTTTCAGTTTATTGGGGATTCATTTTTGATTAGATCTTATGTTTTGTTTTTTTTACCCTAGGTCTTTGTTTAATTTTTGCTTTGTTATATGGTTCTGTTTATTCAATGCATATTTCCAAGCAGTAGGCTACACCTGCAGTCAATAAGACTACCTTACTTCAGGCCGAAGGAAACTTACCTAGCAAGCCAGATCCTGTTGTGAAGATCCATGAGGAAGTCGAGATCTGATCCGTAGAGGTGGTGGATGAGCCGGGATGGAATTGTGTCAAGGCTTGTAACATTAAAGCGACAGGGAAAAATAATATGGCTTACTGGGTGGGAAGGGAAGGAAAAGTAGACTGCCTGATGCGGACATTGCGAATGAGGTAAATTGGATGGCCAGCCTCTCTCCAAACATTTCTTCTTCATCAAGCAGGAATGTCACTGTCCCTGACGACAGATGTGTGCTCACAGGTTGGACGCCGTAAATGTGTCGCCAGACATGGCTGGGTGAAGAGTACTTGGAAATCCCCAAAACACACCTTTGAGGGGGAGTAGCGAGCTTCCTGAAAATAATGTCTCACTACTAAACTTGCCTAGTGCATCTGTGTATGGTGTCGAGGAGACCCGATGCGATACTATCCATGTTTTGTTGCACGTTTCTTAACGCCAACGGCCTCACTGCACTGACTAGACCACGAGTGTGCCACACGAATGTGCAATGTGCAAACAATATGACCAAATGAGAATGGAAAGCGGATGTAAAATTTAGTGAGTTGAACATGGATAGAGCCTCAACAATTGCCAAAATCCAGCAACCTCTGGGAGCATAGCGTGACGGCAGTTTGTCATTCAAAAGTGGCATCTCTGTTTTCCAAGAGTTGGAATATAAGATAGGGGAAATAGAGAAAATAGAAAAGATGTGGAATCATAATTATCCTAGAACACAAACCAAGAGAAATGTACCAGCGAACCATCAGAGATGAGGGGGAGGTCAAGAGAGAAGGACGTGTCAGTGGAAAAGGCAACGATAAGTGGGTGAGCTGCGATTCATACAGGAGCAGGACAGATCATCAATAAGGGATGGAGAATGGAAGCATAGAGTGTAAAACATCTTTGACCCCAAGTTTGGTCCATGTTGTTAAAATCTGCTAAAAGAAGAAAATGCATGTGGAGCAGGACGACCAGGTTATAGATAGAGTCAGAATAAGAAAGTTCAGGACAAATATCGACCAAATAATGAGTGTACATAAAGTAGAGAAACAACGCATAAAAGTAAATATATATTGTCGTGATTTACGGCCGAGTACGTATGTATGTTTGATTCGTACATGAGTAAATCCGTTCCACTTTTCTCTAAGAGTGCTTTAATATAATTTACTTTGATTTGATTTTTTAACCAGGGAGGATTCGTAATATTATATATCTACTGCCAATTGCAGCGTTTCGAGGATCTAATTAAACAGCTCCGACAAAAATATACTTTTAATTACATAAAAGTAAATATATATTGTCGTGATTTACGGCCGAGTACGTATGTATGTTTGATTCGTACATGAGTAAATCCGTTCCACTTTTCTCTAAGAGTGCTTTAATATAATTTACTTTGATTTGATTTTTTAACCAGGGAGGATTCGTAATATTATATATCTACTGCCAATTGCAGCGTTTCGAGGATCTAATTAAACAGCTCCGACAAAAATATACTTTTAATTACATAAAAAAATGAAATATTAAAACTTTAAATATACTAATACTATAATAAGAGGACCTAATAAGAATTAATACTACCAATGAGTAATACGCGATGGTTGACTCAAAAATCACTTTCTCACGGAATGTGAACTAACGAACATGAATAAGTTTTGGATTCCTATTTTTTACCCTTAACTAAGAGGGAGTCTGGATCTGGGTGACCTTGAACGGGAACCTACTAGATGAGATGATTAGCGGCGCGTTGTACTGAAGCTTTCCTCTCGGCCACGAGGGTGGCTGAGAAAACAGTTGATTCTTCTCGATGGGTGAAAGAGACGCGTGCTGAGTCTATTCGTGAAGAACAGCTGATGCTTGTGTCGAGAGAAAGAGGGGGGGGGGGCGAGACTTCTTGACTTGAAGATGTAGATGAGAGGATCTTGGATGAACGGAAGTTATTCCGAGCTCTATGTTATAAATTCGGGCTTCTCGATGATGAGACTTGACCAAGAGGTGAATCTTTTCTCGAGTTCGAGTTCACGTTGGTATTCGTCAATGGTGAGGGGTATCTGTGTTTTTATTCAGAAAACTGAGATAGGGGATTTCTCAGAACGAAACTGGTATGAAAGTGGGTCTCGATACCACTGGTCTACTCTTCTAAGCGACCAAAGGAATGGACTCGGGAAGAAAAATCCCGCTCGGTTCCGCTGTCTTCTTGATTGCCGGTTTGACTCCGGCACTCGTCTTCTTCTCTCGATTGCTACGCGGATCCTCCTCTTATTTCTCCAGATCTAACTATACATATATTCGTTGATTATCCCCTGGGGGGAGACTTGGGGAGACTCGAGCCCACCTTTAAGCCTCTCTCCTAGGGCGTAAATTTTCAACGTTGTGACTATTCGCTTTTCGGGTTTACGTACGGAGAAAGTGAAATTTCGTCTATTTGTCGAAAATAGACATAAACAATCGGAGGTGACAGTGAGCCTGTTCCTAGATTTTTATTCTAAAGGCTATCTCAGCCTCCTATGTTTATATTAACCGGGTACGAAATCTGCTGATTGTAAACTTTTTTTGCGAGCGACGCTCAAGGGGTCTTTGGGGCAGCAGAGGAAAGGGCAGGGTGGGTAAATTATTGGCCCATATGGAACGTAATCGTTGACGCTGTATAAACAAACTAGCGTCTGTTTGTCCTCGTGATATTTATTCCCCCATATATAAATATATATATATATATATATATATATATATATATATATATATATATATATATATATATATATATATATATATATATATATATATATATATATATACAGTGGCACGCAAAGTTATTGGATACATAACATTTTTTACTAATTCTTCTTTAATATTTCTTCTTTTGGGTTGATAATTTATATATATATATATATATATATATATATATATATATATATATATATATATATATATATATGTATGTTCCAATAATACTTTCATTCACATATGCAAATAAAAAATGAAAAAATCATAAATGCAAAAAAATTATTTACAAAAATACCAAAATAACACACATAAAAGTATTGGATACATTTATTTAATATTTTGTAGCATAGGCTCTATTCTGTTTTACTGCTTCAAGCCTCTTTCTGTAGTTGGTTGTAAGCCTTTTACAAGTATTTGCAGAATATTAGCTCATTCTTCTTTGCAGAAATCTTCCAACAGTTTGAGCACGTTATCTTACCTGTCCCAGTACTGGGAGGAGCGGGGTCACTACCGCTTATCCCTTGTACTCGGGATTGGTTCATGCACATCCACTTGTGGACTTCGTGACTTTTTGGAGGAGGCCGGCCTCCTCCCCTTTAATTAACTAGATTTTTATTCTTTTATTTTCCTTGTAGGTTGCATGTTCCTGCGCCGGAGGGGGGCGTCCTCTCCCTGACGCCAGAGCTAGCTTCTTCCTGCTTGTTGCCTTTTTCCTCTTTTTATTTGTTGCTGTTTTTTTGTTTGTTTTGCATGTTATTTTAAAGTAGCCTAGTACTAGGCAGTCGTGAGTACGGCGACTTATGCCCAAGTAGGTAGTCGCCAGATGGCCCCATCTCTAAAAAATAATCCAACAGTTTGAAATTTTGTGGATTCCTTTGCACAAACTTGTAGCTTTAGTTTCCTCCACAAGTTTTTGTTTGGGTTTAGGTCAGGAGAGTGACTAAGCCATGTCATGACATCAATCTCATTATTTTCAAACCATTTTTGAGTCACCTTGGCCGTGTTTTAGCATCAATGTCCTGTTGGAAAAAAAACTTTGTCCAAGGCCCAATGATGTGGCAGATTTGAGAAGATTTCGTTCTAGAATTTTGCAATATTGAGAGGCATTCGTCCTCCTTCTGATTATTTCCAATTTTCCAGTGCCATTTGATGAAAAATACCCCCATACCATTATACTACTGCCTCCGACTTTCACAGCTATTCTTAGGGTTGTGGGCCGTTCCCTTCTTCCTCCAAACCTGAGTTGCTGTGTTATGCCCCCAAAAGATTCAATTTTTGTCTCATCGGATCATATTATGTTGTCCCAAAATTCGCTTGGTCCGTTTTCATATTTCAGCAAATTTCAACTGGGCCTTTACATGTCTAGTGCTCAACAAAGGAGACCTTCTTGGCTATCTTGAATGTAGACCGATGCGATTGAGGGTTCTACTAAGTGTGTCCTTGCTCACTTTCTTTCCAGCTACTTTAAGATCGTTTTGAATTTCCATGCGAATTGAAAATGGATCGTTCTGCACATTCTGAGTAATCCACCGTGCAGTTGCATTGTTTATTTTTCACGGTCGGCCATCCCTCTGAATGTGGGCAGTCGTATTGAATTTCTTCCACTTTCTAATAATGTTTCCTATTGTACTTAAAGGGATCTTTAGAGCTTGGGATATTTTATGATAGCCATCTCCTCTTCTTTTACGTTCAATGATTATTTTGCGCACGTCCTCTGACAATTCCTTAACTTTGCTGCCCATCACGTTCATAGATTACAACTGGTGGAAAGAGAATGGTGGCTGAATTTGATAACAGATGATGTCATCTATAAGCAAAGTATCGTGACCCTTTCTGATTGGCCAAGAACAACAATGTTATTATTGAAACATATTTGTCAATTTTCAACCCCAAATCGAAAATATTATGCATGAAATAATAAAAAAATTGATAGGTATCCAATACTTTTGGCTGCGTTATTTTGGTATTTTGAAAATAAAATTCTTGCATTTATGATTTTTTAATTTTTTATTTGTACAGGTGAATGAAAGTATTATTGGAACATATTTGCAAAGCATCAACCCCAAAGAAGAAATATTATGCAAGAATTAGTAAAAAATGTTATGCATCCAATAATTTTGCCTGTTACTATATATATATATATATATATATATATATATATATATATATATATATATATATATATATATATAAGTAAAAAAAATTATGGCCAGTTATGGTATATGATAGTGAAACCAAGGTATAGGAGTCCAAAGTTTAATTAACGAGATTAGTTTCGGTATGTAGTTTATCATACCCTCTTCAGTCGTATACTGAGAATGCGATTTTTACAAAAGTCTTTAATTAGCATACAGATAAAAAAAAACAAAAAAAAACAAAGAAACACAAAACTGGGGAAAAAGGTCATTAATCAGGGGGTGCGAGTCTCAGATCGTTGACTAAGCTGTTTACGATGAGGTTACAAGAATGGGGGCTGCATTTCAATTGTCTATCTGACAAATTACAATTAGGAATTTCTCCTATTAATATAGATTCTACTATTTTTCTTTTACGGAAATCTTTACAATTATATATAATTTGTGCCTTTGAATAGTCACTTTGGTGATTAAAATTGCTAATACGATTAAAAATACTGGATGTGGTACTACCTCGTCTGACATCACCTTTATTTTCATAAATTCGTTTTTTTAATGTTCTTCCAGTCTCTCCTATGTAAAATGAGGGAAAGTTTGTAGACCCACACGGGATTAAATATACACCTGCTTCATTTGGCTGATCCATGGGCTTGGTCGAAGGGAAAAATTTAAGGATAGAAAAAGGGTATTTAAATGTGGTTAGGCCTGGAGAAATAACTTTGTTCACTCTTTTGAGGAGGGAAGAAAAAGGAAGGGATAGACACTTCGTATTACTAAATTTGTTTTTATCCTTGGGACGGTAATGAGTAGATTTCGCTTTAGATAAACTTTCATTGATCACGTGGAGGGGATAATATAATTCAATGAAACTGCAGGTTATATATGCAATCTCGTCTTCTAGAAAGCAAGGATCACATATCCTAAGTGCTCTCAAAAAACATTCTTGATGCAACAGCTTGCTTAATATTAATATCATGATGAGAAAAGAAATGGATATACGAGTTAGAATGGGTTGGTTTTCGATACACAGTGAAGCTAACTTTGTCAATGATTCTAACAAATTTTACATCAAGAAAGGATATAGAATTATCTTTTTCCCACTCTTCTTTAAAATTGATAGTGGGATGGAGGTCGTTAAGATTTTTAGAGAAATTGTCAAATAAATTTAAACTATTTATAGGCCTAATCGACATGAAATCATCTACATACCTATACCATACAAAATTATGATGGGCAATCACAGAAGGGAGTAATGAAACTTGGAAATGTTCTATAAAATGGTTACATAATATGGGTGATTAAGGATTACCCATGCTAAGGTCATATTTTTGACGGAAAAAACCCATATCGCTGATAAATACTTTGTCAGTAACACAATTTTTTAAAAAAATTAAAATTTTATTTTTGCCTAGAGGGAGGTTTAATTTTTGATTATCTAATACCTTATATAGAAAATAAAGAGCTTCGTTAACTGGAACAGTAGTGAACAGGTTGTCTACATTAAAACTTATTAAGGGGCTTCCTTTTATGTTGATTTTCCTAAATTTTTCAATGAAATCATGCGAATGGATTATGTGTGAAAGAGAGGTCAATCTAACAGCGTCAGCAAGAAGTGAGGCTAACCACTTCGAAAGTTAGTATACATGAGAGTCAATACACAATATAATAGGTCGGAGTAGCGTTCCTCTTTTGTGGGTTATTGGCAAACCATACATACGGGAAAGTGATGGATGGGTAGGTTTAAAACGATGAGCAAGGTCGGAGTTGAATCGTTTGAGCAATTTTGTGAGTTTTTTTGAAGATTTCGGTTTTATTTTTCAATGGGTTGGAAGATAATTTCTCGTAAATGTTCATATCATTGAGTAAATTCTATAATTTTCAGTATAATTTTTTTTGTCTAAAACAACGATTTGGTTAATTTTGTCCGATTTTGTTAGGATGATATTTTTGTTAGAATTAAGTAATTCGAGGGCAGTCATGGGGCGCCTGGTGATCTCTAAGTATTTTACACTGTTACTATGTGATATAGCCCCAGCTACAAAACCACTTAAGAACTCAATGTTCTTTTGATCACGAATTAGCATTGGTGAATAGCATTCAAGTCACCAAACGAGACTGAAATCTCCGGTTCAAGATTCAACGTGAAACTCTCGTGAACGCCAAGCAAACGTAAGTCCAACCCAACTTCCTTACACACTGAGACGGTGCGATTTGACCCTTACCCGCGTTCGCCTAAATTGTCAACACCACTTTCATAACAAACTAGAGTGGTTATTCCAAAATAAGAATGTTCTCAATCTTTGTTCTTATAAGCTCTCGCGTGATTAGGAAATTATCTTCGGCTATGGGCTATCCTTCGCGTTCAAAATTAGTGATTCATTTTCCCTTAATCATCTCCTTTATATAACTAAATTTTTGTGAAAGTGATCAGTCGAACATTGAGTCCTTAATTGGTTTTGTAGCTGGTGCTTTATCCCATAGTGACAGTGTGAAATACTTAGAGAGCCCCAGGCACCTCATGACTGCCCTCAAATTACTCAATTCTGACAAAAAAAATCTCTTAACAGCGAATACGTTACATTAAATATAATAATACTAGGCTGGAAATATTGTCCTTTGAATTTATAATTTGCAATTTAAATGCTGAGTGCATTTATTTTCTTATCGAATATATTCCTGAAAGTTTCCACTGTATTGTTGAATGTTTCTTGTGGCAGCTTATTCTAAGGGTTGCCAATTTTATACGAAAAACAATTTATATTTCCATTCGTTCTGAAACGCAACGGTATTAGTTTCATCATATTCTTCCTTTTCGTATTTAACTTTAACCATGTTTTACTTTCTTGAGTCTCAATCTTTTTTTAATATTTTAAAGGTTTCCACGAGTTGCCTCCATTCGGTAACACTTCAGATTCGGGGGCATGGTAGATGGCGCTGTTAGTCGGCTACAATTTTGGGCTACAGCATATCATACGGTAGCGTCAGATGTGAACAATAACTGCGTAATAATTTTTTGTATATGAGTATATACTGGGGGGCTGCCCCCCCCCGACCACCCCAATTGATTGACTGCTCCCCCACGAGCAGTCCCCTTGAATTTACTGGGGGTTTTTTTCTCCTCAACAGCTTTTTACTGGCAGAAAAACCTAACCTAATAACAAACAATTCTTACTTTTATAGGTTTCTTGATTAGTTTATGCGCCTCTAAATAATCTAAAAGTTTTTCGCGATCATACAAAGTAAAGCCGAATTCGAATAACAAAGAAGCACATGGAGAGCACGAAAACGCAATAACGAAAGAAAAACATTTGCAAAACGGGTCCTATTTATAAGCTACGATGTTGCCAGTAAGAAGCTGTTATCGTTCCCAGTAAACAAAAAATACGAAAACAAAACAAAAAACAATAAAAGACATCAAGAAACCTTACCTAACTTAGAAAAAAACTATAAACGAGCAGAGCGCAGATATTTAGTAAATAATAGACTAAAAGTTACAAATCCCCAAAACAACAAAAAAATATAACGCCGATATTCTTCACATCTGACGCTACCGTCTGACGTCATAAGAGATATGCTGTAGCCCCAAATTGTAGCCGACTAACAGCGCCATCTACCGTGCGCCCCGAATCTGAAGTATTACCCTCCATTCTCCTTGTTTCCAGACTAAAAAGATTTTGTCTTTTCAATTTTGTTTGATAGTTATGGTTTCTTAAGGATGGTATTAGTTTGGTTGATCTTCCCTGTACTTTCTCAAGCTTTCCAATAACCTTTAAATGTGGGTACCAGACCTGGGCGCAATCCTCCAAATAGGGGCAAACCACTGGATTATATAAATTCATAACTATGTTTTTATTTCTTTATTTAAATTACCTCTCTATGTATCCGATGATGTTGGAAGCCTTAACCTCTCCTTCAATCGACTGAAAGCTAAATTTAAGATCATTCCATATATTTACTCCTAAATCTTTCTCAGCTTTTGTTTCAGTTATTTCAGAAACAATGTGTAGGTTGCTTCTCGATTATTGCTTCCGATATACATACTTTACCTTACTCTTATTTGAATTCGAAGTTAGTATACACTCTCTTGATAATTTTTATATATGAAGGATGTTTTCTGAAAGTCGTCTACATCCTTTTGACTTACTAGACCTTTTCCAAGTTTTGTATCATCTTCAAATTTTGACATTTTTGGCATGAGACCTATGTTCCGATTATTTATGTAGATTATGAAGAACAAAGGGTCAAAACAGATCCTTGAGGTACTCTACTTCACACTTTTGTCCAATCAGAAGTAGATCCATTAATTATGTTACTCTCTGTTATCTATTTGTAAGCCAATCTTCAATCCTGTCTCCATTCTTTCCCTTAGTTCCTTATCTTTTAACTTTTACGATCAATATAATTTGTGGGAAACTTTATCGAACGCTTTTCGAAAATAGAGGTATATGAAATCATTCGACTTATCATCGTCATATTCCTTAAATACATATAGGAAGAAGTCCAGAAAATTGTGAGATAAAACTTATTTCTTCTGAATCCATGTTGAGATTTTCTAAGCAATTTTTTTGATTATAAATGGAATATTATTTTTAAAGATCGGTATTGTATTTGCATACTCGCAGTCATTATGGACAGTCTCACTGTGGAGGATGCATTAAAAGGTTTTGCAAGATGCTTATTAACGGCTTCTTTAACCTCTTTCAGAACCCTAGGGCAAAACATATCCGTCCCTTATAATTTGTTCCCACAAATATAAGTAATTAAATTACTTACATCTTTAACGGTACCGTTTGCATATTCTAATGAGTCATTGTTTTTATATACAATATTTGGTTCAGGTATATTAGGGTATTCTTGTTTCGAAAAGACACATGAAATATTTTTTCAATAAGCAATATATGTTGTAGTTAGTGAACTTAAACTACCATCCTTATGTCACACTGGGCCACTATTACTCTTTATTGGATTTCCCTTGTTATACTCTTTTGGCATTTTTAAGGTTTATTTATCGCACTAAATTATCACAATGGTTCTTAATGTTTTGGGATGGATTACCTTTTAGTAGAGTCTTTTTGCTTTACTTCATAAATATTTTTATTTCTTTGTAGAACGACGTAGGATTTTCAATAGTAAAAGATGTTTGTCTTTTGGGGGGGGGACATATTTTGTTTACTTTTCCCCCAAAATAACTAGTAAAAGAAATCCACGCATTATTTACTCATTCATCAGTGGTATCATATTCTACTAGGCTTTTATTCATGCCTTGATAATTCCTTTGTGTGTAGAGAGAAAGAAAGAGAGAGGTATAAGAGGAGGGTGAGAGAGAGAGGAAGAGAAAGAGGGAGATATAGAGGAAAGTAGTGAAATTGAAGTGGTTCTCAGGCAATGATGCGTAAACTCATCCATATTTAGGTAACTATTTCCAGCTCGTCGATCAAATCTGCAATGTCCCGACCCCAAGGATTGATCATGTAGTTGCCCAGGAATGTGTTTCTACCGTTCAAATATTCGAGTAGGAATAAGGGCCTCGGCTACCGTGGTATGGCGGGGTGGAAATTCACCGCGTCGAAGTCGGCTGACGGTGGAATGTAGGCAGAAATTAAAGTATATCATCTTATCCAAGAGTAGCTCTACTTCTAAAGTCTGAAGGAGGTATTTATAGCAAATTTAAGAATAGAAACATCATGCAGGGTGTAATCGCGCATCATCATACCCGGCGCACATCTCTTCCTAGTGGACGTCAAAATCCTTATACCTCGTAAGGGTGGGCAGGGAGCACTAACCCAGCATGGTCTCATGAAAAAAAAGAGCTAACTTCGAACGGTAGGCGAGATGCTTGCTTCCGTAGCTCCCCCAACTGGGTCAGGGTCCAAGCCAATTCCATTAGAGGATTAGGCCCGCTAGGCCTAGCTTGGAGAAGATGCGGTGGCCCTATTCGAAGAGAAGACGCTTCTCAGAGCAGAGGCAGAACTCCGAGCGCCGTTCGCCGAATAAATCGCGAAAGCGCTGTCTCCTTCCTGAATTTATCTGGTAGGGTTTGGTTCGCTATTCGAGACTTTTCCTCCCTTCGCCTCGAAACATTTGGTCGATGTGGCAGCTTTGGAGGTGAAGGTCCCTGTTTTTAAGGGGTTCGCCACTCCGAGTGACCCAGCCCAGCCTTGGGTTAGGGTGTAAGAGCCGAAGTTAGTTTGGTGCTGTTCTCTTCGGCAGGGAAGCTTTAGGAACCCCGGAAGACGGTTTCCAGGGACTTCGCCTGAAAACCGTCTTTTTCTTACTTACGGTAAGAAAAAACGGCCACGCTCCTTGACCAAATCGTTGTGGGAAGAAGAGAGCCATAGTTATAGCCAAGCTCTATCTGAATCAATTATGCCGCCAGCTCCCCAAATGTAGTACCCGTGGAGGATGGTTGAGCTAGAACCTGCAGAAGGTTTCACAATGGGCGCATAAGCAACCGTGCTCCTAGGTCTGGAATGGCCTGGAGCAGAGGACGCACTTTTTTAATTTGAGGGATGACAACCCAAGGCAGCGCTGAGTGCACCAAGATCAAGTATTTAGCCCCGAGAAAGGACAGACGATCCGCAGTCTGAACGGCGAGGATTTCCTTATCTAAGAGATACTCGCCGCATTGCTTTGATAAAAGAGGGTGTGGCTTTTCACATTTGACACACTTGGCCATAAACGGTAAGAACTTATCGTGTGAAGCCTCGCCCTCTCTTTTATCACACGTTCGGTTTTGACGGCTCCCTGGTCAGCGAGTTATTCTATGATGTTTTATAAGGAATAGTCCACGAGTTTCCTCACATCAACTACTCCTTTTACGAAGTTCATGGTAGAGTGCGGCGTCAAACTCACTGGCGAGCCATTGAGTAATCGGGGACATTAATCATTGCCTCTTCAGAGGGGTACGACGCATTCGCCAGAATGATCTAGTTCGAGAAACGGGTCACCTTCAGCTTTCTATTAGTCAACCTGGTTAATCTTATCATCTGATTTAACATGTGACTTTGGCCAACATGCTGCCGTCTTTGGCGCGAATAACTAGAAAGTGTTTGAAAACAGCGAGCTCAAAGACGCCAGGTAGTCTCTGAATGAGGGTTTCCAACGTAATCAAAGCTCCGTTGAGTCATTCTCTGGGACTCTCCACTCGAGGGTGCCTCAGGGACTGGACGTGCCGGTCTTGGCATGGTCGCTTGCCAAAGTGGCAATGAACCCGTCCGTCCTTGGAGCCACCTCATGATTTCTTCCTCTTGCTGTTCTTTTTTTTGGACAGGAGGACAGGAAGTGAACCCGCTTTTCTACTCCCCTGGAAGGGGTTTCAAGGCCGACAGACAAGCCTCGGTCAGATCTTTCTCCGAAATGGAAAAGATTTTGGCCGTCAAGGGTGCACCAAGCATCGAAGTGCGTCCCTTCTATCCTTGTGAATCTTCAGGGGTCTCTGCCTCCTGATGAGGGCTTTGCAAATGGGCGGATTCAGCTTCGGTGCCTGGCACTGAGCCAAGGTTTTATCCACTATATAACCCTGCCATCTAAGATGAGGGCCCCTCCGAGACCATCTCCGCTTCAGGAGGGGCCTCCAACTGACTATTCCCACGAAGTATTACTATCTCGAGCCTGAACTCAAAGTGCCTATGGTCCGTCATGTTCGTCATGGGGGCGGCATGATGACCTGCGTTAGGAAGAGGAAGGGAGCGGGCCTGCCGGTTCCCATTAACACATCAAACCTTGGAAAGGCCGCCGAACCTCTTACTATTGGAGAGGTGGAATCTCAATCTACGTTAAGAGAATATTCTGGGGTTTGCTGAGAAAGTATAGGGGAGCCCGCCCCTGAGACAGCACATGGGGCATCTCCTGAGAAGAGGCGGAGCAACCCGAGGGCGACTCCAATAAGGATAGAGATGAGCCTTCTCTATCGGCTTAGGGTGGCGAGAAGGGAGTTTTAGTCTCAATGCCCAAGCTTGAAAGGCGCGGAAACCAACGTATTAGGGTCGTTAACAAAAATGGGAGTGGCTGAAGGCCAATATAATGAGGAACCAATAAATAAGAGTAAGGTTTTGGAAAAGATATAGGTGTTCATTTCAGGGGAGATTCTTAAGACGATGTCTGCTCAGAGATATGAAACGGGAAAGAGATGAAAAAAGGGAAAATTTGAAGGAAAATATCTGTTCTCCCGGGAATGAGAAATTGTGTACTTACCTTGAGTAGCTTCGGAATTGAGACACATTTATCATCGAAAACCACTGGACTGTACTTTAAAGGGGAGAAAACGGAACGAGTCGGGAGTTTTGAGAAGGGGGGTTTACGCGTCGAGTTCAAGGTGAATTGTGTCTTTGGGACAATCTTGAAAGCGGGAGAGGACCCAGGTTGCGGGGACGGGAAACTTCATTCCCCGGGTCCTAGAGAATTTCGGGGTGCTTAGATAACAAAAAAGGGAGGTTGGGGCAACAAGGTCAGCACACGTGTGCGTGTGGTAGAGCCCGGCAAATGCATGGTCTATTTTTCTTACAGCCTTCCCACACACAGAAGAAAACTTTGAAACTGGCAAAGTTTTTTAAATTTAGAAGAGCATTGGAAAGTAATTGCTTTGAAGTATTTGAAAGGGAAGCGCGCGTTTGAAAGGGGGGCGAACATTTCAAAGGGAGCGAGCATTTGAAAGGGGGGCGAACATTTCAAAGGGAGCGAGCATTTGAAAGGGGGGCGCGTGTTTGAAAGGGGGGCACGCGTTTGAAAGGGGGGTGTGCGTTTAAAAGGGGGGGCGTTTTGAAAGAAGGGTGTCTGGTTTCAAGTTAGTTTTCTTAGTCTTGAATTTCCTTAATTTTACGCTTTGCTCACAAGGCAGCTTGCCTTTGAGGCCGTGGAGGGGTGGTCACTTCGGCAACCGAGTTGCTTTAGGTTGAATCCCTTATCTTAACTTTCCCATTTGTTGTGGCCTTTTCCTTACTTTCCAAATAGCTGGAGCTGGATTAGGGCCTTTCGATCCGGAATGGGTAATAGAGAGCTCGAGTGGGTAGATGAATTTTATGGGATACCGAAAACCTCACCATCCCCTCTCCTTACGGTAACGACTCGGACCCTGTTGTTTTCACCCGGGATTAGCTCTAGGATGCGACTCATTTGCCAGAAGGGACGGGCCTTGGATGGGCTGAAAATTAAAACTACGTCCCCTACCTTCACGCGATTAACCCAGAATTTTTTTAAAATGTATCGGCTGTGCTCTCGCAAGCTTAGTAGATATGAAGAATACCACATTTTCCGGAAAGCTTCGAACTTTTCAGTTAGGCGCGAGAGGGACCTGTTTAATTCCTCGTGAGTGTTAGTTCCAGGTTCCCACAGAGGGTCGTGTCGTGTTCAGAGATTTTGAAAGAGAGATTATAGTTGGAGTGGAGTTTGAGGACGGAATTGGGCGACAGAGGTATGAAGTCTTCCTCGAACGAACGGTATATGAGGGGGCGGGAATTGACAGAATTTTAAATGGAGGAAATCAGAGTAAGTAAATCGAAATAGTCCCACTTGGACCGTCCTATTGTTTTGTAGAGGCACGATTTTACCACTAATCAAACGCTTCCACGCACTCCCGAACCAGGGACTAAAGATTGGAATCGTGAGGTGTTTGATGTTGTTCGCGATTGGGTGATTTTCAAACTCATTAGAGAGCAAAGCATCGGACAAAAATTTACCTTCCAGTTCGAAAGTTTTGGCTTTATCGCTATAAACAGATTATGAGACTCCATTGAGGTTTGAGAAACGCTAAAAGGCTTTGATAAATTGGAGGGTAGCAATTCGAGGTGCAGCGCGCGTATGTTGAGGCAAGTGAAAATTAGGATATACATTTTAGTGGTGAGACCAGTTTGCTTAACGAAAAGGTGACCGGTAAAATCCATTCCAGTATGTCTAAAGGGTTTGACAAAATTCATTTGGGCTTCGGAGAAGTTTGTCATTTTAGGGTAGGAAAGGCAAAGGAGTTAAACTTTTTGCACGTAATGCATTCGGTCAGGATCCTTTTGATGGTTTGACGGGGAAAGGTTACCCCAAATCCCTAACTTCTGGCAATCGTGCACTATTAGCGGGTTAAATGATGGTTCTTTCCCAATGAGACAGGATTAATGACGTCATAATCATAATAGTTGGATTTAGCATTTCTTCCATTACTTCTGATCAAACTATGTTGATCTAAAAACAAGTCTAAGTCTTTAACTAGGGCAGGAATAGGTTTTTTTTATTGGGGGCGTCTTCGAGAAATTGGTTTTCATTAAGGAAGGATTAAAGTTGAAGGATAGAAATCCAATACAAGCGAGTGGCAAAATAAACATCAACTTCGGGTTTTTTCCTTAATTTGAAAATAAATTTTTGCACAAAGCTAATAATTCGGAAAAGTTTATTTAAATCCAAGAAATTTTGATGGGATAAGAGGGACACGACATCGGTTACAATTGTTAAATGGGAAGATATAAAATTTCTGGAAGATGCCTTAAGGCATTTCAGTTCTGCCTTGGGCCACATTTCCCGTTCCAATATCAGCCAGGACGGACCATGAAGCCCAAGATTTAATTTGGAATTAAATTCCTTAAAGGAAAGGCTACGGGTAATTAAGTCTGCGGGGTTGTCGAGAGTGGCAACGTAATTAAAAAAAACGTCGATTTGGTATTTAGAGGTAATTTTTTCCTTGGACAATTTGATATTTCGTATTTGATTTTGACAAACACCGACTTTTGTATTAATTTACTTATGTCATCTAGAATCCAGGAAAATACAATCTGAGCGTCAACCAAGATCTCAATAAATCTGAAACAGTGAGAGTAAGACTTAAGGAAGAGTGCGAGGGCTTTGAAGGCAAGAACGACGCCCATTAATTCCAAGGAAGGGAGCGTTCTTGCGGAAATAGGGGAAACATTAGATTTTGAAAATATGAGGTGGGATTCGTTAGAATGCAAAGTATAGATGGCAAACCCATATCAAGCCTTACTAGCATCACAAAATACTTTAGTTCGGCTTTACTGTCATCCTCCAAAGCGACCCGCAGAATTTTCACACCCCTTAACTCCACTAATTAGGAACGAAGGAACTCACATGCCTTCGCCTCCCAATCAACGTTTTTAGACCATAGATTCTTCATCAATAGTCAGCCCTTAATTGTCACTGGCAAATAGAGTTCCAACGGATCAAATACTTTGGAAATATGAGAAAGTATGCTTCTCTGAGTTTTTGCGATGAGGTCAAAAGGGAGAGGGATGACTGACATAAGGTCAGTCTCTAATTCGTAATGGTACCCGAGAATGCGCTCGGTCCCAGTGCCATGAGTTTCGGACCAGATCTACTATCGTCTTTGAAAAGTTGTTTGAGACCAGGATGGTTCGTGTTCCACGATCTCAACTTGAAGCCTTCTTGTTGCATAATTTTGTTTGATTCTAGATATATTTCTTTTAGGAAGGTAGGGTAGAAGTTCGTGACTACTAAATTATCAACATAAAACGAATTACTCAACGTTTTGCTACATGGATTTGAGGTATAGGAGCTGAGGTGGTAATTAAGGATGTAGTTAAGTATAAAGAGGGATGAATTAATTCCGAAATCGAGAGAACAATAGCGATAGGTAACAATTTCACCATTCTTCACCCAGAAAAAAATAGAAGTGATTACTGTCTTATATTAATTTTAATTTGATTCGGAGGAATGCCTTTTCGATGTCCGACAGAATGACAAATTGGTTCTAACGAAATCGGCACAAGGGGCGTGAAAAGGTCTATCGCAGAATAGGATGCGTCATTGAGGGATGGAGATCCATACGTATGTAAGCGGCAATTAAGGGCGACCCTTATTTTAGTGGTGTTTGGACAGCCGATTTTATGTCGGGTCTATGGGGGTCCAAATATAGCGGTCTTAATTCTCTGGGGACACATTTATGAGCTCAATTATACCTTCCTCCAACTGACCTTCGAAATTTGATTAGAGGCTTCAGTTAGCCCCTTTTGGGCTAAGGACGCTTTGACTTTGTTTAAAATACCCAAAGCTACTTTATAATGAGGGAACCTCCGGCAAAACCTCATCGTACCACGGGCGTTCTAAACGATACTGCACACACCTCTTTTCTATGGAATTATAAAATTGGGAGATTTTAATCGTATCCAGAGATTCCGTAACAACGTCTTTACTGCCCAGAGATTCCAAGCTAAACACATGTTCAAGCCCTACGTCTAAATCAGTATCGGACTTGCATAAATTGAGGAGGGGGCGGAAATATGAATGAATAGGGTTAAAGCGTGTGTTGACATAGGGGACGGTGAAAGCATCCGTTTTTAGGTCGGTATCAAAGAGCCCTACAGCTGGTTTTAATTAAATCCCGCTCCGTCATCTTGATTGACCTTGAGGACTGTGGAGTAGGCCCTCGGCGGATTGCTTCCGAGATGAATTTGAATGTTGGGTTTCATGTAAGTTTGAATTTGAGTTTGAAGGGGGTTAGGATGATCGTTTGCCTCCTTCGGCGTCTCACCTCCCTTTCCCCCTGACAGCACTGGAAATTTCCCCATCCCCGCCTGGCTAGGGCTGGTGGCTAACACCAGTGGGGGGATTGGGGTCGTTGAAATCTCTCCCTTTGAGGAGATTTGGAACGTTGTCACACTCCCACATGAGATGAGCCCAAGGCCACAGGAAAAGAATGCATCCCCGCCATGTGTCTTAACGTTCGAGAGGTAAAATGCTCTATCTGCTAAAGCGGTCCCAGCGATCCGGAGAGGCTCTATATATTCGTCAAGTCCAATGACCGAAAAGTCCAAGTATAAATTCGGATCAAACAAAAGGGAGGCCTGAATAAATTGAGATCCAAAGTAGAGGTTGGCCTCCATTTGCCCCAAATGCAGGTTTTATGAGCCGGTGAGCGTGTGAATTGTGCATGAGTACTTCGGAAGCCTGCCCGGGTTAGCACCCAATGAGATAGCAAGAGATTCCGAAATGTAAGACCTTTATGACGCAAAGTACAGTAGGGCCCTAGCAGGTCTAAACTTTTCCCTCCTGACCAAGGTCAACGGCACGAGTAGGGAGCAAGAAATTTGAGCTACTAAAGGGACTCGTACCAGAATCCTCGGCAGGATTTGTCACGAACACCACCGACACCACATGGCCCTCTCCTAGTAAGGCGGTGTCACTAAGATTTAAAGTTTGAGGGCAAAGGCAGAAATATGGGTCCTCGCTTGGCAGAAGCTACAAGGATAAGATAAATCTCTCTGCTCAGTCGGACAAGCGTCTGAAGGCTGCCAAGAACTGCTACATGTTTTGCATAGCTTTAGCTTGGAATACCTCTTTATCCTAAGGGCTGAGGTATTGAAAACGGGGAACTTTAATATCGAATGGGTCCCTGTACAGATTTTATAATACAGATTAGGAGCCCTAAGAACCTTAGGTTGGAGGGTATTTGAATTTGAACATTTGCTTGGAGGTTCCGCTCAGCCAGCAGAAATATTCGTCTTAAGCGTTTGGATGCACGGTGTATCATTTATGGGATTATTATAATTTGAGCGGGTCGATTTGATACCGTAATTGGGTTTATTTGAGAAATTCGAGTTATTTGAGGCAAAAGATTTATTTTTATTTGAGGGATTTACATTTTTGCAATAATTTCCATTGGCAATATGTGTGAGGGGCCTTTGAAGGGAGGATTAAAAATCTTTTTGACCGGTTCCCGTCTTTCGAGGGTACGAATGGTTGAGGAAAAATTGTTAAAAATGTCCGAGAGAGAAGGATAATCACTCCTTGTCGTCAATCTCAGTTACCTTTTGAAATTTGTAGCCATTTTGCTATAAACGATATGTAATAGAAGTTTATTACCTGCGCTACCCTCTTCAAAGAAATTTACAGAAATTTTTTTTTAGTTCAATCAAGAGAGAATGTTTTTTTTTATCAAAGAGATAGTTTGGATAAGTTGGAATCGTGTAAGAAGGGGCAGAAATAATTTTACCAAGATACTGGTCGACAATGGCATCTTTGTCCAGGAATTCGTCTTCCAAAATTTGAAGAGCGATTTGATAACTTTTGTCCGTAGTACAAACATGCTTGATGAGGGAAAATGCATACTCTCTTAAATAGCCCTTAAGGTACGCTAATTTTGCCTAATCCGAAATATTTGTTCTACACCCCACCAAGTTATGAAATTTCGGAATGAAAGTATGGAAGTTTAACTTCTCATGGGTGCAGGAAAAAAATTCACAAGGGAGAGAGGGCGGGGAGGGATCAGAGTTAGCCTTCCCTAGGCAGGCTAGTATCGCTTTCAAGGCAGAACTGAGATTGTTGGGGGGTTGGAGTTGACAGGGAGGGAGCATTTTCTTTCCGCTATAGGGCTTTAATTTGGTAGGGCACTTGCGATCTTAAACTCTGTTTTGAGGGATGGATCGTTATCGTGGTCATAGGTTTGTAAGATTTGGAGGATTTTCTCGTCTAACTGGTTTACGGAAGTAAGGATAGTTCTAACGGGGTTCAATCTAATTTGCACATCTAACTCAGGAATAGACCCAGACTCTAGTTTGCGCATAATTTTTTTCAAGCTAAGAGTTATTTTCCTTTTGAGGATGGCGCGGCTTTTAACTAACTATTTTAATTCAATGGGGGATCTCCTCCAAAACCAGACTCAAATTATCGGTTGATTAGGTGAGCAATGAACAAAAAACCCGGAATAAATTAAGAAGTCTGTATATTTTTAACTTTGTTAGTCCCAATGCCCAAGCTTGAAAGGCCCGAAAACCAACGTATTAGGTTTGTTAACAAAAAGGGGAGTGGCTGAAGGCCAAGAAAAGGGGGAACCGATAAATAAGAGCATGGTTTTTGAAAAGATACAGGTGGTCTTTTCAGGGAAGATTTTTTAAGCTATGTCAGCTCAAAGATTTCTCGTTATTTCACAATTTGGAAAGGTACATAAAACGGGGATGAGATGAAAAGAAGGCAAATTTCAAGGACAAGGTCCGTTCTCCCGAGAATTAGAAATTATATACTTACCTTGAGTAGCTTCGGAATTGAGACCTAACAAAGCGAAAACCACTGGACCGTACTTTGAAGGGGATAAAACTGAACGAGTCGGGAGTCTTGTGAGGGTTTATTTACTAGTAGAGATCAAGGAGAATTATGTCTTTGGGACAGTCTCGAAAGTGGAAAAGGACCCAGGGTTCGGGGAAGAGAAACTTCATTTCCCTCGCGTCCTAGGGAGTTTTGGGGCGCTGAGATAACCAAAAGAGGGAGGTGGGGGCAACAAGGTCACCACACGTGTGCGTGTGGGATAGCCCGGCAAATATTATGGTCTATTTTTATTACAGGAGCTCCTGCAGCAAATGCAGTACTTAGTAAATTAGTGGTACACTGGGAGGGTTGGAGAGGGAGGAAGGATGCGGTGTTTTTATCTTTGCTTATAATGTCATTTTGATAGTGTTTAGTGGAGATGTTTTTAGAAATAACTAATTTTAACGTCAAAAAAAGAGCTTACTCCATCTGTGAACGTTTTGTTTAGCTCGTTTTTATGGGAAAATGGGACAGAAGTACAACTAGAATTCTGATTTCTAGTAACCACTGCAGATGTCTCTTGCCGCAGCCAACGGGCCGGTTTTAAACAACACAGTCAGCGTGTAGGCGTAGGCGTTGGGCTTTATGCATATGGGTCACAGATATCCCCGCATAAAAGTTAATCTATGCGAACCGTGCAGGACTTATCCTGGTGGGTCGTAATCCCTTACTTGGTCCCTTCTTAGTCCTAGCTCGTTCCCACGGATAAATGCCAACTGGCGAATTCCACCCTCTTTTGGCAGCCAAAAAAGTGGGTACGGGAGATAATGGGTTAGTCGCTGCCAATATTCCGCTGCGATTACCTGAGATGGGTGGGGAGGGGAAGGAGGGTAATTTAGGATTAGTCCAAAAGCATCAGACCTCCCCGCGTCCAGTTAAAAATCAGGATCTGAACACAGACTGAGCAGCTTTATCTAGTCGAAAAAAGGCTTATAGGGCCAGGTAAACGCATCGCTGTACACTTTACAGGCACTTTATCGCAATGTTCTAAAACGATAGGGGACGTATAATTTTGTTTATCATATTTGAAACATATTGACGCTTGTATTTTCCACATTCTCGGGCAGTCGATTCTATGCGTTGATTATCGAGTACTAAAAGTAATTTCCACTAGTATTTGTGGAGAATCTTTTAGCCTCTAATTTCCATCCATTTCCATGTGTTGATTTGTGTTAATGTGAATAGCTCCCCGTAATCCAGCTTGTCAATGCCGTTTAAATTTCTGTACACCGAGATTATTTTCCCTCGTAGTCGCTTTGTCTACATTGAAAATAATTTTATGTCCACCAGCTGTGCTTCGTAGCTTTTGTTCCTGATTTCTGGTATTAATTTCGTTGTTCTGTCCTGCATCTTCTCCAGCTTCCACAAGTCTTTCCTCAGGGAAGGTGACCAAACCTGTGTACAGTATTCCAGATGTTGCCGTAATAGTGAGTTAGAAAGATAAAGGACGATCTCTTGATTTCTGCATTGAAACTGCCGCTTGATATAACCTCATATTTTCCTTGCCTTCTTTTTTGCCTCTATGCATTGCTTCGAAGATTTCAAATCTCTTGTTACAAGTACTCCTAGACCTTTCCGAACTCTCTGTTGTGACCAACTTTTCGTCAAGTAATGTACAGTCCTTTCTTTCATTTTTCCCTATATACATCACCCAGCACTTGGCTTCATTAAACAGAATCTGCCAGGTTTCGAATCATTTACATATGTTTCCAGGGTCCCATGTAGTTTAACCATATCCACAGAATTCGCCACGCTGGCTCCTAGTGTAGTATCGTCTGGGAATTTAGAGAAACTACAGTGGACTCCTGCATCTAGGTCATTAATATATATATATAGGGTGTCCACAAATTCTGGGTACATAGGAATTTTAATATTTTATTTATTTATGTTATTTTAACATAAATAAATAAAATATTAAAATTCCTATGTACCCAAACTTTGTGGACACCCTGTATATATATATATATATATATATATATATATATATATATATATATATATATATATATATATATAAACATTGATACAATTACTGAGCCCTGTAGCACTCCACTAGCTACCAGGGCCAGGATAATGCCGATCCATTAACAGTTACTCTTTGTTTCCGGTTTCCAGTCGATCTTCTATCCTTCAGTTACTTTACCCCAAATTCCCACTGCCTTTACTTTTCGCATAAATCTCTTGTGGGAGACCTCGTCGAAGGCCTTTCTAAAGTCCAGGAAACCAATTTTCACTTCTTTGTGTTCATCATAAAAAGCAAATATATTGTAATAAAACTCTAAGAGGTTAGTTGAACGCGATCTTCTGATGTTCTTCATGAAGTTGGACTTCTGTCAGCAATTACTGACTCAAATTGCTTCCCTTTAGCAAAATATTAACCAAAGAGGCTTTCAATTATTTGGAATTTCCTTCTGGCCTTTTTGAAATCTTGTTGTTAACTTTGCCTTTTTCAATCATTGAGCACAACTGCTTTGGCATGGGACTGGTTAAATATAGCTTTGAACGATGGAGTTAGTGTTATCGCATCCAACAAGCCGATCTTCTGAATTGGAATTATCTTGTCTGAAGACTGCGAAATCGGCATTTCTGTGGTATAATTTTCTACTTTTAATCATTTTTATTGTTCCCGCAATTTTGAGGTGACATTAAAAAGGTTGTGGTTACTATCCCTTAGTTGGGCACTAATATCTAAATTATTTACAAGATCTTCCTCACTTGTAAATACTGGATCTAGTGTATTGCAACCTCTGATTTGGTCATCTATCCATTGGGCAAGTAGATTAAAATTCATAAAATCGTAAAAGGTCGCATGCTCTCACTTATTCTGATTTATGACCTTATACCTTACGACCTTCACAATTTTAAATAATTCTCCGACTAACCTTGAGAGGACCTTGGCAATTTTATCATTCGAAAGAGAATGGAAAACAACAGGAGGGTTTTAAATTTCGCTAGAATCGGCGGAATAGTTATGGTGTTATTGCTAAAACAAAATAATTTCAGGGCTAACCTTGGGAGGACTTTGGCACTTATAGTATTCAAAAGAGAATATAAAACGACATAGGGTTTCAAATTTTGTTAAAATCGGCCGAATAGTTATGTTATAGCCAAAACAAAATAATTATAGGGCTAACCTTGGGAGGACTTTGGCAATTATATCATTCGAGAGAGAATGTAAAACAACTTAAGGGTTTCGAATTTCGTTATAATTGGCCGAAAAGTTACAATGTTATTACAAAAAAAGAAGAAACAAAACGGTGACCGACCGACATAGTGATATGTAGAGTCGCCCGCGACTAAAAATTAGAAGAACGAGAAACAAATGAAACAGAAAGAGAGAAACAGTATAAAAGGATTTTTACTTATCTCTGGAATGCATTACGTCCGTAAGTAAGACTGTGTCCATTCTCGATTCAGCTCATTTTGCTTGGTGAGTTAATTCACAATATTGCGCCTCTGTGAGGCGGAGGCGCAATAGGAAAATGAATAGATAAAGTATATAGTACACAACGTGGTACACAGAGGGAGGAGGAGGGCTTGGCAAATCTTTCTTGTCTCTCACCTCATACCTTTCATTTCATTTCATTCATCATCTACGCGAACATAAGCGCTACAAAATGGGTCAATCACAGACAAGGAAAATCTAAGTGCGAATTAGAGTTAGCTGGTATTAGCAGAGGTTGACTTTCCGACGACATCGAGTCGTCGGAAGGATCTCGATGGCCAGATAGGACTCGTCTAAATCTGGGAGTGACCTGAATAGGATACCTTTTTTGAATACGATGACAGCGCCATCGAAACGTTCCTGGCTGTGATTCTTAGTTATAACAGCGTAGTTAAAAATTTTCATAGTTTTCTGCGTTGTGTCAACTCCGTGTTCTGATATCAGAACGATATCAGGGTCACATTGTCTGATGATGTTGCCGTAAGTCATTTGTTTGTCGATCCATCCATCTGTGTTCATTTGTAGTATTGTCAGGTCTTTTGTCAGTCCATACATGATGTATGTCAATTTTTCGATCCTTTTGCCGAGTTTCTTAGGTGTGGAGGGGCTGGCTGGAGGAGATCGGTATCTACCGGATCACTTTTTGCTGAATTCAGAGGTCGTCAGTGTTGCGAAGGCCTCCTGGTTCAGCCGGACCATTCCCAGAATGAGGGCCTCTTCGACCACCTTCTCAGGAATGTCCTCGCTATACTCCCACTTATAACGGCCCGTTGTCACGCCGTCACTCACATCCTTATCTGTCTTGGTTTCTGGGAATGGGGGCACTATCTGTGGTGTATATTTTGAGCTGGATTCGCCTGCCATGATAGGCATGCTTGCCTTCTCCCGAGGATGAGGTAGACCTCAACCCCTGCCTGTTGGGTGACCATTTGGTGCGGCTACCGTGGCGGTGTTTTGGTTTTGGCTCTAATTCCGTATTGGGAATTTTGTTAGTTGGGGCTTCGGGGTTTTTCGGGGTGTTGGTTATTGGAGGGGGAACATTTCTTTCTTGCGCCTTTGTTGTTAGAGGGGGAACAGTTCCTTCTTGGGCGTTCGTTTTTGGGGTTTGGGGCGGCTGCATTTGGATACGCAGCACTTCCTCAGATGGAGGGTTCTCCGGGAACCACATCTCATCCATCCCGTTTTTTTACCAACATTTGGTTTAATTCCTTCTTGAAGTAGCCTGGTCTGGTAAAGTTGGCAATGTGCGCATAATATATGCAGCACATGATTTTTGTGGACTGCTCATTATCTACCTTGAGGTAGGTAGGCTGGGCTGAGGCCTCTCTAACTCCCGCCTTGGCCACTTTGGCATACGACCTATTATTTTTTGCCTCTTCTTCGTCCTTCTTTCTCTGCTGCTCTTTCCTGATCGCTTCTTTTTTTGCTGGGTAAGACATCGCCATTGCCCCGTGTTTCCCTTTGCAGTTTATGCATTTCCTCTCTCAACTCTTGCATTCACGCCAGGTGTGACTAGATTTGCTGCATATGGAGAAGACATTTTTCGTCTTAGGGCATGATTTGGTGGTATGCTCATTGTGCTTGTATCACTTAAAGCAGGTTTGTACCTGGATAAATTCCTCCCTTTCGATTTGTTCGGGGCAGACCCTGACGTGAAAGAGGAAGAGATCCAACTCTTTTGCATTTTGTGCCATAGTAGTGTCTTGGAAGACCACCTTGAATACGTGGGTGTAGTCTTTAAATTTGATTATTTCCAAGACTTTAGCCCACTTGTGGTTGTTCTCGATCTCTCGAGAGATTTCGTCGGATGTGTGGTGTCCCCCCTATGGGTCTAACTTGCGGCAGACCACACTACGGTGTGCTTGAATTTGAGGCGGAATTTTGGGGGTTAGGTTGATTGTTTTGAAAACTGCAGTGGCTTTGGACGAAGCCAGGAGCTCAGCATTTTTTACGTCTAGCTCACCATAGGCAATGGAGAAGACGTCCCCCCGATCGGCCTTAGTCCTTTAGGGGAGAATCCTCAGGCTGATCCTGAGTACGTCGTTGGTCATTTTTGCGGCATTGTCATTTTAGTCAGAGGTGTAGAAAAGTGAAAGAATCAGAATAGAGAAATAGAGAGAATTTCCAAGGTCCAATTAAAACTTTACCTTTTAAAGAGCAGAATTGGTGTCCGGTAACTTGCGGTAGTCCAGGATTATAGGTGGCACTGGCTCTTTGAGTGGTATTGAATATGTACCACACTCACTGTTTATAATTGGCGGATAGGAAGATTTTACACATGAAAATTTCGATAATCGAGAAAATCTTCGGAAGCGTTTTGCGAATGTCACATACCAAGAGAAACGTAAATTGTAACAAAAATCTTAGTAGTCTTGGCCATCGAGATCCAGACTACCCTGGGGCCACTGGTAGTGTCCACTGGGTACCAACCCCCAAGACGAGACTATATCCCGACGCACAATTTTCTCCAACTGTGTGCACATGGGAGAACAGTCCTGTTCGGGGGAGATCTCAACGCCAGATGCCAGGAATCCGGATATACCGGAGTTCTAAATAAGAAAGGGAGGAACTTGAGGAACCTTATTGGCGGGAGTATTGTTGTTCGAATTGATCCCAACTTCCCCACCTATATCACCGAAACCTTCGCAACAAAGCCGGATGTCATCCTCACCAGCTCACAATTTCCCTACAACTATTTCATTCAGCCAGGCCCTCTAATCCCAAGCGACCACGTCGCTACCCTGATCAAGATATCCTCAAGCCCCATTTAGATACCCATCAGGAAGAGAAAGTGCTTTTCTAGAACGAACTAGGAAGGGTACCGTACCCTTTTCGGTGAGTTCAAACTTCTACCACTCGAGGAAGCCACCCTGGAAGAAATCGACCAGGAACTGGCAAGGTTAACGGAGGTAATAGTGGGGGCGGATCGCGCAGCAGTACCCAAAACATCGTACAAAACGTTACCAGCACCAAGGTAGACTCAGGAATTATACGACTCAACGGATGAATACAAGAGATTATTTGAAGATATCAGACTGACTGGCACAGACAGAGACAAAAACAGACGTCTAAGGATACTAAGGACCGAAATGAAGAGACATATAACTGAACAGCAAGAAGCTCTTTGGAATAACCTCTTAGACAAGATGGACGAAGAAGTGGACCCCCGAACTTTTTAAAACACTCTTTCAAAACTGAAAGGTAAGCCACCTGACAAAGACATACTTCTTAAAAAAGACGACGGAACACAAATGACCCCAATAGAAACGGAAGAAGTGTTCAGAACCGTTTGGAAAAATGTGTTCTCCATCACACCAGACGAGAATGAACACTTTGACCCGGACTTTAAAGAACAAATCAATGACCAGTTAAGACAAGTAGTAGGCAGGACGTACCCCTTTAATAATATAAGTGCGGACAGAAATTCTATCGACGCTACGTGCCTTCAAACAGAGAGCACCAGGGAAAACAAAATTGACCAAACTGAACTGGCTGAACGCCCCCCATAACATCTTGGCTATTTTCCGGATGAATGGAAGATCGCCAAAATGATCTTCATTCCCAAAGCCGGAAAACTGCCGACCGGCCCAGCGAATTTCAGACCCATTTCCCTCCTCGAAGTGGCAGGCAAGGTCTTCGAAAAGATGCTTGCTAATAGAATCCAAGATTTTATGGAGGAGAACAACCTCCATAACCAACACGAACTTGGATTCCGATTAGGGAGAGGGACTGATACGGCGCTGGCAGTAATCACGGAGAAACTGGCGAAGATCGCTAGCCAGAAAAGGTACGCCAACCTGGTGCTCAGAGATGTTAAGAAGTCATTATACAAAGTATGGAGGACTGAGGTCCAGTACAAAATACTGAGACTTGGACTAAACTCACGACTAGAAAAAATTCTATGTGACTATGTGACTGACAGAATAGCATATATACAAATATTCGACCACACGGGACCAGAATTCGAGCTGACTGCAGGCGTACCGCAAGGTGGGTGCCTAAACCCCCTCATATATAACATATACACCCTCGATCTACCCGATCCGATAAGGGAAGATTCGCTGGACTGAGGTCCAGTACAAAATACTGAGACTTGGACTAAACTCACGACTAGAAAAAATTCTATGTGACTATGTGACTGACAGAATAGCATATATACAAATATTCGACCACACGGGACCAGAATTCGAGCTGACTGCAGGCGTACCGCAAGGTGGGTGCCTAAACCCCCTCATATATAACATATACACCCTCGATCTACCCGATCCGATAAGGGAAGATTCGCTGTACGTCAAGTTCACCGACGACATCACCCAGATCATGACTGCCCCCTTCAAAAGTCCCGAACTCATGGCACGAATCACCGCCAGAGAGATCGACCACGTCAGCAGGTTCGAGAGAAGATGGAAGATTGTCACTAACACCCAGAAGTTCAAGGTGATCCCATTCTTCCGTATGAAACGGGCCGATATGAAACGCCCGCATTCCATACAGCTCTGATGGGACAGTGCTAGGACTAAGGATGGGTAAAAATGGATATGGTAGCCACGTCACCTAGACGGCAGCGCGCGCGAAGGCCGAGCTTTCAAAGCTGTTCAGATTAAAAAACATGAACACGGCTAACAAGAAAAAAATTTATAACGCACTTATAAGAGGGACCTACACCGCATGATCCAAATGACTCCAATCAACTTGGAACTGCAGAGTAGAGCCCGCAAAATCTGGGAGAAAGTACCACGACTCATGACGGACGAGACCAGGCAAAGACACATAGACATTCCACCATACGACAGAAACAGAAGAAGACTAGACTTCATCAGCAATAAAGTGCAGACCGAAAGACAGGAAGAACCGATCTACACATAGGACTTCACTACGACAAGCAATAAACGTCGCAAAGATTACCCAATGAACAGAACACTTTAATAAAAATACACAAACATACAACGAGAAGAACACGAGAGATACAGAAAACACCTACAAAGGCTTGAATGCTACAAGAAAAACTATCATAAACTACACAGAACAAAACGATAACACAAACAGTAACAACACAAATCAGAAACAACACAAACAAACATGCAAAAGAACCATAAACCAAGAAGAACACAAGAAAGAAACATAAAAGAGTAAGCAAAAGACCATGAATATTAAGATAGAACGCTGAGAAACAACATCAAACTCAAATAACCCTTTTACCCTTTTCACCAGGGAAATCTATCCCTATCTATCAATCTACTACTATTACATAAATATATGCATACATGAGGGCAATTGCAATCTTATATGCGTGTATGTATTTTTCCTTTCACAATTAATATGTCCAATTTCCAATGTCAAATGTCGGAAGGATGGTCTCTAGCTGAAGCTGCACTTTAATCGTCGCTTCCTTGTCTTGGATAATTACGGCCTCGGCCTTTTGCAATCCCCGACGGTTTTGGAGCCGCAAGTTGATGGAGGTGTTCCTATTGAGCGTTTCACGGGTTAGAGTAGTACCATGAGAGTGAGTATGTTTTTCAATGGCGCCATTTTGTAGGTGAACAGTCAGTCGCCTCGACAGAGTTGTGGAAGTCACGCCGATGTACGTGAAATTGCGGTGTTCGCAGTCACCGAGTTTACACGAATACTCGTAAATGATGTTAGTCTCCTGGAGTTTCTTTGAAGGAGGGAGAGAGCTGTTTTCTTTGTGTTGTAATATATTATTAGGTTCAAATGTGTATTAATATCAATCAGGGAAACGTTCTGGTGTACAATGGCTTTGAGGGCCTTTTCATCTCTGCGATAGCCTGCATCTAATACAGCCTTATAACAAAGGTTTATGATCTTTTTCTTCGGTGTAGAACGACCACCATAAACTAACGGTCAAGTCCATTTTCCTCTTTATAACGGCATCAATAAATTCCTGTGCGTAGCCATTGTTAACAGTGAGGGAAAAATTGAAAAATTCTATTCTATTTAGACATAATTTAACAAAAGCTAAGTTTGGAAAGTAAGTGGTTATACCTTGTGTGGCGGAATGGTAAGTTACAATTGGCTAAGACTCAATTTGACGTAATTAACTTGTAACATTACTTTATCTGTAAAATACATGGACGTATGTCTAATATTGATCATTGGGAGTGTTTGTAGAAATTCTAATGTTGAATAATATTTGAAAACTTGTAATAAAAATGGATAAATGCCCACCGCCGCCTTATGTATGTTCACCACCCCCTAAGTGAACTATAAACTTACTGCGCCCCCTTTAACACAACAAAGCCCAGAAGGGGTTGCTGACGTCCACGTTGAGAAAAACACTGGTTTAAGCAGAAGCCTAAGTTTGTGACCTTAACTGATGAGAATATCGAGGTAAGGAAGGCATTCTTGATCGTCCCTTTCTTGGGTGAATTTCAAACATGTTCGAGAAACACGACCTCCCGTTCTAGGTTCACCACTGAGGGATACTCTCCTTTATAGCTGGAGGAGTAGCATGTTCTTTTGGCCTCAATGCCCGTAAGGATAGACCCGAAAGAGAGGGGACCTCCATTTTGGGTATAGCTTTAGGAGAAACTGGTGCGTGCGCCATTTCTACTACTACATCTTCATTCCCTTTCATTGGCCCACTTCTTATAGTGCTCGTCCTGGACAGAGGCTCTGACTTCTCTTGGCTCTTGGGCGTGGTGACCCAGACCTATCTGAGGCCGGTTAATAAGCCTGATATGCCACTCTGACCTGCCTACCACCCCACTCTTAGGATTTGGTGTGAGGTTCCCATGGAGTGGTGGTGATGGCGTATACTGCTCGTCCTTGTGGCATCGTCCGGGGTAAGCAAGAAGCCCACAATCGACATATCTCTTGTTGCGGTCAGAATAGAGCCGTCGCAGGCAGGTTCACTGAATTTAAACTTTTCCGGCAGTCACGACCTATGCGGGAGTTTCACCTCTATCACTTTTGAAGCCGCCTTCGGTTAGCTCCACCTATTTAAAGGGGGTGAGTACCCTCTGCTGTATCAAATACCCCTCCAAGTCTCTGCTAGCGGAGAGAAGCCAATGGTGATCCGTTTCTCAGACAAGAGCCTTCTGCCGAATGCGGTAGACCTTTCCGAGGCGACCATGATTAGTTCCTTTCAGACACTCAATGACTTGCTGATGAGTGTGGAGCCGCACTCTACCATGCATTTCATGAAAGGAATGGTTTATGTGGGGCAACTTGGGGACTACGCTTTAAAACACATAACAGAAGAGTTAGCTGACCAAGGGTTGGTAAAGGTCGAACATGTGATACTGAAAGAGGGAAGGGCCTCGAAACCCACCCCTACACTCTTCGCCACGTTCGACTGTGACAGGCTCCCTGAGCAGTGCGTGTCAGTTTGTATTGCTACTGCGTGAAAGCATTCGTTCCACTGCTGGGGAAGTGCTACTACTGTCACCAGTGTGGCCATACGAATTGCTCATAAAGACGTCAAAGTAGGGTTTAGCCGAGGGCTGTGTTCGTGGCTGCTTGGCAAGTGTGTCAATTTTGGGTTCTACCCTACACTTCTCTACGCTGACCAGGTGCTCCCTGCGCAAAGGTAGTGGCACAAAGGGTTTACATTCTGCCTTGGCTACAACCGAAGCTCCACACCTTTTCCCAGCGTAACAATTTCAGGTAAGGCAAAATGACCGTGCGCCTTTACGGAGTCGTTAGAATCACAGAAGAAAACCCCATAAAGGTGATCGTGAGGGCATAGTCCAAGGTTCCTAACGCTGCATCCCGAAAGGAGGACAGCACCAAAGGAGCTTCAAAGAGTCCCCCCTCCCCACCTCCAGCATCTCTTCGAGCTAGGCTTGGACGGCATATTACTTCAATGGGAATTGCTGCGGACTCTTGGCACCCTCGGAGTGCTGTGAATCCTCGTCAGCTCCCTTTCCACTTAGTTATTTTTTGCAGGAGACTAAGCTGATGGCGTGCCATCTTCCAATCCTTCCAGAGTATAAGGGTTTTGCGACCCCGTATAAGGGTTTTGCGACCCCACCACCAAGAGACGGGGGCCGGGTTTTAGGGTACGCGATTTACATCCGGCATAATGTCTCTGTTTTTTTTTATTTGCTATAAATACTTCCTTTCAGGCAGTGCAGCTACACTTGGTTAGGAAATATATTTATTGTAATTTGTGCGTAAATCCACCTTCAGTAGACTTCTCTGCGGAGATTTTCACCGCGTCGTGGAACGGTTGCCCAGGTTGTTTCTCCTACCTTGGGATTTTACCGGTAGCCACACCCTCTCGGGAGACTAGTCTATCAATCCCGGAGGTAGGTCATTAGGTGACTTGGTCGACGCGCTTGAAATAGGTGTACTAAATGTGGAGGAGTTTACAGATCACTGTCCAAGACCCAGTTAATTTTCTTATATCGATCTGTCCCTCTGCTCTTCGGATGCATATCCTGAGTTTGGTGGTAGATGACTTTAATGATAGTGATCACTTTACCATTCAAGTATCATTTGTTGGGACTGCTGCCGCCTCAAATACCACCGTAGTGATAGGTGAAGCGGGCGCGATGGTCTGCATCTTAGGAAATGACTGATTTCTCTATCCTAGTCGAGATGTTTATGAGTGGATGATGCTGTTGAGTTTTCTCCGGCAACCTGATAGCGGTAGACATTACTATTCCGAGAAAGTCTGGTCGTTTTTCACGACGTTCGCTTTATTGATGGTCAGCCGAGTGTGAGGCGGCCCTCAGACATAAGCTATATGCGTACATTTGTAATAACAACAGCCATAAAAATTTCACCGTCGGTAAATTTTGTTGAGCTAGGCTAGGTTACGGTATATTTCGGAGCACGCTCGACGCTCTTCCAGGCGAGCATAAGTAGCTTTGCTTAACGGTGAAACCCCTCTTACGGAGATGTGGAAACTAGTCAAAAGTATTTGGGGCAAGTTTTCACACCATTTCTCTCCTGTTCCCTAAGAGAATGGGACAGCAATCTCTAACCCCGTGTTCGTGGCTAAGTCTTTCCCGACCCCTTTCTCCTCATTAACTAGCCAAAATGCTGCACCGTCACGAATGAATGTTCGTCATGATGTCGCTAAAGGCCGCAGAATGGACTTTACCTCTAGAGTCGGAGAACCCTTCAACGACAAGTATACATTGAGTGAGTAAGTATACATTAAGTTCCGTTCTCGCTTCATGAGTGGACCCTCCTCCCCTGTTCCAGACGATGTCCTGTATGTCGTGCTTCGAAAGCTTAGTGAACGATACATGGCATTTCTGTTAGATTTGTTCAACAAAAGGATCTGGACAGGGGGTATCTTCCCAGACTCTTGGCGAATGGCCACTGTGCTAGAAATTTGCAAACTGGGGAGAGATTACTCCACCTGGCCTGTTTCCGCCCAGTTTCTCCAACCTACTGCGTGTGCAAGTTGATTGAGAAGTCGGTAAATGTTAGATTAGCTTTTTCTAAAGAGCCGAGACCACGTATGTTCTGCACATTGCTGCTTCCAAAAAATTCTTTACATGTCAGATGCTCCCCTCGGGCTGTAAAATGCTATCTGCGAGTCCTTCATTCTTAGAGTGCACTACTTATCGCTGTTTATCGATCTGGAGAAGGTATATAATACCGCATGGCGATACGATATTATGGAGACCCTCTACACGATTGAAGGTAAGAGACGCCTTCCATTTATTAATTTTTATCTCTGAATTTTCGCGAGATCGTTGATTCCACCTTACAGGTGGTGGAGGCACTCTCCTCCGGCCCAGCATGGAAGGAACAGAGCTTCTAACCAGGAAAGTTTTCCAGTGTCACACACTTTGCCCTGACTAACAACGCTATCACCGATCTCAACTGTCCATATGCGACCGAGAGACGCTATTCATACCCTTACCCCTTTGAGTTTAGGGCTAGGAAACTCCTTCTAGAGCTCTCTATAGCTCACGGGACGATAGCGTCTCTGGTTCTTCCCAGGACGCTATCCTGTTTCTCGCCAAGCCTCTGCTGCAAAAGCTTCTACAGTGAATGAGTATTTCGTTCGGTCTTTTTGGAGTACACTTCGTGTCACGCTGGATCTATAACTATGTACACGGATGGCTTCAAATCCTAGGAGGGTGTCGGCTTTCACGTTATACCCCTATGTTTGAAGTCAGCGGGACTCTACCAGACGCGTTGTATGTCTTCAAGACTAATCTAGTCCCAATACACCGCTCGGTTTGGGAAATAACACGTCGTGTTCGGTTCGGAGACCGGATTCTGATCTTAAGCTACTCACAAAACGCCCTGAATACTTTTGGGACATTAGAATCCTCATATGCTCAGGTTCGCAGTATCCATGACACCACAGTTACGGCAAGCCAAGCGGATGTCGAGATTATCTTCTGTTGGGTTCGTGGACATGTGTTAATTGCGGGGAATAATTGCGCCGATGAGGGTGCCAAAAATATCTGCGAGTACTGTGCGACCAGACAGGTATTTCGCTCGTCCTCAGGCTGACTGCATGGTAAAAATCTGTTTAGCCTCCCTAGCTGCCTAACAAATTTAATGGGAGACGGTCGATGTGAACTTAAAGTTGGGTGCCAACGCGCCGCGACTATTTCCTTGGACCTATTTGCCAATGCCACGACTGCTTCAGGTCACTTTATGTCATCTTCTAGTTAACACACTCGCAGAACGCACTGACATTTGGTGGAATGCTCCCATACATCTTACTGTGATGACTATGTTCTCTCCCAGACTTTCAAGTATATCGCTGTTGAATGTTCTAGTCTGGATGATCTTCGGGTACTTTACCTGTCTCGGTACAGGGACGAGCGGGGTCGCTACCCCTTGTCCATTTACTCGGAATTAATTGGTTTTTGCACACAGAGTTTTGAACTATTTAACTTCTTGGAAGAGTTGGGCCTACTCTATTTTATTCTACTCTCTTTGGTGTTGGTTGCATTGTTCCCGCACCGGGAAAAGGCTCGCTTCTCCACGGTGCGGCAGCGTGCTTCCTCCTTCTTCTTGTTTTTAATATCATGTTTTGATTTTGCCTTTGGCTTTGTGTTTGTTTGATTTGGGGAGGGGTTGTTTAGGTTCGTTTTAATTTAGCCTAGCATTAGGATATAATATAATTACGGCGACTTATACCCTTTAGGGAGTCACCAGAGCTACGCTAAAAAAACAATAAAACTCCTTGTTATACTAACAAAAAACCATCACTACATACATTTATTTTCCTTATTATTCAACAGAGATAACTTTGGAATGTGAGTACGTAAACCATCCACTAAGATAGAGGAAATAATGATATTGTTCGTCTACCTTTCTTCAAAGTTTTCTTAACACATCTTCCACATCCTTTGCTGCAATTGTTCTAGATTTTGAAATGCCTTATTAACAGGCAAAAAGTCTAACGCATTCACCATTCAACAGAACAATGAAAATTCTGGATTGCTATTATAAAATGTTGTTATTCCTAAATGTTGTATTTTCCTCCAAGTAGGATGAAGTGGACACGGACCGTACATGGTCACAAGCCGTACAAAAGACCTTTCCAAAATATGGGTTTGATTAAGTTTATCTTTGGCATAGAAAACAGGTTTGATGTGATTTCACCTCCCTCTTCTTTCCGCATAGCTCCGACGCTATTTTTGTTTGCTAGGTAGGTTTTTTGAAATTTTAAGTGTCTGATGTAATTTTTACTATTTACATTTTAGTCCACAATGTTCGTGAATATGGCATGATTCTGCTGGTTATGGTTTCCATGGTGAATATGATCATTATGAAGGAAAATAAGTGTGATTTCATAACGGTGATCAGCGGGGGGATTTCTGTGTTTACAGTTTACATAAAGTGGCACGTAGTACACTGTCCGTACAAAATTTGGAAATTCGTGAAAATTATACTAATTAAGATTTCGATATGAAACTATTGTATGTTGATCACATAACATTGTTTTGTTTTTTAAATGTTAAAAAGTGACCAAAAAATGAAGAAAATTACCAGATATCAGAGTGTAAAGTTGACAATATTTATGAGGGTTCAATGACGTTATTTGGGTTATTATCTAATATTATTTTACGTTAGATGCAAGATTTAACTATATACAGTGTTGTGCTAAGTGTATTAAGTAATAGGATAAATGTTTATATTTTAAAAATATTTTTTTAAAAATTGAAATTCATTCCAGTTGCATTATTGCAGTAAGATAAGTTTACATTGCCTAATGAGGTTATTAAATATTTATGCAATGCAAAATAATGAGGTCTGTGCATTACTTGCTCAAAAATGTTCTAGAAAATTAAGAAATTTATTATTTTTTATATTATTTTTGATGACTATGTAAAAATGTTGTAAATAAACAATTCTAACCATTTTTTTAATATTATATGTCTTTACATAGCATAGTAGATCCTTTAATTTCAGTTGTGACATATAAAAAATAATGACGAAAGATGGTATTAAGAACGTACGGAGCGTATCCTACATGATCACGATCCGTACAAAAACACTATTTTTCAAAAATGACACCATAAATATATTTGTAAAGTTCTGTATGTGCAAAATAAAGGTATTTATATTAGCTACCTGTTGGTCACTTTGAAATTCTGCTAACTTTAAAACTTTAGTTTTGATGACCAAAAACCACTAGCTGAACGATCCGTGTCCACTTGAACCTACTCTGGTAAAAATGAAATAAGCAATAATGTACTTGAATATCTCCCAAACCCTGTAAATATGCATTACAAGAAGCCAATGCAAGGTCTATTCCTGTATCTGTAATATCAACTTAAAACTCATAATATTCCATGCATGCAACCAGCGCATGCAATATTTTAATGTAAAGTTCTTCTGCTTTATTTATATTGGGATATTTATATTGTACCGAGGTCAGGTAAAGAGATCGACCAGTTTCCAGAATTAGTGATTTCGACAGCTGTAATTCCTCTATGTCAGTTTATAGGTTAAGTAAGTTAGTAAAGGTTCACTGTAGAATTGCAAAAGGAAATCGGACCTAACTTAGCTTAGTGTTTCCTAATCAACAGAAGTGTTTTCAACCAATTCAGTAACTTAGGAAACCCTAAACTAAGAGATAGGCTGGGTGTGCTTTCCTGTGGCAATGGACTCCACGGTGCTCCAAAAAGCAAGAAATGGTTGAAGGTTGAAATGAACACGAAACTTCCATGGCTATAAAGAAAAGAGTCGTATCCAATAATTTAATAAGCCAATTTGAAGATTTTACGCATTCACTTATCATAAATGTGTTGCAACAAGTTGATACTAGAGTCGAATGCAGCAATCCTCAAGAATTTGTAGTAAGAAGGACGAACAACTAGTTGAAATGGTCTGCAAAAGATGCGCTTACATTATGACGATACGTCCTACGACCTTAAATGAGGATATAAAATAGTGACAAAGGCAATGATGGGTATTTTTAAAATATACTAGATAAGCACAAAAAAATATAATCTTACACTAGATGAAGCAGACAGGCAAACTTTAAAGAAAATACGATTCAAAATAACAAAAAAATAAATGAAACAAGAGATGAACATGATCGTAAAAGAACTATTCGTTAAATATGTTGTTTTTGTCTGGAGTTTGTCATTTAGTACATACGAGTATACAAATGCAAAGGTGCTTGAAAGCTTGTGTATTGTAATAAGATACTATAATTATTCCTTTGAATACGGCTAACAATTTCTAAACTACACCTACTAAATACTTTACTAAAGACCAATCAATCGTTGTCTTGGTGTAACGAGCAAATGACTCCTTTCCGCCTCTCTAAAAAATTAGAGTCAAATGTACTGTTGCATTTTGACCCGGGTAAAGTAATAGTGATAGTTGCATATAGCAATGGTTATGACATGAGTGCTGCTCTATGTCATTTGATTAATTGCGTAGAAAGCCCTGGGTGTTTAACCACTCGTGCACTCACACCAGCTAAGAAGAACTATTCCCAATTAGAGAAACAGGCGCTAGCTATGATTTTTGTGATCCACAAATTCCATTTTACTTTTTGGGGGATTAGAAAACTTTTACCTGTTTTTTTCACTGTCTAAAAGTATTCCTACCTCCAGCTTCTGGTTGGATTTAGCGTTGAGCACTTCTACTACACGCGTACCTAATCCCTCTCGTGGATCGGTCGGCTTGTCTGTTGGGTACCGTTGATGCCCTCGGCAGACATGCACTCTCTACGCCTACATATAACACACCAATCCCGAAAGACTGGACCCTAGTGACGAGTGAAAACATTCGGAAACACACACGTATGGATTGTGTTCTTTCATACGTATATCGTTGCTTTAAACAGGGTTGGCTCGCTTCTTCATTTGGTCACTCTGATTTAATGTCTCACGTGCGAATGAAAGACAAACTGTCCATTCGGAGTAGTTGTGTTCAGCATGGGACTCGTTTTATTGTTCCTTCTATGCTTAGAAATGAACTACTAAGGGAAGTACATGCGACACATGCTGAAACATCTCGTATGAAAGAGTTGGCATGCAGCTACGTATGGTGACCAAACCTAGATAAGAAACAGAGAGAATTTGCAAAATCCTGTACAGAATGTCGGTCATTACACTCTGATCCTCCTAAACTACATCCTTGAGAATGACCTAGTTCACCATGGCACCGCCTGCACATATACTATGTAGGTCCGGTGGATGGTCACTATTATTTAATTATAGCGGCTGGTCACTTAAAATGTCTAGACATCTACTGTACGAGAGGTACGACAGTAGAAGCGACAATCCAATTCCTTCGGCATTCATTCTTTACTTTTGGTCTCTCAGTGTCTATTGTGGCTAACACGGTCCTTGTTTTATTTGTCAGCTATTCAATGACTGTGAATTGTGGTATCTGCCGCATTGCTCCAAATGGCCTACCGGAGAAGATAGTACTTACTTGTAAAGCACTACTTACATCTCAAGAGCCTATCTCTACTAATATAGGCAAATTCCTTATTCAATTACCGCTTGATGCCTCATACTACTTATAGGAAAGGCATCTCTGCCTACTTCCCAGCCTATTTCTCCTGCAATATAAGGCCCTACTTCTACTGCAGTTGTGGTTCGTCGATCAACACGGATGCGTAAACCTGTTGATCGACTAAATCTCTATATAGGGTATATCATTCCTGCAGTAAGCTTCTTAGGCCACTGATGGAGAAGACTTGCAGGGGAAGATTTATAATCTAAACGTGTGGAGGGTGTAATAAAGTTACTATAATATTCCGTAGAATACTGCTAAAAAGACTAGACGAATTGGAGGGGCGTGGTCGCGAGAGAGTATCTCCAAAAAACATTCCTCGCGAAGTTCTTCAGTTCAGGAGTTGAGTAAAATTTGTCGCGATATATGTAAGTTTCTCGTCACAGTGTGTTATTCTTCCAATGTATGCAAGTATATGTAAGTACTTCTATACTAAACCTTTACTATGGGTACTACTACTGCTTTATTCATTGTCATAAGCTATACCAAGGGTGTCGAACGTGCGGCCTTCTTGGCATTAGGTGCGTCCTTCTGCGGCCTTTTGAAAGAGCTCCGAATTATTATATTTTTATAAAATACCAGGCAATGGCCTCGTCGCGCTTCGATACTAAGATTAAAATTTTAAATCTCAAAAAAAGCAGCCATGGTTAAATTTTTAGAAATTTTCTAACTTCGTCAATTATAATCATTTTAAAAAGGAACTTTAAACTAAATTTACACCCTTCCAAAATATCACGTTGCTAAAATATAGAATTATAGAAGATATATAAAAATAAATTTTCTGAACTTCACCATTTATAATTCTTTGAGTTTTAAAAAATTCACAAAATTTCGATACTTATATTTATTTCTGAAGTTCACCATTTTGTTTTTTGATATTATAAAAGAATTATTAGAAATAACTTTGATAAAAAAGCAAGTCATAACCAAACTAAGATGAAATTATTATTCAAATACTCAAAAAAATCCCCTTCTCAAATTATAGAGTTAGTGATGATGATGATGATGATGATGATGATGATGATGATGATGATGAGCATCTCAGAAGCTCGCAATATCTAAAACTAAACTTAAACAAAATGCTTTATCGCGATCAACGTATTATATAGGGTTAAGAACTTTACTAAACGTATGTAATCGTTTGGACTCATGAGTCACCCACGGTCAGCCGCCGCAGCATATCCCTAATAGCTTACAATTGCTTTCGAGTGTTGAAAGTTATGCTTCGGCTTCTTTCCCCAAATTCGATTAACCTTTAAAATTATACTGTTGTATGTGATACTCACTTATACCAGTGAACCATCAAAGTGATAAAATACAAATTGAGAATCGCGTAAAAAGTATACATTAATTATTTAAAGCTATCTGAGAATTGCAATATTATGAAGAAATAAATGTCTTTCGTATCATAATAGAAGGGGAATTCGGCCACTGTGAACGGGTTCAAGCAGGGCATTGGTAGGCCTCGAGGCCTAGGCATACACAGAAAAAGCTGAGCTAATAATATAATGGGAAAAACAGTTCTGACCATTTTAACATCAAATAATGAAAGTTACCTAGAAATAAGGTAGGTTAGTGACTAAGTTGTGCTTTAGTTTCATTAATGTTAAGTTTAATTAATTAACGGTAAAATTATGGTAAATTACATGCAGGCTTTTCTATGGGGGGCTCTGCCGCCCATACCCCCGGCACACAAATAATACAGTATTTTTAGTACCAGGTATGAATATTGTAATATTTTAATTCATTTTTAATTGTCTATTACAGATATATATCAGAAAAAACATATACCTGGTATTCACTGCAGGTTCTAATATGTAAAGTCCTATAATAGCCTAATTAAGTGCTAATTCAATTTATCGTGGTTTTAAATATTGACCAAAACTTACACCGGTAATACTTCAGTTTAGGGGTCGCACGATAGGGGGCGCTGTTTCTGGGCTACAATTTTGGGCTATAATTTAGGCGTCAGACGTCAGAAGGCGAATCCCCTCATTTCGAAAGTAACTAAAAATTATAATTTTTGGCGGAAATAGCCTAAAGTAAGCGGCACTATCGTCTTTATTATTTCAATAAGCGTGCAGAGCTGATCGCACGTTTATAAAAATAACAAAGACAATAGCGCCACCTAATTTAGGCTATTGCAGCCAAAAATTAACACTTTTTTAGTACATGAGTATATACTGGGGGCTGTGCCCCCCAGAACCCCGCATTGATTGAAACTCAGGATCATCGTAGGGGGGAGGGTCCCCCGCAGTGATATATCCATCACGAGCAGTCCCCTTGAATTTACTCAAAAAAGGTGAAACATATTGGAACAAGGACGGGGAACAGCGGAGGCAAGCGCGTGACGCAGATCTTAGGTTTACCCTATCTCCATCTTTCACTATTATAATTGAGCCGCGCTTCTTTTAAATGAGACCACGATCTCTAGAAAAGTCTATTGAATTGACCGAGGAATTAACACAAGTCGTATTGAAGTCGAACAAACCGTATTCACAGGAATGTCGCTCTTTTAACTTCTCGGTTTCAGAGGTGCCAATGTTTGAAATAAGGTTGAATTAAGGGTTGCTAGGGTGTGAAATTAATGGTTTAGTTTCGCAAAAATAGTTAAAAGAAACATACAAAGTTTAATACATTAGTAATTATAAAAAAAATCAATGCATTACTAAATAATATAATTAAGTAGAAGTGCAGGCATTTACTAAATAATAAAGAAGAAAGGGAAAACAAAATAACAAAACAAATACAACGCCGTGATTGGCCCTCTTTGAAGCTACCGTATGACCTCATAAGGCCTAGATTGTAGCCCAGAAACAGCGCCCCTATGGTGCACCCTTAACTGAATTATTTTCCTTACACCAAGTCAAACAAGGCAAAACGAACAATAAAGGAAGAACACAGAGTTTTTAATGATGACTGAGAATTGCAATATTTTTTTGTTTCGTCTAAAGATAAAATGGTCTGCTTGCTCTGTAATAATGCAGTATTAACATTAAAGAAATTCATCGCGTACTAGCATTATGCCACTCATAAAGAGCACAAATATGCTAAACTAGAAGGAGAAGCTCGAAAATGTGCATTGCACAAATTAAAAGATCAATGGCAAAAACAAAGACAGCTATTCCAAAGGAAAGTTAAACGAGGAAATGATGGTACTGAAGTAACTTATAAAGTTGCATATATACTTGGAAAAAAAGGAAAGCCATTTAGCGATGCTGAAATCATAAAAGAGCGCATCGTTGTAGTAGTAGGTTGCTTAGATCAAGAAAAAAAATAATAAGTACAAGCAACTGCCTCTTTCAAGAGTAACTATAACAGATCGGCAGCAGGAGTTAGCCCTCAACTTAACAGGAAAACTTCATGAAATTACCTGAAAATAAAACGTATATAATTCACAGAGGATTTTCATTGCTGTCATGATATAGCAATTATATATATGCAATGCACATTATAGGCTGAAGATGAACATAGCTAATGTTCGAAACGTTCCAAATTATATATGTTCCGAATACTGGTTCTGGCTTTAACCGACATACTAAAATCGAGGTTTCCGAAGGATGTTCAAATTTCTACATTTATATATATATATATATATATATATATATATATATATATATATATATATATATATATATATATAAGGGGACAATGACACGCTAATGGCTTGGTCGGACCAGTTGGAGAGGGAATAATGAGAATGGGGGTAAAAATTCGTCCTCCGAGTGTGTGGGTAATATATGAAAAATAAGTGAGTGCAGATTGGCTTAAAGATTAGTTATGGCCGATAGTCGTTCAAGGTTATTTAAAGGAGTGATACAAAATCTAGTTTAATGACAACAAAAGAAATATTAAATATATAAAGAAAAGGGGGTTAAGTGGCATACGTGATCAAATAAATAATCAGACACATTCGGTGTCAGCAAAGAGGCAAATCCAAGGGATAAATCGGTTCACTAAGCCGCAATGTATATAATACAATTGGTTCGGGGAGTATCCGATTATAACCAGGTCCGCAGCGTCGACGTCTTGCACGGGGTAACCGTCGAAGGGGAGGTAACTCGGGGAGGCGAGGATGCAACAAGGCAATGTTTTACCTCAAAGTTATATATTGGGGGAGGGGGGGGGAGTTACTGGTTCTACCTCAGGATGCTGATGAAGGAGGACTGATTTTTACCTCAGAGTTCTCAATGAGGGAGTACTACGCGAATTTACAGAAGAACGGCCGTTGTGAGGAGCTACCAATTGACTGAGGTGATGTCCAGGGCGGAGAGATTCCAGCTATTCGATATCCGAATAATCTACGGAGGATCTGACTCGAGAACGTAATCTGTCTTCGTGTGCGGGTGTGCTGTACTGCTGATCCATCAGAAAATCTCCACCTTATTCGTGAACTTTTTTATCCATGGCAGGACTTTCTTCGGTGAACAGAGGCCTTTCCACGTATCTCAAGCTCTTACCACCGCCTACTTGGCGGCTTTGTACACCGTGGCCACCGAGATGTTCTTCTCCTTCGCGAGCGCAGTTATTTTGAGCTTCATAGCACTTTCGAAGGTCTGCCTGAACGAGGTCGATCTTTGAGGTCTTCACCGTTCTTAAGCCTCTCCGTGACTCTGTGGGCGGTCATCATCCGGCTGACATTGAGCAGCTTGGCTATGTCTGACTTTTTGTGGCCCACGCGCAGGAGAGCAGAGATCTCGACACACCTGCACACAATTGAAAAGACCTTATAATGACTCGTGCTAGAATAGTAGAATTTTGAGTTTGTTTGACGGAACTATTTCTATCACACACGTAAACCTCTCGAAAGATAAAAAAGAAACAAATGTAACAGAATTTTTGGTAAACTCGGTATGTCGATACAGGAGTGACTAATTTTTGAAATAGGTTAAAATAGGAGAAGAGATTGATAATTATTGTTCTTCTTTACTTTGGCATTAAATGATGTTGCTTAAGTTCGCGTGAATACGTAATATTGGGACTCGAAGGCGGCCGTGCAAAGAGTTGACCTGAAAACATCCACCCCATATTTCAATTTGCTTTTTTGTTGAACAACGTGAACGTCGTGGTCTTTGAATTTATCGAAAAATGTTTGGGGCAAATTTTGAGCAGAATCGCTCGCACAATTTTTTTTATTGAAAATTATTTGGAAAGCTACAAAGTTAAAGAGAAAAGTGATGGTTGAATATAACACAATAAATTGATTTTGTTCGTTCGGGAAATAAAACAACCGTAACGTGGTTAAGAGATTCGACCCTATGAATTAGCTTCGTTGTGTTCAGTGGACTGGAGGCTTATCCACTCGGCTATCCCTAATCCTAAAAGTTCCAGTTCACATAGACCTCATAATAAGCCCTCTTCCCATTTGCCATACTATAATCTCCGGAAATTCAGGGTGCTCTTGAGAGGGCACAGTTTTGACTTAAGTCTGCTTTGAAAGAATGGTGGTGGTTGTCAAAAGAAGAGAAATAGGGAAGAGATTTAAGTTTATCACAGAGAGATCTTGGGTTCTTGTCCATTTCGCGATCTTTTGTGAGACTGTAAAGTTAGCAAGAGAGAGCAGCCAGCGGTCACTTAACAGCTCAATTTAAAAACTATGCATGTAATCTATTTCCATGAACGTCTTTTGATGCAGATAGGCCAAAATCCAACATTTACTCTGGTTACTGCATTGAAAATTATATAGTTATTTCAATTAGAGACTATGTTGCCATACGACATTAGTGAATGCCTTAATTATCGAAATATAAAATTTAAAATAGCTTAATCAAGATGTCTTAGGAAGAAAAATATACTAGAATGAAAATTAGAGGCGCATAATGTTATATGTATTTTATGTATACATTCTGTTGCCCATTATTCTGACGAATATTTATTTATTTCTGTTTATACTGCATTATATTCATGCTATTAAAACCTTTAAAACAAGATTCCGATGGAAGGTTTGATTTTCAAAGTCGAGTTAATGATGAATTTGGAGGAGGAGTGTTCAAACTATAAATTAGTTACAGCCTGGTCGACCTTTACCCCTTAACGAGGACTCTTTATGTTGCTGAAAGATCTGTTGAGAATCACCTGCTATAAAAACTTCACAACGGGCTTTAATATGGTTCTGAGAGAGGTTGAAGATTTCCAGGATCTCTTAAAGCGTTTCTATGCAGTCAGTCATAAATGATTGTTTCTGAAGTTTTCTCATTTCATTAGAGAGAATTAACTAAACTAAATCGAAAGTCGGCTATTTGAATGGAAAAAAGAACTAAGAAGCAATGTACCTGTCTTTTTTTCTGGTAGCATAACTATTGCATACATCAGTGATATCGATACCGAATAGGTAAGCACAGTATATGCTTTCGCTCATTTTTGTTTTTAGAGAAAATATTGATATTATTTCACCTTTTAATACAAGCTATACATATATTTGGAAATAAAAATTCACTGGTGCTAAAATCTGTTCGAATATGAAACACTTTTTGAGGAATATAATGATACATTTCCTTTTCTCAATATCTTTGCCTCTGTTTATCTTCAAAGGAAACGTAGGATTGAGGTCACTAAAGGACATTAAACGAAATCTCGTCTTCTCCCGTTGCGTTGCAGACAATATTTTTAATGATTTTTCTCTCTGATCTTGAACTTTCTGGATATACCTCAACGCGAATAGGTAAACTGGCATTAAGATAAGGGAGAGCGTGATATGGAATGCAAAAACAGGGATAAAATGGAGAGTGGCAGTGTAATAGGATCAACTATGAGGTAGATATTCTACAGAGAGCCTCATCATGTTTTGGTATTCCAGAGTTTCGTGCAAAATGGTGCACAGAGAAAGAGAGCGAAGTAAGGGAGATTAGAAGGTAGTGAAGAAAATAAATGTAATCTGGTTTGAAAAACTTTGTTTTATTTTGATGTGCCGTAAAATGTCTTATTTCAGGAACACGGGGCCATATTTCGAAGTTAGATTCTTTAATTTTTCAACTCTACATCATTTATCTAGATATGTAGATTATTAAACTGTTTTTTTTTAACTATAGAAGTTTGATATGTACATATCACAAAATCTAAATTAAGATTTCTCTGGCTGATTTTAAATTAAACTGGACTTTCAAAATTAAGTTAAACAATTTTATTTCAAAAGTTAGATCCATTTTATAAAATATTTGACTTCCTTTTCGAAAAAGTATGGAATTGGATGTGAGCCTTTTATTTAAAAAATATATTCCGAAGATTAAATTATCAACCGAGAGTTTCATTAAGATGATTTCACGTAGAATCAATGGCAATTTCGCTTATTTGGGCACTATTCAGGCACTCGCTAAGAAGTTATCCAACTTATTATAATCTAAACTTTCTTAGTCATTGCTATTAGCATAATATGGCTCCCCTAGTTTAGGAAGAGAAATGTTTTTTTATCCCATATTCAAGTAATATCTTCCAGAAAAGACTTTACTAAGGTCATTTTTAATGTCGGTGAGATGATGAATCTATCTTCAATTGGGTTTGAAATATTCCAATATTTATATTTGTCGGAATATACTGTGGACTGTTTGTGACAATAGAGGAAAAGCATCTTTGCTGAATTACTAAAACATGAAGTTCGTGTATTCGTCAGATCTACTTCTATGCCTTATTCCACAGGAAGCCAAACTCATCACCAATATCAATAATATTAGTGTTAAGACGTATCGTCGTAGCTCAATGGTGACCATGAAAATAATTTCATATCATCGGAATGTTGGGACAAAAGGATATTATTTAATGAAAATAAAGCGTTTTTTCAAGGATCTTGACACAAATTATTCCAAAACAGAAGTACCGTTTTCCTACACACATATATGTTGGCACAACACGAAATAAGAGCATTTATCAAGATCATTGTAAGAGAATTTCATATTCTTTGAAATAGTTCGATTTATTTGTCAATTCTCCATTGAATGATTAAACACAGTTCTTTATTGGGTTAAAAATAGCACTTTTTCTTTTTGCAAAACATTCATGTTTCTTCATATCATTTTATCTACCATGAAATAAACGATTGTGGGTTTGAAGTAAATTTTCTTGTTCTTAGGATATTTTTATAGACTTAAGTAATTCTTTGAGATTAAAAATATATTCGAACAGTTATCATTTTTAAGTTAGATCCTCAAACCTTTGGAAGACATGTTGATATCGGACTTTACTTATCCCATATATGTTCTCACTCTGACTGAATTTAAGGCACATAGAATTTGTTAACTCGCCGGATAGTGGACGATTTGAGTTGAGTCAATGTTGCGATTAGTATTATTTGCTGTGGTGACCCATGGCTTGTATTTTTTGCTAAAAGTAATATATAAACAAAAGTTAATCTATAAGAACTGTGCTTAGCATTGAAAAAACGAAAAATGGAGTAGGCGCAAAGATAAAAATGTAAACTAAGATATGATGTAAGTTACTAACCTACTTTTCCTAATCATTAGTTGACAATTCTAAAGCTAACTTCATCCCTTACCCCAACAAACTGGCATCCAAATCTTCTGCTTTGTCTGTTAATATCACAATTTTTGCTATATGTACTGAATATCCCCTTTAAAACTGTGTTCTCAGCACTATTATTCTTCATCATTCAGGCCTGATTTGGGAAGCTCTCATTTATAATCGCCAGTTGATAAATAGTGATACTTCTCTGCCAATTTCCTCTTCCCTACGAACCATCAATCACCACGTACCTTGTGCCCTGCGCTTTGCCTGTGCGCCAGGACGGTGCAGTCGCGGCACAACGGCAGTCGACAAGAATCACACCAAAAATTGATCCTGACAGCATGGGTGGGACACGTTTCCCTCGCAGGATTGGGGCTGTCGTGAAGATTCAGTGAAGACATGTTGAGGATAATTGTGCAAATTTGAGTGTTGTCTGCCAAATTGGAGGCACTGATTCCCTCAGTCACCTGACTGCAGGTTGGGCACGAAATCTATTAAAGGGAGAAAGATTGCTATTAGTATGTGCTGTGTGGGGCATTTGTGTTGGAAGCTCATAACAAACGCCTTATTCCATATATATTTTCGAATGCACGTGTAGTATAGACAACCGTAGTGCAGCTATTATTTGGAGGGTTGCGTAACCTTCTGACCTCAACACAGGTGAAGCTTCCACACATTTCACCTCTATTCTCATCCCGTTTTAAAACATCTCACTTTACAAACTTTCTTGCGCAGATGCCCTCGTTGGTTTTTGCTAATTAGTTTTAAGTAACTAACTACCCCTGAGATCTCGTTTGTATTATTTTAAATACCACCTGTGTGGGAAAAGGAACTTTCTACTACCATATTCCTTACATCTTTTTTGCGAATCCTGGAGGAACAGCAATCCTGTCGGCCCCAGCACCCCATAATAAACTGGTGCACATTTTCAGGTCGTCTTTTTAATCTGATTTAAATTTTTGTATCCTTTCTGCGCCTGTTTAGATCCAACATAGTGTGAAAGAAGGCGTTAAACGTTGCAAAGAAGTAAAATATCAAATAGGCGTGTCCAAGAAACAGCTTCTTGTCTGTCAGGTTTGATTACTACTTCATGCATGTTTGATTGAAAATACTTCCATAACAAAAACGATTTTTTAAAAAAACCCTCAGTTGGTTGAATACTGGGTAGCAAGAAACGGAAAAGGCTTTGGCCATTCTTCCGCAAGAAAACGTTTAGAAAAACGCATTATGTTGTTATGTTGAATTGGTTTACCACGTCCTCAAGGGGTCTAGGGTACCATTTACTCTCTTATAGTAGAAAAAGCTTAAAGTTATAAATTGACAAAACATCGGTAATCATTTGCGAAATGCGCAGGTTTCAAAATGGCGTTGTAATATAATCTTGATGCTTGCTTTCAAGGGACAAATTCTACTTGACATTCAAAACATTTGCTTGAAACATAAAAATAATGGTAGAATTACCATTATTTAGCAGACTTCAAAGGCAAAATTTAAGAAAACAAACATTTCTTAAGTTATTTTACACTTCTAGTGATATAATGGTTAAATTGGAAGGTCAAGTTCCTTGGTGAGTGAACTAAGTCTTCTATCATTCAGCAGTGATTAAAATTTGCACTTTTGAGATCCCCTTTATTTTGTATACCTATTTAGTCTCGTAAATTTGAAATGGGTCTGCCCTACTAACATTCCTGATAAAGGCGCTTTGCCTTAGCAATCTGTGTCAATTTATTTTAATTCACTTCTTTTTTTTTGTAATAATAATGACTTTGTGGAAGAGGTGGTTAGACAAGGTGCTGATCAAGGCACCTAGAGAAGTAGATTTGTTTTTTTTGCTTTATGGCGCCAATTTGCCGACTGTAAGCGCCTAATTCACCGTAACTAACTTTTGCCTATCGTTTGAATAATTTAAAAAATAAAAAAACCAAATCAACGAAAGCAATGCAAAATCAAACAAAAAGCAAGCAAAAATTTAAAAGAAAAAGCAAGAAAAGAATTAGACATTCCCTGGCATCGAGGGCGCCCCAATTTCCCCGTGGCACCACAGCATGCGAAAAGCATCCGAGAGATTAAAATAAAATTAAGGCCAACTTCATCCAGAAGGTCCATGAGTCCACAAGTCTGCGTGCACGAATACGTCCCGGCGCTCTTCCCGGTACCACGACAGGTAACATACGTGAAGATCACCCAGACTGGGACGTTCAACAAGAATGTGCCAATTAGTCTGGGGAACAAAACAGTCTTCGTAGTAGGATGTATACCAGCGCCTCATCAAATGGCGGTGCGTTCCGCGAGTGTCCCCAATTTGAATACGACATAAAGCGACTTGAAGCCGTCGCCGCATTGGGGGATAGGTCCATGGGAACAGTCGCGGCGCAATGGCATGCAACTTTAAGTTCCCATCGACCGCCTGCCATCTTTTTTGTCAGGCAGCCCCAATAATTAAACCGATTCCTAGCATGTATTCAGTGCGAGGAAGAACAAAACGCTGGTCTGGTCGCCAGTCCTCGCGGACTCTTTGGTGCCTTCATCTGCGCGGTCATTCCCCACAATTCCTACATATTCAGGAAACCAGCCCTGTGGAGTGAAGGATACCACGAACAAGGGTATGCGGAGATTCTAGAGAGGGAGGGGAGTGTCTAGTGGTCTTGATTTCATATTACGACAGCGGCACAGATCGAAAATGCACGGTCACCTAGACAGCAAGAATGACAATGATGTACAGTTGGCACAATTAATCATCACACTTTTCAAAATTTTTCGGAGAAAATTAAGGTCAACTACGTTATAATAATTTGATCTGTTTTATAAATCCTCGAATTGGTTTGCATAGTGCCGCTAGACTTTGCTGTGCTGTGATGCCAAGTCAATTTTTCTCCACACTTTAGGTGTAAAAATAACACTAGCCAACACCAACTTCATTGTGTAAGCTGATTTAGGACAATTTTGATGCGCTGTATGCAAAAATCACATTGGTTTTGTTTAGTCAGGTTAACCTTTTTTATTTATCGCCAGAAGAAGATATGCACAAACTCATCTCGGAGTGGCACCTCCCAATAGTTTTCTGGCATCATTCAGGGTGCAAGTCGCACAGGTATGTAAATCTACAATAGGCGTCTCTGAGCTGCTTAACCTCTTGGCAATGACACTTTTATGGCCCTCTTCGCCTCCTTTTAGGAAACTCATACATACACCCCTTCTATCAAAATATCCCCATGAAGCTCACATCAGCCGTATCTCCTCCGAGAATAAAAACAACGCACAAATACTATTCAAACTTTTCCCTCGTCTCCCCTGCCCAAGGCTAACCCAATTTATTCCTTTTCTCTCCTGCCAATTTCTCAGGGGAGGTGTTCTCCAACAAAATAGTTCCTATTAGCTCTGGAATACCCTCTGTCCGTGAGCCTAGAATAAGATACTCCCCTTAACTCTAACACCTAAAATCCCTTTTCTTAAACTTGCATCCCCAGAGGAAGGATCTTCCCTCATTTTCGTTTCTAAATATTCCTGCTCTCCTCTTAACTCCTGTCACCTAATTATCACTAGTTACTCATTGTTTGCCTTATTTACCTCCTTGACATATTTACCATTTCACTCTTAACTTGTGTGGTGACATCCGATTTGGCTCCCATCTATAGAAACCTAACCTGGATCCAATCGATTCCCCCGAGCTCTCAGCTCCTATCTCTTTCGGATGTTCTAGAAAGGCTGACTCACTTTGATTCAATTCATGTGGAATCCACTTTCACACTTTTTACCCCCCTCCCCTTATTGTTTTGATATAGAATAATATGTTAAAGTACTAAAGTGTTAAGTAATTGTTTGAACTGTTGTTCGTAGATTAGTGGCGTCTATATTTCCAGACCTAAGCTTATTTAACCAACGTTAAGCAGTTCTCACTGTAGTGGCATTCACACCATATACTTTGAAGTTGTACTTGAAAATTATTATAATATTTTGTGTAAATAAAACTAAATTTCATGTTAAATGACCAAATAACTAGGATCATTAACATTTGTCGAAAACACTCCTCAGAGGAGGAAGAGGTGTTCTATTTAGACAAATTCAACTTTCTTTGATTTAAAAATAAATATTACTCTAATAAGAAACAGAATATCTTTAGCCCATTAGTTACTATTGTACATATACTAACATTGATTCAATTTAATTTTGACGTTTCTAGATCAAAAAAGATCATGGCAAAACCTCAGAGCAGAAAGTTATAACAAATTTTGCCGCTCTTATTGAACGCTAATTTTATTGGAATTTTGACGCCATTTATTCATTTACTGGGAACGTGACACGACTGAAGAAAATAGATAAACTTTAAAAAGCGCAACTCAAAGCCTCCAAACTTAAGCGTATTGTTCAGCTATTTGTGTTTTAAAATTTAAAGCGAAAACCAATGAGATCATCTCCCGCAGAAAGTTTGTAAGGATATAATTATAACGAAAGTGGTGAAGCTGGAGAAAGTGAATATGTGTTGAAGATATATAGCCTCAAATCCGCTCTCAGGTATTATGGTTGGCACTGCACACAAGTGCGGGCGTTGAGATCTGGATGACACGCAATCTACCTAATATCAGCGGCAGCATGGTATACCTGACACTGTCAGGTCAAAACAACGCTGCCGCTGCCTCTATTATTCCAGAGAGTCGCAACTAAGGCCACCCTGGTTGATGTCATTGGCACAGAGTCACATTTCTTGTTGGACACGCTGAACGGTGGATCCGAGGGGCTTCTGGAATGTGTCACCTCTTCATCACAGAATGAGGACTGCACAAATGTGTTGGACTATGTTAAGAATCTAAAAGCGGTGAATGACAATGCTGAACTTGGTGTCAAAATGATGAGTGAATTCGCAAATATCATACCAGGGGACTTCGCCATCTCCATCATCAAGGACACTTCACATTTTCTTGCGTCTCCCGTATCAAGGACACTTGGCCATTTCCTGCATCAAAGACACTTCACCCTCTCTGGCCACAAAGACACTTCACTCTTTTTCTCGCATCAATGACATTTCACTGTCGCTGACATCAAAGATACTTCACCCTCTGTCACATCAAGGACACCTGATTTTCTCTCACATCAAGGTCACTCCAGCTTCTGTCGCATCAAGGACACTTTACCCGCTTTCACCTCAACGGCACTTTACTCTCTCACTCGCATTAATAACACTTTGCTCTGACTCGCATAAAGGATACTTCATCCTCCTCTCATCAAAGACACTTCACTCTCTGTTGCAGTAATGACTCTTCAGTCTTTCGCATTGATCACGCTTCACACTCTCTCGCATCAACTGACACTTCACCCTATGTCGCATCAATGACACATCACCCTTTGTCACGCCAAGGACCTTTCACCCTCTGTCTTATCAATGAGACTTCACACTCTCTCGCATCAAGAATATTTCATTCTTTTTTGCTTTAAAGAGCGTCACCCTCTCTCGCATCAAGAACACACTCGTTTTAAGGACACTTCAGACCCTGTCGCATCAAAGACAATTCACCCTCTCTCGTCTCAAGGCCATTCTCCCTGTCTCACATCAAGGACACTTCTCTCTCTCTCTCTCTCTCTCTCTCTCTCTCGCATAAAACAGAATTTCTTATATAAGAACAGCACAAATAAAGGAAACTAAGCACAAAATAAATTTGGGTGAAAAATAAAAATCCGTTGAAAAGAGAAGATTTTTCAACTGAAAATAATCTCTTTTAAAATTTATGATTAAGATTATTTAGTTTAAGAAACAAAATATTGTTTTTTCCTGCTCCGTTTTTCTCCAATTACGATAGTATTACTGTAACTGAAATAGATGGCATAGTTTTAGTATAGATTCTCTGATGATTCACGTGTACCAGTTTTATAAAATAAAGGAAAAAATAAACGACATTCTCACAAAAGATCGTCGTACAAAATGGCAAAGTAAATATGTGGAATAGATGCAATCCCGAGGAAAAGAAAATTAGGATTAAAAGTATGAAAATCTACGAAAAAGATGTTGTGTTACTAAAACAAGTATTAGCTCTGAAATTCACTTTCATAAACAATATTATATGACTATTTTCATATTATTTAAGGCACACTTGTTTATATTTCTTTTTCGTCACCTTATAGCACCATTGATAATATCAAAGTATGTTTTAGTTTTAGAAACGGCTCTAAGTAATGTTGAACTAAATATTACTATTTACAGACCACCAAAACAAACGATAAATCGCAATAAAAGATTCCTCTATTCTCATTCTTTCGTCATCGCCCAAATCTAGACTGAATTATGTCACGATTATAAAGTCAAAAAGAGGAAAAGTCACTTCAATGACCTACGGCGTTTTGTGATAATATGATAAATGGTTATTGCATTGATGGTTTCCCATGGTTCAAATCACTTGCAAGTGCGTTTAAATGGCTAAATAAAGCTTCTACCACTACATGGCGCGACACAGCGCCAAATCCGATGGCAGATTGGAAATTTCCAGGGTGAATAACCATATGTCGCATGGTCATATGGGCTATTTCATGGCTCTAAATGGGTACAATTGAACTCCTTTTAAAAATTGAACTTTACTCCTCTTGAAATAAAAGCGAGGCCTAGACCTGGCGCGTCGCCGCAGGTAAATATGAGTGATTTTTATCCTTATTTCACCTGAAATCTTATTGAGTAACATATGGATGCTTCTATCTTCCATTCGGTAGCATTCAACCTTTCTATCAGGAAGTATCATTATCTCAAGATAATGTAGGGGTTTTTTTTCTACTTGTTTTTTTAATATTGCTAAATTTAGCTTTTTTTTGATTTGGCCTTTTTCTCTTTTTGAAGCGGCTGTGCCCTCGTCGGTGGCAATTAGAGTAGAACCCTAAGAAATATTTGAATCTGCAACCAAAAAATATTAATATTTTGAAGTCTACTTTTCTTAAAAATTTGCTCATTGGTGCTGGCTACAATCTTACGATTTGGGGGAGATTGTGATTTTAATGTAATTTCTTTTAAACAAATAAAAATCCATCTTACATTTTTCTTCTTTTATTCTTTCTCCCATCACTGAAAAGGATACTTTTGTTTTGCACCAATTTCCTTCCTTTAGAAAACGAATCAATTATTAATTTTGGAGGACATGTTTGGTGGGTTTCGCACTAGAAATGGTACCTAAAACTGCGCTTGCGTGGTCATAAGTTGGACATGAGGGTAATATTTTGAGGACCTTATTGTATTTATATGCGTTTTACTGTAAGCTTTTCGTCTGCTCGTCCCCTCTTCCCTGTTGCTCATGAATAACAACTCGTTTCTATATTTAGAGTTTCGACTGTGATCGGTTTCCTTTTGTCTCTCTTAGTATTTCCATCTCCTCCATTCAGGCGGATTCAATTCATTGCTTTTGGTTCTGCGTGTTTGTTTTCTCTTTTGGATAAATTGGCATCCCATTTGTGCTCAGGGAATAATATTCCGTTTCCTACCGTGCAACTACCCTGCTTCGTGATTTGTGTTGGGTCCCCATTCGATGTAGAATCAAATTTTAATTCCTTTTATTTACATATAAGACTTTAAACGCTGCAGCTTCCTCTTACCTTTCTTCCTTTCTGACCCTATCCTAGCCCTCTTCCCCCCAAACTCAGCTCTTGGTCTCTGCCCCCCCACTAATGGGTGATTGTTCTTTCTCTGAAATTCCCCTGAAAATATGGAATAATCTTCCTGCAGCGATACGGTCATCACCCTACCATGGTGTCTTCATGCGTGACTTGAAAGCCCATCTTTTGTCTCTAGCTCTTCCTTACTCAGTAGGCAGGCGCTCGGCTTAGCTCCATGGCATTGAAGAGAGCCAAACAACAATTCTTATTATCATCGGGTGAAGTTTGGACGAACAGAACGCCTATGGTCACGAATGCTTCAGAACGAACTTCTGGATTACGACCATATTTAAACGAGTTTCAAATATTTTCAATCTTTTTTTTTCTCTTAGACTCTTTGTTTCATTATGGGATCGGGATTTAGTGGAAGTTTCTTCAAAAGTTTCTTCAACTTCACGAATGAATTTAATTTATATAAAATTTTCTATGAACTGTTGATCCACATCACTAATTAAGAGAGGTAGAATTTTCAATGGCTGATATCTCCACTTAATTGTAAACTGCTTGAGAACAATGGTTTCCTTGCTCTCTAACCGAACCTTGTGTGTATTTGCTCGTGTATATTTTCATTATACACGGCAGTTTTCTATTTTTCCAACTTTCATGGATTATAAGTATATTAAGCTTTAAAAGGTTTCATTCCCCATCAATTATTTATTACTTGATTTACATATTTTTTTAAATTCGCTTTATTGAGGTATATTGGTCATATCCTTTTGCCTTGCACGAAGAAATATTATTTTTAATTCAAGTTAACAGGACAAGTATTACTTCGAATACTGCGAAGCGAAACCAACTTGCGAAATATGGAAGAATTGGACAGATAGATGGTAGAAAGGGCAGAAAAAGGACAGTCTCCTAAATCCGTTCCTTCTTTATTATGGGACTGAACTAGTGAGCCTTCTTAAATTACCTGGTCCAAGAAAGGTTAGTCACACGAGGGCACTTATCCCTCAGCGCTTGTGGGTGAAAATAAGAACGGGTAGACAGTACCTTGCCCTTGCAGAATCCTTTGGCGAGGCAGGAGAGACAGGCAGTGTGAAAGCAAGACAAGAACTTTGGTCTTCGGTCCATGTCGTTGTACTCTTGCGAGCACCCGGTGCATGTGAGTACTGATCTGAGGGGCGTAGCCAAACCTTCCTTCATGACAGTGCGTTGATCTGAAAGAGGTGAACGAAAGAAGGAATTTAAGACGAATTGCACTTCATATGCTGGGTATAGGGCTACCTGTCGAGTAGAGGGTTTAAATATAAACCAAACTGCCGCTATCTTAAAGGGGTTTCGTTTAGAGAGAGAGGTAAACAGAAGGACTCTAAAATTCCTAGGTAGAGATGCCCATCATACCTTCAGGATCAATACCACAAAGGAAACCAGGGAAGACCAAATGTTTAAGCCCCAGCCGCGCCGTTAAATATGATATTAAAACTGTTAGAAAAATTTGTCTTCATTTATTTTGTCCAGTATAAATTTAAGCATGTAATAATCAACCATTAATGTTGCATTGAGCTCAAATGCCGATATTTCTGGTGATTTCTATCGAATTTCCTTATGTTTATCCAAGCTCTTGCAATTCACTTGCACGAAACTATCAGGATTTCAAAGAGATAGGGCCCCTATTTCAGAATCACCCTCGCCGCATGAGCCATTATGTCATAGTAGGAAAATAGAGAGGGTTTATACCATTGCCCGCCGAGTGAGAGAACGGTTATTTGTAAATATGCCAATTAATGGAGCAAATCGTTTGCTCTTGCATTTTGTTTTCCATTGCCTTGTTGGGTGTTTGGAATTACAACCTGTGTGTTGTTTCAGATCAGAAGTAAATATGAGTCAGCACTTAAATGCAAACAGGGGTTAATAAACACTGGGTCACAAAAAAATATTTGTAAGTCGTCTAAGTTTTTTCAACTGATTTATGACAATTTTTTCCTGCTGAATCCGGAAATGATATTCATCTCCTCTGATTAGGACATGTTTTTGAGCTAACTTGATTTTAAAAAATCTTATCTTAAAACTAAATCAATTACATTTTTGACATTTTAGGTTGAATTTTTTAATACTCCTAATCCGAAATGGAGTTTTAAGATAAAGAAAAACGTTTTATAACACAATTTATGAATTAAATTTTACCCAAAAAAATGATTAATGTACAATGAATAGTAGACTTTAATAAAGGTAAATATATATAAATTGGACATTAGGTCATCATTGTTCAGAATTCAGGGCATGAACTTCCGTTTTTTGCAACTCCTAGAATGTTCAGTGTTAAAGATGTCTATTTTCAGAGTCCAAAAGCAATCAACCAGCATGACTGCATCCCAGCGTCTTTGATACTTGGTCTCCATGTCTTTCATGTCCTGATGGAATATGTTGCCCTGTTTGTTGTTCATTGATCCCAGATTCTCAGGAAACCGATCCAAGTGTGAGAATAAGTAATATATTTTAATGTTCATGTTGTAACAGAGGTTTCTGAAAGCAGTTAATATATTGATGACAAGTGTCTGGCCTTCGTGTTGCCAAGAAAGTTCTTCACGACCAGAAAAAAAAAGCCTCCCACGCTTCCGGTGTAACTTCCTTCATTGAATTTTTAAACTTTGGATCTCATATGAGCTAACAGAGTTGAGGACGATCAAAGATGCCACCTTTAAACTTCTCTATGATAATTCCTGGAAAATCGTGGCACAAGTAGGTGAAGCAGTGACCATCTTTGTCCAGAGCTTAAGTGAAGTGATTGATCAAGCCGATCTTGAGGTGCAGCGGTGGAAAGAGTATCCTGTCTCTGTCCACTAGAGGATGTTTATGACATCCTTGCTCTACAAGGTACCAATTCCTTCCGTACCGGTGAATCTTTCTTTCTGTAGTACTGAGTTCTGCCTCTACTATCCCACATGCACATAAAGCACGGATACGTGGTGAACTCAGAATCTTGTCCCAACAAAAAGTTCGCCATCTTCTGGTCAACATAAATCAACCATTCATACTGATCATAACGAATTTTCTCGAACGCGTGCTTCACCGCTTCATACTTATCCTTCAGTATAGTCGAGTGAGAGAGGAGTACTGAGGAAAACCGTTTGCCGTTGTGTTGCAGAACACATTTCAGCGATCGCTTGCTGCCCTCCTTAAACAGTCTCCAATTTTTAGGTTGATACTGTGACACTCGAACCTGTGCAGAAGCTGGGCAATATCTGTATAGTATACCAAGTCCTTTCTTCAGTTACTCTTGGTGTCTGTTGCTGTAGAAGGTAATGGGAGCACTTTCAGATAAGCTATGACAAATTGAGATCGCAAACTAGATCATTTACGAGTAGCTCCTTTTGCAAAGAATGTGGTGCATCATCGTCAAAAAACACTCCTTTTTTATTCATTTTCTTCAACAATAGAAAAATTTTTGTCACTAACGTCAGGAAGTTCTTCAAAGACAGGTAGTGGAATTTTATTACAATGAGCTAAATGACGATGTGCTGATTGAAGAACCAGATGTTTGAGGCTGCTCTGGTTCGTTCTGTTGATCCCACTCAAATCTATAGCGCAGAAGTAGCAGACCGTTCCATGGTTTGAAGGCTCCCTACCAACCATGGGAATACCAACTTTAGACTTCTCTTCTTTCCCTTGGTCCAAAGACGTAGATACTCGGGCGCAGGACTTACATACCATGTGTGACCCCCAAGCTTTATGCTGGTCACCAAGTTTTATAGAAAAATAAGCATGGTAAGAACGCTTTCTGAAACTTATGACTAGATTCCTGTTAGGAATAACGATGTATTCGCCGCAAATGTATTAGAATAAATCGGGCCTATTTTTGCAAGATCTTCTAGCCAAATCCACTTCATTCATCTGCAAAATATAAATACGAGTTAGTCAGAAATTGCTGCATGTAAACTCGTCATAATTCGTTTATTTAAAGAAATAAGAAAGAGTTTTGAATCTTATAAATAAAAGATATCCGTACATGTAAAATAAAGACCCGTAAAAAACATTATGTGGCGATAAATAAAAAAAGTTGACCTGATTGAGCAAAACCAGTGATTTGGGGATTCAGCTCATCAAAATTGTCCTAAATCAGCTAAAAAAACTAGATAATAAAGCTAATTTTGGCCAGGATAATATGTGAAATGGTATTGGATTTTAAAAAAGAACTTGACATGGTAATTCAAAGTTGGTTGATCAAAAAGGTAAGTAAGTAGCAGAGAAAATCTTTGTGAAGTTATTGAATTGGATTAAACCTTGAGCATCTAAATTACGGTATTTCTCACCAGTAAGCAATCGCACCCTTTAAAGGGGTCGATTAACCAACTCATTTCCTTTTGTATTCGACGCAGGATCAGGCCGGTTATACGTGATATCCGGAGGAGCTACACGTCCTACCGCTCTGAGTGCCAATTAGGGAGGCCCTGGGAAATTAGTTGGTCCGCTTTTCCCTCGCTTACACTCAACTACCTTTTTTATTATTATTAGTTATTATTATTAGCATTATTATTTTATTATCATTTTTATTATCATTCTTCCTCCAGAACACGTATCAGGTAGCTATACGGCACCATCCTTTATGGTCAAAGTTCCAGGATATTTTCTGAATGGTGGGCCGGGTTGGCAAAGTCCATCAACGTTGGACCGGGACCGATTATATGTATAAAAGATCACGTTCTGGAATTTCTGATCTTATGGAGACTCTTAACCTCGCCATTCGTAGGGAAGTCATAGTATCTAATTTCCATGAGACCCCTGTTTTTAATTTTTCAATCTGATCATGGTAACCACTGTAAGCAAGAGTGTGGAAGCGCATGGATATCCGCCTCCAAGCACGGCCACGTCCTCCCTAGAATGAGAGAATTCGAGACACCCCTTTGACCAAAGACCTCAGTGTGACGAAGAATATCTCGAATGGGATCTGTGATGCGTTGGGATGAGAGGAGGAATGCCCACACGAAGGCCCCTTCCGAGATGTACATGGTCCCGGTGGTATCCCAGCCTCAGACGGTAAGATCCTCCATGGAATTGAACCTGGGTTCGGTGCTTGTTTTGCACCAAGCCCGAGTCCGATCCTGTGCAAGCTTCTCCTCATACAGCATGGGCTTCTGAGGATTCACAAAGAGAGGAGAGACCTCCTCACTCGGCTGGTGCCCCTCTGACAGCCAAGACCTTCTCCATCTCGTAAAACAATCTTGCTGAGGCGGTCGAAACGAGCTTCATCCCCCCCCCCCCCTTCCCACATTAAATGAACTAAGTAAGAAGAGGACTAAAGGTTTTTCGATCTACGCGTAGGCTGCGAGGACGTACGGGTTCGTTGCCGTTTCGGCAAGCGACGAGGCCAAGGTTGGCATATCCGGCCCGTAACACAACCAAACTCGCAAATGCGCTGAGGGAAGCCTCGATTACTTTGGGGCTCCTCTTTGAGAGCGTACATGGCCTTTTCGAGCCCACTGGCTTCAAACGCTTTATGGTTATTTGTGCTACTGATGGCCTCAGTTTGGCTAAGGGCAACATGATCCATCAGAGGAGGGCATTAGTTAGCTTCATTGGTAGAAAACTTAAGGTGACCCATTTCTAATACAGGAGCCTTCGAAGAATGCGTCTGATCTCTCCAAAGTGACAACCATTAGTGCCCTTGGGTAACTTAATGAAACGCTGGTGAGTGTAACGCAACACTCATCACCTTAGAGCTGGCCGATAATTTACTGGTCAAAGTTGTACGTGGGATGACAAACCTGGGAGATACATCGAGACCTACGACCACACTCTTCGTCACCTTCGATTGTAATAGGCTCCATGAGTTGTTGCGTGTCGGTTTGCATCGCTAGCGCATGAAAGCATTCGTGAGACTACCGTGGAGGTGGTACTAATGCCATCGTTTTGGTAAAACAGATCATTCCTGTAGTCGTGCAAAGTCAGTGTTAACCGGAGTCTGTGTAAGTTGCTCCAATGCCGCACACGATAAGTCCCTATCCTGTAAGGCCAAGTGTGTTACTTTCGGAGAGACGCATCTCGCATCTTCCAAGCAATGTGGTGCGTATTTCCTGGAGAATAAAATCCTGGCCGTTCAGGCTACGGATCTTCTCTGATTTCGCGAGGCTAAGGGCTTAGTCCTAGTGCGCCAGGCATTGCCCGGGACGTCTTATGCCTCAAATTTTAAGAAGACACCCTCTGCTCTTGGCTGCTCCAGGCCGACGAGCACGGTTGTTTCCGCGCCCTGTAGGAACCCTTCTACTAATTCTACTCACTTTGACCGCTCCCCTCTAAGAGCAGGCGGACTAAAAGGCTTACTTCCACCTTTGGCTAGAACTAGGGCTTTCCCCTCTCTCAGTGTGACCGTTTACCGTAAGGCGAAACGGCAGCGTGCCTCCACCGAGTCGTTAGACTGCCAGGAGGGAAGACCCCTGAAGGTGGTCATGAGGCCGTCTTCGCTGGTTCCTAAATCAGCCCCTCGAAAAGAGGACAGCACCAAGGGAACTTCGACTCCTACGCTCAAACGAAAGGAATGGTTGGGTTACTCAGAGACGGTGAATCATCCAAAAGAGGGACCCCCGCCTCCGAAGCCGCCCCGCCCGCATAAGGTTTCGAGGCGGAGGAGGAAAAATACTCTCATGGCGAGCTCCCCAACCTCTCCTAATAAGTTCTATAAGGCTACAGCTCCTTCAGCGCCATGTTATGCAAACAATGCCCGCGATTCTGGCTCTGAGAAGCGTACGGCCATTACCGTGAGGGTGTTCTATTCGAATAAAGCCCCTGCATCTCCTCCGATCTATGCTTGGGGGAGTGAATGTTCTTTTAATAGAATTGCCGTGGACTCCAGGCCAACTGGAAAGAGCTGCGGATGCTCGTCTCTTTTTGTTCCTAGTTAGCAATCATTTTGCATAAGAGCATGCTAGGCACGTGCCCACTGCCCACCCTCCCTGGGTATTAGTGTTTCGCTACCCTGCCACTACGGGATGGGATCCTGGCAGGAGGGTGTGCCATTTACACTCCGTAATATGTCTGCGTTCTTCTCTGCTTTATATACCTCGTTTCAGGCAGTGGCTGTGCATCTTCACCTGGATAGGAGGTATACTGTTATTTCTGCATATATTTTGCCTTCATCTGACTTCGACGCGGGAGACTTCCGACCCACCGTGGCACGGTTACCTAGGCACTTTATACAAATCGGGGATTTAAACGGTGTATATCTCCTATGAGGAGACTACTCAATCAATCCAAGGGGTCAGGTCCTTGATGACCTAATCGACGAGATGGAGATGGGTGTCATAACTGTAGATGATTTTACGCATCACTGGCCGAGAACCGCTTCATTTTCCTGTCTTGATCTATCCTTATGCTCTCCTGATGCACAGCATGATTTCGAGTTGGGATTGAGGGATAGTAGATGAGTTCAATGGTAGTGATCATTTTTCCATTCAAATATCATTTTATGGGCCGTTGCCACATCAGAGATGCCCTCGTTGGGGCTAGTGCAGGCTCGGTGATCCGCATTTAAAGATATGGATGATTTCAATTCCCCGGTCGAGGAGGATAGGTGGGTGGATCAGGTTGTTGATTTCTTCTCCGGGAACCTCAACGCCGTGGCCTGGATACTATTCTTTGACGTTCGGGCCGTTTTTCTTATGACTACCGCTTCCGTTGTGGCCAGCTGAGTGTGAGGCGGCCCTCAAACAGAAACGTTAGGCCTTCATGTGTTATAAGCTCCGCCTGAACGATTTCACTGTCGGTGGATTTCGTCAAGCTAGGGTCAGGTTTCTGTAAGTTTGAAGCATACTCTGCCTGGCGGGCAGACATGTCTTCTCTTAATGGGAAGATCCCTCTAGCCGGGGTTTGAAAGTTAGTCAAAAGGATTCGAGGCAAGTTCTCGCAGGACCCCCCTCCCGTTCTCCAGGAGAATGGGACCGCAATCTCAGGCCCCGCGTCCGTGGCGGAATCTTTCGCGACTGCTTTCTCCGCATTCTCTAGCCGTGATGCTGCTCCGCCAGCATTCAATGCACGTCGTGATGTCGTGGAAGGCCGCCGGCTGGACTTTACCTCCAGAGGGGAAGAACCCTTCACCGACAGCAGGTTTACTGTGAGTGAGTTGCGCTCCGCTCTTACTTCGTGCGCGGACACCGCTCATGGTCCCTACGATGTCCCGTACTCCATGCTTTGCCACCTGGGTGAGCGAGGCATGGCCTTTCTGTTAGATTTGTTCAACAGGATCTGATTGGAGGGTCTCCTCCCAGATTCCTAGCGAATTGCTACTGTGCTCGCCTTTCGCAAACCAGGAAGAGATCACTCTACTCCGGCCCGTTTCCGCATAATCTCTCTAACCTCTTGCGTGTGCAAGTTGATGGAGAAATTGGTAAATATTAGATTAGCCTTTTTCCTGAACATCAGAGACCATCTGTCTTCTGCACAGTGCGGCTTCTGCAAGTTCCACTCCACGTCGGATGCTCTGCTCCGACTAGAAAATGCCGTCTGCGAGGCCTCCCTTCGTAGACAGCACTACGCCACGGTGTTTTTAGATCTGGGGAAGGCCTATGATACCGCACAGCGATACGGTATCATGGAGACTCTCCAAACGTTAGGGGCGAAGAAAGCATCCCGATCTTTATATATTGATTTTTTTCAGATCGTCGATTCTGCGTACGGGTGGAGAGAGCCTTCTCCGGCCCAATGGAACAGGAAGAGTGGGTCCCGCATGGAAGTGTCTTCAGTTTCATAGCCTTTGCCCTGAGCATTGACGGCATCACCTCAGTGCTGCAAGAACATATTCTCGTTACGATCTATGTAGATGACCTATCGATCTCTTTAGATGAGGCCTTGAGCCAACTCTGGCTCGTCGACTCCAACAGGCATTAAACCGCACCTCCGGTATGCCAAAGCGCGCAGGTTTCGGTTTTTATTTAGCAAAACAAATGTTGTGCAATGCTGCTGCCAACCAGGGCTTCATCCCGACTCTGACTTCTTCCTAAACATGGTGCGCCTGGATGTGCTTGATTCGCACCGTTTCCTTGGTCTTGTTTTCCACCGAACCTCAACTTTGCAGGCTCATATTCGCAGCCATAGGGTCTCTTGTACCCCCTGCCATGGACAGTATTCGTTCCATGACGTTCAACTCTTGGCTGCTGATAGGAATACTGCCTTGTTTTTCTAATGACCCTTTGTTCGGTCGAGGCTTGAATACGGATGCTAGTTTTTTCATCCGCATCCGAGCGTGTATTAAAGAAGATGGACTCAATCCACCACACTGGTCTCCACCTGGCGACCGGTGCCTTCCCCACGTCCCCCATTGAGAGCCTACTGGTCGATAGTGGGAGAGATGCCTCTCGGTCTACGCCGTGTGCAGTGTATTATGCGCCTGTACGCGCGAACCCGGCAACTCCCTCGGTCGCCGACGGCTCTCACTTCATTCGCAACTGATCTCGACGTTGCCTATTCCGCCGAGAGGAGTCAATAATACCCTAAGCTTTTGGGGTTTAGGGCTATAAAACTCTTTTGAGTGTTCGGTGTAGGTCACGGGAGAGTAACGCCTCTAGTTGTTCACACACTGCCACCCTGGAGGGTACCAAATTTGACTATTTATCGCCATGCCTCTGCTCTCAAATCTTTTACACTACCAGAAGTAATGCGTTCGGCCAATTTGGATCACACCTCGTGTCACGCTGGATCCGTGCCAATGTATACTGATGGTTTCAGGTCCAATGAGAAGGTTGGTTCCCACGCTGTAGACCTATGTCTATTTTTATCATCCAATTTTAGCCTCACACATATTGCGTCAGCAAGGAGGTAGGGGAGAGGGAGTGTCTGAAACTCTTAACACCTGGTAAGTGAACGAGCGGTTTGCTCTCTCGATGAATTATTCCCTGCCCCTGTAGTCTCATACTAGGTTAAGATTGCCTGGGCTTTATATCTTCAGGCAGTTTGCATCGCAATTTGATGAAGCGCTAGCTTTCATCTTATAGCGACGACTGCATTGTGTCTCAGATTGTTTGGCCTATTCTTGTTTAATGTCCCAGTCTGGATGATCTTCACGCACTTTACTTGTCCCCGTATCGGGACGAGCGGGGTCGGTAACGCTTGTCCTTTTTACTTGGGACGGATTTGGAGGAGGCTGGTCTTCTCTCTTTTATTTGACTCTCTTTGTTGTAGGTCGCATGTTCTTGCGCTAGGGGGAGGCGGGCTTTCGCTCTACGCCGGAGTGTGTTTCCTTCAACTTGTTGATCTTTTGCTTATTTTGTTGTGATTTTGCTTGTTTCCTTGCTTTGTTTTGTTATGTTTATGTTTTGTATCTTTGTTATTTATTTTTTGTTTTTTTGTTAATCTAACCTAGTATTTGGCTGGAGCATGATTACGGCGACTTTTGCCCTAGTAGTCAGTCACCAGATGGGCTAACTAAAACGGAAGAACGGAGATAGAGCCTCCTACTCTCGTTGTGGAAAGACCTATTTATACCTGCCCTGCAATGCCATTCACTTCTATCATTGTTCTCCAATTCCTGTAAACCGAGACTAACACAAAAAGATTAGTTCAACGGTGGCCAAACAGCGGGTCTCGAACCTCCCATATGTCGCTGCCGAGAAAATGTTTAAATATTGATTTTATTTTCTAGTTTTCCTAAAACAGTTATAATATGATGTATATCATATTTATACTTTATTAATTGCTTTTAATTTAATGAAGATATATTACATCATTTTATTTTAGAACTATATCATTTATAATCTATTTTTTTAATTTATTGAATCTAAAAAAGACGTGCATCTTCCTATCAAACAAATTGGCCACTCGTGTCATAGTCATTTTTCGATCCTCCAATTGGAGTTGCTTTCCTTGACGGACGATCATTCAAGTCGACGTTTCAACTCAATTATCTTCTGCCGTCGTCATTTATTGATTCAGCCGAAACCGATGCCTCAGCGAAGTTAGAAGAGTTTTTACCCTCTTTCTATTTGTACGTTACCATTATCAAGGTTTCTAAAAGAAGCGCTGGAATCCCTGAAGATCTATCCCAGGCTAATCGCAATTCGTTCATTTTCGCCTGTGCATTATCTTCCAGCCTCGAAGTATGTCTGTTTTATCTTCCGGCGTCGACCTATTTCTTATTTATCTTCGGGTGTCGATTTAAGTCTGTTTTATCTTCCGGTTTTGAGGAATGTCTGTTTTATCTTCCGGCGCCGACTTATGTCTGATTTATCTTCGGGCGTCGATTTTAAGTCTGTTTTATCTTCCGGCGTCGATTTAAATCTGTTTTTATCTTCCGGTGTCAATTTATGTCTGTTTTATCTTCCGGTTATGTGCTATGTCTGTTTTCTTCCAGCGTCGACCTATGTCTGTTTTATCTTTCGGCATCGACCTACGAGTATGTCTCTTTTATCTGCCGGCGTCGAACTTTGTCCGTTTTATCTTTCGGTGTCGAACTATATCTGCTTTATCATCCGTTGTCGACCTATGTCTCCTTTATCTTTCGGCGTCGATCTATGTCTCTTTTATCTGCCGGCGTCGAATTATGTCTGTTTTATCATCCGATGTCGACCTATGTCTCTTTTATCTTTCGGCGTCGATCTATGTCTCTTTTATCTCTTGGCGTCGACCTATGTCTGTTTTATCTTCCGGTGTTGATCTGTCTCTTTTATCTGTCAGCGTTGACCTATGTGTGTTTTCTTCCGGCGTCGACCTATGTCTATTTTTATTTTAGCCTCACACATATTGCGTCATCAAGGAGGTAGGGGAGAGGGAGTGTCTGAGACTCTTAACACCTGGTAAGTGAACGAGCGGTTTGCTCTCTCGATGAACTATTCCCTGCCCCTGTAGTCTTATACTAGGTTGAGATTGCCTGGGCTTATATCTTCTAGCATTTCAATTTTCCCCTTTTAGGACGCTTTCTTTCCAAGCCTTTTTCTCACCTATTTTCTTGGCCAACTGAAAAATTTCATGCTAGTCACGGCTGACTATAATTTGTCCATTCATCCAAGGTCGGGGTTTGGATGGGGCAGAGGTCACCCCTTCCTCTTGGTTTTGGGTTAGAGTGGTATGTTTTAACGTGCCTACATCCTTTCCCCCCTTTTCTTCTCCTGCCCTCCGCAAACTTTGTTTTCTTCATCTATTCTTTTACGCACCCGCAAGGGCCTGTCAAGTGCATTATGGTCAGCTTTTCTGCAGCAGATATCTGGAAGATTGTGTGCCTTCCATGCCCCAACACTCGCAGTTTACCTCCTTCTCCGAGTGTCTGCAAGAAGATATTCAGCTATTTGTTTTCGACACATTTTCACTTCCTCCACTTCACTACTTCATTTACAAATCATGCCTTACAAATTTTCAGCGGGATATTCCCTCGTTGGTGTGCGTTCTAAATTTAAAGAAAAAATCACATGTACTGTATACTCCCAAACCTATGTAGCAGGGAGCCACATTAACACTTACGATTGTGAGAGATTTCCTGCGTCCGAGCGTGTGGCCGTTGGTATTGCTACTATTGCCATCCTTTCGGCCACAAGAATCTTTCCTGTACAAGGCGCTTCCTCGAAGCCTATGTACTTTGCTCCGAAGCCGTACACGATAGGTCCTAATCGTCTATAGCCAAGTGTTAATGGCAATCGTGGCCGTTCAGGCTGCGGATGGTCTCTCATTTCGCGAGGCCATAGACGTCGACCTGGCGCGCCGGGCGCTGCCTGGAACATATTATGCCGCAACATTAAAAAGGGAACCCCCTGCTGCTGGCCCCTCCAGGCTTACAAACATGGATGCTTCCGCGCCCATTTGGAAACCTTCATCGGGTTATACGAACATTGGCTAGTCGCCCTGGTAGAGCCGGTGGCACAAAGAGTACACACACAGCCTCAGCTAAAAATTGTTCCTCGTCCCCCGCGTGATCGCTTACTATACGGCGAAACGGCCGCGTGCATACACCAAGTTGTTAGACTTACAGGAAGCAAACGCGCCAAAGTAGGTCGTAAGGCCGTCTTCGGGATTACAAAAACTGTCCCCAGAGAGGAGGACAGGATCAAAGGAGCTGTGGCTCCTACGCCCCCATAAAAGGGTGGACCGAGCAGCTCAGAGACGCAGTGCCTCCAAAATAAGGACCCCTTTTCCCGTAAACGCCTACTCGCCAAAGTATTTAAAGCGGAGGGAGGAAAAGACTCGCATAATAAGCCCAACCTCACCCGATAAGTTCTCGAAGGCGACAACGTCTTGTCTGTCCACCAGCGACTGATTTCCGGAATGAGAAGAGTACTTCTATTGCAATGAAGGACATCACTTCGAAGAGAACTCCACATCTCCTCAGAGCTAGGCCTGGGGAAAAACTTCTTCAATGGGATTGTCATGGACCAACATGAAGGGGTTACGGAGGTTCGTCTATTCTCATTTTTCTGCATGATACATGCCGGACGTGTGCCCCCTGCCCACTCTCCCGTACTATAGGAGTTTTGCTACATCACTACCACGGGAGAAGGGCCTGTCGGCTTTTCAGGAAATTACTCATTTCTCTATCCAAGTCTAGGAATTTAATTGTGTGGTTGAGGTCATTGAGTATTTCTTCGGGACTCTAATTTTCATGGGCCTACTTACTATTCCTAGAATGGCTGGTCTTTTTTCATGACGTCTGCTTCTTTGGTGGTCGGCAGAGTGTGATACGATGTTCATACAGAAACGATATGCCTACATGTGCTATAAGCGACGCTCGAACGATTTCACCTAGGTGAAGTTAGTTGAGCTAGAGTTAAGTTCCGGGTTTTCAAAACATGCACACATTTTTTTTCTACCGTCATACTCGTCTTTGTTTAAGGGCAAGACCAGACTTGCAAAGGTGTGGGAGCGAGTCAAAGAGTTTCCGGGCAAGATCTCGCAGGACTCTCCGGCCTCCCATTCTCGAAGAGAATGGGAACGCAATTTGTACCTCGGGTCTGTGGCAGAGTATCGTTTGCGACCACTTTCTTCACATTCTCTAGCCGAGATGCTTATTTTTCAGCATTCAGTAAACATCGTGATCTCTCTGAAGAAAGCCTACTGAACATTACCTCCAACGGAAGAGAACCCTTCAACGAGAGGCTTACGTTTAGTGAGTTGCGTTCCGTTCTCACTTCATGCGCGAACACTGACTCTGGTCCGGACGATGTCCCGTATGTCATGATTCTACACTTAGGTTAGAATGGCATGGCCTTTCTGCTAGATTTGTTCAACAGGACCTAGACATAGTGTACCCTCCCAGAATCAGGGTGAATGTCTACTGTGTTCGTTTTTCGCAAACTTGGTGCGAGATTACTCTTCTCGCTCGGTTTCCACCCAATTTCTCTAAGCTCCCGCGTGTAAAGGTAGATGGAGAAATTGGCAAATGTTTGTTAGATTAGTATTTTTTCTGGAAAATTGAGGCCACCTGTTTTCTCTAAAGTGCGGGTTTCGCAAGTTCCACTCCATGTCAGATGAACTGTTCAGACTGGAATATGATATCTGCAAGGCCTTCCGTCGTAGATAGCACTGTTTTACGATGTTTTTTTCAATCTGGAGAAGTCCTATAATACTGCGTTACTGATACTCCATACGATGAGGATAAAAGGACGCATCTCCATTTTTATTCCGCTTACAGGTGGGGAGAGCTCTATCCTGCCCAAGGAGCAGGAGGAGGACGTTTTGCAAGGTATCACCATGGCGCTGCCAGAATATATTCTCGCTACGCTCTACGTAGAAGTGATTTCGTTCTTTTTTGGTGTAGCCCAGATGTCAACTCTGGAGCATCGACTATAACATGCATTGAATCACACTTCTCGCTATGCTGAAGCATACAGGTTTCACTTTTACTTAGTGATGAATAAGGTGGTTGACATTTGCCGCCACTCACGACTCAACTCCAACAAAGACTTGTTTCTAAACGGAGTTTTTCTGGAAGGGGGGATTCATAGTGTTTCCTTGGTCTTGTTTTCAACCAAAACATAACCTTGGATGCCAACATTCAAGGGTTAGAGTCTCTTGTAGACACTCCATAGACATTCTTCTTTCCGTGACGTTCAGTCCCTGGGTTGCTTATATGCCTTCTGCCTTACTTTTCTACCGATCATTTGTTTGCTTAGAGCTTGACTACAGATGCGACTTTTACACATACGCAGCCGAGCGTGTATTGGGAAAGGTTGTCTTGATCCACCACACTGGTCTTCGTCTGGCAAGCAGTACATACATTCAGTAGTTCCCCATTGTGAGCCTATTTATCGATCCCAAGGAGATGACGCATGCTCTGTACAATAAACAGTGTATTATGCGTTTGTACGCGCGGCCCCCAGCACCTTCCCCATTCCTCAACGGCTCTCATTGAATCTGCAGCCGAGCTCGTTAGTGCCTATGCCACCGAGAGATGCCACTTATACCTTAAGCCCTCGGTCTTTCAAGCTAGGAAACTCTTTCGAGTGCTCCTTGTAGCTACCACCTTTGACCATTTTTCGTGCTCAATGGGGGACTGCTCCTTCTCAATCTGCGCCCCTAAGTTGTGGAATGCTGTTCCTGCTGAAATCAGGTCTTCTCCCTCTCTTACCACATTTAAGCGTCTCCTGAAAACGCATCTTTTCAGTATTGCCTTCTCCCCCCTCTTGAATTTCCATTGAATTTCCATTCTTATCTCAGCACAACGTGCGCTCTGGGAAGGCCTCAGGCCTTAAAGAGCGCATTACAAAAGACTTATTATTATTATTATTATTTAGCGACTCATAAAGCGCTCTGACTGGTCTCGGACATTTGAATCTCACCAGCTTCTCGTTCGTGGTATCAGTAATGCAACGGTTACCACAAGCCGGATTGATTTTGAGAATATCTTCTGTTGAGTTCTTGGACTTGTGGAGATAGCGGAGAATGTGATGCCGATGAGGGCTGCAAAGAGTTCGGGAGAACTGAGCAATCAGAGCATCATTTTGCTTTTCTTTACACTGAATACTCAGCAGGAATCAGGTTAACCCTCTTGGGTGGCTGGCAAAGAATATTGGAGACTGATGAGAGGAACTTAAAGCAGCTATGTCTAAGAAAGTTATCATGCCTCTCTCTCTCTCCCTCTCCCTTTCTCTCTCTCTCTCTCTCCCTTTCTCTCTCTCTCTTTCTCTTTCTCTTTCAACTTGACCAATTGAGAGGCTGTCAAGCGCTCCCAATCTGAAGTCAATAAAATTCTTTCAACCTATGACAAACAGGTGAATCAACCTGTAGAGTCTACCAAACATTTTCAATGTTTGTTAGACATTCTCAGAGAGGTTTAAAGCATCCACACTAACACTAAATACTAATTAAAACTTGCCCAAATGTTTTTTATATTGATAGTTTAATCGATGTAATCAAATAGAAATTTATTTCCGCTGTCGTTCAGATCATTTCATACACTTCAATTTGTATAGTAAATTGCTTATCTGCTGATAAGTTTAGGTTTGGTTATCGAAAATTGCGCAACCTTTACCCATAAATAAGTGATACCTGTAGATTTGCATACACAAATTTTGGATACCTTGGATTTTACCTGAAAAAAGTTATTGAAGATGGTACGAGTATTCTTAAAAAACTATATTTCAATGTACCTTTGGTGTTTAGAAATTTCCATTCCTTATAAGTATGTTCGTATATTTTTTATCACCTAAATAACGATCTATATAAAATCCTTAACTAACTAATATAAACCTTTGAAAATAATACAGGTGTTTATTGAAACGTGCCAGGCCAAAATATATATTTTGTTTAGCTAAATAAACTAGTTTCCTGCCCTCGCTTGCTATTCCTCTCTCTCTGCAACCACCTTGCCGTCGGTGAGAGAGCTTGCGTGATCTGCTTGAGCTAGGCTAGCTAAGCTGGGGGACTTTTAGTCCGGTAGGGTCACCCATGCCAGTAAGGTAGCTGTAGTAGGATCCAGACTTAGTGTTGTCAAACCTCTCTATCACTTCTTTGATGCGTCTCCTTGCATCCCCCTACCAACCTCTTCGATTCTGTTAGTACTAAGTTTCACCAACTCTCTTCAACTGTCAAAAAAACAAAAAAAAACAATAACAAAAAACAAATATTCATCTCTATTACAATAAGTTGTTTATTAATAAGGGCCTCACCAGCTCCTTTATGCCGCGTGAGAAGAGAGGCTTCGGGGCCTCTTTAAATAACGCCTTGGAGCACTCACAGGTTTCAAGAGACTGAGATTGAAGGGATCTCAGGCGTTTGGGGTACGATTAATGGAGAAATGCTAGGTACCCCCTAGAAGCTTTCTCCTAACGTGTAAATGCCTGACCAGCTACCTGTGACAGCTACTTGGTGAATTAAGGCTCAACTGCTCTTTGGTGAGAGAGCTTTTGTGCCTTGCTGGTTGCCAGATCAGCTAAAGATCTCGGATGAAGTCGTGGGCACTTAGCTTTACTATTTGCCTTAAGTCTGGCCGTTTTTAGTTGATTAGTAGAGCTTAGTAGAAAGACAGTTACGCCTCAAGTACCCCTGTCGAAAAATCAGAGAACCAGTTCACTGGGGCTCTCGTCCTGCTCAGTTGGGAGCTGCGGCACGATTGGGGAAGGTCCAGCTAAGGGGAGACCTTAGGGTTGGTGTGCTTGGTCAAAGGGTTTCTGTTCACCGAACGACCGAAAACCTCCTGGAAATAGGCGGATGTGATGAGTGCGAGAGAAAATCACAACCCCAAAAAAACTTTTTCAATGCGTATGGTCCGAGAGTTTTGTAAAATGGCGAAGAAAAATGGGCCTCCGTTTCGCAAGCTAACCTGCAAAATATGCAAAGTCTACAGATGGAGTGAAGACTTCGGGGGCAGGAGTTGCAAGGAGCTCACAGACGCCGTTAGGCTCTGTGACTTCTGCGAACTTGAGAAGCGCCTGGGCGAGAGCATCGCTCAACTGAGGAGGAGAACTCCCTCCTTAAAAGGGAAGTTCAACTCTTAAAAACAAAGAGATGCAGATGCTCAGGCAAGAAGGCCTCCGACGTCCAACAGCCGATTTCTTCTGCTGAAGGGCTTCCTCAACGAGCCAAAAAGAAGAAAAGAAAGAAGAAAGAAGAGAAAGTAGAAATAGAAGAAGAGAAAGTAGAAGGAGAAGAAGAGAAAGTAGAAAGAGAAGAAAAGAAAGTAGAAACAGAGGACGAGAAAGTAGAAGCAGAAAAAGAGAAACGGGAAACAAAAGAAGAGAAAACAAAGAAGGACAAGAAAAAGAAGAAAAAAAAGAAGAAGAAGAAGAAGAAGAAGAAGAAGAAGAAGAAGAAGAAGAAGAAGAGGAATAAGAAGAAGGAGAAGAAGAAGAATAAGAAGAAGAAAAATGTAGAGATACAAGAGGAAAGCGGCAAGTCGCTTCCAAAAATAAAGCCTTAGTCGTCTGCAGACAAATGTGCAAGAGTCACCCTTATTAGGGATTCTCAAGCACGGGGTCTCCAGTCCCTGCTAGCGGCCCGCCTTCACACTAGTGTGAATGTAAACTGCCTGCCAGGATGTGGTAACTACCACATCAGAGTAGATGTTTAGAAATCACAGATTTCTGAGAGCTCAGTCTTTGCTCTGATGGTCAGTGGAAACGACCTCTACCTGAGAGGAGGTAGGGTAGGCCCTACAGATAAAATCCTCCAGTGGTCATGGATGCCGTGGACGACTGTGGGCTGAAAACCCGCAAGCGTGTGGTAGTGGGATGCTCCCGAGGAGAGGTCCAACACGGACCGTTCACTCGATGAATGTCTCTTTAAACCGGCGCCTGGCAGATTTGCGTACGGCAGAGGGGGTCTTTTTTGTGGACCCGTACCGCACCTTTTATGGTAGAAATGATCTCTACCAAAGGGATGGAGTACATCTTTCCTTTAAAGGAAAGGCCTTTCTGTCGAACATCATCCAGGATGTTGTAGAGAGGACCCAAAGGAGTATCCGGCCCAGAGTGAGGGCGGACGTACGCCAGTATGCCCGTGTCACTCCAGGAACGACCTTCTCAGAGGTCACAAAGAGGGGTGCATCGCCAACAAACAAGCTGGGAAACGGAAGAGCATAGGGAGTCCTATAGTCGGGGACTCCCTGAAAGTTCTTCTGTTGAATGCGAGGTCAATCAGGAACAAGTTTCCTGAGCTCCGTGGCCTCGCAGCGACGGAAGAACCCGAAATGGTAGCCATAACAGAATCGTGGATAAAAACCTCAAACCGAGACTTTGAACGCAAATTCACGGTTCCTGGCTACCAACTCTTCCACAAAGATAGGTCAGACAGAGAGGGTGGCGGTGTAATGTTGTATGTCAAGGATACAATCAAATCTACGAACTCCAACATTATATCCGATAACGAGCTCCTAGGCGTTGACCTAGAGATAGGTCCTATCAGATACAGGACCCTGGTGCTTTACAGACCCCCTTCCCAACCCGTTGAAAAGGACAGGGAACTGTACCAGCTGCTGGGCGAGCTTGTTCGAGGCAGAGTGTGCATCGTTATGGGCGACTTCAACAGACAAGTTGACTGGGAAACCAGAGCAGCCTGTGGCGAGAGCGCGCTATTCCTGGAGTTCGCCAACAACGAGTTCCTCACTCAATGGGTCAGAGAACCGACGAGAGGAGACAATATCCTCGACTTGGTCTTCACCTCTGAGGATTATATCGTTGAGGATGTCTCTGTAGGCGAAGAGCTCGGTGGCAGTGATCACCAGCTAGTTAGATTTAGCGTCAAGATCCCGAAGGTAAGGTCTGTTGCCAGTCAATCAAGGAATCTTGACTTGAGAAGAGCAGACTTTGCAAGCCTTTGTGCTGGGTTGAATGATGTAAGGCTAGCGGTATGCGAAGAGGTTAAGGATTCGTGGAACAATTTCAAAAATAAGTTCATGAGTCTTCAATCAAGTTGCATCCCTCTGAAATGCCTCCGTCGGTCTTGTGTTAAACCAAAGTGGTTTAATCGAGAAATCGGCCAACTGCTTAGGGAGAAGAGAAATGCGGACTGGCGATCGAAGATCTCAGGTGCCTTTGACGAGTACCGGATGCTAGCCAGGAGAGTGAAGTCCAGCATAAGGGCGGCTAAGCGAACTGAGGAACTCCGAGTGGCGAGACTCTGCAAGGAGAATCCCAAGGAGTTCTTCGGCTATGTAAATATCCGTAAACCAATCCATCGTAGGATTGGGCCCTTAGTGGACGAGGAGGGTGCACTAACTCACTCAGATGCAGGAAATGCTAACCTGCTCAATGACTACTTCTCTTCAGTGTTTACTAAAGAGTGTGGTCCCATCCCCCAGCCCACGGATTCCTACTCGGGAAAAAAGCTGGAGGCAATGGACTTCACCGAAGGAGAAATAAAGAAAAAGATCGCTGACCTAAAGACGAAAAGTTCCCTGGACCGGACATGTTTCTACCTAAAGTGTTGAAGGAAGCGTGCGATGAAGTATCACGACATCTGTGCGCTATCTTTAACATGTCAATCCGGACCGGATGCGTTCCTAGAGGCTGGCGTGAGGCGGAGGTGACACTCCGATCTTCAAGAAAGGAGACCCCAGACATCCGTCAAACTACCGACCTATCAGTCTGACTTCTATAGTCGGTAAACTCTTGGAAAGCATCATGGTGGACAAGATGACGTCGTATTTAGAGTCAAACCTGCTACTGAGGAGTTCCCAGTACGGCTTCCGAAGGTAACGGTCATTCCTGACGAACCTTGTGGGATTCTTCCACTTCGTCTTCAATGAGCAGGATCGTGGCAAGGCAGTGGATGTGGTGTACTTAGACTTTCAAAAAGCCTTTGATAAGGTACTACACCTCCGCCTTCTCCGGAAAGTGCGAGCGCTGGGTATAGACGGAAAAGTAGCCGGCTGGATCGAGAACTGGCTAAGTGGCAGACGGCAACGGGTGGTGGTGAATGGACAGGCTTCTGAGTGGGTGACCGTTACTAGCGGGTCGCCTCGAGATTCTGTCCTCGGACCATTAATATTCATCATCTACGTCAACGTCATGGCCGGTGACATGGTTGCCAAAATTTCCAAATTTGCCGACGATACCAAGCTTGGTATGAACGTTGCAAAGGATGGAAATACTGCCCGCCTGCAAGAAGATCTTGGGAAGATTGGGGAGTGGTCGGACACGTGGCAAATACCTTTTAATTTGGGGAAATGCAAAGTAATGCATATCGGCCACAGAAACCCCCAATCTCAGTATATCCTTAAGGGCATTGCTCTTGAATAGAGTGACACTGAGAAGGACTTGGGTGTAACTATCACTAGCCACCTCAAGTTCTCGAAACAGTGCATCGAGGCAGAGAAGAAAGCCCAAAGGATGTTAGGCTACATAGAGCGCCAGTTTGGATACCGTAACAAGGAGATAGTACTTTGTCTGTACAACTCCCTCGTTCGGCTGCACCTGGAGTATGCCGTACAATTTTGGAGTCCTTCGTTTCGAAAAGACATCACAAGGTTGGAACGCGTACAAGCCAGGGCAACCAAGCTGATTTCCTTTATCCGACATAAAAGTTATGAGGATAGACTAAGGGAATTAGATCTGTTCTCGCTGGAAACCCGTAGACTGCGTGGTCAGCTCATCGAAGTTTTCAAAATACTTCGAGGGTTCGATAATGTTGACTACCGGGATATTTCCACACTGAGTGAGAACAGAATGCGCAATCAAGGCTTCAAACTTGAACTGAAGCGTTACAACCGCAATCTGTGTGGAAATTTTTTCACTTACAGTATCTGCGGTAAGTGGAAGGCACTTCCAGTGGAAGTTGTCAACAGGGAATATGTTGACCAGTTCAAGTCAAGACTAGACAAAGTCTTGAAAAGTGGCCGTTTAGGGACGCAAAACAATTAAGCAGCCATGTGCCCGCTCGATTGCTAGTCCAAAGGTACCCTCTTTGAATGGACCGTAAGGTCTCCTAGGGTACTTCCTTTCCTTGTTACTCCTTGTTACTATATTAATGATTTTTTGGAGAACTTATCCACGGATTATCGAAAGACCATAATCGAAATATAAGATAAATCAAGACACTCGAAAAGGAAATAATTAACACTAAACTCGTAGTAGTATTTAATAAAAATGTTATGAAGAAAATCTATTGCCCAACTATTCATATATATATATATATATATATATATATATATATATATACATATATATATATATATATATATATATATATATATATATATATGAGGTAAATTATTGCAGTAACGCAATTAATTATGCGGTTAAAAGGCTATTTTTGGCAAACACAGTCTTCCTCAAAGCCCTCGGAAGGAGCTATTCTCACATAAAAGAGATGGTAACAGTTAAAATAAAAGTACTCTCAGATAGCCAAATAAACTATCTTTCGATTGGCCTTTTCAAATGTCACCCCTGCCTATCGAAGAAAATGGAAAATTTGTTATTCTCCATTTTCGCCACACTTTATAAATTGAGAGGTGGGTTTTGAGGAAGACTGTGTTTGCCAAAAATAGCCTCTTAACCGCATAATTAATTGCGCTACTGCAATCATTTTTCTCAATTTAAAAGGTGTGGCGAAAATGGAGAATAACAAATTTTCCATTCTCTTCGATAAGCAGGGGTGACAGTTGAAAAGGCCAATCGAAATATAGTTCTTTTGGCTATCTGAGAGTACTTTTATTTTAAGTGTTACCGTCTCTTGTATGTGAGAATAGCTCCTTCCGAGGGCTTTGAGGAAGACTGTGTTTGCCAAAAATAGCCTTTTAACCGCATATATTTATATATATATATATATATATATATATATATATATATATATATATATATATATATATATATATATATATATATATATATATATATATATATATATATCAGAGCTGGGCACCTCCGCAAATAAGCAAGTTCGCAATTTCGCAAGTTCAATTTCAATTGCGGATTTACGTTTGCGATAAAATGGTCGCAAATTTGCGGAGTTGCGTTTGCGGTATTACTTCCGCAACCTTCCTCTAACACATAGAAGCCAGCCCGTTGACTCCCCAACCGCCATTGACTTCGCCTGTGTTGACATGCAGTGGCTGGTAATTTTCTGCGTGACGAGCGCGTCATTCAAGAAGTTAGGGTTGCTAGTTACCATACAGGCACTCACTGCCACTCATTCAGTCTAACTGAGTCAGTCCTGGCCCTCACACAAGCTACAAGTGTTCTCACGTCTCAACTTCTCAGTGTTCTACTCCAACTTCCCACACTACGTTTACGTTAGTTCGTTAATTACTGACCATACTGAAGTACCTAAAGAAATCTAGCCGTGATTCTAGTGTAGATAGTGAGTCTATAGAACCTACAATAAACCAAGCTGGTGATGCCCTATCCACGGGTCATAGCTTGTGTAATTTTAGTTTTGAGATTAATATACTATAAAGTATGAACTCTAGTGTGTAATTATTCATAAGGTAGTAAATGGATAGAATTACTAGGTTTTTTTCTCTTTTTTTCACTCTCTTTTGTCATATTTATTTTTCAGATTTTTTTTCTTTAATATCCAGACACCAATATTCCTCAATTTCCAACCTGTGGCATACGTCTACGACATGAGCCTCTCATCACGTGCCGACACTATTAAAATCGTCTGCGCCAACATCGGGCGAGGCACCTCACCATCATACACTCATACGACTACCGGAGCTTTAGGCAAAAAAAAAAAAAAAAATGAGATTGCTGATTAGCGTTTGCAATTTAAAATAAATCTTAAAATATGCGGATTTGTAATAGCGGAAGTTCAAATTCGTTTGCGATGCCAAGCACTGATATATATATATATATATATATATATATATATATATATATATATATATATATATTCTTCATGGTGTAGTTTTTTTTTAAAGCGATAGCTAATTTATTATTAATAATTTTCCTTTCAATCCTCTCGATTAGTCGTACATTCGCCTTCTCTTATATGTTTAACTCGTGAATAAGCTCCCAGAAGTTCATTAACAACTTAAGGTTTCGATTTGAAGAAAAATAGCGGTAAATTAATTTAATTTTCGTCAATATATTATTACACTAACGCGTTTCGATAAGGCACGCATCACCTTCAGAAACAAAGTGGAAAAACATTACAAAAAAATTGGTTTATATATTACAATATGTGGCGACAGACTTAGGAACAAAAAAAAACTTGAAGCCGTGTAAGCGAATTAAATTCCATTTGGGGACGGAGGGGCAGGTGAAAGGTGGGAAACTTTCCAGCCGACGGGTAGGGGACAGAGGTTAAGCTCCTTGCCTCTCGAGGCAAATACGTTAAGCGCGCACTGTTGCTCGATTCCGCCCTCTTTCACTTGGAAGTATCTCGTGGAAATTGAATTGTATGTTTCACTTTGTTTGCTTTTCTTGAATAAATATAGCTTCAATCAAGAGTAACGCGTCGATTTATGGCAGAGCAAACACATACGACTATAAACTCCCCTTTTCCATTATATTTTTTCACTTTTTTCTAATGGTTGCACTCTGACACATATCCTATGCTAATTTGGGAGCGCTAAGCTCGAATATGACATAATTTTTGCCTATCCAGTGTATTTCTTTACAGCCTACCTGATGAGGGTATAGCATAGTGCCAAAGTATAACGTAGAAAGTAAATAAGAGAAGTAATCAAACTATTAAAAATCTTTTATCTCATTCATAGCATACCAAATCAAATATCTATAACAATTTCATAGGGCAGTCCTTTCCAGGATTCAGCACAATCATCATTAACTTAAACTCTAACAGTAGTACGATGGGGCTAAATAATTTAATAAGGAATTCCATGAATAGAATTTTAAAACTTGCTTCTTGCTAATAAAAATTATTATAGCTACATTATCTACAACAACATAGTTTGCATTTCTTTTCTATAAACAGACTGTCTTAAAAGTATTAATCCTCTCGTAGTGATATAATGGTTTCGGATGTTCTTGCAAGGTGATTTTACTTCTTGAGTATGATTTTTGTTCAAAGTTTTTATCAGCTACTCAGAAAAAAAATCCCATTTTTGCGTTGGTACTTGCCCTGGAAAATCCAAGTGTTAGAGTAGCAAATTTTAGTTTAAAGATCTTTCGAATGTTGTTTAACCCGGATTGTATATGTGTCCATTCGGATTCTTAAAATTGAAAGTAGAAAAGAACTTGGAGGAACAGACATTGTAATCGCCTGATATAGAACTTATTTCTAGTTTTTAGTTGCAGGCGACTCTTAAGTCTCACTATGTCGGTCGGTCCCCGTGTTGCTTTTTCTTTAATAACATTGTCACTATTCGGCCGATTATAACGAAATTTGAAACCCTTATGTTGTTTTACATTCTCTTTTGAATGATATAATTGTCATAGTCCTCCAAAGGAGATCAGGAATTATTTTGTTTTGGCAATAACATCATAGTTATTCGGCCGATTGTAATGGACCTTGAAACCCTTATGTTGTTTTACATTCTCTTTCAAATGATATAATTTTCAATGTCCTCCTAAGGTTAGTCTTTGAATTATTGAAAGTTTTGAAGGTCGTAAGGTCATGAATCAGAATAAGTTAGAGCACACAATATTTTGGTCAGCAGGCCTTGTTTTTCATTTTCTTCTTGCTTCTTCTTTCCATACTAATTTACTTACTAGCCCTACAATGGCATGCCAATTGTAACATGGGCAACAATGAAGAAGCTGTCATCTGGAGGATTGCGGAGGAGCATCTAGAACTATATATCTTCTTTACATTTTCACTTTCTTGATCTCCACCACTCTCTTGAGAGATTTCTCCTTACAAACGTTTTGTCTTGGATGCCCTCGTTGATTTTTGGCTCGTAGATATAACCAAATATCAACCAACAACAGTATTTCGCCAGACCCACTTGGTTGCGGTTTGTTGCAAATAGAGCCGTGTTGGGGACGGTCGTTGCTATGTGCTGTGGCACCTCTTGAGTCTTATTATATGGTAAACTGTAGGTACGTCACCCCTAAGTTTAGCATTGAATTATAAATGCAAATAAGAGTTAAATCCCCCACCAAAACATTTTCACTCACTGAGGTAGGGTTCTGTTTACTACTCTCAAAGAAGTTGGGTAAAAGGATCCGTGCATCTCATCACACCCTCAATGCATATCTTCCTAACATTCTACACGCACTCATAGCTGGATCCACCAAACAGTATCAATATATCAGTTGATGATAAAAATTGACAAACATGTAAATTGCATAAACCACTGACAATTAAAGAAAACGTGGAAACCATACATTGACTGAAATTCGTTTGATAATTTGCAAAAAATAAACCAACAATGACATTTAATTTAATTTACTAGAGTATTTAGTGATATATATATATATATATATATATATATATATATATATATATATATATATATACATATATACATATATATATATATATATATATAAATATATATATATATATATATATATATATATATATATATATATATATATATATATATATATATATATATATATATATATATATTTAGCCAAAAGTTTAATTTACGAGACTAGATTCAGTATGTAGTTTATCATACCCTCTTCAGTCGTATACTGAGAATGCAATTGTTACAAAAGTCTATAAATAGCGTACAGATCAGAAAAAAAACAAACAGAATAAAGCACAAAGAAACACAAAACTGGGGAAAAGGGTCATTAATCAGGGGGTGCGAGTCTAAGATCGTTGACTAAGCTGTTTACGATGAGGTTACAGGAATGGGGGTTGCATTTCAATTGTCTATCTGACAAATTAAAATTAGGAATTTCTCCTATTAATATAGATTCTACTATTTTTCTTTTACGGAAATCTTTACAATTATATATGATTTAGGCCTTTGAATAGTCACTTTGGTGATTAAAATTGTTAATACGATTAAAAATACTGGATGTGGTACTACCTTGTCTGACATCACCTTTATGTTAATAAATTCGTTTTTTAAGGTTCTTCCAGTCTCTCCTATGTAAAATGAGGGACAGTTTGTAGACCCACACGGGATTAAATATACACCTGCTTCATTTGGCTGATCCATGGGCTTGGTCGAAGGGAAAAATTTAAGGAAAGAAAAAGGGTATTTAAATGTGATGTCGTCCTGGAGAAATAGCTTTGTTCACTCTTTTGAGGAGGGGAGAAAAAGCAAGGGATAGACACTTCTTATTACTAAATTTGTTTTTATCCTTGGGACGGTAATGAGTAGATTTCGCTTTAGATAAACTTTCATTGATCACGTGGAGGGGATAATTTAATTCAATGAAACTGCAGGTTATATATGTAATCTCGTCTTCTAGAAAGCAAGGGTCACATATCCTAAGTGCTCTCAAAAACATACCTGATGCAACGGCTCGCTTAATGTTAATATCACGATGAGAAAAGAAATGGATATAAGAGTTAGAATGGGTTGGTTTTCGGTACACAGTGAAGCTAATTTTGTCAATGACTCTAACAATTTGTACATCAAGAAAGGATATACAATTATCTTTTTCCCAATCTACTTTAAAATTGATAGTGGGGTGGAGGTCGTTAAGATTTTTAAGGAAATTGTCAAATAAGTTTAAACTATTTATAAGTCAAATCGATATGACATCATCTACATACCTATACCATACAAAATTAGGATGGGGAATCATAGAAGGGAGTAATAATACTTCGAAATGCTCCATAAAAAATTACATAATATGGGCAATAAAGAATTACCAATGCTAAGACCATATTTGTGACGCTTTTAGATTGACCTCTCCTTCACACATAATCCATTCCTCCGATTTTTTTAAAATACTCGTATTTAGGAAAATCAACATAAAGGGAAGCCCTTTAATAAGCTTTAATGTAGACAGCCTGTTCACTAATGTCCCAGTTAACGAAGCTCTTGATGTTCTATCTAAGGTATTAGACAATAAAAAACTAAACCTTCCTCTACACAAAAATAAAATTATAAATCTTGTTAAACTTTGTGTTACTGACAATGTATTTATTTATCAGCGATATAGGTTTTTTCCTCAAAAATATGGTCTTACAATATATATATATATATATATATATATATATATATATATAGTTTTCATCCTAATTAGATTGCCAAAATCCTTTCTTGGGATGATCGAGTTAAGTAATTCCACTCTTAATTGATTTTCTTCAGGCGCGGTGACCTATTTTCTATAAATAGCTGGGCTCGCTAGTGTCTTTGTATTGCTCTCGTATAACAATATTGATAATTATATTTTCATTAAAAGGTTCTATCCATGTTTTTTACTTTTAAACGGCCTAGCACTTTGAAAGTCCATTTTAGTGTCATTCCAAAAGGAAATTCCCGTTTCTGCACACATTTTTAATTGGTAAAATAACAGCGATGGAAGTTGCCAGAATGGCTCTGAATTTAGATCATTGTAAGCATGCATATGTCAAGTCAAGTATGCTTGTGTCTGTGTCTAGACTGCAAGCATTCTAGACACATGTAAGGATTCGAAAATACAAAATTATTATAAAATTCTGAAATACATTGTTGTAATTAAATTATTTAAATAACCAAATATATCTAATCTTCTGGGCGAAAAGCCTAACTTAACAAAATCCAGCCATTTTTGATAAGACTCAGAAATTCAATTTTAATCCAAATAAAAAATATTTGCATTGATTTATCTGGCAATTCTATTTTAAGGTTCACTACTACCTTGAATTTGATTTAAATTTTCTGATTTTCGAATCATTATTTATTTTAGTTATAATTAGAAAAATTTATCATTTGAGCACCCGTTGATTCTAAAAATTAATTGCTTGCCGAAAGACGTTTTCGAATAATTGTTTTTCGAACAACGGTTTCCAAATGACTGCCTGCATAAGGTGCAGATGACTACCTGGTTTTCGTATTTGCCATAAAAATAAAATTTCGTTCTTCTGATAAAAATGTCATTTCGTTTGTTACTAGAGCATGAAAATCCTTAGGTTTAATGTTTAGCGGAGAGTGTCGAGAGGCCAAATAAGAGAGAAAAGCCGAAAATTGGAACGATTACGGCTAATAATGAGGGAGACTCGTGCTGCATCGAGTTTAAGATTGCAAACGGCACATCTTTCTGCACATCAAAGCTATCTTCATTACATTTTGATGTAATACAGATAACGGAAAATATTGGCTGGTGTTTGAGGGTATATGCGGCAACACAGGCGCATAAGTGTATGTGAGTGAGGGAAATGAACAAAAGGATGTCAAAAGTTGTTAAAGAAAAAAGAGCAAAAGAGGTAAGAAAGAAAAGAAAAGACAGAAAAAAAGAAAAGCAAAGAAGAGAACAGTGAGCAAATACAAAGAAATAAAAGTAAAGGACAAAGAAAGAAAAGTAAAACAAAATACAAAGAAAGAAGAGCAAAAGACAAGTAAATAAAAACAAAAATAGATAGAAAACATATAAGAAAAAACATACTCAAAAAACAAATACAGAAAAAAAGAGAGATGAATGCAAAACTAAAACAAAAAAAAGCAAAGAACAAAGAAATGTCAAAAATTATAGAAAAGCAAAAGCAAATAAAAATAAAGATAAAGAAAGTAAAGCGAAAGAGACGAAAAAGAAAAGTAAAGTAGAAAGAAAGAAAAGACAAGGAAATAACAGCAAAAGAAAAATAAATGTTCTTAAATGACAGAGAGAGAAAAGCACAGGAATAAATAAAAGCGAAATAAAAAAAAGAATAACAAAATAGAATTAAATAAAAGCAAAACGCAAAGAAAGCAAATCTAAAGACAAATAATGAAAAGGAGAAAAATAGATTAGAAAGAAAAGCAAAGAAGAAAATAAAGAAAATAAAAACAAATAAAGTAAAGCAAATGACAAAGAAAGAAAATAAAAACAGAGATAAAGAAAAAAACAAAGAAAGAAAAATAAAAGACAAAGAAATAAATAAAAAACAAATAAAGAAAAACAAAAAAATGAACGGAAAGCAAAAGAGATAAGAACAAAAGAAAAGCAAAGAAAATGCATAAAACAATTACGTAAAGCAAAAAACAAAGAAGGAAAAGCAAAAATCAGAGAAATAAAAGCAAAAGACAGAAAAAAAAGCAAAAGAGATAAGAAAGAAAAGTAGACGAGAAAAAAAGAAAAACCAATAAACACAGAAATAAAAGCAAAATACATATAAAGATCTTCTTAACGAAATAATCGATTCTTTTTTTAAGTAACATTTTCCTTGAACTCATGTTTATACTTTAAGTCGGTTTAAATGTTGAGATGTGAGGCGAGAACCGAGTCCAAAAGGTGCTCGATGTCGGAATACTGAGGAAATATATGATCATTATAGTCATATTTAGTCAAGCTTATCGTGGTACTAAAGCTAGATATTACACTACAACAGTTCCTCGTTTGGAATTTTAAATTGCTATAATGAGGAAACTAAAAGCCAGTCGTTTATTCAGGCATAAAAAAGTCTCGAGAAATGTAAAAGATCTGCCAAATAAAAGCAAATAACTTTTTAACTGAAAAAGAGATATCTCGTGATAGTCTCAAAATGAGTTAAAGGAGGACTAAATAGAGAAACCACTTTGGGGGGAAAACATCGAAACTGAGAGGTGCACAGTCGAGATGCGACCCATTCTAGGAGGTTTCGCTGGGGATTCGTGAGTAACCGGGTTCAAATATCTCCCCCCCCTCCCATCACATTCGTTGAGAAACCTCTAAAATGAACCAATGAATTTTTCCACATATTTTTATTCACACCTGTTCTCGAAGGTTTGTAAAAACTGGCATCCTGTGTAGTTTTTATTGCCCCTTGGTCTTTTTCCTTATTCTACTGGGTTCAAGAAAAGGGACTTCATTTTACCTCAAACGGATTCAGGTTTAGATGAGTTGCACAATCCCTCTCTTGCCCCCACCCTCTCCCCCAAGCAATTTCCTGTTGTCTTATCGGACTATCGAAATTCCACGTTTTTTCACTCATCTAAGTTTAACACTTTACGAATTTTCTTTTTAAAACAAACATTCTGGTTCAGATGTCCTCTTTGGTTTCCGCTTTTTTAAATACAGTTGACCCCCCATATTCGCGTGGGATAGGGACCACGAACCCCCGCGAATATTGAAAAACCACGGATAATTGATGCTACCCCCAAAACACCTCCAACCCTTCCCAAACATCGTAATACGCTCCCCAGTAATCCTTCAAGTTGAATTTTTCATCTTTACCCATTGACATCACCAGTTGTTGCAGTGAATTCCTTGTGTAGATGGCCTTTTTTTGAAATCTATCAAACCAGCCCTTACTGGCTTGAAATTCACATGAACGATGGCCTTCAGACGTTGATGATTGGAGATTGTCGCCATCTTCAGGATTCGATTCCTGTTCATCCCTTGTTTTATAGAGCTGCCTTGCCTTTTCACGAATGATATTAGTATCCAAAGGAACCCCTTTTTTACGAGCGTCAGAAATCCAAATAATTAAAGCAGACTCCATCCTAACAAGAACCTTATCACGCACTGATTTGCTAGTCTTCATCACTTGGTTTACACTCACTGACTCTCTCTCTCTCTCTCTCTCTCTCTCTCTCTCTCTCTCTAATAGCCTTTTCACAGCTTAAAATTGATCGAATTGTGCTTTCGTTCACGCAAAACTCTCGAGCAACTTCGGCCTTTTTCTTGCCTTCTTTCAACCTATCTAACAATTTCGCATTCTCTTCCAAACTCATCTCTTTTTTGGCACGCTTAGGCATGTCTTTAGCAACACTAGGCGATGCAGGGCGCTAAGGCATTGTTAATATTAAGGTGCAAAAAGCAAGAATTATTTGGGGTGTAAAACGATTGAAAAACCAGAAATAAAACACACAAAATTACGACAAATACACAAATCACCGCTCACACACGTGGGACACAAGCGTACTGAATGGAGTGCGGGAAATCGGTACATATACTGTACATACTAGAGTCGAGTGAGTGAGATCTGAACGCTGATTGGCTGAAATCGTCCCGTCTCAGCCAACCAACACTTACGTTTTACGACTATGTACGTACTCGTAGGTTTCCGCGGATGTCTGGAAAAGGCGCAAATTTTGAATTTTAAGGTCCCTAAAATTTTCCGCGGATAGTTGAAGGCGCGGATGACGAACCGCAAATAGCTGAGGGGCGACTGTATATCAAAATAATTAAACCCCAATTGAACATCAACTACGTTCAAAAGTAATTTTTTATTTTTTTCATAACCCAAGTTGAAGCCACTTCTTTCGAACTTCTCTCTCATAAATTATCCCAAGCAAGGTAAAATGGTGCAGGTGTCATCTGAGGTCCAGCGGACTCTCTAGGCCTTAATACTCAGGAAGATGTGCGGTTTTGCATCTTCCACACATATCCACTTCCTCTATCTTCATTATTTTCTTTAAAAATCTATTCTTAAGAACTTTCTGCGGGCTATACCCTCGTTGGTTTTCGCTTTAATTGTTAAAAAGTAAAAAAATACAAATTTACTCTAAATTCAGTTCATTTTTTTTAAAATGCTTCCGAAGTTTACCTTTCCTTCACTTCGCTAAGTAAAGCTCAGATCTCTTTTTTTTCTCGGTCTGTAATTCATCTTTATTCTTCATTTCTGTTCATTAATTTACTCTTTACCTTTCATTCATTTATTCTTTTCTGTTCATTTATTTACTTGTGTTTTGTTGTTAAAAATAAATTCATCAAAATTGTCATGGTCGAACTCAAATTACGAGTAATTTCCACTAGAATTTCGAGAATTCTCCTAATTTGTTGCTGAGAATGTTTCAATATTGCTAATTGGATCAATCATGGAAAGCTATTTTTAAATTAGAGAACTATTAATTGTTAGTCCCGAGTAGTCATAAACGACTTTTGCTAATGTGTGTGGTGTTTTGTGTTCCTGCGTCCTAAAAAAAGATAAAAAGAAGTTGATCATAATGGAAGTGGTGACAGTATATGAATGAAGGCTTGGAGTAGGAAAAGAAAAGAAAATTAAGATTGCAGATGAAATCGAAGCTAATAAAAGTAAAAAATGGTAAAATAAAGACTTTTTAGTACACGTCAAACCTGAATGAGTGGAATGAGAAGGTTGAATGTTTGATTGAAAACCTGAATTTTGATTGCATACCAAAAAGTATGGGAAACATCGTAAGAGATTATGTGACAACTGACAAGAGTTGAGACTTGATTTATTTCTCTTGAGTAAATTCCCGATCTTACGTCCTCTTTTCCAACAGTACAGCATAGGGCTAATCTTCACGTACGTACCCCTCCTAGGAGGAATTAACCAACTTCCGAAGAAGGCAACAATTCAAAAGTTGAATAGGTCAGTGAAGATGTAGGCTATAGTGTTAGATATATGACCTTTGAGAGGAATTCATACAATCTAAACCAGAGAGACCTCAATGACCTAGTCAGAGATCTTGACTTATCAATTTCAACCGCTTACCTTTTTTACTTCTAAGCTCAACGAGTGGGATTTGATGGATGAAAATGTGCAAGTGACAAGCTAAAGGAAACATCATAAACAATTTTCAAGTTTCTTTACAATTATCAAACATGACTATAATGTATCTGGTTTGTTTGGTGCAATTGGAACTGCATGTAATCCAGATGAGTGGAAGCTATTCATTGACAGCTCCTAAAGAAGCCTTAAGGCTGTACTTCTCTATAATTGAAATAAGCATCCATCCCTTCTCTTGGCTTATTTAGTATCCTTCAAGGAGGACTAAAACAGTGCCAAGCTCCTGTTACAAACTTTGACTTATAAGGAGTATGGCTGGGAAATGATTTGAGACTTCAAAATGGTAGCATTTTTATGGATCTCCAGCGATGGTTACCAAGTTTGCATGACATCTGTCTCTTTTAGACGGCAGGAACGGACACAGCAGCATATTGCTACAAGAATCACTGGCCACAAAGAACTGAGTCCTCTGTTGGAGGGCATAATGTCAAGCAGGAACAATTGATAGTCTCTCAAAAGTATTGTTCCCTCCAATACATTTAAAACTAGGTCTCATGAAGCAGTTTGTTAGAGCTCTTAACAAAAAGTCTGAGAGTTTCAAGCTCTTTCAAAATTTCCTTCCCGAACACTGAGGCAAAAGTGAAAACTAGTGTCTTTGTTGCACCACAAATTCGGAAAATCCTTGTTTTCAGAATTCCTTAAAAGCTTGTTAAATTGGAAAGAGAAGCCTGGAAAAGTTTTGTTTCGTTGTGTTTGGAATTTTGGAACAACCACAAGGCTGATAATTATATGTAACCTTTTGAGTATTTAGTGAAAAGCTATGGCAAAATGGGCTTTAAGATGTAAATTTCAATCTGCGTTTTTGTTTTTAGCTCAACAATGGATGAAAAAACAAACAAATTTGCCTGATTTTAGTAAATATTTTATTATTCGAGACACTAAAGCAAAGTTTAAAACAAATGATGGCTATTTTATGTTTTGCAATAAAATGAGATGGAAAATAATACTTACTGCCCAGAAACAAAAAATGTGCTACATGCTGTTGTTATTCACGGCACTCCTTCCCTCTCACGCCTCACGGTCATTTTACGGTGCATAGTGAAAAACTTGACTTGCCAAGTTTCACAAGCCTCTTTTCAACAGTGCATCCTACAATACATGCTCAATACACTACATTACTCCCATCCTTCCCATACCTATCATCCCACCCCCCCAATTTTGTGTACAGGCGATGAATATTTCTACTCAACACTATATATACACAAAACAGGAACGCCTGTTTTTACGCACCCGCTCCGGTTGCCTTCGGCAAAGTCAAAGCCGCTAAGAAGGATTTCTCCAGAATGGAGAAGAAAGGCATAATTCGGAGATCGCGAACTTCCTGGGCATTTCTATTATATCTAGTTTATAAAAGAACTGGGTCAGATAGGCCATTGTGTGACTTTGTGCCTTAAATAGACTCACCAATCTTGTTCATCTCGGATTTCCCAGCTCAAATCGCTGGCGCACACGTATTTTCTAAACTCTTCCTGATAAAATAGTTCCATCAAATTTCGGTAGAAGTATCGAGTGTGGAGAAAACTTATGGAATCACGCTATTTGGTGACTAAGTTTTTTTGTACATGCCACTTGGTTTGAGGTCGTCTTCACAAACGTTTGTGCGTTTCTTTAACGAAAGTCTGGTTGTCTTCCATTCATTTTTACTTTTATAGACGACATATTATTCTACTTTTCAAACCAAAAATCTCACCGAAATACCGAAAGCGGATATTCGACCGACTACTTGCCTATGGTTTCAAGTTATCCTAATCAAATGTCAATTTGGAGTAGACCGGCTCTAATTTCTGCGATAACTTATAACCATGGAGAGCATTTCACTTCAGCCTGGCAGCGTTGCAGCCATGCGCAATTTCCCTGCAAATGCCACATATAAATCTTTAAGGGAGTTACAAGACCTTTTTTTACAGAAAACATGAAAATATTGCGGCCTCCATCTTACTCCCGCTGAATGACTTCCTGAAACGTAGGCACAAACGTATCAACTCCCCATTAAACTTCCTGCAAATTGCTACAAGTGTCTTTCAGGAAGCCAAGTTTGCTATTTCCTCAGATCACCCATCGAATTAAGGCACACAATGCAAGACGGCCCATTTCGTATTTTGGCTAATGCAAGTGCGACGGGAATAAACAGAAGGGTATGTAGCAGAATAGGTTTGAAGGGCGACCACGTACCCTTTTGTAGCCTCGTGGCGCTGAGATCATCGCATGGAGCTTTGAAAGCATGGTTGACTCAGGGTAAGGACGCAGCCTACGCCGTTATCACGCCCCAGCTGTATTTGCTTAAGGACTGATTTCATCGTCTCCCACGGCCACCTTTCCGCCAACATTCTTGCCTTCCTTCATAAGATTGAAGTCTGTTGAACATTCCAAGCCAACGTTATCACAATCCCCCCCGCCCTCCCCCGAATGAGTCTCCGATTTTTCCCAAAAATCGCACGTGTGTGTGGAGGGCCGCCAAAGCCAAACAAAAGCCACCTCATCAGGCGTCTATATAATTCTTCGATTCAGTTTACTAAGCAGCACTAATAGACTTCCCACCTACTACGGCGTACGAGCTGAAGGACTCTCGTCTCCCCCCCTCGGCTATTTTGATTCGAGAACGAAGGCTAAATCGACATCCTTAAACTCTGCCATAGTCAATCAGCGAGTATTTGACGAGGACTCCCATCTCCGAAGGCTATCTACGAGTGCTCCCTCATCTGAAGCGAGAGGTAACTCGACTTCCCCTTTCGCATTCATCGTTCCCAACTGGCCCCTTTTCTGCAACGAGCACGTAATCAATAGTAACCGTTGCCGCGTGCAGATTGATCTAGAATCTGGCTTACCAAATCGATCCATTTAAATCCCCCATTAAATCCCCGACCTGAATCCGGATTCCTTAATCCCCTAACACTTAGACAACAAATTTTAACTTTGTCTCTGCTACTTGAGTAAATGTTGTTGTAACTAACTAATTTTGGTGCGCTGATTCCAAATATGTGCTCAGATTTGTCCCGGCGCGTAAGGTCCCTGAGTTATGCAACTAGGCTATATGGCTCACTTTGTCACCTTGGCTAAATTAATAATATAATTATTACGAGTTTGAGAAGAATGAGACATTTCTGGACAAATGTTTGGAATTGGGGCACCTTATTTGGCATTATGTACGTCCTTTTACAGACCCAGACAAGATATGTATTACATATAAAAGAGGTAGTACTCACCTAACTATATATTTCTTCAAAAATGTTTGAGTCTCTTGCTCTTGCGCTTGGACGTGGATATAGGATCCTCCCGTTGTAGGAACCAGCGGTAGTCACCCATCATGTTTCCGTTGAACCGGCCTTGATACCTGCTTTCCATCAATGCGATATCTCGGTGTAACCTTTCCCCATGTTCGTCACTAATATCACCCATATTAGATGCAAAGAAATCTAGATGCGAATGCAAGAAATGTATCTTAAGAGACATCCGACACTCAATTTGTTGATAGGCCTTTGCCATGTTATTCACTAGTTCTTTATAGTTTTCAGCCCTATGATTACCAAGGAAGTTCTGCACTACGTGGACAAATGAATCTCACGCTGCCAACTCAAGTAAAATTAGTTTATTTCTGAACTCCATGTCACGTATCAATTCTCTGATCTCTGGCCCTACAAAAATGCCAGCTTTAAGTTTAGCATCGGTTTCCTTTGCAACAAATTTCTCTTTGAGGCACTGGAATCCATCAGAATCATGGGCCATTGCTTTTAAAAAATTCGTGATAAGGCTAATTTTGATATGAAGTGGTAGAAGGTCGATCTTTTGTGGATGTACCAAAGGAATGTATGTGCATCACATTGTATCGGCCAACCATGTGTTCTTCTCTTTCGGGCCACTTTTTGACAATATAATTATTCCTGTCGTCACGGCTGTTTCATAGGCATCAAAAGCGCATATTCTTTGTATATCCTAGCTGCAGTCCAAGAAGTAAAGAAATTACCTTTAGATCATCAAAGATATTCCACTTATGATGCGAGTAATGAACACTTTCCAAAATAAATTTCATTGAGTCATATGTCTCTATTATCCCAACAATAGGTGCGACAGGAATTGAAGGTGTTTTGTTACCATTGTGTAGCAACACAGTTTTGAGGCTAGCAGTGCTTGCATCGATGAATAGTTTCCATTCATCAGGTAAAATCTCGTTTCCTAGCTGATTCATGAGGCCATTAACATCAATACAGAAACAAGCACCATCTTCTTATTTATAGAAGGCAACTAAGGCCTCATGGCGTTTACGGAAAGTAGATATTCTTGCACCGTCCTCTAGAACAGTGGTTCCCAACCTTTATTAGTTCATGGCCCTCTTTGGGATCTTTAATATTTTTGTGGCCCCCTCAGCATTAGTAGCAGGAAAAATAGTACTTCAATATTATAATACCTTCCATTAAAATATCAGTGTCCATTAATTGTACATATATTCTCCTTTATTCTATTTTACTAACAGAAAAAATATTTTGTGGGCTCAATAAAAGAACCATTTAAGATCAGACGTTATTCCTCTGATATAGCAGCAAAACGAAAAACTTCCATGGACACCGAGAAAATAAGTAACCTTTAAAAAATTATTATCTTTTGACTTAAAGAAATTAGAATCCTTTAGCAAAATAAAAAAAATATATCGTATTAGCTTTCTTTGTGTGTTTTTTTCAATGAGATTCTTGTGGCTGAAAGAGTTGCGCAAGTTTTTCAATGTCAGGGTCCATGGTTGTTAGAGACAGACGAAGATCACCTCTAGTTACAATTTCTAAGCGCTTGTGAGCTTTTGATAATAAGTGAGAAACTTGGCTAAAACCTGACTCAACTAGGCAAGACGTTGGAAAGGCAATGAAATATAATTTTACTGCCTGCCAAAGTAATGGGGGATGTCGTGGTATGACATTATATTATATCAATACCTTCTTATATCTATGGGGAAGGGACCAATAACTTAAAGGCGAACCGACAAAGGGACGGAACACTACGAGTTTAGACGGGCGAAAATGCGAGATAAGAGTGCAACAAGGTCGGGTAAAATATGGGCAATGGCAAAGCTCAAGGTTATTTAAAGAGGCATGTACAAAAATATAATTTTATTTACATAAAAATAATGAGAGAATTGATGGGCAAAATTACATCAGAGAATAAATGGGAAAAATTACACCGGTAAACGAAGGGGAGGAATTGTAGTTAAGAATCAGACTATGAAGTTAAAATTAATGTATCACGGGAGGAGACTATTCAAATGGGGAAAATCACTCAAATAGGTTACTGAAGGGGGAGAGGGGTTGGCTTACGGAGGATTCCGGGTGAGACGTCGGGGTAAGGCTTCACGGATGTCTTCTGTACGTGAGGCGAGGCCGCTCGGAGTTTCTGAGCGGGATGTTAAAGTGATGACGGTTCTCCAAAAAGGGAAGGGGAGGCGGTAACTTCTGGTCCAGGGAAGAGTATTTTGGCCACCTGAAACGAAGGGTGGACGAGGAGGGCTTCGGCAGGAGCTGATGAGTGAAGTCAGAAAAATCGATCGCTAGCGATCGTTAAATGGAATTACCTCACTGGCTGGGGCTAATTCCAATACACAAATAGTTAGGCCGTCACTTTGCTTTGTTGTTAGCACCTGACTTGGAACTAGGGGAATCTTTTTGGGTCCGGGCGAGACTTCTAAACTCTGTGTCTGTCTCATGGGAAACGAGCACTATATATGTCTGAGGCTCTCCCCGCGGGGGGGGGGTAGTTGGAAACAGCTCTACTCTTGAATGGCCTCGAATCTTCTTGCCGAGGCTATTCTAACCCGTGTAAAGGTGAATCGTGGTGGACGCGGTTCGAGGCTACCGTTTGTGGAAGGACGGGGAGGTTTAGGCTCACCAATTTAAGCCTAACAGAACCTTCTACAACGCATGGAAGTTCCGTGCTGGACAAGAAATTCCACGTGGAATTCCCTCACAGGGGATTTGATTGCATTTTCACTACTTTTCCATTAGTTATTGAGGCTATGTTTAAATTTAGCTTAGGCAGTTTGATTACTCTGCACCTCAATGGGGCTTTCTTGCAGTATAATGTCAACATCAGCGGCATTTGTTTTTAATGGGTCTACCACCCAACTTGGAATGTTCATTTCCAAGAGATCTTTGAACCTAATTTTCATATCATTGTGCAATTTTTTCAAGTGATCAATGTATACTAAAATATCATCCTCATGCAGCTTCCCTTCAATAGTGGTGAGGGTTGGAAAATGTAATCATCTCTTACATCCAATATTAATCCTAAACAGATTAAGTTTTCCAACGAAAGAGCTGATTGCCTCTTTGTAAGTTAAAAGATTTGTATTTTTACCTTGTAGCTTTTTGTTCAGCATGTTTAGCTTGTCAAATATATCTGAAAGGTAGAATATGTAACACTTGGCAGCTATGGTTTCTTCTCCAAGCGCCTTACCGTTCAAATATAGTACAGCACTCTCCCAGAGTTCAACGAAGCGACGCAGGTAGTTACCCTTAGAAACCCATCTCGCCTTTGGCTGCAAAAGTAAACGTTCAAACTCTTCTTCATTGTTTGCACAGAATTGTCGGAAAGACGGTCTTGAAGTGGATTTGACTTGATAAGGTTGGTAGCCTTGATTACACTATCAGGAGCATCTTTCAGACGTACTCCCAATTTTTTTGCAATCAAATGTTGACGATGAACCACGCAGTGTATGCAAAAAACATTAGGCATAGTTTATTTTAGATATGCAACGAAACCACTGTATCTGCCTACCATAGCAGCGGCACTATCAGTTGCGCAAGTCATAATGTTACCCATTGGAATTTTTTTTCTTGGAAATTGGCCAATACTTCTTGGAAAATTGTTTCCCCTTTATTATCCGCACAAGACTGCGAGCAAAAGGCATTTCCTCTCTGAGTTCACTACTATCATCCAAAGACCTAACATACGCCATAAGAAGGGCTTGATAAACACTTACAATGCTTCATCAATTTGTAATGAAAAATTCTTTACTTGTAAAAGTGCAACTAGTTGATTTTCTATACTTTGCCATTTCATCAATGCGTCTTGATATTGAATTGTTACTTAATGGGATTACCTCTGTAATTTGTTTAGAATTCTGTTGCATAACAGTAGAAATTACCACAGACACTGCGAGCAAAATCAAATTTTCACAAATAGTATGGGGTTTCCTAGCTTTTGCTATTAGCTTGGAAATCTCGTAAGATGCAATTAAACCTTTGTCTAATTTAGCTTTTTCTTGGCTAAGCATAGAATCAATGGTGTTCCTTCCTTGGAAAGCATCATGAAGTTTCATAAAATAATCTAAAGGTTTGTTTTTCTTATCCTTGTGCTTATTCTGCAGATGTATTAGAAGCTTACTTGGGCGCATTCTTTCATTAGAAAGCTCTGTCAGAGATTGTATAAAACAGTATGCTAAAGACTCGCTTGAGTATTGTCTTCACCTTATCAGCCATGGGTAAACTGTGGAATACCAATATATGTCTCTCTCTCTCTCTCTCTCTCTCTCTCTCTCTCTCTCTATATATATATATATATATATATATATATATATATATATATATATATATATATATATATATATATATATATATATATATATATATATATATATATATATATATAAGAATCAGACTATGAAGTTAAAATTAATGTATCACGGGAGGAGACTATTCAAATGGGGAAAATCACTCAAATAGGTTACTGAAGGGGGAGAGGGGTTGGCTTACGGAGGATTCCGGGTGAGACGTCGGGGTAAATTATATACAATATATATATATTGTATATTGAGTTGTAAATTAAACGAAATTTTCCTAATTTCCTTGAAAACCTAAAATAAAATAAAATAATTATTGAGGAGACGAAAACGCAAATGTTTGAACATTTGTATTTAATTTATATTGAACTAAATTGTATATACTGTAAAAATATATAAAATACTATATTATTTATTTACTAGGTAAACAGTCTACAACGGTTATCCACTACATAATAATTTTAACCCTATTGGATGCAACTCAATTTTAGATCGCAAAGCTGCAGGGCGGGGCGTGTTCCACTTCACCCTAAGAAACAGTTAATAACCTGTAGAGTTTATGAATGCTGGTATTCACAAATGGCATTATGGTTATGACACCATTTAAGCACATAATGACCATAAATGTAAGTAAATATTACCACCAGAAAACGTAATAGGCAACGTTGCGCGGCTGCAATTCAAGCGCGCGATGATGTTGTCGTTAGCAATTAATTTAAAGAGAAATAAAGTAATCGTTAGAGATGTTATATCTACTAGAAATACGACACAGTAAAGAGTGCACGTAAAAATATCCTTATTGTTAGCATATATTTTATAAATATTATGTTTAGAGTCACCATATAATATTAGTTATTTTATGATGATTGAAAAGATACTCCCAAAATAAAAAAAAATACTGCACACAAACAAGAGTGTCACGGAGCACAAATGATGGTACAACTTGGAACATGGATACTGATTGACTGAGTTAGCAACTGCAACGAGTATTGGTGCCGTGGGTGTGGAACATAGATACAACGCTGCCAAACGTATATCTAATAAATCATTAAGACATTGTTGTATATTGAAGAAAAAGAAACTTAATGTTTTATGATTAGTAACCCGTAAATAGTTGCTTGTCACTAGATTAACAGATTATGAAGAACTACATATAGTCAAATATGCCATTTTGTCAAAAGGCAGATAATTAGATAATTTTCGAATTACTATAATAATTTTATAAGAAAATAAAGCTCTGTGGCCTCCTTCATTGAAGCTGAAGCCCCCTCACTCCCCCAAAAATATGTGGACCACCAGAAATTTCCCATGGCTCCTTTGAGGCCACATGGTGCAGGTTGGGAATCGCTGGTCTAGAAGATTTCATTGCTGTAATCTAGAGCCCAAAACTTCTGCGTTCTCCTTTGACGATGACAAATCCCTCACCAAATCATTCAATCTTTCTTGATTTATCAACTGGATCTTCTTTTCCTTAGAATCATCCTCATACACTTCATCGTCATTGTTATCCTTCTATTCAGGCGATGAATCATCTTTTTTTAACTGCACTAGCTGATGGAGGAACTGTGATTTGCATCTCCATATTATAGGGGACTGGTTTTATAGCTGACTTACAATCTGGATATACAATTTTTTAGTGGTTCTTATTTGAGAATCCCGCAATATTTGTCATACAAAAGTAGCAATCAAAAACATGATTTGTTGGCTCACGCCACACCATTGGTACAGCAAAAGGCATACCCTTCCATTTGCCATTTAACCACTGTGTGAGCCCCGTATAACACACAGTACAAGATTTGTGAGGTGCCCAGGGCTTGTCTTGGTCACCAACTTTACAACTAAAATAATAATTGTATGCAGTTTTCACTCTTTTAGGTTATTTTTTCCGCTGGTTGCTTGGAGTTTATCTTCCACAGATATAACAAAAATGTCTGGGCTATTTATACATCCTTGCCGATTCATGTTTTCAACTTAGTTTGTATATATATCTTGTTATATCTTTTTGTACCATCTTAATCTTTTTACAAATTAATTGAGAGATAAATCTGAAAGAAAAATGCAGTTAATTACTATATGTAAATGAAGTTTGAACACCACTACTATAGTGGCTAAATTTGACAACGTAATAAAGCAGGTGTGTAACGCAGGAACCAAACACACTAACACATCCTCTCACTACGGTAGCCGAAGCAACACTGCCCATATGTGTAACTAAAGAGTACGAGGGGCAGGCAATAAGTTTTGCGAATCGGTAGGGCAAAACAGGGGAAGGGGGATGGCTGTTTGTGGGCGTGTTAGGACAAGTTATGACAAGTCAGGAACTCCAGCCGCACGCTCCTACCTCGTCTATTTAAGAAGCAGTAGCTGATCGCAGATCGTCAGTCAAAGATTTTTCAACAATGGAGAAAGTTGAGCACTGCGCAGTGATCAAATTTTGGACCAAAGGAAGGCAAGAATGCAAAAGAGATCCATGAACGCATGGTTGCTGTGTACACCGACACCGCCCCTTCCTATGCAACCATTGCTCGCTGGAATATGGAGTTCCGCCATGGTCGTGAGTCCCTTGAAGATGATCCCCGTCCAGGAGGCCCGGCAGACCTGACCAACAAGGACAATGTGGCCCGTGTGGAGAGGATCATCCTCAAAAATCCACGGGTAAAGGTCGAAGAAATCGAACGAGAACTTGGAATATCACATGGAAGTGTTATCAACATCTTCCACGACAATTTGGCCATTACCAAGGTCTCTGCTCGTTGGGTCCCTAGAAACCTCACACCTTATGATCGAATTCAACGTCGTCAAAGTCCACAAGGCCAGAGTTGCACAAGCTGCCCTGCACTAGTGCGGATTCGAGGAGCTCAACCATCTTCCCCTACAGTCCAGATCTGGCCCCTAACGAATACTTTATATTCCGCCAGCTCAAGGCTGCACTGCGTGGACACCGGTTTGGAGACGATGAAGATGTCCAGCTCGCCGTCCAGGAGTGGATTGAACAGCAGTCGGGAGATTTGTGGTTGTCAGGAATTCGAAGCCTCAGGGACAAGTGGCACAAGTGCATTGAAGTCGAGGATAGTTATATTGAAAAATAATACAACACTTTTCCTCATATCTCGTTTCCTTATATCCGAATTTCAAAACTTATTGACTGCATCTCGTATGTGTGTAACTCAGGAACCTTACGTGTCAGAACAATTCTGATTACAGATTCGGGATCAGCATATTCGATTTAGTATAGATCACAAGCTAATACCCAAGTAGCAAAATCATTGTTGACTAGTGTAATTAACCCACCTGTATCTCGCGTAGACATTTAACTCCGTCTGTACGACCATTCCCTTTAAACCAAATATTTGTGTATATTTAAATATTATTTTTTGTTAGTAAAGATATCTTTTCGTCATTTTCTTTCTTTTGCAATCCCAACGCGTATCAGCTACCTGTTAATCTTTGGCCAACTTGCACTCTGAAATATTTGTTTTAAAAAGGACCCCGCAAACTTAATAATAAACCATCCCCACTGGACTCATAACAATTTCCCCAATTCACTAACGGTCTTCAACCAACTTCGGCCGAAAGCCCCAAGAGTACTTATGTATATATAGAGTCTGGCCATTCCACGACAAGGTACGTAGGCTCCGTTAGCTTTTTTTCGGAAAATTTGTCTCCAGCTCACACAAAAATGTTTACGTTTTGGAAGAAAGCTCTTTGCAGCTTTTTCCGCAATAATTTTTTTTTCCAAGATACAAGGCTCCAAAGTAATTACTTTTACTGACCATAACGCTCACACTTTGCCATTATTTCTTCCTGCCAAGTCTTCCCATCATCCTCTGGTGTCTCGACAGCTGGATTTCATTATACAATTTGTGGACGACCTTCAGTGATCACAAGCCAAGCATCTCACCCCAGCCGACGCTCTATCTAAGAATTCACCGACCACAGACATCCGCTTTCCTGGTCAGAATAACAAATATCACGTTACATTATTCGACCGCAGCCCCCTCGTACGATTTACTCTCGTGGCTGCCACTAAAATTTCCCCATGTCCATTCAAACGATTGACTATACCCTGCTAACCACAAACCAACTCAACTTCTCAATCAGTACTTGATTCTTGAATAGGGAAATGACGAACCTGGGATTAGATTATCTTCCTTCTGCCTGCCCAACACTGACCGAAAAATTCTTTTTGACTCCGGGTAAATAGACTATGGTTCATCATGCCTAAACATTTAAACAGCAAATACTTGACCCCTTCCGTTGCTTAGCTCTCTCTGGTATTAAAGCCACACTCTATTTTCAAAGCAGTTTTTCTGTCCTTAAATGCACAAAAATATAAAAAAATATTTTCCCTACTTGCGTTCCCTAACAGCAAACGTGTACGAACAAATTAACCAAGCCTCGATTCAAGCAATTTTCGCTTCCGGACTCGAAGCTAAGTGTGGCTCATTTGGATATGACTGTGCCTTATGTCCAAACTCATCGGTTTAACTACCTATTATTATCGTGGATAGATATACCAAATGGGTCGAGCTTCTATTAATCCTTGCGCGATTTATCCGTTTCAGAATCAATTCAAGCGATTGTACAAGGATGAGTTACGCGGTGCGGATTGCCCAAAACGTTCATATCCGACAATGTGACTAAATTTCGTTCTTATCTATACTCTGAATTCACTACGAGTCTTTGCATTCACTATGTTTTCACTTCATTTTGGAATTTGAAGGGAAGAGTGTAGTCGCGTCGTTTCAAGCTACGCTTACTCTCCCTGCTTGGGGGTTCTCCCCCTAATCAATGGTATAATAAATTACCATGGGGGCTTCTTGGCCACCCTTCTTAAACTAAGGACTCTGGTACATCATCGGCACAGGCATTATACGGGTGATATATCCGTCTTTCATTCACACTTTCAAATACTTTAGATGCCTCCATTCCCCTCAGTGAATTCGGAGAGCACCTAAAATCTCACGAGAGAGAGTTGCGCCCCTCGTCACCGAGCAAGCTCCTTCACAATCAGAAGCTTCACATTCCTAATGATCTCCCGACTTTCACCCATGTGTTTGTTAGAAGCATGAGAAACTTCTTAACAAATTTAATGGTCCTTTTCCCGTTAAAGTCCGCAAGTTAGCTCCAGTGATCCGAAGACCGTCGCAATCCGAAATCTGAAGCCTGCTAGGTTTCTCCACTAGACCCTCAAAAGACCGCAAGTCCCATTTCGAGGCGTGCCTCGCCGCTAACGCAGACACAGAATTTATCCTTTCCGACTAAAAAGTGAATAAGATTTTTTTCAAACGACATTTGTTTATGACACACATACTTTCTCACACGGCACAATACCACAAAAATGTCATTCTTTCCCTGACCTGGTTGGCAGCTTTCGACCTATTGTGGGAATGATACAAAATTTCGTTGGTTGCACCTTACATATATTCGCAGTTTTACTTTCCTTGACTTGTAAGTCTAGAAATCGCATCCTAAACAACAACCATCTACCGTATCCACCGATCAATATTCCCCAATACTTCCACCGTAACCTTTCCTGGGCGATAAGGTGGTTAAGAAGATTCGGTTTGTACTGAAAATGGTAACCAAAATTATACGTTATTGGTCACGGCTGGGGAAGGGGGGGTATCCTTGTCCGCAACAAGCCTGTTAGATTGGCCTATTGATTACACTTCGTCATATGGGTGATAAACATTCTCATTTGCTTCACTTGCATACCATGGCAGATTGCATTCTAGGGTAACTGAGAAGTATCAAGAAGAAAGTGTTTCAACTTGACATGTAGATATCAAATCTGAGGCCGAAACATTGTTTGGATAGTGGTGGGAAAGATAAAATAAAACAGAAAAAGACAATTATTCCGATTCAAATCTTCGAGTCTAGGATCGTCAAGTCATCTTTCAACTGCTTATTCACTCCAAGGCGTTTTCGGCTCCATCCGCACAATAAACCGAAAAATTAAAGCAAGAAAAAATATTTTTTACATAAATTATAATAATTTTCAAAATGATTCATTTATTTATTGCTTTTTGTTGAACATCAAAGAGTATCTATCGTTTCTATGCAGTGGCGTGGTGTGTGTGAATATGTGACACAGTGGGTAAATTTAACTATAAAATCGCGCTTACTTCAATTGAAAACAAAACTAACTTCAAATATGGTCAAATTCAGAGAAATATCCAAGGCTAAGTAAAAATTCTACTGCTCTTCATTCAGATTAAATTACATATTCGCTGGCACATATACTCTCAAAAGTCCAATTACAGCCACGCGTAATTACAACCAATGCACGGAAGTTCAATTAGGAGCCACTCCAAAAGAATTGTAGATTCGAATTCAAAGATCCCTCTCGTTATTTTCAGCACCTTTCATTCTGAAGAGTTTCTCTCTCTATTTGTAATCTAATCTCCTCTTATAAAAAAGACGTAGTAGTCACGTAGGTAAAATACCCAGTCATAGCTCACTCATCTAAGTAAAGCTCGGGATCTGAACTATTTTCTTTCTGGTGGATTAATCGGAAAAAAATCAAAAGATGAATTAAAACCTACTTATACGAGTTATTTCATTCAACCCGGAAACACCAGAAAAAAATTATAGCATCTTTTTCTAAATGAAAGGAAATCGGGTTTCAAGTCATTAATGAAGATTGTGGATGTTGCTTTCAAAATCATTGATGACGCTCGTTTTCCCAGTTTACCTTTCATGCCGTGGTTTTTGGCTTGTCAGATAAATTTCTCAATTATACATGCTTATCCTTGGAGGCTCAACACTAAGCAAAACTTTGTTTATATAATCATGAATTATATGTTATGTTTCATGATATTCCTCTATTAATGTTGTTCGATAATTCCTGGGATGAACAGAAGGGCAATTTGCTTCAAATATATTGAAAATTATTTGCAGGAATTTCAGAGACAAATAAAAGATACTTAGGGGATCGTTTTATATCTGTTTTCTCCGAATGGAACATAATGAACTCTATTAATCAAATATTTCTCATACCGCGGTGGCAGCTCTCTCCTAACCATTATACCACGCACGAAAATCATCAGCAATTTACGTAACATCACTTATAAATTATAATTTAAAATAGGGCGGATGACACATTTGATGGCCAAAAACTTAACACGGCTATTTTTTGGCACCTTTTCACAGCATTAAGGACAAATCATTGGCACCTTTGGGATTGCCAGTGAATGTCACTGTGACCTCAATAGGAATCTCTTAAAGGGAAGAAGGAGAAGACCTATCCGTGTAGTGACTGATCAAATTGCTCTAGAAAACTATTTTTTATGAAGGTCGTCCCTGTTCTCCTCTCTCCCACCATTTATTAACAACTTTGATCCTGTTCTATTTTCTTGCACCATTTATTATCAAAGTCGGCCCTATTCTCTTCTCTTCCACCATTTATTATCAAGGGCGGTCTTCTTCTCTTCCACCATTTATTAACAAGGTGGCCCAATTCTCCTCTCTTCCACCATTTATTAGCAACTTTGATCCTGTTCTATTTTCTTGCACCATTTATTATCAAGGTCGGCCCTATTCTCTTCTCTTCCACCATTTATTTGCAATATCGGTCCTCTTCTGTCTCTTCCACCATTTAGCATTAACGTCGTCCCTGTTCTCTTCTCTTCCACCATTTTTTTTTACCAAGGTGTGCTTTTTCTCTTCTTTTCTACCATTTATTATGAAGGGGGCGCTGTTCTCTTCTTTTCCAGCATTTATTCTTAAAGTCGGACCTGTTTTCTTCTCTCCAACCATTTATTATCAAGGTGGCCCTGTTCTCTTCTCTTCCACCATTTATTCTCATGGTCGGAGCCGTTTTCTTCTCTTCAACCATTTATTACTAAGATCAGTCCTCATCTTTTCCACCATTTAATTTCAGGTGGCCCTATTCTTTTCTCCTCCACCATTTATTAGCAAGGTGGCCCTATTCTCTTCTCTTTCACCATTTTTTAGCAAGTTTGCCACTGTTTTCTTCTCTTCCACCATTTATTATCAAAGTCGGCCCTGTTCTCTTCTCTTCCAACATTTAACAGGGTGGCTCTGTTTTCTTCTCTTCCACCCTAAATAATTAATAAAGTCTTACCTGTTCTCTACTTTTCCACCATTTTTTTATCAAGGTCAGCCCTTTTCTCTTCTCTTTCACAATTTATTATCAAGGTCGGCCCTGTTCTGTTCTCTCCCAACATTTATTATCAAGGTCCGCCGAGTTCTTTTATTTTCCACCATTTATTAACAAGGTGGCCCTGTTTTCTTCTCTTCTACAATTTATTATCAAGTTCGGTCCTGTACTCTTTTTCTCACCATTTTTATCAAGGTCGGACCTGTTCTCTTCTCCCCCGCCATTTATTAATAACTTTGATCCTGTTCTCTTTTCTTGCACCATTTATTATTATGGTCAGACCTGTTCTCTTCTCTCCTACCATTTATTCTCAATATCGGCCCTATTCTCTTCTCTTTCACCATATATTATCAAGGTCAACTCTGTTCTCTTCTCTTCTACCACAGTGTTATCAAGTTCTGCCTTTTCTCTTCTTTTCTACTATTTACTATTAAGGTGGCCCTGTTCTCTTCTCTTCCACCATTTATTCTGAAGGTCGGACTTTTCTTCTCTGCAACGATTTATTATCAAGGTCGGTCCTCCTCTTTTCGACCATTTAATTTCAAGGTGGCCCCCTTCTCTTCCACCGTTTATTAGCAAGGTGACCCTGTTATCTTCCTTTCCACTATTTATTATCAAGGTAAGCCGTGTTCTCTTCCCTTTCACCATTCTTTTTAGCAAGGTCTGCTCTGTTCTTTATTTTTTTACCATTTATTTTCAAAGTCAACCCTGTTCTCTTCTCTTTTACCATTTATTAATAAGGTGGCCTGTTTTCTTCTCTTCCACCATTTATTATCAAGTTCGGCCCTATTCTCTTCTCTTCTACCACATTTTTATCAAGGTCTGCCTTATCTCTTCTTTCCTACCATTTATTATCAAGGTGGCCTTGTTCTCTTTTCTTCCACCATTTATTATCAATGTCGGATCTGTTTTCTTCTCTGAAACCCTTTATTATCAAGGTCGGTCCTCTTTTCTTCGACCATTTAATTTCAAGGTGGCCCTCTTCTCTTCTCTATCACCATTTATTATCAAGATCGGCCCTATTCTCTTCTCTTCCACCATTTTCTTTTAGCAAGGTCTACCCTCTTCTCCATTTTTTCACCATCTATTATCAAGGTCAGCCCTGTTCTCTTTTACCATTTTTTAACAAAATGGCTTGATTTCTTCTCTTCTACCATTTATTATCAAGGTCGGCCCTGTTCTCTTTTCTTCCACCATTTATTATCAAGGTTGGCCCTTTTCTCTCCTCTTCCACCATTTATTAACAACTTCGGTCCTGTTCTCTTTTCTTCCACCATTTATTATTAAGGTTGGCCCTGCTCTCTTCTCTTCCAGCATTTCTTATCAAGGTCGGTCCTGTTCTCTTTTCTTACAAGATTTATTAACAGGATGGCCTTATTCTCTTCTCTTCCACCATTTATTATCAAGGCAAAACCTGTTCTCTTCTCTTCCACCATTTATTTTCAAGGTTGTCCCTGTTCTACTTTCTTCCACCATTTACTACCAAAGTTGGCCCTGTTCTCTTTTCTCCCACCTGTATTATCAAGTTCGGCCCTGTTTTCTTCTCTCCTACCATTTATTTTCGAGGCTAGAGCTGTTCTCTTGTCTTCATCATTTTTATAAAGGTTCGACCCATATGTTTGATGCTGGTCGGCGAAAGAACTTGATGAAGTTTGGGATGGGAAGGTACGTGCGCCTCGGTGATTTGTATGCCCCCGCTACTACTAGATCACCTGTAGTCATTTTTTATTTTTACAACAAGATAGGATTCCTCAAGATTTTATTATTTCGTTGTAATGAATTCCAGTTTTAACTCCAATCATTACACCATCATATCTTTTTTGGGTGTGATTTGTGGTTATAATATTGTAAGTTGGTAATTCCATTGTTTCTGTTTCTGTATTGATTCCATGTTCTGTGAGTACGACAAGTTCCGGGTCTTCTTTTCTTATTCTTTTTGACTATGCTATCCGTTTTTCTTTCCAACCGTTCAAGTTAAGCATTAATATTTTTATTCTTTCCTTAAACGTGCACATGTTTGTTTTTGTTCTTACTTTGTTTCATTCCTGCTTTTACCTTATTGTTCGGGCTGTGAATCGAGCGCGACCAGAGCATTTTTTTTCTTGAACAAATAATTTGAGGGGTTGTAGCAAGATTCGGGGACGCTTAAAATCATTCTCTGCTTGAGTGCATTATTCATTTCTATCTCGTTGAGGTCCGCATGTTAGTCCCATTTGAACTTTCCTTTTACTAAGCCTTCGACGATTTCCATTTGTTTGCATACTTTAGGGAGGCGAGATGTTGTACACCGTATATTTTGATGATAAATACTTGCGTGCTTATTTTTGAGCTTTGCTTTTGTTTTGTTTTTCAAACATTTTGGCAATTTGCCGATTCGCTTTCAAGATCTCTTCGTTGGATGTGCCTTTTTCGGTGTCTTGTCCGGTTTTCATTTAGCTTTTTCCTGATTTTCCGTGTTTGTTTCTTTTTCCTTGAGCTTCAATTTTACCACGTCGTCGACGGTTGCCCATTTTCCTTCTTATTCACGTTCCTTTTTGATTTCAGTGGCCTTGTATTCCAGCCCATGGGTTGAGGCATCTGAAGATTACGGATCTTTCCGTTGTAACGTCAGAGGGAGGGGGGCGGAGTAAGGCCGATTTTGGCTAGTTTCTTTGTTGCATCTTCGATCAGTAGAAGATCTAAAACATTTTATGTGTAGCAGAGCGCAACATATCCGTTGTATCGTTCCTTGAACCTTAGTAAAATTACGCCGATTTCTGAGTATATTGTCTCGAGGACCTTCTCATGGGTTGGTGTTTCCTTGCCGTGGAGGATACGAGGAGTCATCCTCTTCGCACCTTCGCGGTCATCATGTGGCTCGTGCTGAGCCTCCTTCTTGGCAGTGAGGTTTTTTCCTTGCATTTGTGATTTTCTTGAGAGTAAGATTATTAGATTTTTGTTTATGAAATGAGAATGATACCTCCATCCCCACAACCCCACGCACAGCCGGGGTAACTGCATGGAAGAAAAAAGATGAATGGGTCAGGTGATGAGCCAAGGGAGGCCTTCCTGAAGGATGACTCATGTCGGACTTAATAATGGATCGTGATAAAATTAACTACCACCACCAGGGGGCCCGCCCCATCTGGCGTTTGGATATTGAAGCTGCTTCGTGCATACACAAAGGCGGTTTTCTCTCTCCCTCTGTGGTCCTGGTTGGGCCCTTAAGGATAGAGAAAATTCTTCCCCAAAGGTTGCAGCTTCGCCTTTTATCCGGAGTTCCTTTGCCAAAGGTTTCGACAGTGGGCTATTCCCCAAACCTGTTTTCTCCACTGCCTCAAATTATGCCTCATCACATGACGGGCATAGTTCGAACTAGGTTCTGATTGGCAGTACACTCAACGACACACGAAGAGGTAGGAGCGGAGGGAGTGATGGGTTTAGGCCGTCATAATATTAATTACGGCGACTTGGGTAAATTCTCTCTTTTTTTAAGTCTCCGGTAGAGTCAAGATGAAAAAAGATGGTCTTATAAAGTAGAATAAGTCGTTCGATATAGCTCGTAGCAGTGTTGCTTGCCCTTCTACGTTGCTAATCTTCGTATTTTTCTTTCTCCAAAATAAACAGCGTCCAATACGAAAGCAGTGCGAGCAAATTCTTCCGACTGCGAGAGCTCAACTTCGGTGCTCTGTATCGGACCGAAACTAAGCAGTCAGTGAGCTGGAGACTTTTGACAGAGGTCACAATTCAAGAAGGGCTGTGAAGAACCTTCATTTCATCAAGAAAAATTTTACGGATAGGCTTCACTTCTATAGGAAATATAAAGAATTGACTGGTGAAGACTGAGGCAAAGGGCAATCCTCTAACGAAGCTCTCTTCTGCTTGTTAGGACGGTCTGGAATATCCCCCCATTAGGGGAAGAATCTTGTGTTGTATCCACAGTGAAACATCCGGACATTCTCCATCTCTAGGGCTGTTTCTCATCTAAGGGAACTAAAACACTAACAATTTTGCCCAAGTGCGCTTCCATACACTCAAAATGTTACCAAAACTTGTTTTATCAGTACCTTTTTTCAAAAGTTCAGGAACTATTTTGATATGATAACTGTATTTTTTATCAGGATTTTGTACCTTGACACAAAAGAAGAAATAATAAAGTATAATACCCTTACTATCTATACCGAGAAGGTGTTTTCCTAAGTATGAGGAAAGTTACAGTAAATATGGATGGAGGTTCTCCTATACATCTCTCCAACTCCACCGCCCGGTAGAGCGTGCGTCAAAATTGAAAAGATACCTAATTGATTGAGTTGAAACAAAGAACATCACCAGGAACTTGGATAGTAAAGAATTAGTACTAAATCTACTGAATAAATAATGCCAGCCTACAGAGCATTGGTGCCTCCTAGGAAAGAGAGTGAGATAAGGGAAAACAAAAATTCACAGAAACATTTAAGTGAGATGAATGTTTGGCAATTTGTTAGATTAGTTTCGAAGTGAATGACTTCCGTTCTGTAATATTTGAACTCGTAATGGGAGGCATTTATATAGATAAATTTTAAACATAATTAATAATTATCGCTATTCATAATAAATATAAATGTTATTGATAACGTTTATTTCTGATTTTAATAGAGCTACAAATTATGTATAAGAGCCTTCCACTTCGGTCCAAAATCTTCTAAAACTCCCAGACTGTGCGGCATTAACTCTTATTTATTCCATCTGCCATAGGGATAGAAGAACAAAAACAGCCCATAGACCTTCCACTCCCAGATTCAAGAACTGACCAAATCCACGTGAAAATGTTAATTCAAGTCCCTCCTGTGGATTGAAATAATTTAAGGATAATGAACAACGTCATCGGGAATTGAGAGGCCTAAGATGTAGTATAAAGAGGAAAACGATCATTTAACCTAAGAACAAAACCGACTGTGTGTAAGTCTCATAAATATGTATGTGGTTTTGTGAAGATATGCATGTGTAAGTGTAAATGCACACTTACCCAGATATAGAAACCATATTAAAAATACGAGGAAAATAGCTTTTTAGCGAATATCGGCGATCAATACGCAGAAAAATGAATTAAGACTTAACGTAACCAATCGTCTTCATGCATACGGCTATACTCAGTATACATATACGAGGGGCGATCAATAGGTTTTGCAATTCGGATAGAGGAAAAGAGATATGAGGAAAAGTGTTGTATTATTTTTCAATATAACTACCCTCGACTTCAATGCACTTGCGCCACTTGTCCCTGAAGCTTCAAATTCCCGACAACCAGAAATCTCCCGACTGCTCTTCAATCTACTCCTGGACGGCGAGTTGGACATCTTCATCGTCCCCAAACCGACGCCCACGCAGCACAGCCTTGAGCTGGCGAAATAAAAAGTAGTCGCTAGGGGCCAGATCTGGACTGTAGGGGAGGATGGTTGGCTCCTCGAATCTGCACTCACGCAGGGCAGCTTGTGCAACTTTGGCCTTGTGGACTTTGACGACGTTGAAGTCGATAACGGGGCGTGAGGTTTCTAGGGACCAAACAGGCACAGACCTTGGTAATGGCCAAATTGTCGTGGATGATGTTGATAACACTTCCATATGATATTCCAAGTTGTCGCTCGATTTCTTCGACCTTTACCCGTCGATTTTCGAGGATCCTCCTCTCCACACGGGCCACATTGTCCTCGTTGGTCACGTCCGACGTGCGTACTGGACGGGGGTCATCTTCAAGGGACTCAAGACCATGGCGAAACTCCCTATTCCAGCGAGCAATGGTTGCATAGGAAGGAGCGATGTCGGTGTACACTGCAACCATACGTTAATGGATCTCTTTTGCATTCTTGCCTTCCTTGGTCAAAAATTTGATCACTGCGCGGTGCTCAACCTTCTCCATTGTTGAAAAATTTGTGACTGATGATCTGAGATCAGCTACTGCTTCTTTAATAGACGAGGCAGGCGCGTGTGGCTGCAGGTGCTGACTTGTCATAACTTGTCCTAACACGCCCACAAACAGTCATCCCTCTTCCTCTGTTTTGCCCTACCGATTCGCAAAACTTATTGACCGTCCCTCGTATTTGTGTCATCGAGTACTCACTTCCACTGAAAATTTATTTATACCCTATCTATTTTAGGATAAATCTGTTAAAATGTATCTCTTTTCCACTACATGGGAAAGATCACGGGTCATTTTCTTGTTAAGACTAAAAACCTTAGGCCGTGAAAAATTGCGAATAGATTGAGGCTAAACCAGTCACTTTAGTGGGGAGAGAAACTCACATCTAAAACTTAAGAGATAAAACATTAGTAAAAGAATATCTCAATGATTATAAACAAAGATGATGTAGAAAAATCTTTTCTAGAACAAGGCCGACCGATTCGATGGGCTGAAAACAAAAGGAGGAGCGAATCGTTTCTGGTTGAGACCAAGATTTTCCTGTTAAGTCGCCGTGGTCTCTTTCGATTGTGCGTTTCAATGCTCGGCTTTGACCTTTGCAGTCATCACCTACAATCGATATCTCTTTTTATGGTGACGTCACAGGATGGAATTCAATCAAGGGTGCTCAGTCTTTAGAGATTTAAGGGCAACTTTTTTTCACAATTGCCTTTCGCGGATACAGGCAAAAAGATCAGCCACCTAACGAAAGGATAAATACATACATATGCCCAGGCTGATAGTAATCAAAAAAGCATATTATATAGCTATGAAAATAGGAAAGTTAGTCATTTAACATTCAAAATATACAAGGTGAAACACATATTTTCACAGTAAAACTTCATTTAAATTGGTTATTTCCAATAACCTAGGGTCACATTGAAATGCCATAGTGGCCACGGTTCTAGCACCCTCACTACAATGCGTAAATCCCTAAATCACTTGGAAATAATTCTAAACACCCACACATGTTCACTTTTTTTGGCATCACCATTTACTCTAGAGATCCCTTCCTTACAAACTTTCTGCGGGAGACGCCCTCGTTGCTCTTGCGCTTTAAATTGGCCCCCCTCCTCTCCTTCTCGACCTAATCTTATTTTCCAGTTCTTCTTATTAATGACATTTGCCAAAACCTCTTTTGCTCCATATATATATATATATATATATATATATATATATATATATATATATATATATATATATATATATATATGAAAGAGTAGCATGATTGATGAAGAAGACGAAAGAAGGGAGATCCAAACCCCATTTGCGAGTACATAGAGAGGTGGGGAGGCGAATGGCGCACAAGAAGCGAATGGGGGCGAAGGCGCATAAATAATCATCTTAAATTTTACGCTGAATTTCGTTCAAACAAAGACAATTTAATATATTTTTATTTGGTGAAAGAGGAAGTGTTTGAGATATATTTAGTTATAAATATACTAGGTAGGACATTTACCACCAAAAATATATTAACTTTAGTGATTTATTTTTTTTACTTTATCGCGATATTTCAAGCATTACTCTCGAAACATTTTGGCATGAATTTGTTTCAAAATTCTATCTATTTCATTCGTTTTTAATATTTACGTAATAGGAATAGATCTAATATTTCTAATATTTAAATCTTTGTTTATTAAAAGTAAGCATTTCACAAATAATAAGAAAAACAGTGCATTTCTTTGCTGAATCCAAAATGGTGATGTTCTTCTGTTCTTGTAGGAGGTGAATTTCAGTCCATGGAACTTTGCTATTGGATCAAAAGGGTAAAATGATGACTCATGTGAGTAAACTGAATGATTTTGTGTAATTATAATCCATTTCAGAGTATTTTTTTAGAGAAATGTTTGAATCTTTTTTAATTCCAGATATAGTTCTTTGCAAAGAAAAGCCTGGAACCATTGTTGCTATGCACTAAAGTGGCCTGAAGTGCAAGGATATAGTTGCTAAGGGTAGTTTCATCAATAAGCACCATCTTTAGGATTATTAATGACTTTATAAAGACTGGTTACACTCATGTGAAGAAGTTTTATGGACACTCAAGAGCTTCAAATGAACACCAATATCCTCTCGTGTTAAGGTCCCAGTTCAAGGATCAATTTGCCTCCAGTGCCAAGCTAACTCACGATTGAAAAGAGGCATGTGTGAACGCTTCCGCGCGCACAGGGAGGCCGAGACATTTGGACAGACGTCTAAAGTCAAGGAGGGCTGAGAAGAAGCTCTATATCACCAAGAAGAACCGTACGGATAGGCTCCACTTTTGTAAGAAATATAAAGAATGTGCTCTTGAAGACTGAGGAAAAGTGATAATCTCTGATGAAGCTCTACTCAGCTTGTTTGGAAGTTCTAGAATATCCCTCGTTAGGGGGAGAAAATGGAGCACTTTCACGATTCCTGTGTCGTGCCCACGGTGAAGTATCCGTACAGTCTACATGTCTGGAGCTTATGCTTATATAAGGGAACTGGAGCACGAACAATTTTCCCAATTACCACTACCATGAACTCAAATTGGCACCAAAACTTTCTTCATCAGCACCTTTTCATAACAGTTCAAGACCGATTCGGGGATGATGACTATATCTTTACCATGATGATGCACTTTGTCGTAAAGCAAACAAATAACATCAAAATTTGGGGAACTGGACTGGGAATTCACCAAATTTTAACCCAATAGGTAATTTGAGGCCGATAATCAAACTGGCGTTTAATAAACAGAAGCCATCCACTTGTGAGTAATTGCGGGTCCTTAGTGGACAAAAAAATGAAGCAATATCAGTCAATATATTATAAATTTGGTCCAAAACGAATTGAAAAATTCTAAAGAACATGAGACATTATTGAAGATATTGACTGCTCACCATCGATTGAGTGTAATTTCTAATAAAAATGGGCTTTATCTTAATTTTTTTAAATTTTACCTTCAAATTATAATACATACAAACCGATAACATGGATACAATAGTCTCAAAATTTTTGCCCATGACTAATGTTGTCCGAAACATCTTGAAAAATATGGCGACTAATTTGGGCAACTGTGCACGGATGAAGTTAGCGATGAGTGGGCCAAAGAGACGAGAGATTTAGTTTATTAATTTTCGTAGACTGGGCTGCAATAGGTAGCGTTGTGCCGGCCATTTTTGTACTAAGAACATGATATATTGTAGACGTGTGTACCAACATGTTGTATCCTAGATGTGTGTACCAACATGTTGTATCCTAGATGTGTGTACCAACATGATGTATCGTGGAGATGTGTACCAATATGCTGTATCGCGGACGTGTGTACCAGCATGCTATATCGTCGACGTGTGTAGCAACATGCTGTATCGTGGACGTGTGTACCAACATGCTGTATCGTGGACGTGTGTACTAAAATGTTGTATCGTGGACGTGTGTACAAACATGTATCGTGGATCTGTACCTACATGCTGTATCGTGGACGTGTGTACCAACATGATCTATCGTGAACGTGTGTACCAACATGTTGTATTGTGGACGTGTGTACCAACATGTTGTATCGTGGATTTGTGTGTACCAACATGTTGTATCATGGACTTGTGTACCAACATGCGGATTCGTGAACATGTGTACCAACATGTTGTATCATGGACTTGTGTACGAACATGCTGATTCGTGAACATGTGTACCAACATGCTATATCGTGGACGTGTGCATAACATGTTGTATCGTGGATGTGTGTACCAACATGCTCTATCGTGGACGTGTGTACCAACATGATATAGTGTGAACGTGTGTACCAACATGTTGTAGCGTGGATCTGCATAGCAACATGTTGTATCATGGATGTGTGTACCAACATGTTGTACCGTGGACGTGTATACCATCATGTTGTATCGCAGACATGTGTACCTAAATGCTGTATCATGGACGTCTGTACAAACCTGCTGTATCGTGGACGTGTCTACCATCATTCTGTATTGCGGACGTGTGTACCAACATGCTGTATTATGGACGTGTATACCAACATATTATATCGTGGACGTGTGCAGAACATGCTGTATCGCAGACCTGTGTACCATCATGCTATATCGTCGACGTGTGTAGCAACATGCTGTATTGTGGACTTGTGTACCAACAGGCTGTATCATGGATGTGTGTACTAACATGTTGTATCGTGGATTTGTGTCTACCAACATGCTGTATCGTAGACGTGTTTACCATAATGTTGTATTGTGAACAAGGGAGGTGGGATCATCTGACGCATATGCGAGGCATTTTCATCCTCATACGTCAGTACACATATAACCAATCACATCACTCCCTATTTTACTTTCTGCCTTCTACAACCCCCGCCGTTGGGAGAGGTCATTTCCACACTCCCCTAACATGGTAAGGTTGGTCATCAAATCGGCTGTGACAGGTTTCCTGCCTGCTAGTTAGGGTCAAAAATATTAATGCCACTTTTTTGGCACCTTTCTCAAATGATAACCTCTCACGTTAATCTTTATGTGGATTTCATTATATGGTTGACGTAAGACTGCGAAAAGAAAGAGAAAGGCGACGCAAATAATAATGATAATAATATTAATATTCGTGAGTTGAAAGCTAAGGAGTAGAATCTAAAATCTTTAATTTTTATTAATAACCGAAATTCGCTATTAATGAGTTTCAGGAAGCTGAGCCTTTGTCTATGAACAGGGATTTGCTAAAAGGAGTGGAGGTATGAGAGAAAGAGTTGCTTCAGAGGGACAAAATGTTTCAGTTTCCGAGAGGCGACAATATAGGCCTAAGGATGAAGTGGAGCTGGAATATAACCAAGAAGTCTTAAATTCAACCGAGCTCTTAAACTCCGAATCTGTCAGTGTCGCTTTTATAATTGATCGTAACTTTATAGCACTCAATATTGACTATTGCTGACACACTGTCCACCCAGAAGATTTATTTTTTATTCAAAGGGGCCAACTGGAGACTGGCACTGAGGGAATACATAGGTGGCCGTATTAAAGTCAGCCTACCACAAGGCTACGTTAAAACAAAAAAATGCAAAAAACAGTCAACAAAAAACAAACAACTCGATATAACATTTTAATCACTTAGATCACTAATGTAACTTTCATTGGCAATTGCTATAATGATTTTTTTAAATGGTGAAAAAAATAGGATGCTATTAAGAGTATATAGTTATTTCGGAGCTACCTTGTATATACTTCCGTTGTCCTGGTTTAAAACTTGCCATTGTGTATCGGGGCTCTATAAATCATCCCTTCTGTTCTTCACTCCACAATATATTTTGTCCTCTGTCTTCTCATTCGTTCACTTAATATCTCCTCCCATCTCACACACTGTCTTGTACAGCAATTCGTTGGATTGTGGGAAGTTTTATGGAACCTCTTACCTCGGATCTTCCTTTTATATTTGGCTAAATGAGGAAGAGCAGGAAAATTTTCTTTCTATTTTCTCAATGAGTTAGAAAATCTCTTTTCATGTAAGCTTATAGAGGGAAATCAGGTCTTTTCTTTTTAAGGGAGGGAGAGAGAGAACGTTTCGCTATATATTGGTATCAATATGTACTTTTCCATTACGTGTATTCATATTTTTGTATGAAATCTAATTGTGTATCTTCGTGTGAGGAGGGACTAGAAACTCCTGAACATATTCAATATATGAAAAAAGCTCACAGAGTGCACGTGAGTGCAATAAAGACAAAAGCGCTCGGAATCGTTTTTCACTTTTCCTTTGTGGGTGTATTTGCATACTCAATATATGTTTTTATCTTACCTATATCTTCTCTTTGGTATGTATCTTTACCACAATGGACTTCACCGAAGGAGAAATAAAGAAAAAGATCGCTGACCTAAAGACGAATAAGTCCCCTGGACCGGACGGGTTTCTACCCAAGGTGTTGAAGGAAGTGTGCGATGAAGTATCACGAAATCTGTGCGCTATCTTTAACATGTCAATCCGGACCGGATGCGTTCCTAGAGACTGGCGTGAGGCGGAGGTGACTCCGATCTTCAAGAAAGGATCCTCCAGCCATCCGTCAAACTACCGACCTATCAGTCTGACTTCGATAGTCGGTAAACTCATGGAAAGCATGATGGTGGAGAAAATAACGTCGTATTTAGAGTCAAACCTGCTACTGAGGAGTTCCCAGCACGGCTTCCGAAGGCAACGGTCATGCCTGACGAACCTTGTGGAATTCTTCCACTTCGTGTTCAGTGAGCACGATCGGGACAAGGCGGTGGATGTGGTTTACTTAGACTTTCAGAAAGCCTTTGATAAGGTACCACACCGCCGCCTTCTCCGGAAAGTGCGAGCGCTGGGCATAGACGGAAAAGTAGCCGGCTGGATCGAGAACTGGCTAAGTGGCAGACGGCAACGGGTGGTGGTGAATGGACAGGCTTCTGAGTGGGTGCCCGTTACTAGCGGAGTGCCTCAAGGTTCTGTCCTGGGACCACTACTATTCATCATCTACGTCAACGACATGGACGGTGACATGGTTGCCAAGATTTCCAAATTTGCCGACGATATCAAGCTTGGTATGAACGTTGCAAAGGATGGAAATACTGCCCGCCTGCAGGAAGACCTTGGGAAGATTGGGGAGTGGTCGGACACGTGGCAAATGCCGTTCAACGTGAACAAGTGCAAAGTAATGCATATCGGCCACAGAAATCCCCAATCTCATTATATCCTTAAGGGCACTGCTCTCGAATCGAGTGACACTGAGAAGGACTTGGGTGTTACTGTCACTAGCGACCTCAAGTTCTCGAAACAGTGCATTGAGGCAGAGAAGAAAGCCCAAAGGATGTTAGGCTACATAAAGCGCCAGTTTGGATACCGTAACAGGGAGATAGTACTTTGTCTGTACAACTCCCTAGTTCGGCCGCACCTGGAGTATGCCGTACAATTTTGGAGTCCTTCGTTTCGAAAGGACATCGCAAGGTTGGAACGCGTACAAGCCAGGGCAACCAAACTGATTCCCTCTATCCGACATAAAAGTTATGAGGATAGACTAAGGGAATTAGATCTGTTCTCGTTGGAAACCCGTAGACTGCGTGGTCAGCTCATCGAAGTTTTCAAAATACTTCGAGGGTTCGACAATGTTGACTACCGGGATATTTTCACACTGAGTGAGAACAGAACGCGCAATCACGGCTTCAAACTTGAACTGAAGCGTTACAACCGCAATCTGTGTGGAAACTTTTTCACCTACAGTATCTGCGGTAAGTGGAACGCACTTCCAGTGGAAATTGTCAACAGTGAATCTGTTGACCAGTTCAAGTCAAGACTAGACAAAGTCTTGAAAAGTGGCCGTTTAGGGACGCAAAACAATTGAGCAGCCATGTGCCCGCTCGATTGCTAGTCCCAAGGTACCCTCTTTGAATGGACCGTAAGGTCTCCTAGGGTACCTTCTTTCCTTGTAACTCCTTGTAACTCCTTGTAATTCTTGATTTCATACCACAAAGACAAAAAAAAGTTACATTTTTCACCCTCCCTTTGGTCATTTAAATTCTATCCATTTTTTTCGATTACTCATTAAATCGAGCTCTTCCTTCCAGAATTTACTTCCTCCGCAAATATCTTTCGATGTGAAGATGACATTCAATTTCCAGGTAGACATTGCTGGCTGTTTGAGCTAAATACACTTTATTATTCATTTCTTATTTTTACCTAAAATATAACGGGTGGCCCCTCAAAATGACACATTTTTTTAAAAATTAATATCTTAGTAACTTCCTTTTATTCATGAAATTTTTTATATGTAAGATACTTTCAATCTTCCTTTTCGAATGCAAAAAAACGGAATTTAGATATCCTTTATAGTTTTCTTGCATTGTACTAAAATAACATGGGTAAAAAAAACGAATATCGAGATAAAATATTATTTTATTGTGCAATATCATAGAGGAATTTTCACGTTCTTACAAAACCTACAGGAATGAACATTGAACATGTGATATTATGGAAATTTTTATATACAGTTCCTCAGTAGCAATAATGACGTTATTTGAAGAAGATCGCATTCTCATTAAAGCTTGTTACTGTGAAAAGGGATGGAAGACTGAAAGATTATTGCGAGAATTTCCTGGAAAAACTCTAAAATGACTAAATAGATTCGCGAAACGGGAAGCGCTAACAGAAATCCAGGAAGCGGTAGACATAGAACAGCTTCAGAACCGGGAAATGTGAATTACATTAAAATTAACATCTGCTCTCAAGAAGATAAACCAGGAAGTCATTTATCGCAAAGAACAATTGCTAAAACCTTAAATACCGGAAGAAGTTCTGTACAACGAATAATTAAGCCACAAAAGCTAAAAGCATTCAAAAGAATAGCATCTTCTAGAAAAAGTGGTACTGTTAAGGATAAAAGAAAATAAGATGCCGACAATTACTTGATAACTTCTCTGTCGCTGATGTTAAAAATATTGTCTTCACGGATGCAAAAGTTTTCACTTTAGAAATTCCGCGAAACCGCCAAAATGATGTTGCTTCCGGGCGCGGTAAAAAGTGTGACATTCCGATAAACAGATTGTAATATGAAACTTCAAGATTTTACAAAAAAGTTATAATATCTACAGGGGTCTCTTGGAATAGCAAAACGGATGTTTATTTTATTGATACTGAAAATACAAAAGTGAATTCTATTAATTACATTTAACTTCTGAAAACCAAGTTGTTGCCTGATTGTCGTTGTCTTATCATGAAAATGACTTTATTTTGCAACAAGATGGAGCATCTTCCCATACAAGCCACGCCACACAGTTGTTTCTTATTATCAATACGCCAAGATTAATAACGAAAAATGAGTGGCCACTGAAAAGTCCAGATTGTAAAGCCACGGATTACTCAATTTAGGAGTTACTAAAATAAAAGGTTTACCGAGTTCGGAGAGAAAAATTGACTGAACCAGAATTGAAAAGTAAAATACTTGAGTCTTGGCAAGAAATTTGCATTAATGAAATAAGAAAAGGTTTGTGTGTGTGGAAAAAAAAGACTCAGATTAGTGATTCATCAGTTAAGTTTCTGATTATATATTTATTTATTTATTCATACTCAATATTCGGTTTTTTTTACTCATGTTGTTATTTTTGTGAATGGTAACAAAAATAAAAAGGTATCTAAATTCCGCTTTCTGCATTCCAAAAAGGAAAATTGAAAGTATCTTGCATATAAAAATTGTCCTGAATAGGAAGGAGGTTACTGAGATATTATTTTTTTTAAAATGCGTCATTTCGGGGGGCCATCCGATAGAGTGAATGAGAATACTCGAAGCATCAATATATTTAATGTAAAGTAATACCACAACGACGAATTCTTAATATCACCACTTTAGATAGACGTCTATCAGCATTTCATTCACCTCAATATCTCTTTAAAACTCACCCAGAGCGTCTAAAAACCGCTATACAAATAGACAAAAGACTGAGTTTAAATATTCTACCCTCGAAAGGAGGATTAAGGTCTTTAGTTTTAGTCTGTAGGAGAATAGCATAATGAACGACGGAGAGAGTTATGGTACTCCTCACTCCAAGAGTCCTCTTCTGGATAATCTTGAAGCCTCTTGGTGTCTTATTCTTTAACGCCGGGTGCCCAACTAGTTTTGGAGCATACGAGGGGATTTTTACCGTAATTAACAAATGGAACCTCGTTGGGGCTTGGTTCTTCTCCTCTTACTCTTACGGAGCTTGAGCTGGGAGAGTCACTCGAGTGTGAGCGGGTTTTTTTTTCTCCAGTCAGACTTCTTCTAAGTCTGTAAAGGATTCTTCGATATGGCATCGATACAAAACTTAACGTTCTCTGTTAATTCGGTACTGGGGGGAAGGATCAATCTTCTTGAACTGATCCTTTATCGTCTCTCCTCGAATGATCTTGACTGGCTGAAGTATCGATCTTCTCAAATTAATCCTCTATCGTTTCCCACCGAATAATAATCTCTTCTCTTTCCTCCAGGGGCTTATTTATAAGCGGACGATCGCCCCATCTAAGAGGGAAGGGGCGAGGCCGCAGAGGAGAGAGCGAGTGGTGAGGTCGCATCTGAAAGAGCGAGGAGTGCGGAGGTTGGCACCGAGGTGCCCAAGTCAGCTTGTTAATTAGAGAGACCACCAACAGTCCCCATCCTTTGCGTGCCTTTTGACTGGCACCGCTTTTTGGTGATATAACCACGGGTCTACGGATCTCGTAGGTAATTGGATCTTTTGAGCGCCGTTTAAGGGCTTTTGGTGGTTACCTTAACACAGATGGTCGATCCAACTACCTATGCGGCGGGGAGATCAAACAGGGTAGGCAGTTAGACTGTTATTCGCCAGCTACCGTTCCCACGAGTCTCCTCATGTGGCTCGATTCTCCGGCTTTCTCCACAAGGGGAGGGGGGGACTTTAATGTATACATCCACCTGGCCCTCCAGGAGGCTTTATGTTGCAATTCCTCTACAGTACAGCGTAACTTCCTTTAATCGAATTGAGCATTGATGAGGTCATGAACCGTAATATAGTGCGTTTTAGGTAAACCGATACAAATTCGAACGTGTCTAAGGGCTAATGATCACACCAATGTAGGTTACTCACCTTGGACACGATACTGAGTACTTTTTTGTGTTATCGCTTTTTGATTATATATATATATATATATATATATATATATATATATATATATATATATGTATATATATATATATATATATATATATATATATATATATATATATATATATATATATATATATATATATATATATATATATATATATATATATATGAAATAATACGTGACACAGTAAATGCTCATTAACCCATAGGAAATAAGGAAAGATGATACAAAAGCGATTTCCTTTCAAAAAATTAAAGATCAAATAAGGATCATGCATAGATTAAGAAAAAAGAAAAAGAGAGATAGTAAACAGAATAAAATAATATAAATTCTTTGACCCGTTAAAGAAAGCGCGATTCGAACATATACCAATATGCTGTATCGTGGACGTGTTTACCAAAATGCTGTATCATGCGGACATACAACACACACTCTTTGTGATATATCCTTTCTTCATTCACTAATAACTCTTACTTTGCAGAACATGACAGAGACAACGCCTGTGAACACCATTAAATCCCAATGGGAGCTCCAGCAAATAATATACTGCGTCAAACATTGCTACAAGACAGGTTCGTTCAAGAAAGTGTAGGACACTTTCGTGCATCAGTTCGAATGTGAAAAAGCCCCCACCAAGAGCAGAATTCAGGACTAGATGGACCACTTCGAGAACTAGGGGACAGTGGAGAATCTCAATGCAGCCAGTGAAAACCGTCCAAGCCATTCAGGACACCCCAGGAAGCTTACAGCTGAGCTGGTCGAGAGCGTGAGCGAGTCAGTTCAGCAGTCCAAAACGTTCTGTGTGCAAGCGAAGTCAGTCCCTCGGTATATCCCATGAGACTTGCATGAGAGTGATAGCAATGTATTTAAAGGCCTACCCATACAGAATACAGATGAAGCAGACCCTTATAGCCTCAGACAAGAAACAGAGAAAGGCTATGGCAGTCAAGATACTGGAAGAGATTCAGGAGACCCCAACTTTCCTTAAACTCTATTGGACCTCAGATGAAGCTCACTTACCACTTGAAGGAAAGGTAAACTCGAAGACAAATGTCTTCTGGGGCACCTCCAGACCAAAGGAGGTAGCCACCAAGCTCCTACACTCCCCTATGTGCACGGTATGGACTGCAATCTCAGCCAGAGGCATCATCGGACCATTCTTGTTCGAGGAATCTGGCTCGACAGTAACAGTCACCAAGGAGCGGTATGTTGAGGTCCTCAAAACCTTCAAAAGGGAGCTGCAGATCCTGTGCCCGTCTCTTGTGGGTAAGTTGTGGTTCCAGCAAGATGAAGCAAGCTCTCACACCTCAAACCTGTCCCGAGATTGGCTGAAAGAGAGCTTTATTGGCCGTGTGATCAGTCTCAAAACTAATTTTGAGTGGGCACCTCACAGCCCAGACCTTATCCCCCCCTCCCAGATTTCTTTCTCTGTGGCTCCCTTAAAGACAGAGTGTACGCAGGGAGACCCAGGACCATCACAGCTGTGGACTTCAATAGAACCTGTATACAACATGGCCTTTTACCTAATTATATATATAGTCAGGATCATACTATTAATTGGAATAGTGCTAAACCTATTATTAAATGCCCCTAGATCCTATCAAATCTAATTATATTAAATCACAAAATAAAGTGTTTAAAGAATTTGTACCCCCTAGCTAGGGTTTTGATGCAGGTAGCCGTTTTAACTCCCCACTCCTTACTATTTAAGACATTGTCTGTCCTGACCTACGTTATTCCATGAAGAGGTCTTTTAGAATAAAGACGAAAGCGCTCGGAATCGTTTTTCCATTTTCCTTGTGGGTGTTATTTATCCTAATTTTGACTCACGTGCAAGTTGTGAGTTTCTTTTCATATATATATATATATATATATATATATATATATATATATAACTGCTTTCATTTGTTTTGTTGATTTTCATTATTATATGGACTTAAGCTGCATAAGTTTTAAATTTTGAATATTTGTCGACTCGTGATTTCAGAATTTCCGGCTCTTGTTCGGTCTGTACAGTCCACCGCTGTGTTTTTGATTTAAAAGTAATTGCTCTTGAAGATTTTAATATTGATTTCTTTAACCCCAGTGGGTAGGGTTGATAAATTTGGCTGTACCATTCTTTACCGTCCTAACTTCATCTTCTCAATTACCTCAGGATTTTTATTTTCTCTTCTTTCTTTTGTCAAACCAGGCCGTCTTTTGCTAATACTAGTTCTTTTATTTTTTAATACGTTAGACGTCTGTTGAGATTTTGCGCTTAGTTCTAATATTCATTCTCTCTTATTGGCCTTTAACAATGTAGAGTAGCCATTTTGATTAGTATTATTCCGTCCTTACCAGAAAATGTAAGAATTAATTTCATTCCAATTTCTTACTTCTTACCAATATTTTCCTCTTCCTGTCCTTATGTCTTCCTGTAAACATATTTATGTTCCCTTTTGGCCCTCGGTGTATCGATCGATTACTGCCAAAGAAAGACCTTTAAATTTGGAACTTTTCAAGAATTTTTCTTTATAATTTTTACCGAGTTACAGAAATAAATCTCCCAAATATCCATAATTTCTTTCTTCTTTATCAGACGCAATAAATTTATGGCAAGTTTATGGCATCGTGGGTGAGAGCCATAGAGAAATGACGGTCCATTCATTCTTCATTTAGTATGGTTAATTCGTAGTGTCTTACTGTTTTTACTTTTATTGAACGGTTTATTATTCTGAATTTTTAAGAATTTCACTTTAAATAATTCTTTATAAAACGATCAACTTTCCAAAAGGTTTTGTTCCGCGCTCCAAACTCAAGAAGTCTTTTGTATTTACTGTGCGTTTTGACATGTCGCTTATGTTGGAAGCTCGTCGATAAATAGATTGTTGATAAATTTCTTTTGCGAAAACAATAAAATCGATAATTATGACAGGTGCGAAAATCTCATTATTTGAAAAAGAACTGAAAGTACATAGATATAATTTGACAATTGGATAACAGTTGAAAAGATGTAAGAATAACTAGCAATGTTGAATCCAAAAGCTTACAACCATATATGCTGAGTTCTAGAGGGTGCACTACACTCAACTATGCAAGCAACTCACTCAAACTACACTGCAACTTCATTTTTTGCAATCAAACCATTCTTCCCATATCTTTTGCCTGCAAAGTTGAACCACAGTATTACTGCTGCACGCACTTTCGAAGAACGACCCATCACAACAGCAGGAAGAGGAGTCTCTCAACTCTTTACGGCGTTGCTAGAAATATTGCTGAACTAAAAATATTGTTAATTTACTGAATGCTAAGCACATGAAATTAATACAAACTATAGCAACAAAGATTTAAAATCATTGAGGCTTTATGGGTAGAGTAGATCAGCAACTTAGAAAATGTTTCTTACTGCATCATCGCTTATGGAAACGGAAGTAATCCTGTTAGATGAATCGCTCAAAATCAGATATTGCAGATATTGATTCCTGGTTGAAGTGAAGTAGTTCATACCATTTAATGTTTTCTTACTTATGTTAACAATAAATATTGCTATAAACCATCCGTGTTTGCTTAATTATAAAAACATCTTCTCGGCATTCAAAGCCACGATGCCGAGCATCATAACAAAGGCCGGGTTCTTGGTGGTAACAAGTGGCGGAAGCTTACCACGCAGTCATTCTCTTTGTTGATGGCCGGATCGACTGTGAAGGCTATTTTTCATCAGAATAAAATGAGAACTCGATATCCATGAAGCTTCAAGTTGTCTAAAAGACGAGGACAACATTTCCGACGTTGTTTTAGCATACGATCTGTGAGCAGAGGCCTTTCCACGTACCTCAAGCTCTTGCTGCCTTCCTCCTTGACGGCCCTGGATACTATGGCTATCGAGATGTTCTTCTTTGCGAGCGCTGTTATTTTGATCTTTGGAGCTCTTCCGAAGATCTTTCCCAGAGAAAATGGTTGACAACTTGAGGTCTGTCTGAACGAGGTCGATCTTTGAGCTCTTCTCCGTTCTTGAGCCTCTTCGCGACTCTGTGGACGGTCATCCGGCTGACGTTGAGCTACTTAACGATGTCGGAATTTTTGTGGCCCGCGCGCTATAAAGGTGACAGGTAAGATGACCTGGCCGGCCACGGAAAATTTGTCAACTGAGACATTAGTCGTTGAGAAAATCAATCTTTTAACCATGCAATACTGGCACATGTCGTATAGGAATGTGCTAGCCATTCTTACATCTGAAACCACTCGTCACGATATTTGCTATTGGCGAACATGTTTTTAAGCATGCCAAGATATCTGGAAGCGATAATTGACTAAGCTTGTCCTGTTTCATGGTCCTCAGAGAAATAACGCCATTAAATCCTATTTTCCCTTAGCCCACACCATACTGTTATATTTGGGAGTGCAAAGGTTTTTGAAAGTGATTATTTGGCTTAGGTAGCGACCATTTCCGATAATTCTGCTTATTTGCCATGCCTTTCAGGTAAACGTGACATTTATCACTGAAAATTGTTATTCACTACTAATTATTTATCATCGCACATTTATTTAACACTAGGCAAAGTGATAACCATCGTTTCTTATACTGGATTAAGATTTCTTCATATTAAGATCTTTCTTTGAGAATAGTTCGCACAGCTTCTCTCTTCAAATGTGTCTCAGCAGCCAATTTTCTCTCTGACTTTGTTTCATTAGCATCAATTAAAGTCCTTACCTTGTCAATATTCATTTCCATCCTTACACTTTTCTTACGACTGGAATTTCCTTTAGTTAAATTAAAAATTGTGCTGTGTGCATTCCACTTGGCCTGGATTGTTTTTTTTATATCATATCCTGCATGAAAATGACGAATTCGATTTGATTATGGAACCATGTCAAATCATTAATTCGACAACAAACCTGCGCTGTTCAAGAGTTAAGTGTGTCATTTTTGAGAATCTAAAACAGAACTGTTTAATATCTGCATAGATAGGTTATCCTGGGCTGAGATAGACTATCTACCGCAAGCCTAGGCTACCTAAGCTAGCTAATAAAATTTCAAATATTGTTCTTTGTAATGATACTTATTTCTACCTTCTAGTTTTAATGGTAACGAATTGCATCATTATAAAAAAGGGATCATTTTTGGTTGTCACTCGATATATATATATATATATATATATATATATATATATATATATATATATATATATATATATATATATATATATATATATATATATATATATATATATATATATATATATACATCCTCACAGATGGGTGAGGATGTATTTGATCTGCTTCCTCGTTGAGTGCTTCAATGATGTTGCGTTCAAATTCGATGTCGAATTCTTCGTTGTCTCCTTCGCTTATGTTAAATGTCCTCTTCCAGTGTTCCTTGAATAACTGTCCTATCATGTCCTCGTCTTCTATATTGTTTCCTTGGTTGTTTTTTATTACCATTTTCCTTGCTCCTGCTTTGCCTTTTATTTTGTTTACCTTCTTCCAAAATTCCTTTACTGATGCATCATTGTCAATTTCCTGGATTGTTTCATTTCCGTGTTCCTTTTGTTTTTCTAATATTTTCGAATTCGGTTCCCTCTTTATCCTCCGTTGATGTTTATCTGTAATATGTTAAGGTCCGTCTTGTCCATCGTGACTGAGGGATTCTTAAAGCGTTGCCGGTCCATTTGATTGTTTAATCAGTCCCTAGAAATAAGTAGTTATTATTTCCGTATCTTTGATTGTTTCCTGGTTCCTCCCTTTGGTTTGTGTGTTTTTTCTTATGATAGTGGGAGGCGGGTTAGATGAGGCCTTTCGCGTGGGTTGGCTCAGACTCCTCCCCGATTTGGATTTCTTCCTTCGTTGGGTTTTTCTCGTTACCCTCTTAGGTTCCTCTTCGGCTGATTCGGAACTTCCTTCTTTACTGTCGCTTTCCTCCTTAGATTCAGTCGCGCTCTCTGCTTCCTGAGAGTTCACCTTAGCGTCCTTCTCTGTCGCCTGCATATTTAATATTGCTGATGAATTTACTTCATGGGAAACGATTACACAGGGGAACAATTTTAATCCCAGTTTCTAGTGACTAAGATTTATCTGCCAATTTTAATTCGTTTTTTCATGCTGACTTTAAATATATAATCCATTTTTACCTACATGCTATAGTTATTCTGTAATTTCTATTTTCGTTTCACCGAAAACTGCCCTCCGGACGGACAAAGAGGCTGCTTGTAGGAAGCAAATACTTCATAGTACATATTAGTAAGATAGTAATAAGTGTTATTGTGCAAAATATTGACATTATTGTTTCTTTTTTCAGGTCTCATGTTAGAGTAATGGCTTCGTCAAGAGGAAATTGCGTTAATGATCCGGACACCTTCTGAAAAACATATGTGTCTGTTGCATGCTAGTTCGTCAAAGGCGCAATATATCAAACTTTGTGATCCGCACTTATAAGGCATATGTTGATGTTCGTCTTGGTGATCAATATAAGAAGTGGGCCCCACATACTGTTTGCTATAGTTGTGTGGAACATCTTTGTGAGTGAAGGAAAGTAAAGAGAAATGATCTTCCTTTCTGAATCCCCATGTTGTGGCGAGAGCCAAAGGATCATGTATCAGACTGTATACTAAAGTGATTGGCAAGAAAAATCCGCACAAGATCGACTACCCCAACATTCCCTCAGCGATCCGGCCAGTACCTCATTCTGAGTCTTTACCAGTTCCGATTTTCAGTGGATATCATTCCTCCGAGGATGAAAATTATGTACCTAATAAGGACGTCCATGGAATGGATTCAGAATCTGCAGATTCATCAACAGATGCTGAAGAGTCATTAGCTCCTCACTGTTTCAATCAAGAGGATTTGAATGACTTCATACGTGATTTGGCGCTCTGCAAGAAAGCTGCAGAACTTTTAACCTCCAGGTTGAGTGAAAGACATATGCTTGACAGGTCGGTACGGGTATCGTATTACCGAACAAGGGAGAGTACATTTGTTAAGTATTTCTCAGAGGACAAACAATTTGTATACTGCCACGATGTTCCTAGTCTGTTTACCGAGTTGGGACTTGGCACCTATAGCCCTGCTGAGTGGAGACTGTTTTTGGATGGCTTTAAGCGTAGCCTCAAGTGTGTCCTTTTGCATAATGACAATGACTTTGGTGCAGTTCCTCTCGGTCACTCTTTCCATCTGCGAGAAACTCACGATGACATAAGAATGGTCATGGATTTACTTAAGTACCATGAACACAATTAGATCATATGTGTAGACCTTAGGATAGTCAACTTCCTCCTTGGCCAGCAGAGGTGATATACAATGTTTCCATGCTATATCTGCATGTGCGACAGTAAATCCCGTGATAAACACTGGTCCCCAAAAGATTGGCCAGTTCGGGAATCTTTGGAAGCAGGAATGCCATTGTTAATGAGCCAATCGTCAGTCGAGAGAAGATCGTTTTCCCTCCACTTCATCTCAAACTGGGGTTGATGAAGCAGTATGTCAAGGCGTTAAACACTGACAATGATTGTTTTCAGTACATAGTATCGGTGTTTCCTGCTTTAACATACGAAAAAATAAAAGCAGGAGCATTTGATGATCTCAAAATTCGAAGACTTCTGAGTGATTCTAGATTCGTGAACACCATAAATGAAAAAGAGAAGGCAACCTGGCTCTCATTTTCTGCCGTTGTTCGTAACTTCTTGGGAAACAAAAAAGCGCATAACTACGAGGATCTGGTTACTAATATGCTTTTAGCATATCGTGATCTGGGATGCAACATGAGTGTGAAGCTGCATTTCCTAAATAGCCACATCGACCGATTCCCAGAAAATCTGGGAGCCGTGAGCGACGAACAAGGGGAACGCTTCCATCAGGATTTGATGACGATGGAAGAGCGCTACCAAGGTCACTGGGATAGACACATGATGACGGACTACTGCTGGACGATTAGAAGAGATCAGCCAAAAAAGACTTACAAGAGAAAGAGTTCCATACGCAAATTTTGCCCGATTGAAATCAAGAAGAGATCCTCCAGCCTGATGTACAGTCATTAATAAATTAGCATCTATTTGATTACAGTATTTGTAATCCTAATTTGTAATTCAAGTTTTTCACATATTCAATAAAATGTTCGTGCAAAAAAACTTTCTTTATTATAAATAACGCAAAAGAATTATTCAAAATTAATTCAGGGCATGATGATAGGCGTGATAAAATGAAAATTATTGTATAATATTAGTTATTGATATTACGTAAAATCTCTAGCATTTAGAGAGAATCTGATTTCAGATTTGAATTCAGTATGCTCGAATTAGGTATGAAAATGTACTTTTGTCAATTCACCAAATACATTTTTCCCCAGTGTTATCGGTTGCAATCCGTTAGCTTTCAATAATGCGTTTAATGGCTTCTCATATGTTCCAGGCTGGAGTGCGTTCTGTACAGGTGCGTGGATCACGCATGTATATATTTTCCTAAACATGCCCCCTGAAATGTGAGGTAGTTTTACTTGCGTCTTTGCTGCTGCTTCATAGGAGGTGCTGCCTCCCATGAACTTCTTTGCTTGATATTCTCTCCAATTTTTTAATTACTTCTTTTTTTATTTTAGGGCAATGCATTGCCATTGTTCGGTGGGTTCATCCGCAGTTAACACATTTCTTCGTAGCGTTGTTGCAATTCCTAAAATCGTGTCCTGCTTTGGCGCACTCAGAACACAGGATTTGTCTTTTCTTTGGGCAGTTGGGCTGAAGTATGGTCTTCAATGGCGTAGCAATTAAAGCACATTTGTATATTCACAAATGTGTCCCTTTGTAGGTTAGCAGGGGGAATCAGCATACTGAAAGCTAACAGGCGTTTTTCTTGGGCTTTTGATGCCATCTCTGTAGCCTTGCACACTACCTTGAATACATGGGTGTGATCTTTAAATTTAATCACGTCTTGTGATTAATTTCTTCACAAGAGTGAGCCCCCATCCATGCCTCCACTTTTCTACAGACAAAATTCCTGTTTGCGGTGATTTATGATGGGGTTTTGGCTTCACGGTCGAGTTTTTTCAGTGTTATGCTCCCTGCCATCGAAAGAAGCTGTTCTACGTCTTTTCCTTTGGCGCATATCACGATAAATCCATTGGAAGTTTCTATACATTTGATTAGTGGGATCAAGAGGTCCGAGAAAAGTGTTTGTACTACTTCCTGTGGTGTCTATTTCTTCCCGTTCCGGAACAAGTCGGAGAGGCAGTCTTTTAAGTTCCTCGGGGTGGTCCATTTTGTTATATTGTGTAATACCGTACATTTATACATGATCTAATACAAATACAATAATAATATATGACATAATAATATATAAATACACATAAGATATGCGTACACATTACACAAAGCGGGAAGCCCGCCAGTGTTGGCGTGCAGAAAGACGCGGCGGAGTGTCCCACGCGTGTCTTGTCTGCTGCAAGTGGCTGGCGGCGGTCCTCACCACCCATCGCCCGGCTGAGCGCGGGCGGCGATCAGCGCGGAGGGGGTGCTGTTCTCAGCACCTCCAGCAGCTCGTTTGTTGGGGTGCGGCGGACCACCTGGGCGGCTCTTGCCTCTCGCGCCCTCAGTAGGGCGCCTCTTACAGGGTGAGGGGCTGGCGCTGGCTCTGGCCTGAGGTGGGCGGTGGCTGGGCAGGAGAAGAGGTAGTGCATCAGTGGGCGCCGGGAGCGGCCGCCGCAGTGTTTTCACCTCCCTGACATAAAGTCGGCTTGCAGCTCTTCCCACGTGGAGTAGCCCAGCTTCACACGCTGTAGCAGCAAGCCGTTCGCTCTGGGCTGCTGGAAGGATGCGTTCAGTGAGCAATAGGCTGTGGCTGCAGTATATCACGCCGCTTGCCTCTTAGTTGCTTCCCATTCTTGGTGCTGCTGGTGGGCGTTGTAAGCGGCCCTGCGTTTGGCCTGCACCTTGAGTTTCTGCAAGCTGGGGCGCACGGTCCAGGTGATGGTGGGGCCGTGGACGGCTCGCTTGGCAGCCTCGGTTCCGCGCACGCCAACGTGGCTGGGAATCCAGTGGAGCCGGACACGCCTGCTCTGCGCTGCCAGATCCTGCAGGGTTCACAGAATGGTGGTGGTGAGATGGATGTTGTCCCTGGAGTGGGCGTGGGCGTGCTGCAGCACCTGCATCCCCGACCTAGAGTCCGTGTGTATCACCACAGTGGCCTTCCGGCAGAGCAGAGCGTGCTGGAGGGCGTGCAAGATTGCTAACAGCTCCGTCTAGAGGGTGGAACAGTGGTCTGATGTCCTCCACGCCTGCGTCAGGCGGCGCGTGACTAAAGCGGTGCCGGACCTCCCGCTATCAGAGTCGACAGAGCCGTCGGTTAAGTAGACTGCGCTGCCTGGCTCCGTGACCTCACATATGGTTCTGAGGGCGTGCTGGCGCAGCTCCTCGGTGAGACAGTGCACTTTGCTGGCGAGCAGCTGTGTGGCGGTGAAGTCGGCTGTGGGGGGCTCCCATGGTGGTGATGGAACGTAGGCGGAGTTGGGGGTATCTAGGTCGCGCCACAGCTAGTTCCCTGCCTTGCTGAGGGTGTTGGTTGCTAAGCTGACGTTTACGAGCCACCTGTTGTTACGCAGGCACTCGATGCCTTGCGCCACGGTTAGTCGGAGTCTCCTCTGTGCAACACCCTCCACGTCGCGCTGGAACACTCTGGCCACCCGACATGCTACAATGCAATGCACCCTAGGAGTGAGGGGCACCAGGTTGGCCTCGCTCTGCATGACATAGGCACTGCACTACCTCAGTGCCCCCAACATGGTCCTCATAGCGGTGTTTTTCACTACCTCCAGGCGCCGGGGTAGCGCTACAAGGACCGGTGCACTGTAGTCCACTAGGGAGCGCACTGCCTGCAGGTAGTAGAGGCGAAGGACGGGGAAGGTTGCACCAGCGCTCGGCCGCGTCATGGCCCTCATTATGTTCAGCCGGGCCTGCGTCCACTACCTCAAGTGCGTGACATGCTGTGTGAAGGACAACCGCCTGTCCACCTACACCCCGAGGTACTGGTAAGAGTCGGTCCAGGCCAGCCCGACTCCCTGGACGCGCAGCTGCTGGCCAGCAGGTGTGGAAGTCTTGATGGCCATGGTATGGGACTTTTCTGCCGAGATCTTGAGCCCCAGCTCTTCGCACTTGGCTGTGATGAGGTGCAGCGCTTCTTGAGCCCGCGCGAGCTTGTCGCCGCGCCCGATGACAACGAGGGCCAGGTCGTCGGCGTAGCTGAGGAGGATGGTTCCTTCCTGATAGGGGAGCGCCACCAGCTGCTCCATCAACACATTGAAGAGGAAAGGGCTGAGGATGCCGCCCTGGGGCGTCCCGTTCTCGGAGGTGAGGTAGGGAGACTTGTGACCCAGGAACTTCACACGGGCCCGGCGCTGCTGAAGGTAGTCCTGGAGCCAGCCCAGCAGTCTCCCTCAGATGCCCTTCCTCACAAGGGCGGCTAGTATGGCGCGGGGGCTAGGCAGCTTAAAAGCCTTCTCGAGGTCAAGGAAGACTACGATGGTGAGCTGGTTGTTGGCGTAAGCCAGGAGGGTGATGAGGCAATTGGCCGTGCTCACCCCCCCCTTGGTGTAGCCGAACACGAGGTGGTGAAGAAGGCTCCCCACGCTCCACTGTAGGCGACTCAGCACCACACTCTCCGCTGTTTTCCCAGTGCAGCTCAAGAGGGAGGTTGGCCTGAAGGTGGTGTGATCCTTCGGCTTGGGGATGGGCTGGATGTCGGCCTCCTTCCAGGAGGGCGGCAGACGGCCTGCCAGCCACGACGCGTTTAGATGGGCTAGCAGCGCGGCGTTCCCGGTGGGCCCAGCGTGTGCCAGCATGGAGTACCGCACTCCGTCGTCCCCCGCTGCTGTGTCACGCCCACGCTTCGTCCTGGCCAGCTCCTCGAGTGTGAAAGGCTAGTCTGTCGTGTGCGGCTGGCCCCACGCCTCCCTGACCTCCTTGTTGCCCTGTGGGCGTCGCTGCTGCTGGAGGTGGCGGGTGTGGGGAGGGAGCTGCTCGCTGGAACTCCTCGCTGTGAAGCAGTTCGCCAGCCGATCTGCCTCTTGCTGTAGGCGTGCGTGGGCAGCTGGACGGGTGGGAGCAGCGCCTGAGGCCTTCCTGAAGCAGCCCCACAACTAACCACGGGAGGTGTGTTGGCTGAAAAAGGCGCACCACTCCAGCCACTTTGCCTTCCTGGCGCGGGCTACCACGTCCTGCAGCAGCTGCAGGTTGGTGGCGGTCGGGCGCTTCTCGTACAGCCTCTTGTGAACGTTGACGCGGTGATTGTGCTCCCGGACTTCCTCATATAAAACCACCAGTCTGGGCGCCGGCGGCAGTTAGAGGCTGTCTTGGGCATGGCCGCGTCTGCTGCACTCTCTATGTCGGCGGTAGGCACATACGTGGACCACCATTTGTCCAGGGCGGCTTGGAACTTTGCCCAATCCGCCCTCCTGACATTCCCCTCGGGCGGCGGGAGAGGAGGAGCTGGTGGGACCACAGTGAGGGTAAAGAGGGTCTCGTAGTGGTTGCTGGTGAGGGTAAGGTGGACCAGCCAGGTGGCACCGGGCTGTAGGTCGCCCGACACCAGCGTGAGGTCGCGCCGCTCCCCATCGACGTGCGTGGCCTCCCCGGTGTTGAGTAGTCGGACGTCAGGGACTTCTTCGAGCAGGTCGGCCAGGTGGCGCCCAGTAACGTTAGTGGGTGACGCAGAGTACAGTACGGGGTGGTGTTTGCTAAGGTCGCCTGCCACAAGGAGGTTGTAGTGGGATGCGAGGGAGAGCAGCTCCCCAGTATCCAGCAGGTATCGCTCACTCTGTATATATTGCATACCGTGAGAGTGAGCGGCCCCAGCTGCAGCTCCTGTTCTAGGATCTCCACGCCGTCACCACAGTACACGGGTGCGGCGATCCTCTTGTGCGGGATGGTGTTTCGTATGAGGGCTGCACAGCCACTCTCATTTCCGTCACCAGCCGGAAGCGAGTGGAGGGTGTAGCCTGCGACTCGCCACTCAAAGCTGGCGAGCGTGAGCGTCTCCTGTAGGAGAACCAGGTCCAGGTCTTCTTGGAAGACGGCTTGCAGCACCTGATGTTTCTTGGGGCGGAGGGTATGCACATTCCACTGCAGCACCTTCAGCATTAGCACCGGCGCTTGGCCTGGGTGGGCGGGGCTATCACTCTCCTCCTCCATCTTGGTTGTGGGAGTGCAGTGGGTGGAGAGGGTGTTGGGTGGGCCCCCTTGGCGTTGGAGATGATGGTGGGGGCTGGAGCGCACCCCCTGTGACGGCGGTGAGTACCTCTTCACGGAGGAGTGCCGCCGGTCGAGCAGCCTCTTCACAAGTCCTACCACACACACGAGGATGCCATCTACAATGGCTCTTCCCTATTCGTTGAGTGCCTCGCCGTAGCTAGAGGGTCCACGTGAAGACTCTGTCAGAGGTTGTGCATTGGGAAGCGCCGTTGGCGACTCCTCGATGGGGAGGGCGCGGTGGTCCCGACACCTGTGTCTTCCCCCCCCCCTCTTCTGTGGCTTGGGTACCCAGGAGGTGGGTGACTGGGTGGAGGTATGAGCGGAGTTGGTGGTTGTGCAGCTGCTGGTCCCCCCTCTCGCTGCCCGCCCGTCCTCTTCCCCTACCTCGATCTGACTTGTTGAGGGGGGAGGGGGAAGCCCACGCCGGCCTGTTTGGTGGTGGCACTGGAACAAGGAGTCGACTGCCTTGTTGCTGGTGAGGGGGGCACCTGGTTCCCCCTGCCGCTGCTGTTTCCCACTAGCTGCTTGCCGCTCACCCTCAAAGTAAAAAGGACTGGCATCACTATATTCAAATGATAAAGGCCATAGCATCACTATTCTTAAATTTACAAAGGCCTGGTATTACTATATTCGAATTACAAGGACCTAGACATCACTATATTCAGATTAAAATGGCCTTAGAATCACTATCCTCAAATTTAAAAATGACTGCCATCACAATATTCAAATTAAAACGGACTTAACATCACTATCCTGAAATTTAAAAAAGGCCTGACATCACTATATTAAAATTGAAAGGACCTAGGCATCAGTATATTCAAATTAAAATGGCTTTAGCATCCCTAACCTCAAATTTTATTAAAAAAGGCCTGCCATCACTATATTCAAATTGAAAGGACCTAGGCATCACTATATTCAAATTGAAAGGACCTAGGCATCACTATATTTAAATTAAAGTGGCCTTAGCTTCCAGCGCCACCACCAGAAAGGCCGGCGTGGGAATCCCACGCCGGCCTGTTTGGTGGTGGCGCTGGAACAAGGAGTCGACTGCCTTGTTGCTGGGGATGGGGGGGCACCTGGTTCTCCCTGCCGCTGCTGTTGCCCGCTAGCTGCTTGCCGCTCACCCTCTTATGTACCGCCCAGACGTGTGCCGAGCAGGCTGGGAGTCGTCGGTGGATGGGTAACCCACGCCGACCCGACTGGTGGTGGCGCGGCAATAAAGCGACGGTTTCTTCTTTGCTGAGTTTGGGAGGGGGGACACGTGGTTTCCTATTCTTCTGCTGCCGGTGACCCTGTGGCATCCTCCTCATTCGCTCGGGGCACTTCACGTTCCAAGCGTGGTGCTCCTTGGTGCAGTTGGGGCACCGCGCCGTGGTGGTCTCGCTGACCTTGAGGCGACCGATGCACTTCTCCGTCGGGTGCACTTGGCTGCACACGTCGCACCTGACGGGGTGTTGGCACATGGCCTGGAGATGCCCGAGGCGCTGACACTTATAGCATCTCACATGCTCACCCTGGTAGGGGCGCAGGGCGTAGCGGCCTTTCGTACACTACCAGGATCTGCCTGGTTGGGGCCTTGTCTCTGTTTGCGAGGAGCCGGCCGTGTTACCGAGAGCACGTGGGGGTGGGCCTCGACAGCCTGGAGTGGGAGAGTGGTGGGATAGCGCTCAAGCACCAACTTGTGCCTCCTCACGCTGGGGTCGAGAAGATCACTTGATCCTCCTCCTCGGCAAGGTGGCACAGCAGGGCCTCCGACCCATCGTCCTTCGGGTTGAGGACGTATTCGCTGGTGAGAGTGGGGTGAATGTTTATCCGCAGGCTAGGGTGTGCTCTCTCCATCTCCGTCACCGTCTGGAAGGCACTGGTGGTGCTCTCCTGTTGAACCAGTTTGAACTTGGGACGGGGGCCTCGTCGAGAATTGGAGAGTGTTACCCAGCCTCCCTCGTCTTCCTGCTGGGCCTCTTCGTTCTGGGAGCTCTCGTCGATAACGAGGCGACTAATTTCATCGCTGGGGGCCTTTTCAGGCTCCTCTCTCTCTGAGAATTCCTCCTCCAGGTTGCAGGTGGTCCTCTTCAGTGTGGAGGTCTTTGTCGGTGACGCTGAAGCAGACCCATTCCGCGTCCGCTTCGCAGACAGACGCCGACCCTTGCATAGTGGCGTCACTCTTCTTCGCCCATCAACACCACAGAGTCTAAGGGGGAGAACAGACCGATGCCCTCCTTACAAGCAGGACAAAAACAGGATGTATCTCCAATCAACCCGTCCACGCTTGTTACTGCCTCTTTTGAGAGCCACGGAAACAGGAGGAATCTCCAATCAGACCGTGGCTGCCCTTACGAGACAAACGAGGCATCAAAGGTATAGCTGGTTCAAACTAGTGCAGTGGGCAACTAGTTACGTGATCTTCGTGATACCTGCTGCTTCGTGAATGACGGTAGTTGTGTAAACTTTTTTATGGCTAGGTTTGTGTTTTTTGGAAAGAAAATTGTTCTTAAATTCTTTGTTCAATATTAATTATAAAACAGGTTTATATAGAATTGGATTCATAAATGAAAACTATCTTAACTTATAAATTTCTATAATTTTAGTTGCTAATTAATTTATATATTTTAAAAATCTTACGTTATTTTAGTGTAAATTTATACTCCATTTCTAAAAATTAGTTAACTCTAAGTCTCCGATTCAAAGCTAAAACTAGCTATCAAAGTTGTACCTGTAGAATTGTGCTCAACATTTCTTAATATTTTGTTTGTGCATTTATTTTGCAAGCCAAAAAAGATGACCGTATTGTGGTCGAAACGTCGCCGCTAAATAAAAAGGATGACGCCAGCTATTTTCTTCGCCTAGGATTTCTGTTAAATATTATATATATTCGAGCATCGTGAGGAGTAGTGGAGGAAGTTCCCTGATAATCGTGTCTTTATTCGGGTCACTCAAACATCCTCTCTCCTATAGGGAGTTAAATTGCGAAGATTAAGGGTGGGAGATGCTAAAATGCTAGTTAAATTGCGAAGATTTAGGGAAGCGGATGCTAAAATGCTAGTTAAATGAAAATGGGGACGAAGGGATGGTGGTAGGAAGCAAACTTTGCCATTTCTCTTTTAAATAAATTGCCTCGATTTGCCAAGGTCATAATTTTACTTTTAATTTAAAGAGAAAATCGACGAGGGCATCTCACGCATAAAGTTTGTAGGGAGATATCTGTAAAGAAAGTGGTATAGATAAAGGGAATTGAAGATGTTTGGAAGATATATTGTCGCAGAACTCATTGCAGGAATTGAGGCCGAGAGAGCATGTAGTCCTCTAATTGTCAGCTGCAGCATGCTGACCTAATCAAGCTAAATATTTAACTTTGTTCCCAAAGTTTTAAGATATGATGTTCATTTGCCCAAATTCAGGGAAGGATCTCCAAATTAGTACAATAGGGAGTGAAGATGTTAAACTGATCCCTTTATTCAATTGATATTTGACCTTGAAATTGGAGTACTCAGTTATTCGACCAACAATTCTTCTTCAAAAGTCAAACAAAAGAAAATTGACTTCTCATTTGATTTTAGACACTATTTATAGTGCTCTTATTTTAATTTTATGTATCCGAGTGTAAACATAATTTAGAGAAAATAGAATTAACAATTTTATTTACATGTTATTTTTTTATTGCTTCGTATCGCAATTCAAGGTCTATTTTCCAGCCAGAAGCAGATGAAGTGAGATATTTCCCCCAGAACAAATTTTCACTTTTTTCTATTTGCTTATTCATTTTATCTTATTAATCGTAAAGTATATATTTAGGTAACACTTCAGTTTCGGGGTGTACGGTAGGTGGTGCTGTTTATAGGCTACAATTTTGGGCTACAATATATGTCTTATGATGTCAGACGGTAGCGTCAGATGTGAACAATTACGGCATTATATTTTTTTGTATATGAGTATATACTGGGGGGCTGCGCTCCCCAGACCCCCTCTCCCAATTGATTGAAACTCAGGATCATCGCAGGGTAGTCCCTCCGCAGTGATATCTCCCCACGAGCAGTCCCCTTGAATTTACTGTTTTTTTTACCAACAGCTTTTTACTGGCAGAAAAACCTAACCTAATGACAAACAATACTTACTTTTATAGGTTTATTGATTAGTTTATGCGCCTCTAAATAATCTAAAAGTTTTTCGCAGTCATGCAAAATAAACCCGAATTCGAATAACGAAGAAGCACAACTAGAGCACGAAAAAGCCATTACGAAAGAGAAACAAATGCTAAGCGGGTTCTATTTATAGCTACGGAGTTGCCAGTAAGAAGCTGTTATCGTTCACTGAGAAACAAAAAAATACGAAAACAAAAAAAGACAATAAAAGACATCAAGAAACCTTACCTAACTTATAAAAAATTATAAACGAGCAGAGGCGCAGATATTTAGTAAATAATACAGACTAAAAGTTACAAATTCCCCAAACAACAAAAAAATATAACGCTGTGATTGGTCACATCTGAAGCTACCGTCTGACGTCATAAGAGATATGCTGTAGCTCAAAATTGTAGCCTGCTAACAGCGCCACCTACCGTGTGCCCCAAATCTGAAGTACTACCTATATTTATATATGTTTCAGTGACGACATTTCTTGGACTTCTCACTAGTATAAATGGCTATAAAGTTTAATTTCTATATCTAGGGACCGTATTCGATTCTCAGCGCGCAGGAAGTTCCATCCCCATACGTTATCAGTCGCCTAGCCAATCACAGCGCCTTTTTCTTCCACCCTTTCCTTCCCGCATACAAGACATCACTCTTCCTTCCTCGACTGGCCCCTTAGTCCCCTCGAGCAGCTAATAAGTGTCATTCTGATCTTTATGTGACTCTTCGTTCTCCCGTTGGAGGATTTTTGCCAAAATGAAAACGAACGAGTGGTGGAATTTTCTTTTTAGGGAAAACCAACGAGGGCATAACCCACATAAAGTTTCATAAGAGAGAACAGTAGAGAAAATGGTGGAGATAAAAGAAGTGAAAACTTATGGAATATATATAGCTGCAGATCCTCCTGCAGGCATTGAGGCCTGGAGGGCACCCAACTGTGGTCGTTGAGTCATCGGGACACGCACTCTTCCTGCTCTTAGCATGGTTGCTTATGCTACCAAATAATTAAACATTCCATATGAATATTTTTGTATTGGCACATCACTTGTAATCAATGCCATGCCCTTCCACCCCATCCTGATGCACACATACTCACACCCAGACGCGCCTTTGCGTCCACACTGTCGTGTTTCGCCACTCACTCTTCGCGCGCGTCGATCGTAGTTCCTCACCTGACGCCGAGCTCTTTTCGACTGAGAGTCGCAGCGGAGAAAGGACGCGGGCCATGGTCATTTTGACCTCTCTTCAGGGGCCAGCTGACCTCTCGCCCTGCAGAAACTGAAGACACCCTCGGTGTTATTACTATCCAACAAGGGAGACCTGGAAAGGATAATCATTTAAGGGGGTGTGAGATGGTAAGCTAGCGGTCAGAGGTGTTTCGAATATAGCAACAAATTTGGTTTGCAACCACACCGGATGAGGGGAGCAAAATCGAGGGACAAGGGAAGTTTTAATCTTTTAGGTTGTTAAAAAATTAATGCCGCATTTTAAAAGGGAGGTAAAACGGTTTTTTTTAATATACAAATAAAACATTCAGCAAAGTAATTTCCATCATTATTCACAATGGTCTCCCGTCGTTTCATTTAAGCAGTAAATTCCTTTCTTGGAGAATTCATTCACTTTTGATGAAATATATGATTTGATATCATTTCCCAATCCTTCATATCTGAGTAAACTTTGTCATTTGTGTGGTGTTGCAATGACCTAAATAAATTGTAGTCACACGCCGCAAGGTTCGGTAAATATGGAGAATGAAGAAGAACTTCTCAACCTAACTCATTACGTTTTCTTTGGTCAAACGTGGCACGTGTAGACGTGCCTCGTCCTTAGGGCCCAATTCAGTTCATCAGCGAGCGATGTCTTTGTTCAAGATCTTCATTTGAACGTTGCCAGTGTAGGAATGCATATGACTTAAGTATGTGGTGTGCTCAATAATGGGAAGCCAAATATAGGGTGTGCTTATTAATGAGAAGCACACCTATGCTGTGATCATTAATGAAAAACACATATATGGTGCGTACATCAATGAGAAGCCCATATGTGATGTGCTCATTAAAGAGAAGCCGATAATGAATAACCCCTTTCACCTTCCACCAATCAAGACGTATCCTTCTGTTGTTGGAGACGACCGCGGCTACGAGGAGCAATTGCACTTGGTTTGCGATCGAGACTTGTTTGATTTTTTTACGCGCTTAAATTGGCGGTAAACAACCCATTTTTCATTTTCCCTAAGAATTCTGACCACAAAGTGTTCACGGTCGTTTCGAGCTAATAGAGATGAAGCAACAATATTCACACGTTGTTAACATTGTCCTTCAGACAGTTACAAAGGATTTCTTTCTTAAAAAGGAAAGACAGGGCTAACTTTAAAAGGCCTAGGCATCACTATATTCATAGTAAAAGAGTCTAAGCATTAATATATTCTAATTCAAAAGGCTTAGGCATTACGAGAATAATCGTTAGCATCAATATATTCAAATATAAAAGGCCTGGGTATCACTATATTCAAATTAAAAGGACCTAGGAATCACTATATTCAAATTAAAGTGACCTTAGCTTCACTATCCTCAAATTTAAAAAGGTCTGGCATCACTATATTCAAATTGAAAAGACCTAGGCATCACTATATTCAAATTAAAATTGCCTTAGCATCACTATCCTGAAATTTAAAAAGGTCTAGTATCACTATATTCAAATTTAAATGACCTAGGTATCACTATATTAAAATTTAAAATGCCTTAGAATCATTATCTCGAAATTTAAAAAGGCCTTGCATCACTATCCTTAAAGTAAAAAGGCCTGGCATCACTATATTCAAATGATAAAGGTCATAGCATCACTATTCTTAAATTTAAAAAGGCCTGGTATTACTATATTCGAATTGAAAGGACCTAGACATTACTATATTCAGATTAAAATCGCCTTAGAATCACTATCCTCAAATTTAAAAATGACTGCCATCACAATATTCAAATTAAAACGGACTTAGCATCACTATCCTGAAATTTAAAAAAGTCCTGACATCACTATATTAAAATTGAAAGGACCTAGGCATCAATATATTCAAATTAAAATGGCTTTAGCATCACTAACCTCAAATTTATTTTAAAAAGCCTGGCATCACTATATTCAAATTGAAAGGACCTAGGCATCACTCTATTCAAATTGAAAGGACCTAGGCATCACTATATTTAAATTAAAGTGACCTTAGTTTCACTATCCTAAAATTTAAAAAAGGCCTGGCATCACTATATTCATATTGAAAGGAGCTAGAAATCACTATATTTAAATTAAAATGGCCTTAGCGTCATTATACTCAAATTTAAAAGAGCCTGGCGCACTATATTCATAATGAAAGGCCTTAGAATCACTATTATCAAATTAAAAGAGGCCTGGCATCACTATATTCAAATTAAAAGGACCTAGGAATCACTATATTTAAATTAAAATGGCCTTAGCATCACTATCCTCAAATTTAAAAAGGCCGGGCGTCACTAAATACGAATTGAAATGACCTAGACATCACTATATTCGAATTAAAATGGCCTTAGCATCACTATCCTCAAATTTAAAAAGGCCTGGCATCACTATATACGAATTGAAATGACTTAGGCATCACTATATTCGAATTAAAATGGCCTTAGCATCACTATCTTCAAATTTAAAACGCCTAGCATCACTATATTCAAATTGAAAGGACCTAATCATCACTCTATTCAAATTATAAAGGCCGTAGAATCACTATCCTCAAATTTAAAAAAGGCCTGGCATCACTATATTCATATTAAAAGGACCTAAGCATCACTATATTCAAATTAAAAATGCCTTAGAATCACTATTATCAAATAAAAAAAAGGCCTAGCATCACTATATTTAAATTGAAAGGACCTAAGCATCACTATATTCAAATTAAAAAGGCCTTGTCTTCTAAAAACGACAATAGTTTTTTAACAACCAAATCGAATGGATGGAATGAATTGCATATGTCAGATCTAACTAAACCTCTGAAATGAATGGTAGGAGACAAGAGAATATTAAAAGGTCTAAAAATAAAAATAAACTACTGGATAGAACATAAAAATGGCAAGTTCATAGGAATGAGAGATTCCGTACGGAGAACAAATGTTCTTCGAATGGTAATTGTATAAAAGGGGATAATAAGAAATAGAGCATTGAAAACAGCGGCTTTATTTCTCCAATTTAATCCTTTAGGTCCTTATAATTCAATCCGAAAAGGGAGGAGGAGAAAATGGAAGATCCTTAAATAAGTTTGCCACCAAAGAACAGAAAGTGAATTAGATCTGAAAATTACTATTTGAAGATGGGAAAAAGAAATTACAGGGCCTTTTATCACGGGTTTGCCCTCATTTATGATGCCTCTATTTGTCAGAGGAGACCCGGGGATGAACGAAGGATCCGGGCCATGGGGATCTGGGTAAGGTTCTTATACTTAGTGAACATGACAGGACATGTAGCAATGGGTTTAAGCTTGATAAGTATAGGTTTAGGAAGGAGATTGGGAGGAATTGGTTTACAAATTGTGTGGTAGATGAATGGAATAGGCTCACTAGACATGTGATAGAAGCCTCCTCTCTGGGTAGTTTTAAGAATAGATTAGATAAATATATGAATGAAGCTGCTAGATGGGACTGACTTTTTTATGTACATATGTATATATTTTTCTAAGGAGTGGGGAGATTATATTTTGCGGTTGCATGAATGGACATAATCCTCTGGATGCATTTTATGTATATTGTAGATTAGATCTGACGAACTCCTGTTAAGGGTGACAATGTTGATGACTTTTCTCTGGTAAGAAATCTTTTGTGTGTTGACTGGAACAGGAGCTGCCAAGTGTAGGCCATGAATGGTCTTTTGCAGTCTCCTTCTTTTCTTATGTTCTTATGTTATCTACAACCAATGCGAGCCAACGAGAAGCCGACCCGATAGGGAGTCCATTCGCGACTATCTACACACAATGTTGCTTAACTTTTCTAAAAAAGTAGCGGTTTCCCCATATACATATATATATATATATATATATATATATATATATATATATATATATATATATATATATATATATATATATATATATATATATATATATATATATATATAACCCAAGAAAACGCTGAGGAATATATTACGTGACCCATTAACAGCTTAAACAATTAAATGGGAGATGTAGAAAGGAAGAAAATAAAGTGAATAAAGGAATTGAGTTCGAACTGTGTCGTCAAGCGCTCATCGCTATCAGAACCACGACGCACATCGACATTCAACTCCTTTATTTACCTTCTTATAGCGATTAAAATAGTTTCGCTATCTCTTTTACGTTTCTAAATATCCCATTTGCTTTTAATGGTTTACGTAATATATTCCTCAGCGTTTTTCTGGGTTGAGATACCAATTTTCATTTCTTTGAGGTGTTAACTACATCCATTGCATATCACGTGTTATATGATTTTCACTTATTATATATATATATATATATATATATATATATATATATATATATATATATATATATATATATATATATACGTTTTTGATAATTGAACAATAACGTTCAAAAAAGCATCACTATATCCTGGGGTTCCTCAACCCTCTTCAGGAGTGCTACCCATACGACTGGGCAACTATCTATTTCTCCAAAAAGAGAAATTTATAGAAGCCTTTTGTATTAGATAGCGTTTAGCTTAACAGGAAACGGGAATGCGAATGTTCTCGCGGATCTTCGTCATTCTAATTTTTTGATTATTGAATAATAATGTTCAATTGCGGAGAGCCGCATCCTGCTTCTTCGAAGAAATGTGGCGGGTATCTCCTGGAGAAGGAAATATTTGCCGTTTTAAGCTCCAGATCATCTGTCATTCCGCGAGGCTAAGGATTTGGGGTATTTTAAAGTAATCTTAGACTAGACTGAAGTAACTTTTAATTACTGCGACTTAGAAAACACAACAAAAACTCTCTCTCTCTCCTCTCTCTCTCTCTCTCTCTCTCTCTCTCTCTCTCTCTCTCTCTATATATATATATATATATATATATATATATATATATATATATATTTCGCACTCTTTGTCTAAGGGTTTTCATTCTTTGGTTTCTGTCAATCTCTTTTTCTCGATTTCTCTTTTCTCTCTTATTTTCAATCTCATTTCTTTCTCGTTCTCTGTTTTCTCTATTTTATCTCCCTTTTACTCGTTTATATATATATTTCATCATTCATTTCTGTTTTTTGCATACCGCAAGAAACAGAAAAACAGGCTAATTTTTCTTTGGCTAAAGTTATTTCCTAATTAGAAAAATTCCGTACGAATCCCACCCCTGTACGGAATTTTTCGAATGAAATATTATCCAGTTTTTATGTTTCTTGCGGTTTGCTGGATTCATTTCATCATTCATTTGCACGGGGTTTTGGAAAAGTTATGTTCCACCAGTTTTTTATCTTTCGATAGGTTTACGTGTATGATAGAAAAAGTCCCGTCAGAAAAACTTAAGGTTCTACTTTTCCAGCACGTCCCATTGAAATGTCTTTTCCACTGTATGCAGGAGTGTTGAGATGGAATTCAAAAGAATCGAGATATCTGCTGTCCTGCGCGGGGGCCAAAACAAGTCTTACATCACCAAGCGGCTCAAAAGTCAGCTGGATGACTGTCCACAAAGTCGCGGAGAGGTTCAAGAACGGGGAAGCCCTCAAAGATAGACATCGTTCAGGCAGCCCTCAAGTTGTCAACAGTTCAGCTTTGAAATAGGCCTTCGAAAGTTCTCCAAAGCTGAAAATAACAGCGTTTGCGAAGAAGAAAGAACATTTCGCTGGCTACAGTGTTAATGGCCGTCAGGAAGGAGGGTGGCAAGAGCTTGAGGTGCATGGAAAGGTCTCTGCCCACGGACCGTAAGCGAGAACAACGTCGGGAGCGCTATCGTCGCCGTCTCAACGACTTGAAGAGCCATGGTAAGAGAATTCTCATTTTTCCTGATGAAAAAAACATTCAGGGTCGATCTGGTCATCAACAAGCAGAACCACCGCGTGATGAGCTTCGGTCAAGACGTCTCGAGGTCCGCTACGTTTCCCCAGCCAAACACCCACCCCTCCGTGATGATTCTCAGCCAGTGTGGCTTGCGGCCGGTTACAGACTCATCACGGTCGATTAAATTGACATTTCGGCAAGGACTGTCTTACCCTGGGTGAGAAAGATCTCGAAAAAGGCGGTCTAAGTCTTTCAGAGGACGGTGCCCCGGACAAAATGGCCAGGACCGTGCAAGAGTGATAGAGGACAAATATGAACTTTTAGTCGAAGGACTTTTGGCCACCACACGCGCCCGACCTCAATCTCATCGACTACAGCGTGCGGGGGCATTTTGAGGGCAAGACCTGCAAGGTCCGCCACAGGAACGTGGACGAATTAAAATTCGTCCGTTAATCGCGTATAGGCCATCATGAGGAAGGATTTCGTCCGCAACGTGTGCACGGCCTTCAGGTCTTGCCTGGAGTGCTTGCTCGACACCGAGGGCGGCCACATTGGTTAAGGTTACAATTTAAATGTATATTTATCTGTTAATACAATAAAAACGTGTCTAACTTCATTAAAACTATCATTGTGTTGTTTGTTGAGAGCATCGTAACGAATGTAACAGGACTTTTGCAATACTCGGTATATTACAAAATACAAGGGGCGAGAACAGATCTATGAGGATCACCTCTAATGGCTAATGTCCATGATAAGCTATTTTTATTGACATCACCTCTCTGCCTCCGTTTATCCAGCTAGTCTTCACTCGATTTCAGAACCTACAACTTATTCTATGCACTTCTAGTATTAGCAAAAATCTACTATGTGTAACAGTGTCAAATGTCCTTTTGAAATCTAAATAAATTACACCTACAGAATTATCTTGGTCAAACGTTGTGATCATTTTGTGAAATTCGAGCAGATTATTTAAGTATGGCCTCCCCCGTCGTCGCAAACCGTGCTGCGAGTCATTTATTAAGTTATTTATGTCCTCTTCAAGAGTGGTGTGATTACCAAGGGTGATTTGTCACCGAGTTTTAGGACCACTCTTGGGGCAGCCAAATGGATTTCTTGATTTGGTTTGGCGGATGCCGGTTTGCTTCTACTGTGAATGCCTGATATTTACAATGCACTGACTCCAAAAGAGTAGAAAGCTCCCTTCTTGCTTGATTGTGGGCTGGGTAAATGTGATCAGAGATTTACTCGAAGGTAAAAGGAAGCGTGGAGCTGGATTCAATATTCAGCAGGAACGTCAAAGGTCCCCAGATGTCTTTTCTTGATAAGAGAATTCACCTTAAGCACCTTCAAGACCCCTTTTTACATACATGGCCCGCATACATGGGATATTTTAACATTTACAAATAGAGTGAATTTTTATACATTTAATTAGTTCCCATAATATTAAATTAATTCTCTTTACTTACATTAACTTATTTTAAAAATTCTTACACTATTATAAAGTCTTATAATAATTGCTATTCAATACTATACAAGTAAATAATAGGACATTTTGCTTTAATATTGGACCGCTTAATACATTTCATATGAATTTAATAATAATATATTTCCTCACTTTATTTAATTTAATTTATTTGCAATGTTTTATATATTTGTAGCAAAGCAACTCCATTATATTAGTCGCTTTCTACAGTTATACCTTGCATGGTTGCCAAATGTCACCGTTTCATATATTTTAGTGCTTTTTCAAGTATCCTCTTTTTTGTTAATTTTACTCGATTTACACTAAATATATTGAGGAAATTATTATCTATAGACTTTTAAAAAAAATTTATATTCACTAAACCAAAATTATTTTATTCCGGTGTTTCTTTTCTTTTTTAAGTTCGTTTAAAGTTTCCTTTAATAACGAAACGAAAAGGCAAAATATTAGCCCCTCGTAAAAATAAGGCAATGATTGAGACAATGACTATAATTTGGAGAAATATGACTAAGCTTTTTAATCTATAATATTATAATACAAAGGAGAGATATCTACGATTGGGGAACTGTACTCTTTTAAGAGCATTCATCATTCGGATTCCCCTTTCATGGAATGTTATTTTGGTTTAAAGCTACCCCATTATAAGACTTCATAAAACTCCAAAGTGTTAATTTTTTTATCTCTTTGGTTGTCTCATTCAATCTTGCAATGTGAGCATTACAAGTTTACCAATCACCGAAGTAAGTTCTGTGAACTAATAGATTTGAGGAAGATTATATTAGGTTGGGAATAAAGTTCCCGGGAACACAACCGGTTTTTTTTTAAGTTTATTTATTTATAGATATATACAGGATGTACGGCTAGTTAATGTGTCGTGACCTAGTCTTTCCTAGGTCTCGCTTGAAAGTGCGTACTAACCTAGAGCCTACGTAGACTAGGTCATGATGCACTTTCAAGCGAGACTTATGAAAGCCTAAACTACTATACAGTAATTAGTTGGACACCCAAAATGGTATCTAAAATTTCCAAAATTACCCATCAAATGCATCTGTCTTATGAACAGCAACGTACTCTCTTACAGTATGATTACAAGTCCGGCCTAAACGCTTCTCAATCACAAGGTTGTATGTATCAAAAACGCATTTGGAGAAGACACAATAAGTCGTTGCACAGCCTACGATTGATTTTAGAAGTTTCATAGTGACCAATTTAATCTCCAAGATCAGGTAATAAGTGATCGATCCTTACTTCTTATTATAATGATCCTAGCGTGTGTGTGTGTGTGTGTGTGTATGTGTCTGTGTCTGTGTGTATGTCCATCAGTGCATTTATTATAATAATCCTAGCGTGTGTGTATGTATGTGTATTTGTGTGTGTGTCCGTCTGTGCATTTAAAAAATGTGAAATGATTTTTTTTTTCTTGTACACCAATTTTGAATGTGTTTTCAAATATAAAACCTTTTTCTCTTATACACTTTCTTAATTTAGTGAGCGAAGCGAACAAGCTCCGCAGGCCTAGAAGAAAACGGCCGTAGGGCGAATTTTTTCTAGTATTGACAATGACTTTTTGCGCGCCTCTGTCAAAGCTGATCGACATCTGACATCACGCTAGTTGGCTGAAATGCTTAGCGTCAGCCATAGAGTCATTTTTCATCGTTTAGAAGAAATGCGCAAAGTCAGTAAAATGGACATATGGATTCCACCTAAGCTGACGCTACATGGCACTATTGTCCAAGAAACGTTGTTGTGATAGGCTGAACAAAGTGGTTAATGCAAATGAGAAATGGTGTCTACACTCGAACATAGCACACAAAAGAAGCTTGATTGACAAAGATGCAACTGCACAACTTCAGGCAAAGGCCGAACGACATCAAAAGAAGCTTATGGTTTATGTCTAGTGAGATTTGAAGGAAGTGATTTACTGGGAAATGTTGGAACGCAATCAGTCTATCTACGCTCAGCTATACAGTCAATAACTGCAACAAGTGGCAGATGCGATTGAGCAGAAACGACCAGAATTGATTGATTTCATGTTTCTTAATGAGAACGCCCGACCACAGGTTGAAAATCATGCCCGTGAAAACTCCTCGCCCCCTTACTCGCCAGACCTAGCGCCAACATACTACCATCTATTCCGGCTACTGCTGAACTTCCTGAATGGCAAAACGTTCGCAAATGATGAGGAACTGAGAACTGCAGTTGGAGACTCCTTTGATAGCAAACCAGTTGAATTTTACGACAAAGGCATCTACGATCTATCCCGTCGGTGGAAGCAGGTGCTTGAAAATAACGGTGATAACATTGTCCATTGAGATGTTTCTTTTGCTGCATAGTTTCATTCTAAATCATTGTTAATGAAAGTTTTTCGAGAATTTTGTTTCCAACCTATTACAAGGAGGCTTGAACAGTTCGTTTCCCAACTATGTAAAGTGTATTGGATAGAATTTATCGGGAGCAGGTGCTTTGGAAATCTTCATTTTTTTTCAATGTAATTATTTACTTGAATTTCGGTTATTTCAATATTTGACAGTGGTGTTTTCATCAAAGTTTATTGTCTTGTAAAGTTGCTCAATTATTTATATCTTCTATAAAAATTCAGAATTTTGTATTTAATGTGTTCATATGTGGTTCTGATCCCTATTAAGAACAACTTTGGTATTGTCCTTGGAATACAACTTTCATTGAGTTAGATCCGACATTTGTTTCTGACTAACGTTTGGCCTCTAAATCAAAAAATGACCTCAGTTTTTCTGTATCGCATCAACTTTTTGAGATATAGAATACCCTCGCATTGTATTTAAACAAACAACAATAAAAAAACGGCATCTAACAAATTTGGGCCTATTTTATAGATTTTTTAACAATTTAAATATACTGGAAAATAATAAAAGCTTGCTTGACTTTAATGTTTGTACAAATTTATTTTGTTAATACAAAGAATATTGTTATCGTAATTCAAATTGTGTGTAAGTAGTTAAAGCCAAAAAGAAGCTTATAGCTTTTCTTGGAGTGCTCAATATATAGGCAATTTCTCTCTATTCTCTAACAGCAGTCAGCTAACATATTTACATACTATCTATCTGATGCCATTCCTTCATTACCTTCAAATTTTGGTGGAATCGTTCGCCTTGTTCATCGCTGAATTCATCAAGGTTTTGTAGCTCTCCAATAGTTTCTGCCAATTTTAGCGTAATTCTTCGTTCGTGTATATCCAAGAAAGTACTGGCTAGGTTTTTAAATGTGAATCAATCTTTATTTTCGATTTGCGACATTGTCCTGATCAAATGTTCATCTTTAATGAGCTGCCGAATTTGTAGACTACAAAACACACCGAACTTGATTTTTCAAATGGCAAGCCAGGAAATAACAAGTGGCTTATGTAGAATGTTCGGCTCAACAAGTTGCAGACCAAGAAGGAAGCATACCATTAAACGAAAACTGACACTCGGATTTTAGTTGAATGAGGCACTAGACGTCTAGCTGATGTTAGACTAGGAACTCGATTTTACATTTGTTTTTCTCGTTAAATCATGAAACTTTTCACTAAACAAAAGTAACAGTCTGCGCAATGATCTTTTAAATCTCACCAAATCATAGGTATACCAAATGCCAACTTATCACGTGTTCACTTGGTCTACATTCATAAGCTCTCGACACTGCGTTCACGCCTTGCAAGGGGCCCAAGAATTGTCTTGATCATCATTTTTCTCTTAAAATATGCCAAAGAAAAATGGGATTGCTTGACAAATGTGCTGATGTTTGCCCTTTAACTGGAAATAGTGAAACTGTAAGATATAAAAAAAACAGTCTGGGCTGTTTATGCACTTAAGACGAGAATTAGCAGAGACAGACATGATATGAAAGAAAAAAATAAGTTGAATAGTCTCAAGATATGAAAGACATCAACAAAACTTACATAAGGTCTGCTAACCCCTGTATACAAACTGGTATAAATTGTTTGCTCTACCGTTACCACTGTGTTATATCCTCCAGGAAGCCGGCAACCAAGGACTTCCATAATTCTTGATAAGCCCATGGTTAAACTAGGATTAGTATGTAGTGAGGGCCCCACTCCTCTTCTACAGTGACTGGCCGATAACCACTTTTGATGCCTGGCTCACTTTAAGGTGCGTCACCCACCTTGCTGTCACATTTACACTACTCCAGACTTTACTTAGTAAAGCTGTCATTGCCCAATACCACAGTTTGGAGTTGTGGTGCCCCCTCACCTGGTTTAGCCCATCAGTTGATATGGTTGCCTGGAATGTGGCCATTTTTCTAAGCTAACAACTACTTGGAGCCACAGGTGAGAGTACGGAGTGAGTATCAGGGGTAAGGTAACTGTCTAGGCTCTGCAGGTACGGCTGCTGCAGCCTTCCTTCTCTCTTGGGCCTCAGTAACACATGAATGTCGTTCTTCTTCAAAGCGGTTATGGGCCTTCTTTATCGGAGCACGCCAGTCGATTTTGTCCTGTGCATATTCCTCCAGTAATTTTGCAGCGATTCCGGCGAGGTCTGTCTTCGCCTTTCAACTGTCTTTGAAACGCTTACGAGGCCTACCCTGGTTTCGCTTTCCTGAGGAGAGCTCTCCATACACTCGCTTCTGAATATATTCAGGAGCGGGTAGCGACGGGTAAACACGTTTGTTTACCTATACTTTAATTATAGTTTTTTCGGGTTTTTTTGTTTGCAGTATTCGATAATAATCACCTATATAGAGCAGCACACAACGTCTCCTACGAGTCGTGGTCAAAGGCTTAATAAAATTAATTATTAAAATAACTAATTCAGCTTTTTTTCCTAATATGATTAAAAATAAAATGGCAAAAGCAATTATCTGACCATCCCGCTTACTTACGCACAAACAATAATATTGTTCCCTTTTCAGAGAGAGTTAGCTGTACAGAAAAGAAGTGATGTGATAGAAGAAAACTGACCGGAGTTTCGAAATTAACATGCCAATTTTAGTCTAAATCAAGAAAAAAAATCGAACTCAACAGAATTATGTTAAAATTTGTTCCCGTGTGTCATTTACATATTTATAAAATCCTTTGGCTAGTATTTTGACAATGACGCTAGTTCCTTTTCATAGTTCCGTTCGGCTGTTCTTATATTGCGTTTGATAAGCCGACGATAATAAATATATGTTTTTATCTTCAACAGTGTCAGAATTTTCGACATTTTATACAATCGGTTTCATGCCTTTATGCGAATTTTAATATTACTTTATATTCACGGTACCTGATTTGATCTAATAGAACTTCTACCTTTCAAGCGTAGTATTTCGCTGTTTATGGTGAAGAGGGAACGTTAAAATTCATCAGACATTTTCAATCTGTTTCCAATATTTAAAGTTTCCTTTCAATTTAGAACCCCTAGGCGGGTACAAAAACCATCCAAATTGCAATCTGGAGTGAGTTCAGAGCTCCTGTGATAATATTTATATTAAATCTAATTATGTTGTGATCACTATTACCAAGTTTTTCGCTAACTTGTGATTTTCTACTAAATTAATTTAGTTTGTCAAAATTAAGTCAAGGATATTTTGTTCTCGTGTTGATTCACCTACTTTTTGAGGCAGGAAATTGTCATTTATAAATTCTAAAAGTGAATTTCCTGCCTTGTCGGCCATTTCGCTTATAAAATTGACCTTTTGAAAGTTAATGACACCGCAAAAAAATGTTTTTCTTTTCTTAATTAAACTCGAGAAAAAGAATAATATCGTACTCTTCCGTTTGCAGTGGTGACTTTTATACCACGACAAAATTTACTTTCATATTATTTATTACAAACTTAATAGTTAATATCTCAAACCAAATATCAATATTGATATATATCATTATTGGAACCAATATGCTTGTTATGTATAAAATAACGCTCTCTCCTTTTCCCCATGACCTTTTTCTATTAAATATTTTATAGCTTGGTAAGTTAAACTCTCCAATAAGATCCCTGTTATAACTTTCGATCCAAGTCTCCGTGAGAGAAATATTATTAATATGTTCTGACGAAACTAAGACCTTCAATTTATTAATCTTGTTTCTCAAACTACATGTGTTTGTTTAAAAACAAGCCAAATTTTGCGTTAGATTTCTAGAAATTTGATTCGATACATTATTATTACGTCCATTATGATCGCTTTGAATAAATAACTTATGACCTCCATCTAATATGTAGATTTTATACTTCTCCATCGCAAACATTAATCCATATAGTCCTTCCTTTATCGTCGAATAATTTAGTTCAATCCTCGGAGTTTCGTGGAAGCATAGTAAATAGGAAACAAGATGCCCTTCTTCTTTTCTTGCATAAGGATCGCGGCAACGCCAATCTGGGACGCATCTACTTGAACGACGAACTGCTTCCCAAAGTGAGGAGATCGTAGTACTGAGGCCGAACAGAGAAGATATTTCAATTTTTCGAAACCACCATTAAACTGCATTTTACCTTGGACTCACAAGGTTTGTTATGGCGGCCGCCACTCCCGAGAAATCGTTGCATGGCATTATTTTTTTACTTGGCTCAGGAAATCCTACGATTGCTTGCATCTTGTAAGATACTGGAGCCACCGAACCACATCCAACTATGAAACCTAAGTAAAAAGGAGTAACAGTGAGTAACAAGGAAAAGAGGTACCCTAGTAGACCTTACGATCCATTCAAAGAGGGTACCTTTGAGTGACGCTCTAGAAGAGCACTCGTGCCACGCTTCAAGTCTCCAAGCGACTATTTTTCAAGACTTTGTAGAGTCTCGACTTGAACTGTTCAACATAATTTCTGTTAACAACTTCAACTGGAAGCGCGTTCCGAGTGCCGCAGATGCTATATGTGAAAGATTTCCCACACAGATCACGCTGGTAACGCTTGAGTTCAAGTTTTTAGCCGTGATTTCTTGTACTGCTCCGGCTAAGATAGAAAATATCCCTGTAGTCTACAATGTCGAAGCCTCAAAGTATTTTGAACACTTCCATAAGCTGACCACGTAGTCTCTGGGTCTCCAGCGAGAACAATTCTAATTCTCGTAATCTATCTTCGTAACTCTTGTGTCTGATAGAGGGAATGAGGTTGGTTGCTTTGGCCTGCACACGTTCTAATGTTGCAATATCCTTCCGAAGCGAAGGACTCCAAAATTGTACGGCATACTCCAGGTGCGGTCGGACAAGTGAATTGTACAAACAAAGTACTATCTCCTTTTTCCGATATCTACACTGTCGCTTTAAATAATCTAATATCCTTTGGATTTTCTTTTCCGCCTCAATACGAGTACACTGTCTCGAAATCTTGAGATCACTAGTGAAAGTTACACACCCAAGTCCTTCTCAGTGTCGATTGGTTCAAGAGCAGTGCCCTTAAGGATATACTGAGAATGGGGGTTTCGGTGGCCGATATGCATCACTTTGCATTTTTTCACGTTAAAAGGCATTTGCCACGTCTCCGACTACTTCCCAACCTTCCGAAGATCATCTTTAAGGCAGGTAGTATTTCCTTCTTTTGCGACGTTTATACCAAGCTTGGTATCATCGGCAAATTTAGAAATCTTCGCAACCATGTCACCGTCCATGTCGTTGACGTTGATTATGAACAGTAGTGGTCCCAGGACAGAACCTTGAGGAACACCGCTAGTAACGGGCACCCACTCAGAAGCTTGTCCATTCAACACGACCCGTTGCCGTCTGCCATTTAGCCAGTTATCTATTCAACTTGCTACATTTCCGCCTATGTGCAGCGCACGCACTTTCCGGAGGAGGCAGCGGTGTGGTACCTTATCGAAGGTTTTTTGAAAGTCTGAGTAGATAACATCCACAGCCTTATCCCGGTCGTGCTCACTGAAATCAAAATGGAAGAATTCCACAAGATTCGTTAGACATGACCGTTGCATTCGGAACCCGTGCTGGAAACTCCTCGATCGCAAATTGGACTCTAAATATGACGTCATTTTGTCCACCATGATGCTTTCTATGAGTTTACCGACTATTGAGGTTAAGCTAATAAATAGGTCAGTAGTTCGACGGCTAGTTAGGGTTTCCTTTCTTGAAGAAAGGAGTCACCTCCGCTTCACGCCAGTCTCTAGGAACGCATCTGGTCCAGATTGACATGTTGAAGATTGTGCTCAGATGTCGTGACACTTCATCACGCACTTCTTTCAACACTTTAGGTAGAAACCCGTCCGGACCAGGGGAATTATTCATCTTTAGATCAGTGATCCTTTTTTTTATTTCTCTCTGGGTGAAGTCCATTTCTTCCAGCTTTTCTCTTAAGGAAGAATCCGTGGGCTGGAGTATGGACCACACTCTTCAGTAAACACTGAAGAGAAATAGTCGTTGAGGAGGTTAGCATTTTCTGCATCTGACTGCTTTAATGCGCCTTTCTTATTCACTAAAGGGTCAATCGTGCGATGGACTGGTTTACGGCTGTTTACATAACCAAAGAACTCCTTGGGGTTCTCTTGCAAAGTCTCGCCACTCGGAGCTCCTCGGCACGCTTTGCCGCCCTTATGCTGGACTGAAAGCTCCTCATGGGCTTGATTATAAGCGTTACCTATATATTCATGTGACGTAATTTTATATAATTATTTTTATTTTGTAATGTTTTTAATCAATAAAGATTTGAATTTGAATTTTAAAAAGTCACAGAAATCTTTAACTGCCGGTACACCGTTCTTTGCTTCCTCAGTAGTTGACCAATTTCTCAACTAAACCACTTTGGTTGAACAGAATACCGACGAAGGATTTTTAAACGGATAAATAGTGATTGAAGACTCATGAATGTAGCTTTGAATCTATTCCACGAATATTTAACATCTTCGCACTCATCTAACCTCGCATCAGTCAATTCAGCATGAAGACCTGCAAAGTCTTCTCTTCTTAAATCAAGTTTCCTCGATTTACCAGTTGCAGACTCTACCTTGGCGACCTTGACTATAAATCTGACTAGTCGGTGATCACCGCTACTGAGCTCTTCGCTAACAGAAAGATCCTCACCAATGTCATCCTCAGAGGTGAAAACCAAGTCGAGGGTATTATTGCCTCTCGTTGGTTCTCTCACCCATTGAGTCAGGAACTCATTGAATGCGAACTCCAGGAGTAGTGCGTTCTCGTCACAGGGTTCTCTGGTTTCTTATTCAACTTGAGGATGTACGAGGGGCGGTCAATAAGTTTTAAAAATCGGATATAAGGAAACGAGATATGAGGAAAAGTGTTTTATTATTTTTCAATATAACTACCCTAGACTTCAATGCACTTGCGCCGCTTGTCCCTGAGGCTTCGAATTCCCGACAACCAGAAATCTCCAGACGGCTGTTCAATCCACTCCTGGACGGCGAGTTGGACATCTTCATTGTCCCCGAACCACGCAGTGCAGCCTTGAGCTGGCGGAATAAAAATTAGTCGCTAGGGGCCACATCTGGATTGTAGGGGGAATGGTTGAGCTCCTCGAATCCGGACTCGCGCAGGGTAGCTTGTGGAACTTTGGCTTTGTGGACTTTGGCGACGATGAGGTTTCTAGTGATCCAAAGGGAATAGACCTTGGTCATGGCCAAATTGTCGTAGATGATGTTGATAACACTTCCATGTGATATTCCAAGTTGTCGCTCGATTTCTTCGACGTTCACCCGTCGATTTTCGAGGATCGTCCTCTCTACACGGGCCACATTGTCCTCGTTGGTCACGTCTGACGTGCGACCTGGACGGGGGTCATCTTCAAGGGACTCACGACCATGGCGGAACTCCCTATTTTAGCGAGGAATGGTTGCATAGTTAGGGGGTGGTGTCGGTGTACACTGCAACCATGCGTTCATGGATCTCTTTTGCATTCTTGCCTTCCTTGGTAAAAAATTTGATCACTGCGCGGTGCTCAACCTTCTCCATTGTTGAAAAATTTGTGACTGACGATCTGCGATCAGCTACTGCTTCTTAAATAGACGAGGCAGGAGCGTGCGGCTGCAGGTCATGACTTGTCTTTACTTGTCCTAACACCCCCACAAACCGCCATCCCCCTTCCTCTGTTTTGCCCTACCGATTCGCAAAACTTATTGACCGCCCCTTGTAAGTCGCCCATGGCGATACACACACTGTCTTGAACAAGTTCACCCAGTAGCTGGTACATATCCTGTCCTTTTCAACGACATGGGCAGGAGGTCTGTAAAGCAGCAGATTCCTATATCTGGCATGACCTATATCTAGGTTAACCACTAGTATCTCGTGGTCGTACACAATGTTGCAGTTCGTCGATTTGAGTAGATAACATGCCCCTTGCCGAATTCAGGCTCTAATAAATTGACCATCAGCTTGGCCTCTTTTAGGCGTTCAAAAAACGCCCGTATCCTCTTCATCTAACCTTCCCTATCTTCTGAGCATACAAAAATGTCACGTGATCACATGTCAATACTCTTTGAAAGGATGTTTATGGGTTCCTTAATTTAAAAGGAAGAATTTCATATGCAAAGGTACCATCTGGAGTGAAGAGGGCAGATAGTTATTGGGACCCTTTCGTGATTGCAATTGCATAATAACCCTTTAAGAGATCAAATTTTGACACATAATTGGTGCGATCTAATTCTTCAATAAGGCCTTCAATTCGAGAAGAGCAAAACAGTCTTGTTTGGTCACAGCGTTGAGATGTATATATTCAATTGCCATTTTATGCTGGGCCATGTCATTAATTGTTGATTCAACAAATCAATTTTGACAAGGAACTTCACTTCTTCCTGCAACCATCAGTGATTTATGGGGTTTGCTTGCTCTGTAAGGTGCTTGAATAACTAGGTGGGCTTGATTTGAATTTCTGCCTCATGTTGAAATGTTTTTAGTAAACTTCTACGTAGTTTTTAATAAGAAATGAACTGAAGGATTTAATTTTGTATCTCATGTTTAATATACGATCTCGTCATGCACTTATGACATCGTCAGATATATTTTTAAACGTGCTTACAACCCCTTAGGTCATGCGCACGATGGTTTATTATGAGATGAGTGGTAATGGTAGTACACTGGGAAGAATTAAAGAATATCTTGGTATTATGATTAAACAATTGTGAAGTTGTAAAACGGAAATCACTGTGGCCTTTTCGGTCTTCAAAAGAGCAAATATGGATGAAAATTAAAGGAATGATAACCTACCACCATCTTCAGTGTATGGGCTGACTTAGTCACTGTAAATATGTGAAGATGAGAGCCTGTTAGTTTGTCCCAACCTGCCAAGTATTAAAAACAGGATTTTTACTAAACTAAGAGTTATGCACCTAATAAATAACCTTATGCCAAAGTTTGTCCTTTTAAGGTTCAATAGTGCATCTAATCATTTCTTTTGAGTTATATGGAATTACGGAGTGCCCCCCCCCTGCCCCACCAATTGGGGGTGGGGGATACTATTTCTTTAAGAAAATGATTAGTGATCTTTAGGAGAAATTTTTCGGAAAAAATAATTTGCAGGAAATATTTCAATTATGTTTTCTGCAGATTGATTAAATATTATTTCTACCCGTAAACAGTGGACAGAAAGGTAGTAAGTGTTCTAAAGTTAGTTTCTCGCATGGCATGAATTACAAAAGGCAGTTGCTGAATGATCAAAATCATTTTTCTACGTAAGGAGAGTTGCGCCGAGTCTCAACCTGGAAATATCCACTTCACCCTTACGGTTCATCCCTTCTGGTAATTGCCTTTTACGTTTGACTTTTGTGATAATATTGTATTTTTTAAAAAATACTTTGTTTAGTTGGAGATAATGAGAGGGGGTAAATAACAATGGCCATGTATGGTGCCAGGTTTGGCAAATTTATTAGCTTGTATTTTTCCCATTATCCCAAAGTGGATACGAATCCACAGGAAATTAAATTTTACATGAATATTGGTATCAGAGGTATGTGGATATAGATATCCATCAGAAGGGTTCCTTGGAACAGAGAGTGAGTGTGTGTTGTGTTGAGAGGAAAGAAAACAGTGTTGTACTTGGCTATTTGTGTGATGAGAAGTGCAAGATCTACCCACCCCAGTACAGGGCTGAGCACGTCCAGATCTGGACGTGCACTGACGTTGAACCCGGTAGCGCGACGTTGGCAGAGCAACGTCGTATCCCCTCGGCGAGCAAGAGCAAAACCACTGGCGAGTATAAATAGGCAATTAAAAGAAGAGTTAGAGGTAAGATGAGAGGATTGGTTCGTGGTCGGTCTTAGATTAAACTTTAAGATTGTTGGTCATTTACATTTTGTGAAGTACCTAATATATGAATCCAGATATAAGTAATTCGAATGAATTAATTATATTAAGAATCCATTCTCGAATTTTTGTGTTTATCTCTCGCCTAAAATTCTTAAAAATGTGTCTTTCTGCATGGCGATCTTCGGTTCATAGAAATTGATTTAAAATTCCTTTTCCTATTTTTGATACAATAAATCCTAATTTAAATTGGTTGTCATTTGCAAACTATGGTATGCAGATATAAAAAATAGGCAAGGTTTACGCCTTTAAGCCTTTGAGCTTCCCAATAAAATTTTGAACAAAAGCTGATAATCTCGCAAAGTGTTTGATAGTACCTTCTTTCATGAAGCCAATTAGTCGAGATTAATTGGTCTAATCTGGGAATTTAACAACTTCAATTAACTTTCATTTTAAGTGGAATTCGTAAGAGTCTCAGAAAGATTTTTTTCGCTTTTAAAGATTAATTTATGATAATTTTGATGTAATCTTTCATATCTGATATTGTGCTCACAGCCCTTGTTAGGTGAGTAATTTATCGCCTAACTTCACTATAAAAGAAAATAATACAGCTCATTTATACAAATACCAGACAATGGCCTCGCCACTAAGTTTCTCTTATGTGGTGGAGGGGAGTGGTTTGTCTCTCTTTTAACCATGCATCACACAGTATAGTCCAGAAGTTTGCATTCTGGGGAGTTAGGAGGCCAAATTTTCGGAGTGATGTGGTTAAAGAAATCGTCCTACACGTGTGGCATAATGCAGAATCCTACTGCCATACGCACGGCATTCCAACGGTCACCTCCTAGATCTAGGGCAACATCAACTTGGCCGGATCTTGATTGTAGCCATCCATGAAGATAAACAGGTCCAAACGTGGACCGGAAACTTGGTTTTCATGACTCTCGATACATCTTGGAAGGAGAGAGAAAGACAGCATTAGTTTTACAAGCTGGTCCTGTCAGAAGTTCTTTTCGACTAAGAAGAATCAAAACATGCCAAGCTTGAGGGGATGCTTCAGTTTGTTCACAAACTTCGCAGCACGTTCCTTCTACTTTTACTTCATCTTCTACAGCCGAAGCTGGGTCTTTATCATCTTGTATGAGTAGTAGATGATGTCTTCATGCATTAAAACGCCTGAGAAACTAACACCCTACCTTGTCCCAGGTTATGTACCTCATTGACTTGCTAGGATCGTTGTCGTTGTCGATGATGGTCTGGATCTCCGCAACAAATTCGGTTGTTCTTTTCACATCAGAACGTTTAGATTGAGGTATCCAAGCCGAAGTACACTCGTAATTACAGCCTAACTCATCTAACGCTTACTTGATCCTCTGAAACGTCGTCAGAGTGACCCCGTAGGACCACTCGGAGATCTTCGCATTGAAGCTCAGGCGTGACTCCCAAGGAACACAACTTTCCCTTTCCAAATTTTTGGAGGATTGAATTCGTGGCTTGCTTCATAGACGATGCACAAGTGAGTTTACTATGAAAGGAATAAAAGAGGATTGAATTCGTGGCTTGCTTCATAGACGATGCACAAGTGAGTTTACTATGAGAGGAATAAAAGATAACCGACGGCGACATATTACACAACACACCCATTATGTCTTTTAATCTCTTAATTAACCTCAAATCAGTAGTTTTAACCGATGTTTATTTCCTTTTTTCGTTCACTTCCGCTGGCGTCCCATTCTTCTTTCTATTGCTTCAGTGCCTATTATGGAAGCTGCTCTTTATAATTTTTTTTAAAAGATCTAACCAATCGAAAATAGAAGAGTGGCAATAAAATTAAAACAAGAGCACCACAAATTCTCACTATTCAGGAATGCCATTAAATTGACGAACAATAACACCATGGATTTCTCACTATTCGGGAATGCTAATGAATTGATAAACGATGCAACCAGGGATTACACAATATTCAGGAATGTCAGAAAATTACAAACAATGATACTATGGATTACTCGCTATTAAGAAATGCCATTAAAACGATAAAAGATGGCAGCACGGATATCTCGCTATTCAGGAATGCCAATGAATTGACAATCGATGGAACCACGGATTAATCACTCAATTAAATTGACAGGCTAGTGCAGCACAGATTTCTCATATTTCATAAATGCAAATAAATTGACCATCGATGGCACTACGGATTTCCAAATATTTAGGAATGCCATCAAAGTATCAGTTTAGATAGAGGAATGCCATTACATTGGTAAACTAAGGCAACCCGGATCTCTTAACATTAGGAATGCCATTAAATTTATAAACGATGGCAGCACGGATACCTCACTATTCACGAATGTCATTTGAGTGGAAAAAGATTGCACCACTCATATCACTATGCCATCACGGATTATTGATAAATGTCGGATGCCAGAGAATAGCAAGAACGATTCTTCTCGATAAATTGACAAACGATAGAACCAATAATTCCGGAATATTTAGGAATGACAATCAATTGTCAAAGTGTTGACCATACATTCATCAATGCTCAGGAATGCCACTAAATGGGCAATCGGTGGCTACAGGGATTATTCACAATTCAGGAATGCCATTAAATTAACAAGCTATTGTACCACGGATTTCGCACTATTCAGGAATTATATTAATTTCACAAACGATGGCAACACGTGTTTCTTACATTTAGGAATATAAAAAATGACAAATATTTGCATCGCAGATTCGTCACAGTTCAGGAATGCCAATAAATGAAAACCGATGGCAGCACGGATTCCTGACTCCAATAATTTGACATGCGATGGAAGCACGGATTCTCACTATTTAAAATAGGCTATAAATTGACAAAATATGGCACCAGGTGTTTCTGAGTATTCAGAAATGCCAATAAATTTACAAAATATGGCATCACAAATTCTTCCTAATTCAAGGATGCCAATAAATCGAACAACCATTTCCTCCCAATTCAGGAAAGCCAATAAAGTTGCAAAGGATGTCACGACGGATTTATACCCATTAATAATATATTGAAAATGACCAAACCACGGATTCGTCGCTATTGAGAAAGGCTATGAAAGTAACAAAGGATGGCATCACTGACTACTAACTATTCAAGAATGTAAAAAAATAACAAACGATGGCACCATATATTTTTCACTCTACAGGAATGCAAGGAAATTAATAAACAATTAGATTCGTGACTCGTAATGATTTAGAAATGACAATAAATCAACGAATGATGATATCAGGGATTCCTCAATATTTAGGAATAAAAATTAACTTTCAAGTTATGTTACGATAGATTATACACAATTATAAAATAGCAATAAATTTAAAAACAGGTTACCTACTCACTATTCATGAAAGCTATTAAATTGACAATCGATTGATCTACTCATTTCTCACTACTCAGAAATGCCATTAAATTGAAAATATTTGCACCAAGGATTCTCCCTTTTAGGAATTCCGTTCAATTGGCAAATGATGGCTCCAAAGATTTCTTAATAATCATTGATGCCATTAGGTAAATTGACAAAGTATTGCAGCACAAATTTCTCACTATTAGGGAAGGCTATTAAATTGACTAACGATTACTCCGCGGATTGATTAAAATTCAGGAATGGCAATAAAAAGTTGTGGTTGTTTTTTTTTAGGAGCTTATCTGGCGACTGCCCACTTGGGCATAAGTCGCCGGAATCACGGCAGCCTAGCACTAGGCTACTTTAAAATAAGAATATGAAAACACAACAATGATAAAAAGGAAAGATCGTAACAATTAGTAAGCAATCTCCGGCGTCAGGAGAAGGTCCCTCTCACCCCGGCGCATGAACGTGCGCCCTACAAAGAAAACAACAATAACAAAAAATAATAACTAGTTAAATAAAGGGGAGAAAGCCGGCGCCCCCCAAAAGTCTATAAGTCCACCAGTCAATATGGACGAACTCGCCCCGAGTAAAGGGGACAGGCGGTAACGAACCCGCCCATCCCGGTACCACGAAAGGTAACGTGCGCGAAGATGACCCAGACTGGGACATTCGACAAGAATGTGCTAAACAGTACGGGGGACGAAGCAGTCGTTACAAAAGGGCGCTGGCGAGCGCTCCATCAAATGGCGATGCGTCACACGAGTGTGCCCGATTCGGAGACGACAGAAAGCAGCCTGAAGCCGTCGCGGCATTGGGGGATAGGTCCATGGGAACAGTCGCGGCGCAATGGCACGCAAATTTAATTTCCCTTCGACAGTCTCCCATCTTCTTTGCCAAGCAACCCGAAAAGCTGCCCGTATTCCTGCCATGTAGTCAGTGTTAGGAAGAGCGAAACTTTGGCCCGGTCGCAGAGTCCTCGCGAAATCTTTGGTGCCATCATCGGCGAGCTCAATCCCCGCAATTTCTACATGCTCAGCAACCCAGCAGAAGATAATCTTGACATCCGCCCGGCTTGCCAAAACCGTAGCGTCACGGATATCGTGAACCAGGGATGTGGAGATTCCAATGCCCCGAGAGCACTCAGGGCGCTTTGTGAGTCGCTATAGATCACAATCCGGTCTCAGAACCGGGCACGTCGCGTAATCTCCCGTACCGAGTGGTGCATTGCCCCCAGCTTGGCCGTGAAGACAGACGCAGCACCTGGCAGAGCCCCACTGACTTCAAACAGAGGGGATACGGCGTGAAAGCCGACCCCCTCTTCGGACTTGAAGCCCTCCGTATACACTGGCACGGTTCCAGCGTGACACAAGGTCTGCTCCAAAAAGGTCGAAAGCAATACTCCCAGTGCTGTACAAGCTTTGGGAGCATTGGTGTGGCGATAAATAGCGAAATGTGGTACCCTCCGGGGTGGTGCCCTGGGCATAACCCGGGGCGCCACCGGGCCGAGAGCTATACCTAGTTCTTGAAGGAGTTTCCTGTCCCTAAACCCAAAGGGCTTAGGATATGACTGGCGTCTCTCGGCAGTATAGGCACCATCGAGATCAGCTGCGGAGGAAGTGAGAGCTGTTGGCGACTGAGCGAGGTGCTGAGCTTGCGCTTTCAGGCAAATAGTGCACTGTACGCGGCGTAGAACGACTGGCATATCCCCAGCAAGGACAAGTAGGCTCTCAATGGGGAAGTGCAGAAGGCACTGGACGCCAGGCGAAGGCCGGTGTGGTGGATCGGTTTCACATTCTGCAATAAACGCTCGGCTGCGGATGCATAAAAGTCGCATCCGTAGCTTCGAACAAACAAAGGATTGATAAAAAAGTAAGACAGTAGCCTTATCTGCGCCCATAGCGTTGGAGGTCATGGAAAGGAGGATATCTATGGCGCGGGTACAAGAGAACCTAAGGCTGCGAACATGAGCCTGCCAGGTAAGGCTTCGGTCAAATACAAGACCAAGAAAACGGTGCCATTCAACCACTTCCAGGCGTACCCCATTAAGGATCGAGTTTGGGTCTAGGCAGAGCCGTGGATGGCGGCAGAAGTGAAACAACCTTAGTCTTAGCCAAAGAAAACCGAAACCTGTGCGCTTCGGCATAGAAAGAGATGCGGTTTTAATGCTTGTTGTAGTCGACGCTCCAGAGTTGGCATCTGGGCTGCGCCAAAAGAGATTGAAAGGTCGTCCACGTAGAGCGGAACGAGAACATGTTCCAGCAGCACCGAGGTGATGCCGTTGATGCTCAGGTCAAAGAGTGTGACACTGAGGACACTTATCTGTGAGACACCCTCTTCTTGCTTCATTGGGTCGGAGAGGGCTACCCCCACCCGTACGCGGAATTGACGATCTCGCAAAAGTTCAGATATAAAGATTGGGAGATGTCCCCTCGCCTCCAACGTGTGAGGAGTCTCCATGATACCGTATCGCCATGCGGTATCATAGGTCCTGTCCAGATCGAAAACACCGTGGCGTAGTGCTGTCTACGAAGAAAGGCCTCGCAGACGGCATTTTCCAGTTGGAGCAGAGCATCCGGAGTTGAGTGGAACTTACTGAAGCCGTATTGTGCAGAAGACAGATGGCCTCCGCTGTCCAGAAAAGGCTAATCTAACATTTACCAATTACTCCATCAACTTGCACACGAAAGAGGTTAAAGAGGTTGGGTGGAAACCGGATAGAGTAGCTAGAACTCTCCCTGGTTTGTGAAATGCGAGCACAGTAGCGATTCGCCAGGAAACTGAGAGGAAACCATCCACCCAGATCCTGTTGAACAAATCTAACAGAAAGGCCATGCCTCGCTCACCCAGGTGTAGAAGCATTGCGTACGGGACATCGTCCCGACATTGGGCGATGTCGGCGCACGAAGCAAGAGCGGAACGCAACTCACTCAGAATAAACCTATCGTTGAAGGGTTCTCCACCTCTGGAGGTAAAGTCCAGCCGGCGGCCTTCCGCGACATCACGACGTGCATTGAATGCTGGCGGAGCAGCATCCCGGCTAGTGAATGGGGAAAAAGTGGTCGCGAAGGATTCTGCCACGGACGCGGGGTCCGACGTTGGTCCCATTTTCCAGGAGAACGGGAGGGGCGTCTTGCAAGAACTTGCTCCAGATCCTTTTGCCTCGCTCCCACACTTCTGCCAGAGGACACTTCCAGTTAAGTGAAGACACGTCGCCAGCCAAGAAAAGCGGCGAGCGTGCTTCGAAATATTTTGGAACTAGCCCTAGCCTGACGAAGTTCACCGACAGTGAAATCGTTCGGGCGGCACTTATAGCGCATGTAGGCATAACGCTTCTGTTTGAGGGCCGTCTCACACTCAGCCGACCACCACGGGAGTGGTCGGCGTGCAAAACGTCCAGACCTTCTGGGAATAGTAATCAGGCCTGTGACGATGAAGGTGCCGGAGAAGAACTCAACAGGCTCATCTACCGACCTAAACTCTTCCACTGAGATAGAGAATTCAGTCATTTCCTGAAATGCAGTCCACAGCGCCCGCGCCAAGCACCACCGAGGTGGGCTCTCAGGCGGCAGTTGCCCTAGAGATGATATTTGAATGGGAAAGTGATAACTACCATTGAGGTCATCGACCACCCCCAAACAAAATCAGGCTGGGCATCCGAAGAGCACAAAGCTAGATCAAGGCAAGAAAATGAAGCGGCTCTTGGCAGTGATGGGTAAACTCATCCACATTTAGGACATCTATCTCAAGCTCATCGATCAGATCGGCAAGGTCTTGTCACCGGGGATTTATTTAGTAATCCACCCAGAGAGGATGACAACCGTTCATATCTCGAAGAAAGAGAATGGGCCTCGGCAACTGTGCCACGACGGGGCGGAAGTCCCCCGCGTCGAAGTCAGCTCACCGTGGAATGTACGCAGAAATGATAGTATACCTCCTATCCAGGTGAAGCTGCACAGCCAATGCCTGAAAGGAGGTATCTAAAGTGACCAGAACAACATAGACATTATGCCGGGTGAAAACCGAGCATCCCCCAGCCCGGCCCCCATCTCGTGGTGGTGGAGTCGCCAAATCCTTATACCCCAGGAGGGTGGGCAGGCGTCACGCGCCTAGTATGTTCTCCTGCAAAAAAATAGCTAACGGAGAACGTGACGAGACGAGCCCCCGCAGCTCCTCCCACTTAGCCCGGAGTCCATGGCAATTCCATTGAAGGAATATGCCCTCCAGGCCTAGCTCGGAGGAGAGGCGGGGGCCCTCTTCGAAGAGAAGACCCTCACGGGAATGGCCGTCGGCTTCCCGGAGGGGGAACTCCGGGCGCAGTTGGCCTGACAATGCGCTGTCGCCTTCGAGGACTTATTGGGGAAGCTTGGGATCACCATGCGAGTATTTTCCTTCCTCCGCCTCGAAAACTTAGGCGGACGTTGCGGCTTCGGCGGCGGGGGAGCCCCCTTTCTAAGGATCCACCGTCTCCGAGTCACCTAGCTCACATTAGGCGTGGGCGAAGGACCCTAAGCTCCTTTTTTGCTGTCCTTGTTTGGGAGACAGCTTTAGGATCCCTGGAAGATGGCCTGGCGAACAACTTCAGGGGTGTTGCCTCCTGTGAGTCTAATGACTCGGTAGAGGCGCGTGGCCGTTTCGCTTTAGGGGAAACGGTCTCTGGGGGAAGATGGGGAGCCCTGGTTTTAGTCGGGGCTGGGTGTGAACCCATCGTGCCGCCAGCTTTAACAGGGGAGCGCCCTGTTTGAGTAGAACCCGCAGAAGGGCTCCGAATGGGCGCGGAAACAACAGTGCTCGTTGGCCTGGATGGGCCAGGAGCAGAGGGTGTCTATATAAGCATTGATGTATATGACGTCCCAGGCAGAGCCGGGCGCGCCAGGAACAAGTCATTAGCCACGATTTGGACTTATCGTGTACGGCCTTGGAGCAATTTACACATACTTCGGGTGACCCAACTTTGCACGTCTACATGATCGATCCGTATACCCGAAGCGGCGACAGTACTAGCACCTCCGCGCCAGTGGGACGAATGCCTTCACACGGTAGCGGTACTCACCGGGTTGCCATGAAGTGTCGGAAGAGCACTTATCTTGTCCGCCTCAGAGGAATTCGCCGCATTTGCCAGAAGGCTCGCGTCCAAGAAACTGGTCACCTTCGGCTCTCTACCAATTACACTATCTAATGCTCTCCTCTGATGGATCATGTTGCCCTTGGCCAACATGCTGCCATCAGTGGAGCGAATAACGAGGAAGCGTTTGAAGCCAGCGGGCTCGAAAACCCCAGGTAACCTCTGAATGAGGGGCCCCGCGCACTTTTCGCCTTAGTATGGGACTCCGCAACGGAGGGGGGGGGGGGCAGAGATGCCGGATGTGCCGATTTTGGCTTGGTCACTTCTCCGAGATGGAGAAGGTCCTGGCGTTCGCAGGGGCACCGATCGGAGAAGATCCCTCCCCTCCTTGTACTGCCTTGGGAACCTAGGCACTTGGAGGAGGACCTTGCATAGGGGCGGATTCGGATTCGGTGCTTTGCGCCGAGCCCGAATTCGCTCCCATGGAAGGCCCTACCGTCTGAGGCTGGGTTGCCTCAAGGACCATGTCTCTCTTAGGGGGGCCTTCAGTTGGCCATCTCTCTTCCCCTCTCAGGACATCGCAGGTCTCGTTGGCAGCGTTGTCACAAGTCACGTGTGGGGAGGCACAGGCCCTGACCCCGGCAAGGTTCAATATTCTTGCCAACAGGTCTTTTGAGGGAAGCGACCGAAGGGGCTTGGCTTCCATCTCATCCTTGAAGGCATTTGCCCTACCCAGTGGCTTCAATGGGGAGCAGTTGGCTATGGGCTGCCTGCTGGCTTTCTTGGCAGTCTCCTTGGAAAGAAAAAAAGGGACTGCCGCTGGTAAGAGGGAGGTGCCCAAAGGCATCTTCAGACAAGGGGGTAAGGGGGAATCCCCTTCACCCGTAGGGGAAGGAGAGGAGTAAGCCTCCTCTCCGGTCAGAGAAATTTGGAGGGTCCCCTGAGCAAGCACAGGAGGGACTTCCATTTTATCTGTGGAGCTGTCCGAGGGTGGCTCCAATGATGGATAGGGGTAAATTGAGGGAAGACAATTTTATTTTTCATCATTGAGCATGGTGACCCTACATTTTTCACGGGATGCATACGCTCATCACCCCTCGCAGTAGCCCGCCCTGCAAGGGGTGCGTACAGGCCTGGCAGAGCCAGGTGCCGCCATTCAGGACCGCCCCTCCCGCCTGGTGGCCTGGCAGTCCCTCGGCTTTGCGGCTCCACCTTGGACACGGCGTAAAAAACAGATTGTGAATTTAGAAGGAAAGATGATGTGAGGAAGGTATGGGTGGGGATGAAGCAGGTTGTTAAAAACCCACCATCTCGAACCGGAGCTCAGAGGTTAGAGAACATTGTCCCCTTTCCCCTCAGCCCCGATCTGGGACCGTTGGCTGAGAAATAGTTTAGCATCTACCCTGTGAAATTAGAGGCTGACCAGAGAAAGTTGTGGGAGAGGCTGTATGAAAAGCGACGAAGTATGGGAGAAATACAGGCTGCCTGAAAGAAGGAGAAGAGTTTAAGCTGGGTTCGGAAGGGATGCTGAATCTCTTCAGCACGGCGGCCAGGATGGCAAATCGCCGCGCCCCTTACGGAGCCAATAAAAAGAAAAACGATGGCACCATGTATTCCTTAGTCTTCAGCAATGCTATTTGATTGGCAAACTATGGAACAACGGATCCCTAACTAATCCATCATGCCAAAAGATTGACAGGAGATTGCTAACCCTCACATTCGGGAAAGTCAATAAATTAGCAAACGATAGCAACAGGGATTTCTAACTATTCAGGAATACCAACAAATTGACAATGATGACACCTCGGAATTGTCACTATTCACGAATCCATTAAAGTGACAAAACATGGCATCTTTGATTACGCACGTTTGTTAAAAAATAACAAACGATGGCATCATATATTTCTGACTATACAGTAATACAAATTAATTGACAAACGATGACACCATGGATTTCTAACTATTCAAGTATTATGACACCACGGATTCTTTGCATTCAAGAATACCATTGAAGGGACAAAAAATGTCACCAAGTATAACTCACGATTGAATAATGTAAAAAAAATGATAAACGATGGCATTGTCCATTTTTCATTATTCAGCCAATAAAATGACAAGGGATGACACCCCTTATTATTCCAAATATAGCACTGGCAATAAACAGTAAAAGTATGGTATCATAGATTACACACAGGTCATGAATGCAAAAAATATTGACAAACTCTTATACGATAGATTAATCACTATTCAGAATTGCCATTAAATTTACCATTGATGTTACCACATATTTTTTACTATTCAAAAATGTAATTAAGTTGATAAATGATTTCACCATGGAATTCTTAATATTTTTGAATGACAATAAATTGACAAAGTATGGCACTCAGAGATTCCGCAATATTGAGGAATGCTAATAAATTGACATTCGATATTACTAGGGATACTCACCTTTCAGGACTGTCATTAAATTGAAAGCGATGTCAACATGTATTTCTCATCCGTGCACACTGAGGCAGCGAGCATCCGCTTTGATCTTAATTAAATCAACTTTTAGGCCACTTGGTCTTCCGCGTAGCCAAATGGCCTAAGAGATGATATAATTGAGATCAAAGCTGATGCTCGCTGCCTCACTGTGCACGGTTCAAATCCCACCACTGTACGGAATTTTTGCAAATTAAGAAATAACATTTCCGAAGAAAAATTATCCTCTTTTTCTGTTTCTTGCGGTTTGCTGGATTCATTTCATCATTCTTTCGCGCTTATGAAAGACTTATACATGTATTTCTCAATATTAAGAAACTACAATAAATTGACATACACTTGCATTATAGATTCTTAACAATTCAGGAATGTCACTACAATGACAAATTATGACATTCCAGATTTAGGAAAATTAAGGAATGCTAATATATTCACAAACCTTTGTACAAGGATTCAGGAAGGCTAAAATATAACAAACAATTGAACCTCTGAATTCTCACAATTCAAAAATGTCAATAATTTGAGCAAGATGGCACTATTTATTAATGCAATTATATTAACAAAAAAGAGAACCAGGGATTCCTCACAATTCAAGAAGGATAATAAATTGGATGGCACCACGGATTCCTTATTATTCAGGAATGCAAATCTATTGACAAACGATGGTTCCACGGATTTTACATTATTCAGAAATCCCTAAATATTAACAAACGATGAAACCACCCATTACTCACTATTCAGAAATAGCCTTAAATTCATAGGTGATTGAATCACGCATGTCTCACTTTTCAGGAATGCAATAAATTGACAACCAATGGCACCATGTATTCCTTACAAATCATATATGCAAAAAAGTGCCAATCAATTACATCACCGATTCATCACAATTCAGGAATACCAATAATTAAAAAAAAAAACTATGGCAAAATAGATTCCTTACTCTTCAGGAATGCCATTTATTTGACAAACGATGGCACGACGGATTTTAGCAATTAGTAATGCCAATAAATCGATAAAGGACTGCAACCCTTCAAAATTTAGTAAAGCCACTTAATTAACAAAAGATGGCACCAAGGATTTCTAACTATCCAAAAATAACAATAATTTGAAACTGATGTCACCATGGATTCCTGACTATTTAGGGATGCCATTAAAGTAAAAAGGAATGTCATAACTAATTACTTAAGACTCAGCAATTTTTAAAAAAGGACAAACGATGACACAATGGATTTCTCACTATTAAGAAAGCAAAATTAATGAATTCACAAACGATGGCATTACGAATTCTTCACAAACAACGGATTTCAAAAAATCGCACCACGGTTTCTTTACAATTCAGGAAAGCTAATAAATTGATAAACCATGTTAGCTTGAATTTCTAACTATTCAGGATTACCAATAAATGAAATTATGACAACACCGAGTCCTTAATATCCAAGAATGCCATTAAAGTAACAAAGGATGGCACTACTGATTACTCATGATTTATTAATGTAAAGAAAATGACAAATGATGGCTCCATGGATTTATGACTATTCAGAAATGCAAATAAATTGACAATCGATGACACCCTGTATTTTTCATTATCTAGAAATGGCGAAATTTTTACAATTTAGGGTAGCCAAAATTTTATGTACGATGGTAGCAAGATTATCCACTATTCAGGAATGCCATTAAATTGACAATCGATGGCAGGACAGATAAACCCACTATTCAGATGTACAAATAATTTTACAAACTATATCATCAGTGTTTCTTCAGTATTTAGGAATACCAATAAATTTACAAACGATGATACATACCTCCGTATTCTTCCATATATAGGAATGGTAATAAAATGTAAAATTATGGCATCATAGATTGCACATAATTCAGGAATACAAAAAATTTACATAAATGGCAGCTCATATTATCCACTATTTACGAATGCCACTAAATTTACAATCAATGGCACCACAGATTTCTCACTATACATGAATGCCATTAAATTGGCAAGCGCCGGTACCAGAGCTTTCTTACCATCCTGGAATGCAGTTAAATTGATAAAGAAAGGCACCACAAATTCTTCACATTTCAAGAATGCCAATAAATTGATAAACGATGGCACCAGGGAATCCGCAATATTTAGGAATAGTAATAAGTTGAAATAAGTATGGCATCGCATATTCCGCAATATTCAGGAATTCGAATAAGCCTACAATTGATAAACCAAGGATTACTCGCAATTCACAGAATGCATTAAATTTAAAATGATGGCACTACATACATATTTCTTAATATTCAGAAATGCCAAAAAATCTACATACTCTGGCATCACAGATTTTTTAATCTTTGAGAATGCCATGGAAAGGACAAAGGATGGCACTAGAGATTTATCAAATTTAGGAATGCTAAGAAATTTACAAATGTTGGCAAGAGAGATTGTTCAGATTTCAGGAAGGCCAATAAATGGGCATACGATGGCACCAACGATCCCCACTATTCAAGAATGCTATTAAATGTCTAAACGATTGCGCCATAGATTAATTATAATTTCCAAAAATTGATAATGATGGCACCATGGATTTTTCACCATTAAGTAATGCCATTTAATTGACAAATATAGTACCACGGATTCCTTATATTTCAGGAAGACCAAAGGTTGAAATAAAATGGCACCTCGGGTTCCTCACTATTTAAGAATGCTATTAAATTGACATAAGATGACAGCGCGAATTGATCCCTATTTAAGAATGGCCATTAAAGTGACAAAAGATGGCCCCGCTGAATATTCAAGACTCAGTAATGCCAAATAAAATGACGATGACACCATGGATTTCTCAATATTCAGTATTCATGAATGCCAATAAATTGTCAAACTATGACCTCCCCCCGTACTCTTGAATATATAGGAAAGGCAATAAATTGTAAAAATATGGCACCATAGGTTTCACCTAATTCAGGAATACCAAATATTTGACACGATGGCAACACAGATTACCCCCTATTCAGGAATAACATTAAATTAACAAGCCCCTGGTACCAGGGATTTGTAACTTTTTAAGAATACCATTAAATTGATATAGGGCGGCACCACGGATTCTTCATATTTCAAGAATACAAATAAATTAATAAACAATGGCATCACTGAATCCTCAATATTCAGGAATGGTAATAAATTGAAAAGTATGGCACCACAGATGCCTCAATATTCAGTAATGCAAATAAATCTTCAATCGATGATGCTAAGCATTATTTACTATTCAGGATGCAATTAAATTAAAAACGATGGCACCATGTTTTTTTTACTATTGAGAAATCTCAATAAATCTACAGACACTGAAATCACGGATTCCTCACTCTTTAGGAATACGATTAAAATGACAAACGATAGGTCTAGAGATTCATCAAATTAAGGGGTGCTAATAGATTCACAAATATTAGCACCAGGTATTGCTCACAATTCAGGAAGGTCAATTAATTGACATACGATGTCACCACGGAATCTTCACTATTTAGAAGTCCTATTAAATTGAAACACGATGGCACCAGGGACCCCTTGTTATTCATTAATGCTATTAAATTAAGAAACGATGGTATAACGGATTCTTCACAACTAAAGAATGCTAATAAATTGATAAAGATTGCACCATGGTTTCTCACTATTCAGTAATGTCATTAAATTGACAAAGATAGCACCACACATTTCTCACAATTCATAGAGACCAATAAATTGACATACGATTGCACCACGAATTCCTCACTATTCAGGAGTCCTATTAAATTGAAACACGATGGCACTATGGATCCCTTGTTATTCATGTATGCTATTAAATTAAGAAACGATGGTACAACAGATTCCTCACTCTTTTGGAATACGATTAAAATGACAAACGATGGGCCTAGAGATTCATCAAATTAACGAGTGCTAATAAATTCACAAATGTTGGCACCAGGTATTGCTCAGAGTTCAGGAAAGCCAATTAATTGGCATACGATGTCACCAGGGAATCCTCATTATTTAGGAGTCCTATTAAATTGAAACACGATGGCACCAGGGATCCCTTGTTATTCATGAATGAAATTAAATTAAGAAACGATGGCACAACGGATTCTTCACAACTAAAGAATGCCAATAAATTTATAAAATTTTCACCATGGTTTCTCACTATTCAGTAATGTCATTAAATTGACAAAGATAGCACCACACATTTCTCACAATTCATAGAGGCCAATAAATTGACATACGATTGCACCACGGATTCCTCACTCTTCAGAAATAGAAATATATTGACAAACGATTACACAGCGTTATTCCTCAAAATTCAGTAATGCAATAGAAGGACAAACATTGAAAACAGATTCTTCAGTATTCACGAATGGCATTAAATTGATATTCGATGGTATCACGAATTCCTCACAATTAAGGATTGCAATTAAACTGACAAACCATGGTTCTACGAACTTTTCGCTATTGAGAAATGTCTAATCATTGAGAAATGACAACACCACTTATTTCTCACTATTCAGAAATGCCAATAAATTGACAAACGATGGCTACACGGATGTCTAACTAATCAGGAATGGGCTTCAATTGATAAACGATGACATCACGTATCTTTCACTACGGATTTCTCATTATTAAGAAATGACATAAATTGAAAAACTATGGTACCACAGAACTCTCACTCTCCAAGAAATAGAAAATTCTACAAACGATGACACTACGTATAACTCACTACATATTCAGTATGCTATTAGGAAGGTACTACGGATTTCTCACTGTACGAGAATGAAACAAATCGAAAAACGTTGGCCCAAGGATTTCTCAATATTCAAAAATGCAATTTAAGTCACAATTTGTCACTCCGGATATGTCACCTTGTATTCAAGAATGTTAAAAAATAAATAAACGATGCCACCAGTATTTTTGCAACACAAATGCCGAGTCCATCGTTTTGTCACACTATGTAATGCCGAATCCCCACCATTTTGTCACAATAATGCCGAGTCCGCTCTTTGGTGACGTCAGCAAACATTTGGAGTGAAGTCGCTGATTGTTTTGACGTCATACGGAATCCACCCACTAACCCACCTCAGTTGTAACCCCCCTCCCTCCTAATTCTCTCGTTATTTTTTCCGCCATGCAAAAAAAAATAACGAAGCGAACTTTAACCATCTTTCCCCTTAGTGAAGCTATCCCAATCTCGCAACACCCCCGGTGAATTCTCTAATTTCCGCCATTTTAGTGACGTTAACGAATTTTTGGAGGGAAGTTCCTGATTGTTTGCAGGTCATAAGGATCCATTCAACACTTACACACACACACACACACACACACACACACACACACATACACACTCAATTTTGTCGCTGAGGCGGTTTAGGAGACACGGCAACTACGCGCACCAGTTAAAGATTTGGGAAGAATGAAGTGGCAACTCCGCCTCTTCTAGTGCATATATATATACCCGTTTAAGGGAGAGTGGTTCTATTAATGGAAATCTAAACTGTAACTGTATTAATAATGTACCATGTTGTATAGGATTATAACATTCACTAAGGAAAATAGTACCCTTGTCCTGCTTTACTTTAATACAATAACATTTTTACTTTTGAGAAATTATTCATTCTTAAGCCCAATACTCTCTCCACTTCCAATACAACCTACACCATTATATAGCGAGTAGAGAGGCCTTGAAGCACATGGACCTGCTTCGTCCGAGGAGTCTAATTCAAATCACCTTTCAGCTTCATTTTCGTTTATAAAGGTAATGATGCGCTTCGCATTCTAAGGTTTAAATTCAAAGGGGTGGCATCATAACTACCGAAAAATGCTGAATCATCAACCATAGCAATCATCATCTGCGTAAGTTTTCTCCATACGAATATATTATTCACACTCTTCATTGATATTCCACTCACAATTGTGAAATTATTTCGCATACGAATTTGTGTGACAAGGTACTTAGCGTTTGATGTAAGCAACCTATTTTCCATCTCCAATTGAGTAAATGCTGATAGGTGAACTATTTTCACCCAGATAAAACTCTAATAATTTTATTTTGGTGTCTATGCTAATTTTGGTTTGAAATAGTGTAAATGAATGTGATGTTTGGGATAAATTAATCTTCAGGAAGACGCCATTCATCGCATCTTATGTTGCGAGAAGAAATCGGGGTATAGTTTCCCATATACATAAATTATATTTTTCTTCGATTTGCTATATTTCGTCTTTACATTTTTTTAATTAGAGTAATATCCTGCAGTGGAAAGTAATGTGGAGTTTTCTTCTTTTGTATAGTTCAACATGTTCTCTAAATATGCACTATGGAGCTTACAGATGTCTCATTGGAATAAATTTCAACATTGCTGAAAGAAGTGTGAAGAATATCAGGATTATCTCGCAGTATTAAGTTCGCTACCGTTTACCTCACAATTATTGCTTTAATATGTCGAAATCTCACTCAGGTCTAGACAATACGGTACGCTTCCAGATACATAATATTCAACCGGAGTGAGGTCGGATGAGATATTAATAAGTGGATAGTTTGTTTAATAATTATTACTCTCCAGGATGGAAGTTTGGGTTGTTGGAACAATAAATAAATCGAGTTATATCTTCAAACATACATAACTTGATAAATGAAGAGTATTCATTTTTAACGTGTGATTTACAGTCGTAAATAACCTTATGAGAACATCTATGAATGGTGTAACTCTTTATATTATGAGAATAAAGCATCATCATCCTCTCCCTTTTCTACCTTCAACTTTTTTCTATTATTCAACTTCTTATCCATTCATTTTTGCTTATTTATTCCACCTAATTTCTCGCATTTTAACTTTCATTTAATGTATCGTCTAGTATCTTTAGTAATACTTTCTTTCATCCTTCCCACTTGAACTTTCAAAATTTGTTTCATGGTCTCTCCATGGATAATATCTTGAACGGTGTGGAAACCGCCAGATAAGGTTTTCTTTCTAAAATACCGATCGCCAATCTTCAAAAACGGTGCCTCACTTAGGAATAGGAAGGAGAATAAGTAACCAAGACCATGCCTACTCTGAGCTCTTAACTCCTTAAACAATCATGATCCATTAAACATTCTTTTTTATTTTAATATTTGCTATGTAGATGAAGCTTTATTTTCAACCCCTCAACAACGAATGGAAAGTTCTCACCTGCAAGCGTTCTTTTAAAGATATAAATTGATCTCCACTCCCGTGTGCTTAGATTCAAATAGTGTGGGTTATCAAAAGTTATATTAAATGAACCATCATTGAATGGGATGTGTATAATTCGTAGTAGCCGCGATTGTGTCCCGCCTACAAAGTGGTAGTCAACATGTAACAAAATCTCAGATGAGAGAGGAGAGCAGGAAAATGCTTGCTAAACGCTATACAATGGTTTAATTTTGGAATATCATCTATGATAGATCTTTTCATTGCACTGAAAAATTCTTCTGACAAATGAAATAATAAATTCTCTTTCCTTTTTACATTGATCATTGAACGGGAAGTAAGCATTAACAAATATTCATTAGATACTGTCCGTTGCGTTTTGTCAGATTAAAATAATAAATCTTGAGCTGATAATTATGTTTGCCTTATTTTAAGATTAATTTTGCTTAGGAATTCTTTTTCATTTTTTGTAATATCCTGCGTCTAGCCATATCTCATCAATGCATAGTCAACGCCTTTTATATTTATTTTCTTTTCTCCTGTCAATATAGTATTTAATGCATAATTTTTCACTTCCGTCGTTTTCCGATAGACTGTGAATGCATATTTAGGCTTCGTAATATTGTATATATTTCCAGTACACGGAAACTCAAAGAGTCCTACTTCATACTTTCTATGGTCTATATAATGGATTTAGGCAATTAAACTCTATAATCAGACATGATGTTTTGCTTGTAAACATCCAGGGAGGATGAGGAAGGAAAGGTGACATAAAAACTCTCCAATTCCATCTTCACAACTGGTAAAATATTTCTCATTTCCTAATTTTATATATAATTTCACGAATAGTATTAGTGATATCACAGGCTTTAATGTATAAATTAAATGAATCAGGAAAGACTCTCCATTTTACTAAAAACATTGCTTTTTTTCAATGCCCTTTTCACTTCAACTACTTAAATCACTACATATTTCTCTAGTTCTTCATAAATCCAACTTTCATTACGTTCTATATTTTGTTTACTTCCAATTCTCTAATTCGGTATATCAATATCATGCATAACTTTAAGTGGTGTGTTCCACATAATTCTATGTCCATAATTATTATACGCGTTTGCAAAATCATCGAGCACGTCTATATACATATTTCCATGTATTATTAAAGGTAAAATAACGGGAAAATCTTTAATGTTCTTAATACACGCTCTACAAGATTAACTATATTAAAATCGCTTAATAAGCTTTTCATCTTTGTTTTTTAAATCTCTTCTTATCAATAGAACGTAAACAACTTGGAATCCATAGGGCTTTGTCTGTGAAAAATCGTATAGCTTTTGACCCTGCCTAATCTATCTTCTCTTTTAAAGGAATTAACCATAGATATCTTGAATAAACGTCAATTAGAAACAATATATAGCGTACACAATAATTGAAGTTTGGAAGCTTCTTCGTTACAGTGAGATGAATCTGCTAAATCTAATTTTTATCTTGTACTTTCAGTTGTTTTCTCTTGAATCTTTTTCGCGCGGGTTGTTCTGAATTCTCTATCTCAGTTGAGGAGTTTAGGTCAGTAGATGAAGCCGTTGAGTTCTTCTCCGGCACCCTCACCACCGCGGGCCTGACTACTATTCCCAGAACGTCTGGCCGTTTTGCACGCCGACCACTACCGTGGTGGTCGACTGAGTGTGAGATGGCCATCAAACAGAAGTGTTATGCTTGCATGCGCTATAAGCGCCGCCCGAACGATTTCACTGTCGCTGAATTTCATCGGGCTAGGGCTAGGGCTAGTTCCGGTATATTTCGAAGCACGCCCGCCACTCTTCTTGGCGGAAATACGTAGTTTTACTTAACGAGAAGGCCCCTTTAGCAGAGGTTTAGATCGATTCAAAAGGATTCGGGGCAAGTTCTCGCAGGACCCCCCTCCCGTTCTCCAAGAGAATGGGACCGCAATCTCATACCCCACATCCGTGGCGGAATCCTTCGCGACCGCTTTCTCCGCATTCACTAGCCGGAATGCTACTCCGCCAGCATTCAATGCACGTCGTGATGTCACGGAAGGCCGCCGACTGAACTTTACCTCCAGAGGTGGAGAACCCTCCAACGACAAGTTTACTCTGAGTGAGTTGCGTTTCACTCTTTCTTCGTGCGCGGACATCGCCCATTGTCCGGACGATGTCCCGTACGCCATGCTTCGACACCTGGGTGAGCGAAGCATGGCCTTTCTGTTAGATTTGTTCAACAGGATCTGGGTGGAGGGTCTACTCCCAGATTCCTGGCGAATCCCTACTGTTCCTCCCTTTCGCAAACCGGGGAGAGATCGCTCTACTCCGGCCGGTTTTCGCTCAATCTCTCTAACTTCTTGCGTGTGCAAGTTGATGGAGTAATTGGTAAATGTTAGATTAGCCCTTATTCTGGACAGCGGAGGTCATCTGTCTTCGGCATATTGATGCTTCTGCAAGTTCCACTACACGTCGGATGCTCTGCTCCGACTGGAAAATGCCGTATGTGAGGCCTTCCTTCATAGACAGCACTACGCCACGGTGTTTTTCGATCTGGAGAAAGCCTATGATACCACATGGCGATACGGTATCATGGAGACTCCCCACACGATGGGGGAGAGGGAACGCCTCCCAATCTTTATATCTGAATTTTTACGAGATCATCGATTCCGCGTACGGGTGGGGGAAGCCCTCTCCGGCCCAATGGAGCAGGAAGAGGGTGTCCCGCAGGAAAGTGTCCTCAGTGTCACACTCTTTGACCTGAGCATCAACGGCATCACCTCGGTGCTGCCGGAAGATGTTATTGCAAGTCCATCCTATGGACATTCATGGTGAGGATGAGGGATAGATAAATATCTTATAAATTATTCATTACACGTAATCGTGACGTATTCGTAAAGATCCCCGAGGACAAATTATTTCACAAGTCGGTAGTGTTCCTTCTCATGTTAAAAAATAATGTAACTTACCAAACGATACATTTTTATATACTAGGTTTCGTTGTTGGTAGGATGAAGTTTTCGACATTATTCAAGTTTACCGTTGAATGCATAATAACAAGCATAAAGCACATTTTTCAAACACTTCATCTGACGAAAACTTCGATGAAACTCGTCAAAAATATTTAGAAAAGTATACACTTCATATTCGTTGTTCAATGAGTAATTTTTGCTATAACAATGCAATGGATTTCTTTGGCTTTTGTACTAGGTACATATCAGTAATTAAAATAAAAACAATGTACTATAAATTAATCTTCCAAAACTTATATTTTTATATTTTAAAACGCTCTAAATTCTCCCCATTTCGATCGAAGAAATATATTAAATGAAATTTATTAAATCTTTAAATCGCTTATGATCAATGTTCTAACAATAGTAAGATTGAATAAATATGTAAAACCTTGTCAATGAATGAAATTAAATAAGTAAGGAAACATATTATGTTTAGTTAATATTGAATGTATTAAGCTTTCCAATATGAACTGGGTTTGTTTATTTGAGAGCCCTAAAGAGTGAGTTATTCTTTCGTCCTGATATTAATGAAAGTGTCGTATTAATTTCTTGTATTATTATATAGCAATTTTAAGAATTTATATTTGTGTAATAATTAGTAAAATATGTTAATGTAAGTTGAGAGAATAAATTTAATATTATGGGAACTAATTAAATGTATAAATTAAGTATAAGTTGATGTTAAAGTACCACATTCATGTATGCAAGCCGTTAATGTAAGAAGGGAGATGGACTCAGTTTAAAGATGAATTCTCTTAACAAGAAAAGCCATCTGACGATCGTCCAAGTTCCCGCCGAATAAAGAATATTGACCCCAGTTCCAAGCTTCCTTTTACCTTTGATGAGATCTCCGATCACATTTCCCCAGCCTACAATCAAGTAAGAAGAGAGCTTTCTATTCTTTTGGAGTCAGTGCCTTGTTAATACGAGACATTCACAGTAGAAGCAAACAAGTGCCGCCAAGCCGAATCAATAAACCTATTTGGCTGCCCCAGGAGTGGTACCAAATCTCGGTGACAAATAACCTTTGGTGATCACACTACTCTCTAAGAGGCTTACCTTAGCCTACTCCAATCTATAAACTCTTCTTCCCTTTTTCCAAATAAATACCGAAATGTATACTGAGAAAAAGACTGCTATGGTTTCGTCTCGCTACGTAGTTTAGTTGTTTTGCACGTAGTCCTTCACCAACCACAAATTATCCTCACAAAGAAATAGTTTATCGTTATAACGAGATGTTTACGTGGGTATTTTTAAAGATCATTCTGACATAGCTGGATTTCGTTCTGCACCTTGTCATCCTCAAATTAAAAAAATTGAACTTCAAATTTAAAAAGTTGACTTCCATATTAATAGTTTGAACTTCAAATTTAAAAAGTTGACATTCAAATTTAAAAAGTTGACTTTCAAATAAAAATACTTGGATTTCATATTAAACATGTTTATCTTCAACTTAAAAAAGCTTACTTTCAACATAAAAAAGTTTCTTTCAATTAAAAACAAATGAAATTCAATTAAAAAGTGTAATTTCATCTGAATTTGTATTACGTCAATTATGATAATTTTAAAAAAGAAACTCTAAACTATTTCCTCCCTTTCAAAAAATCACGTTGCTAAAATATAGTTATAGAAGATATATAAAAATAAATTTTCTGAACTTTGTCATTTGTAATTGTTTGGATTTTAAAAAACTCACAACATTTCGATACTTATATTTATTTCTGAACTTCACCATTTTGTTTTTTTTATATTATAAAAGAATTATTAGAAATAAGTTTGATAAAAAAAGCATAAGTCATAACCAAACCAAGATGAGATTATTATTCAAATACTGAAAAAAATCCCCTTCTTAAATTATAGTTAGTGAGAAGAAGAGGACGGGGCAGAACATGCGTGCTGGATAGCGAGGTCGAAGTAGTCGATGGTCCCAAAATGGAACGTCGTGTATTATAATAACATTGAAACCTATAAAAAGTTTGATCATTCATTTTTACCTTATATATTGGTTATGCAGGTTTTCTTCTGTGAACTTTGATAAGAATGATGAAACATAATAAATACACGAATTGTGGTCCACGAACAAGGATTTATGAAAGAAATCGTGAGAATTCCTCTTACAAACATTTTATCAAAGAGCCGATAAGAATAAGAGGATCGAGAAAAATGTGAAAACGTAGGTGAGGCACATAATAATGCAATAATGCATAATAATCTATGACGACTTACTTCAATATTTCAATCCTAAATTCTTCCCTTCAAATCCAATGAAGCGAGGACGAAAACTTTAAGATAAAACTCGTTCAAGACATAATCTTAAAGCATATACTCTTATTCATACCCTCATCACTGAAGAAAAATTACCCAAAGAATGAGAATCCCCTTACGATTTCCTTTCTGAGGAAACTTTTAACAATGTCGGGTTGACTCCGGAACAAAGATACTTTAACTATTAAAAAAAAACAATGAGGAAAAATATACTTGATAGTAAATTTTTGGCTAAGTTCCCCGAAGAGGAGTCCAAGTTTCGTACAGTGATTTAAGTATTGCATTCAAGATGTTTCTATTCTTAGTTCAAATTTTGAGAAGTTTGGGTCTTCCTTTATCGACTGATTTAACATTGATCTCATTCAGCCTTACATTACCATAGCATCGCTGTGTTACAAGAACACGCTAGTAAAATCCTGATTTCCTTTGCAAGATATAACGGTGAGCGAGCCGGTCCGTTGGTGAGAGAGTATTTTTCCCTGATGAGTTTTTACCAATTGGAGGTGAAACGGCATTTCTTTATCAAGGTTGCTACTAACATGGGTCTCAGAAGCATGACTTTACTCTCAAGAAAGATGTTTCCATAAGTGAATGTAGGTGATTTGACCACTATTACCGCCAAAAGAGAGTAAGCAAATTCTCGGTTGCAAGTATGAGATTATCAGTCTCTGAGACTGTGGATGATCCAAACCATTCCAGGACGACGTGAGATACTTAATAGAATCTTCGCCGATATAGTGAATGGTCTTTTGGATGTGACAGCGTGCTTTTCGGCAGAAAATGTAACCCAGTTATATTATACTATCCGCTTACAGAGGGCATGAATGTCCATTAGACGTCAGACCAATCAGGAACTTTTATTACTCTTCCCTCTTATGTCAATAATTCTACCTTTTTTTTGCCTCATTAATCACCCATACAGTGTCTAGATATACCGGTGGAACGAATGACCTTTATCTCAGAAACATTGGTCGCTTCACTCCAAAGCTCGTCCGGCTAAAGGGAAAAGCGCTTGAAGCTCTCGCATCGCATGCAAGTTAGTATGACTGAGGTGAAATAACGAGAGGTTGGGAAGAGGGGCAACTATGGTTAGTTGGTAAGTGGATCCCTTATGATGCCAAAACAATGAGTAGCTTCACTACCAAAAGTTTGCTGACGTTACCAAAATGACGGACTCGGAATTAGTGTTACAATACTACTACTTACATTATGAATTACTCACTATTCAGGAATATTATAAGATGACAAACGATAACACAAAAAGTGTCCCACTATTCAGCAATGCCAATACATAATTTATCAAACGATGGCATCCGAGATTCCTCTATATTAAGGACATACAATAAATTGAAAAATGATTACAATACCTAATACCCAATATTTCAGAATGGCAATAAATTGACAAAGTATGACACCACTGATTTCTCACTATTCACGAATGCCAATAAATTGGCAATCGATGACACCAGGGATAACTCAATAAATTGAATAAATTGAATGTCAATAAATTGAAAATCGTGAAGCAACCGATTTCTCACTATTCGGAATTGACATTAAATTGAAAACTATGGCATGTGAGATTTCTCACTATAAAAAATGAAAAGTATATTGCTAAATAATTGCAACACAGATTAGCCACTCTTCAGAAATGGCATTAAATTGACAATGGATAGAACTATGGATTTCTCAATATCCAGGGACGCTAATAAATTGAGAAATTATGGCAACACGGATTCTCCAATATTCAGGAATTTTACAAAATTGACAGACGATAGCATCAAGTATTACCCACTATTCAGTAATTCCATTAAATGGACAATCGATAGCACCGCGGATATGTCACATTCAAAAGTGACATTAAATTGAAAACGATGGCACCGGGGATTCTTACTAATCAGTAATGCCAATAATTTGATAAACGATGACACCACGTATACCTCAGTTTTCAGGAATGTCAAGTTTGAGGCAGGTCTTGAGACATCAGTGACAAATATGGTGTTTCTCGCTGTTCCAAATGATAATATATTAAACAACCATGGCACCACGAATTCCTCACAATTCTTTTTCATTGAGGGTTTGATATAACAAAATACGTCCAGAAGCTCCCCTTTTGCTGCATTTGATATTCAAGAACTGTTTGAGGCAGGTCAAGAGACAGCAGTGACCAATGTTGGGTTTGTCGCTATTCGGTAATGCCAATAAATTAAACAATGATATTAACACGGATTGCTCATAATCCTTTTAATTCGTTAGAACCAAATTTCACTGAGACCAAAATAAAACAAAACGCTTAGAAAAGCTTTCATTTCGCTGCATACTGTATTTGTGACATGTTTGAGACATATCAAGGGATAGCAGTGACAAATAGCAAGGTTCTCGCTATTTAGGAATGAAAAAAATTGACCAACGATGGCTCAAATAAATTTTCACAATTCTTTTTCACGTTTTCGAACCCATTTTCAATCCGGCCGTGATATATTAAAACTAAACGCCTCACAGGCTCCCATTTTGAGGCTTCTGATACTTGTAACAGGTTTGAGGTACCCTTAAGGAGATACCACATTAATTTTTTCCCTTTATACTACGTTAGATTATCATATATGGAATTAAAGCTCATTAAAAACCCTTTTATCCCTACCAAATTCATAATAACTTATGGCGCTATCTTTGAGATACAGGGGGTTCTTTCAGAACCCCGCCCTTAAAACCTGATATCATATAAATGGCTATAGAATTATTAAAAATTAAGCGTTCGTACTCAATTCACGACCAAAAAATTTATATAGGATTTAGTTATAATTTAAAATTAGTTTTCTTTAATTCCATTAAAGTATGTTTTAATGGCGGACTGAAACATATATTTTTCATACATGGTCAACTATAGGCTTTGTTCTCAGTTGGAGAGAGAGGTGTTAGGTGAATAGTTTGGATGTTCTGAATGCCCTGGAATTTAATTTAATCTATATTCGAATGAGGGTAAAAATATGGACCGGTTATTAGGCGCCGTTTTTTTATTAAATATTTAAAATCGCATGGTATAGCTTTGCGTTATGTACACAAATCAACTTTAAAAGTCTACAGAGGTATTCCACGAATGTATAAAGTTTTGCATTATCATAATGTTCACTATGTTCTAGTCATTTTTCTAAAACAAAATATAAATTATAAAAAGTGCATAGAATTTGCAATTAAATGATATAAAAATCAATGGTGTATTTTTTTTGTTTTTTCACAAATAAACTTTAAATATCTACGAAAAAATTTCCAGAAATGTATACAATTTAGCATTATCTTAATTTTCACTATGTTCTAGTCATGTTGCTAAAAAATAATTATACCATAAAAAGTGCATAAAATTTGCAATAAATTGATATACAAAACCAAAAAATGCGATATTTGAACGAAACAGCGTGAAAAGTAACTCAAGAAGAAATGTGTCCTCCCCTTAAGTTTCCATTTCACGGCATCTGATAAGTGTGAAAAGTCTGAAGCAGGTGAAAAGACACCAGTGACAAATATCGGGGTTCTCGCTATTTGCCATGCCAATAAATTGACCCACAATGGAACACAAATATCTCAAAGTTCTTTTTCACTCTTTCGAACCAATTATCACTATGGCTTAGATAAAACAAGACGTTTCCAGAAGCTCCCATTTCTGCAACTCTGATACTTAACATGTTTTCTGCAGGTCATGGTACAGCAGTCATAAATATCGAGTTTATGCTATTCAGAAATGTCAATAAATTGCCTCCCGATAGCAACAAGGATACCTCACAATTCTTTTACAATCTCTCAAACCCATTTTCATTTAGTCCGGGATATATCAAAACGTTTCCAGAAGTTTACAATTCACTGCATCTGATATTTGTGACAGTTTGGGGCAGATCAAGGGACAGCAATAATAAACATCAGATAGTTCTCGTTATGTATGCCTGCCAATAAATTGAACAACAATGTAATCATGGACTCTTAAAAATAATATAACTCTTTCGAACCCATTTTTACTAAGGCATTGATAAAATAAAACGCTTCCAGAAGTTCTCATTTCGCTGCATCTGATACTAATGACAGATTTGAGGCAGATCAAGAGAGCAGTGATAAACATCGGGTCATGGGAACAAGTAAGCCCGAAAGAATATCGAAATGCCTTACGGGTAAAGTTCTTCTTGTAGTATAGAAGATCAGGAAGGACGATATTCCACTGTTTATTTCACCAGCGAAAGAAGGTTTAGTACCGACCGAGACCCAAGGGGTGTTACGGAATGAAAATCCCAAAGGTGGATTTGGGGAGACTTGTGAAACTTCATCCTTATCTCAGTTAACGTTTCTCACCTGGAGAAGCAATATTTTTTTTCGACTCCCGATAGTCTGAAACTACCTGGGCTTTTATCCTTCTGGACATCTTCATTTACCTTTGTTCGTCACTTTTTTACTCGCGCATCCTCACCTTTCTTGGCCGGAGGCTAATTTTGCAAGCTAGTGACGACCCAGCATTCTTATACTCTTCCCTGGTTAAGGCCAACAGAGAAGTTCATCCGGCTGACATTCTTCTCACTCTTTTTCCCTTTCTAATACTCATATCTCTCAATGAAAAAGAATTGTGAGGAATTCGTAGTACCATGGTTGTTTAATTTATTATCATTTGGAATAGCAAGAAACACCATATTTGTCACTCATGTCTCAAGACCTGCCTCAAACTTGACTCCAGGTTGGTATTTTTTAATATGCTGACATTCTTCTTACTCTTTTTTTTACTTTTTAATACTCACATCTCTCATTTTCATTACTATTTTGGAGCCTGAGAACAAAAGATCAAAATCAGAGAGTTCTCGAGGTTTAACCTCAAAGACTTCGTGGCTTATATTCCTTTCTCGGCAGTTTCGTGATGTGTCGGCGATTGGCGCCCGAAACGTGCACTTTCTTTTTCAAGAACACGAATCAATTGGCCTAATTTAGCCTTTCCACTCAAGGTTCAATTTATCACGTTATCTCATCGTGGCGGTATTGATCGTCTTCGTCTTCCCAAATGCAATAATTCAAATGGTGGCAAGCATTTTCTTTTACAAAAAGTATCAGTAAGTAATAGTCATCTTCACGAGGCTCCTCTATTTAACTCATAAATCTATCCTATAATTCTTCAAAGAAAATATTTTTCCCTTTATTTGTCTACTGTATTAAAATAGCCGTATATATTTTTTGAAGTGAACAAATAAAAGAAAGTAAATCCATCTTGTTTGATAAAATCCTTTATTTTCCATGATTACTTCTAGATAACTCACAGCACGAAATAAGACAAACCGATAGGGGATAGATAACATTCTAGCGCAAATTTGCAATGAAAAGGCATTTTATTACCCCCTTTCCTTAGGGCATGAGGGTGAATTTAGCTCTGCCTAATCTCTTATATAGTTAGTTATCTGGTTCTGGTCCTCATATCAGAACTCCGAAGTTCTTCTTACCGCATGTGTTCCGAGAAAGAACTTCTTTCCCGATATTTATAATAAGGTCCCCCCAAACACATATTGTCATTGTTGAAGAATTAGGAATTCTTGATGATGCATTTTTCATCATGTTTACCCTATATAAATCTTCCAGCCTTTTATATTAATCGTTGCCCTCTATCAGTTACTCCCCTCATTCTCTCCAATGAGTTAAAATGCCATGCCTAGTTACCAGTATTATTTTATTACTGAATTGCAAAACCTTATCATTACTAGGCTACTAAATATTAGGAAGGGCCCCCTGCGACTAAAATGTTGGCAACGAAAGTCACATAAATAGATAATGAAATTGGCCGTAGATGACGTTCTTTCAACCCTATCAACTGTCTCCATAGTTGTTCTTCAGGGTTCTCTCCTAAGCCCCCCCTTTTTCCTCTTTACATTATTGACATGCCCTCCTTTTCTATTTTATTAAATTCCATACACTTTGCTGATGATACTTATATATCCATAAAGCACAAAAATCTACATACTTTAATTCCTACCGTCAACACCCAGGTTTCTAGCATCTACCTCTGGCTTAGTAGTGCAAGGAGACTATCACTGAGGATTGGCAAAATTACTTATGTGATATTCCCCCTACTTACCCTACTATCCTGTATCCCATATTAATAGACAACTAACCTATTAAACCCATCGTACTCTGCTAACTTCATTGGTGTTCACAATTATTGATAGACTAAATTCCACAACCACTGAGAAATACTCGTCAAACTTCGTTGGTTCTGGGCTTCTTAAAACGAATACCACTCTATCTAATTTCACACTCTACAGGTTACTCATCATATCTAAGGATGACTATGGTATCATTAGCTGAGTTTCATTTAGCGCCATCTATTCCACTAAACTACATAACTTCCTTCGAATAACATGGAAATGTCTTGAGCTTTTTCCACCCACTTGGCAACCCAATTACCACAAAATTATTATCTTTTAACTCTCCCATAAACTATTACTTCGAGATAAAATTCTTAAAATTTTTTAACAAGGATTCTTATTCCTCTCTTACACAGCAATCCATTGCCATCCTTTGCACACACGCTTGTGCAAGCCCCTCTTCTTCCGTTGAGAATCCTAACTTTTCTAAATTACTTAAATCTACATCTCAAGATTCTTTTATATATCGGTCTGTTCGTATTTGGGATGGCCTTCCATCCTCTCCCAAGCAATTTCATTTCCTTAATGCATTTCAACGTAGGATATTATCATTATTATTATTTTGAAATGCAATTACTTCGCCTTTTTCCTATTACTCTAAATGCCGGATCTGCGTCATAAGGATTACATTATATTAGTGAAATGTTACCCAGTCTGATGCTGGTAGCTTAGTATTATTACTAATATTATTATCATCGTCATGTCGCAATTTTGAAATATTTCCTATTACTGATCATTATTTCAAATAATCCCGTTACTCTCATTGCGTCATTAATTTTACTTTCAGTTACATATAATTCTTCCGTCATCATATCATGCTAAAAATTACCGGCCTTTGCCATATCAGCGTCCTGCTGCCATATGGCGTGAAAATATACTTGTGTAAACAATCTCAACAAGATCATTATTAGATTCCTTCTCGAACAATTATGTTGTAACCTTATAAAAATAACTTATAATACGATTGCTCAACAACTTGAATTCCTTATGCTTTATTAGACACCTCTGGTGTGGTTGAAAATGATTCTTGCTAAACAACAAATCAGAATCACACTCGGACTATATAAGGAGAAAGGACCGGTGGAAATGACAAGAGAAAATTTCAATGCCCGAAAATTCCGGTTAATAATTTTTGTTTTTTCTTTTTGTGGGAAACCAGAACTCTAACTTAGTTATTCAATATTACGTTGCTAGTATTTAATCCCTCCTATCCTGCCTCCTAATACTCCAATTGTACTTCACCATCGAAGCATTTAAATCGATGATAAAATCAGTTACACTCTCGAGTTCGCAAATTGCATTCAGTGGGACTGTTAAATTTCCCTCTGTCTATCATTTTCGGTACAGAACCACTCTCTCTCTCTCTCTCTCTCTCTCTCTCTCTCTCTCTCTCTCTCTCTCTCTCTCTCTCTCTCTCTCTCTCTATCTCGACTGCCTAATAACACTGAGAAGACATCATTAATTTCTATTTTACACGGATTATAGGAGATTTTGATGCAAAGATTGGAGAACAGAAGAGGATAATAGATGAGTTGGAAAATTCACGTTTGGAGAAGGAAATGAACATGAAAAATGAATGGTAGAATTTTCAAGAAAAAAGCTTTTTTTATATTATGAACTCCTTTGTTCAAAAGCAGATGAATGTCATGTATGGATGAGACATATTTTGTATCAATCTTTCTTTCTACAAAGGTAGCGACCATAGATTAGTTGCAAGCAAGATCGGAAGAGAGAGACGAACATGTGACAAAGACACCGAAAGCTGACCCCCCAACGTAAAAATACCTCCTAACTTATACTATCTAAAAAGTTTAATCAACTTAATGAAGTATCAAAATCCTTATTAAAGAACTGCAACAAATATATAACAGAAATATTACACCATGTGCAAAGTTTGCAACTACAACAAAGTCATATAATATTAAAATAGTTGAAGCGAAAAATGAGGCGGGATGGTCAAGTATATAAAGAAATGAACAATATGATTAAAAACACTTCATGGTAGAACATAGAATAAAATGATAACAAAAAACGAGAACAAAAAAATCCCTAAAAAAAATAAATACCTAAAAATTGGTAGCTAGAAGATGACAACGCTAAAAGATAAACAGGAAAACAAAATCACGAACAAAGAAAAGATCATTAAAATAGGTAAATAAATGTATCAGAAGCTACATATATGATAGCAAAGCCACTATACACCACATGACTGTAGAGACCGGCGTGTACGTCCAAAATAGTACACACGCGAGAGTCGCTACACACGTAAAGTACAGAGAGAGAGACAGAGAGAGACAAGTAAAGTTAGCACCGTTCACGAGAATGTCACACGGTAGTAAATCGAGCAAAGTTATCTCTGTTAGAGTTGGTCGAGGAAATCTTAGGCAAACATTATAATCAAGGCAGAATCCAGAATAAACCGGATAGCTATCACTATTAAACAAATAGAAACCAGATTAGGAAGCTGTCCCCATGGCAACATGCCACCGCCCACAGACAATTTTACCCAATAGTCGGAGTGCCTTCCTTATCAATATGTTCGGCAGTAGCCAATCAAAAGTCGAGTTATGCTAATACCGACAAATCAACAGGCCGGTACATAAGAGGGAGGTGTGGCTTAGTTGGACGAGAAACTTGTAGGGCGTGGCTTAAATTGAATATATAACTGTGTGAAGCCAGAACAAAGGGAATAATTAGATTAGTGTTTTATATAGCAATATATCGCGTTATATATCGTTCAGTCCGATCTCTCGGATTCGAGTAATTCATCTTTGTATATAGTCGTGTACATAACGCAGACATTAAGGTGTAACTCTTAAATGCTCTATTCGTCCGGCCTCCTTTAGACTTTGCATGCACTTGAACTAGAACTTAATTTATGCTCTAACTTAGAACTTAAAACTGAATTAAAGAACTTTTGTAAAGTGCAATAAGATCTAGTTCAATAATAACTCTATTTTTGCTTTGGTGACTTCAATATCCTGACGTTCCTCAATCTCTTTGCTTCAAGGCCTTATTAATCGGGAAAACAGCCGTTGCGCATTCTCCTCTTTAATCGCAATTCCTCGCGATTACATAACTTCCGAAATACCGGTTTCTACCCTGGTGTGGTCTATTCCCATCTTTCGGGCTATTTGACCCCGTCGCTAGAATAAGACCGCCCTTCGGCTTAGGGCACCCCATAGCAATCAACAAAATAACTCTCATAGGAACTAAGGAAGGGCACCGCAAACCAATCGGAGGATCTGTATCAACCGGAGTCCTTGCCAAAAGATTACGCGATAACTCGGTAATCTATCACCATTACTGGCAAACAGCGTTCCCCTTTCAATGCTCTTGGGTTGTCCTCACGATTACCTTCAAGGTTCCCCCACAATTAGGGACGACCTTCAAGAAGACCCGCCATATAACCATCTCTCAATTGATGAGGAAGAAATCCGAAGGGCTAAATTTTGCAAGGACGAAAGGGGATTTAAAAAGAGAAAAAATGGATTAGAGGCTATGAGTATAGGTGTATAAAAGGTCGATAATTTAAAGAACTACAGGATAATTAGTACCTTAATAACCAACAAATTAACACAATCACTCAACTGCATTCAGTCACCCAGGAAGAGGTGGAAAGTAACCATGGGAATTATGATTATCCGCAAGCAGATAAGAATTGCAGGGAAAAAATGAATAAGAAATCCCTATCTACATGACATTCGTAGGCAAAGAAAAGACCTCCATAATAGACACCAATTCTTTTCTAAGAGAAACAAAAAAGTGACAAAGACTACATTGACTTACATCCTTGAAGATATAGTCAAGTAAAATCGCCATTGAGACTGCTTGAGGAGATTTTCATGACTTTAAAGTGGGCATAAAAGTGAGTTAAAATTAACGGGATATGTTTAACTCACCTTCACTTTGCTGATATATTATATTATTTACCTCTAGGTAAGAAGAATTACGGTCAATGGTAACTGAATTATGGCGAAAGAGTCATACATTTGAAAGAAAATTAACTTGTGGATATCCCCGCCCCTCACAACGACTCTCTCACGTGTCGCCCAGAAAACACACGGAGTCCGAATTATTAGTTCAGGAATTTGTCGCTACTACAGCACAGCTGACTCACCTCAGGCTAAAAGCCAGGCCCGCCTCGCAGCAATTCAAGTGAGTGATGCTGCCCCCTCAGCTTGGGAGAGATCAACTCGAGTGTATTCGCCCAATGGGTAGCAATGCACATAAAGGCTAGTGGACTGAACTAAGGATTATTAACAAACAAATGAGTTATAGTGTAGATATCCTACTTCGTACCCGACCTTCTTTGCAAATTCTCGACTCCCAACGCAGCTTTCACTAATTCTTGCTCTTCGCATTTTCCCTCAAAGGAGCTCTAAGCCAATTAAGTAAGTGCTTAACGAACTTCTTCTCTAACACGGAATGAACTGTGGAATTACTTTCCATTCCAAATCTGAATCCGAAGCCTCATTCAAGTATGTAGTATATATAAGTTTTAGTTTGTTGGATAATTTGTGTAACGCGTCATTTTTATTCATGTTTTTTTTATTTTTGCATAAAATTTTTACTCACTATTGATATCCCAGAAGTTTCAGAAAATTATTTCTACCAAATAAAGAGCTAAAAATTGCTTTGTCTCCAAATTGCAAATCCTGACTAAGACAGTACATAATTGCCAATTTTATTGACGCGTAGAAACCTCGTAAACTTGAGTTTGCCCGACTCTACTCAGCTCATAGACTAACTATCTCCTCAGCAAAAATCGAGTACAGCTTTTTCCTATCATAGGGTACTGTCAGATCCTGAAGTGGTACTCACGCAGCAAACTTTCCCAAGGCGAAAGTAGTATTCAATAGTTTTGCAGATATAAAACAAATATAATTCAAATTTTAAACCTGGTTTAAGAATATATATGGCAGCTTGTGACTACTGGAAGGAGCATTGAAGAGGAAATCAGAAGAAGAAGAAAATTAAGTTGGAAAAAGGTAGCAAACTTGATTACGTCTTAAACTGTGATGAATTTATACTAAAAATGCAAAATACAAAAATGAAATTCAAGCATCCGACCAGCCTTAACTTAGAGATGTGAAACTTGAGCACTAAACGCAAGAAGCCGGCAGAAAGTGAGGAGCACTTTTTTTATAATTGAAGCAAACACCAACGAGATTATCTCCCGCAGAGATTTTATAAAGAGAGATCGGTACAGGAGATGGTGAAACTAAAAGAAGTGAAGATGTGTCGAAGATATATAGCCGTAGATCCTCCTGCAAGTAATGGGCCGAAAGGATACTCAATATTCCAGATGTCAGCTGAAGTATGGATGCTCTTGCTAAAATTACACCCCCTGGGAGAAGAAAGACTAAAGAGAAGTCTTACAAACTGAAATAATAAATAATATTAATAACTCTCACATACCATAAAATAAATGCATGGATAATAATATAAATACAGCTGACAGGTATGTATAATAAATAAAATAAAGGTTCTGATGTAGAGATGGACAAGATGCATCGTGAAAAGAAACGAGATGGACGAAGAAAGTTAGCCTAGATTTGCCATATGATCCACTCGATTAAAATGCATCAAAAGATCAGTAACACTTTAGAATGCGTCAGAAAAAGGTAGCACTAGAGAATGCGTCATAAAATGGTAGCACTCTAGAATGAGTCCTATAAGGGTAGGACTTTGCAACGCATCATTATTAAGTAGCACTTAAGAATGTGTCATAAATAAGTAACACTCTAGAATGCGTCATTAATGTAGCACTCTAGAATACCTCATGAAAAAGGTAGCACTCCAGAATGTGTCATAAATAGGTAGCATTCTAGAATGCGTCATAAAAAGTAGCACGCTAGAATGTGTCATAAAAAAGGCATTCTTTAATGCGCGATAAAAAGATACTCTAGAATGAATCATAAATAGATAGTAGCACTCTAGAATGCGTATAAATAGGTAGAAACAGAGAATGTATCATAAATAGGTAGCAACATAGAATGTCTCATAAATAGTTTGGACTATATAATACATTAGTATTGGCGAGCATTCTAGAATGAGTCAGAGAATGCATAAAAATAGTAGCAATATGGAATGCGCCATAAAAACGCAGCAAGCTAGAACGCGTCATAAAAAGTTAACACTAGAATGCGTCGTAAAAGGATAGCAGTATAGAAACGATGATAGAAATTAGCATTTTATAATGCGTCATAAATAGGTATCCGCATATACTTTATCATGAGAAGGTAGCACTTTAGAATGTGTAGAAGGTAGCACCATATAATGCTTAATAAATAGGTGTAACATAAATAGGTAGCCGTATGAAATGCGTCATAAATAGGTAGAATTATATAATGCGTCATATATAAGTACTATTTTCGATTGCATTATACAATGCGTCATAAATAAGTAGTACTTTAGAATGCGTCATAAATAGGTAGCACTCTATGTAGAATGCGTCACAAAAACTTAGCATTCTAGAATGCGTCGTACAAAGGAACCACTCTAGAATGCGACATAAATATGTAGCACTCTAGAATGAGGAATAAATAGGTCGCACTAATGATTGCCTGATAAATAGGTAGCACTAAACATGTGTCATAAATAGGTAGCAACCTAGAATCCATCATAAGAGATAGCGCTTTAGAATGCGTCATAAATATGTAGCAACTTAAAATGCGTCATAAATCGGCACCACTATAGAATCCGTCATAAATAGGTAGCATTTTAGAATGCGTCATAAATATGTAGCAACTTAGAATGTGTCATAAATATGTAGCAACTTAGAATGTGTCATAAATATGTAGAAACCTCGAATCCATCATAAATAGGTACCACTTTAGAATGCATCATAAATATGCAGCAATTAAGAATGCATCATAGGAACAGGAACAGGAACAAGAGTATCTTGAGATTGTATTTTTTTATCAGTACCCCTTATCATTATTTGCTTATTTTTCATTATTGTTGGTTTATTCTTATACATCCAATTTATTTTAAATTAGACTTTCTCTTTTCTTCCACATTTTCATTAATATTTCCTTTCCCTTCTCTGTGATTTCCTCTTACCGCCTAAAATTAATAACCTTTTCCCTCTATTTTCGTTACTTCGGAGATTGCACCTTTGAGTCCCGATCGAAATGCAAGAAAAAGTTAAATCTTCGTCTTGCCTGAACGAGAGGAACAAGAATATGAAATTGGCAACCATTTTAAAATCCTTGATTGGAAAGGTTTAATTTGTATACGGAACTCCACTTGCCGAGGTCTTGGAGTAAAACTTATATGACAAAGCGTCTCGAAAGAACTCTTGCCCAAGAAGATGTAAAACTGTTTGTTTAACCAAAGGAATCATTCTTATTTGGAATAAGGTCGTTTTGTCAGAAAGCAAAAGTAATAAAACAAACGAACGAAGCGTTAACTTTCTTTTTTTTATCTTTGCCATAGGCAACAAGCTGCTTGTGGATTCATGAAATGAGCAGTTGGCGCGTCGCAATTTTATAAGATGAAGGAAAAAAATGATGAAGTTCAAAAATAAATATAAGTATCGAAATTTTGTGATTTTTTTTAAAACCCAAAGAATAACAAATGAAGTACATAAAATTTATTTTTATATATTTTCTTCTATAACTATATTTTATCAAGGTGATATTTTGAAAGGAGTGAAATTTAATTTAGAGTTCCTTTTAAAATTATTATAATTGGCGAAGTTTAGAAAATTTATAAAAATTTAACCATGGCTGCTTTTTTATAGATTTTAAATTTTAATCTTAGTAGCGAAGCGCAAGCTCTCCACGTAAGGGATGGGGGGGGTTGTAATTGGTCACTGTTTAGCAACTGTGAATTCTGCGCATGCTTGTTGTCTGACGCCGCTTCTTTCGTGTCCCTATCATAGTAGACTCACTCGTGATTTGTCTGTGGAGGAAGCACTACCATAGCCGAATTGAATCCTCCCTAAAGTTAGAAAATGCAGCCTGTTTAGCTTCAATGCGAAGATCTTTGAGAGCTTGAGTGTCAATTTGAGGAGGGCTTAAAGGAACAGGAAAGAGTTGCATAAGTCCGGTGGGATTTCATGGGTACGACGGCTTAGAAACTTTACTCTTAGCATTCTGATACGAAAAGAACTCATGAATATATTGCGGAGACACAGGCCATCATCTTCAATGAGCCCAACAAGACAGTCTCTCATGATCAGGTAATTAGTGCATAAGAACATCTGCCACTAATCCATACAAAATGAGCGAGAAAGGGCCATCTTCTGTTGCATAAGATGAAGGACGAGCGGAAGGAACGTGCTGCGAATCTTGTGAACAAACTGAACTATCCCCTCAAGCCCAGCATGGTTTGGTTCTTTTGCTAAAAGAAGAATTTCTGTCAAGAACAGGTGGTGAACTAGCAAAACAACCGCTGGCTTGTTGTGTCCCCCCGAATATGTACCAAGAGTCATGAATAATAAGTTCCCGGAACAAATCATGGAGTTTTGGGTGGTCAGCTACCCCGGCATTACTCTGTATAGCCTGTTAAACCTGGTGCCTGGAAGAGCTCTAGTTCTTCCCGACGTGAGTGCAAATTAGGGAAACCCTGTCACTGGGTTGATTTTAACTCTCTGGTGCGACCTGCGAATGTTGTTGGTGTGCATCCTCTTTGTCCCTCTCAGGGCTATTTTTTTTACTCTACGACTATCACCTCAACCCTTGTCTACCTGCGATTGGTACCAGTAGGAATGTTAGAAAGATTCTTTGAAAACACCTTCCATGGAAAGACACGATGGGGCCTTTATCGGGTGCATAAGATTGTAATGTTTGTGGTGGGTGAAATTACTGCTTTATTTAGGAGCTACCAGGCCAAATGAAAGTCTGACATCTTATTGATGATCAGTATAGTTGACTAGTGATATCCGCCCTGGCTCCTTGCCTTTCTGGCTGCCCAGTTGAGAGCTATGACTTTTGGGGATGAACCAGCCAGTGGGTAACTTCTGGTCAGAGTGCATCGCTGTTCTAGGTTTCAAATTACATCGTTATCTCACTCAAGGTGCATACTTGAAAAATCCAAAAACCAGAGACGGTATAGGCAAGAGCGGCTAGACGCGGGATATTGACCAACAACCGCTTCTTTTTATGATCAAGAACGTAGAATTATTTCGCGTATTGGCAGGCTTTCAAAGGTTTTAGAGCTTTGTCAGCATTTTGGACTACGTCCTCTCTCTCAATCTTCACCAGACGTTGGTGTTGGGGCGGAAGAAGAGCTCTAAAAGATAGAGGAGCACTCCTCCTACTTTCTGAATGCGGCAAAGGCCTGCCCTTTGCTATCTTTGAAGCCGTCCTCGGTGGATCCTGTGGTTTCTAAAGAACCCTTCCAAGTCCATCTTAACGGAGAGGGCGCTTCTTTCTCACCATTCTTAACGGGTTCGGGGATTTCTCCTTTACTTCCTTTTGTAGAATTGCCTCCGGGTGGCTCTTCAAGTGAGACGGGAACTCTTTTTCTTTCTCAGGGGCTCGCTAGAACACATCAAAATAGAGGACACGCTGCATCGGTACCCACCCCTTCCGTTGATGCCAGGTAACCCACTACAACCCCATTAGAGGGGTAAGAGATGGCGTTGCCACCTGGATTTGCCCACGCAACTCGTAGATCCGAAGTTGGTCACGTTGATGGGAGCCGGAACGCCTGCATCGCCAATCTTCCCAATTCGGCTTGGCATGCCGCTTCGACGCCGTTCGTGACGGGACATCGGCCCTATGATTCCCCGGTTAGGATACCCTATACCTTGGTTGGAGGGCCAGCTGGAGGCCGCTATTGAGGTGGGAAAAGAGGCTTCCATGGGAGGGAACCTGAGCTAGATGCCAGACGCCCAACCATAGTCCGCAGCTGTGCAAGCTCCATCACGGAGGAAGATCTGGCCGATGCTGGTACATCCGGCCTTAGGGACTGTAATAGGGAAGGGGGAGAAACGAGTTTACTCCAAGCCATCCTCGCAAAAAAAAGAGCACGAGTAAGGAATCAAACAGGACAGTGAGATGTTAATCCTCCTCCTGCGCTACGGAGACAAATAAGTATGGTTTCGTTTGGGCAAGTGACCGGGACATGACTTGCACGTCTCTTCCCAAGGCGTTCTCGGGTGGGGAGGCCAAGACAGAGACCAAAGTCACGAGGCGAGCCGAGACTCGATTTCATCATCCAATGATAACCTGGTGTTTTGAGCCCACTGGATTCAAACGCATTTTAGTTATTCGCTCCAATAATGGTGGCAAGTTACCAAATACCGCATGCTACATCAAGGAGAATTTTAGCAAGATTAACTTGTAGAGAGCTGAAGGTGACCTGTCTTGGACGAGAACTTCCTGCCGAATGCGACAGACCCTTCCAAGGGGATCATGATTAGTGCCTTTTGAACACTCGATAGCTCGCCAGTGAGAGTGAAGCTGCACTCTAATATGAATTTCATAAAAAGGGTGGTTTATACCCGAAAATTCGTAAAATACTCTATAGAAAGCATCAATAATAATCTGGCTGACCACGGAGCAGTCAAGGTCGAACATTTGGTGAGAAAACAGTCGGGGCCTCAAGACCAACCAACATACTTTTTATTATGTTCATTCGTGACAAGTTTCCTGAGACGGTGCATGCCAATTAGTATCGCTAAAGTTTGAAAGCATTTGCGCCACTACCGTGGAGGTACTACTAAAGGAACTGCTTCAGAAATACGACTTGCTCATATAGACGTGCAAATTTGGGTTTACCTAAATTCTGTATAAGTTGTTCCAAAGCCGAACACGATAAGTCCTTATCGTGTATGACCAAGTGTGTCAATTACGAAATCTAGATCCTACTTACTCGAACCAAAGTTCTGGCCGTTCAGCTGCCAGTCGTTTTTCTTATGTCAAGGATAAGGACTTGATCCTGGCGCTCCCGGTACTGCGGGAGACTTCTTATGTATTAATAGTTAAAAAGGTAAACTCTCCTCCTGGGCCTTTCCAGGCCTAAGAGCAGGGTTGCTTTTGCGCCCATTCGTAACCCTTTTGCGGTTTCTACCCGCCCTGAGAGCTCTCCTGTTAGAACTGGAGGCACAAAAGGTTCATATACATACTCAACTAAAATCAGGGCTCCCCTCCCCCACCTGTACACACTTGACAGTTGATCATAAGGCGAAACAGGAGCGAGCTTCCAACAAGTCGTTAAACTCACAGGGCTCAAACCTCATGAAGGTGGCCATGAAGCTTTTTTTCGGCGATTCCTAAAGCAGTCACGTGAAAGGAAGACAGTGGTAAAGGAATTTCGGCTCCTAACTTCCACTAAAGGCCTGACCTGGTAAATCGGTTACAAGGGATTATCCAAAAGAGATACCCCCATAAAGGCGGATGAAGGCAATGACTCGCATATCAAACCCAACCTCCCTCGATAAGTCCAAGAAGGCGAAAGCACCCGGAGTTCTAGCTCCCGGAAGTGTCTTCACTTCGAACAGGGACTCTGCGTCTCCTACGAGCTAAGCCTAGACGTTATATTTCTTCAATGGAATTGCCTTGAAATCCGGGCCAACTAGGGTGGTGGGGTCTGCAAAGGCTCCTCGCGGTTCCCGTTAACTATTTTTTCAGGAGAACATGCAGGTCGCATGCCCCCTGCGAAGTCTCTGGAGATATAAAGCTTTTGGCGACTTCACAACCATAGGATGGGAGCCGGGCAGGAGGATGCGAGATTTACACCCGGCATGATACTTCTGTTCTTTTATTTGCTATTAATACCTCATTTTAGGCTACAGATACACGTTTAAAAAATCCATCCGCATTATAGCATGTAATGAGGACGGTAGAGTCGATCTACAACACCGGTCTACTTCTGGCGACCGGTGCCTTCCACACATCTCCCATTGGGAGCCTACTTGAGGATGCCATGGAGAAGCTATTTACTCTCCGCCGTAAAATGTGCATTATCTGATTCTACGCGCGAGCCCAGCGCCCCCTTCAGTCGCCAATGGCTCTCTCTCTCTCTCTCTATATATATATATATATCTCTCTCTCTCTCTCTCTCTCTCTCTCTCTCTCTCTCTCTCTCTCTCTCTCTCTCTCTCTCTCTCTTTTCGATGGTGTATAGTCATACCATAAGCCCTTTGTGTTTAGTGATAGGAAACTCCTTTAGAGCTCGGTATATCTCTCTAGTCCTACCCAGGACCCCACTATGAATGGTACCATCTTTGATTTTTTGTCGCCACGCCTTTTCTTCTAAAGCCCTTACAGTGGCGGAAATATTGCGGTCGACCTTTTTGGAGCACACTTTGTATCACGTTGGATTCGTATCAGTTGACATGGATGGGTAGAACTCACAAGAGGATGTCAGCTTCCACGCCGTATCTCCTCTTTTTGAAGTAATCGGAGCTCTACCAGGCACTGCATCCGTCATGTCGGCCGAGCTTGTTGCAATACACCCATTGGTACGGGAAATAACTCATAGTGCTTGGTTCAGACACTGGATTGTGACCTTAAGCGTCTCACAAGTGCATTGAGGGCTCTCGACGCATTTGAATCTCCGCACAGACTGGTTCCTATTATCCGTGAGGCCACGGTTACAGTGAAAAAGGCGGATATCGAAATTATCCTATATTTAACTTTCTTCATTTTCTTCTACCTACCCCTTTCCCCCACCATATTTATCTAAAAAAAGAACATCAGTTTCCTAAAAAAACTGGTGCACAGTGAAACGTTGGAATAAACATTCACTAGAATTTGGGCCTTCTTATTCTACAACCATCATCAAACTCGCCGAAAGTTATCTCTTATATATATATATATATATATATATATATATATATATATATATATATATATATATATATATATATATATATATATATATATATATATATATATATATATATATATATATATATATATATATATATATATATATATATATATATATATATATATATATATATATATATATATATATATATATATATATATATATATATATATATATATATATATATATATATATATATATATACATATATATATATATATATATATATATATATATATATATATATATATATATATATATATATATATATATATATATATATATATATATATATATATATATATATGTGTGTGTGTGTGTGTGTGTGTGTGTGTGTGGAAAACTCATAAAGTGTCGCGTGAGTAAGCAATAAATGTAAGAAATCCAACAGGGAAAATTGATACGAGGATTCCAAGTACTTTCGAACTTTATTTCGAGTTCTTTATCAAGGAATAACACAAACTATTGAAAATTGTAATATATATATATATAAGGATAATAAAGAGGAGAGGGAACAAGGAAACGCCCACAAAAAAACAAAAGGCTAATTAACGAAATGAATTAATATGAAATGGAAACCTTAGGAGGAGCGAAGATAAATACGAACTAAGATAATTAAATCAGGTAAATTCAAAAGACTAAAGGTTGACAAGAGGATTAAAATGCCACCCTAGCAAATAGGGAGGGAGAAAATCTGAGCTAGAGATTAACATCGGAGGTCAGGATTGAAAAACTAAGGTAGAATAAGTACAAATGTTCTAAAAACTTGACTCGAACGAAAATAAATACCCAAACATAAACATAAGGCTACATAGATGCACAAAAAAAAATAAATTAAATAGTTTATTAAGATTAATATAAATATTTAGTCTCAAATTAAAAGTTTCCACAGTGCATTGTGGATATAGTTTAAAAAATAACCATTTAGTTTATATAAGCTAGGAGTTAAATTAAAATTTGGGAATTTACTAATAAAGCGCGATTCAATGATATTTCGTGAAATTGTATTGTTATTATGACAGATGTTTTTAGCATAATTCCAATCAATATTGTGATCATGGAATGACATATGGACATAAAATGAGCTGCTTTCTTCGCTACGACGGACATTATATTTATGCTGAGAAATTCGTTTTTTTAAACATTTACCTGATTGCCCAAAGTAATATTTACAGCAATCGATACCTTTTACGCAATATACATTACCAATAGGAGAAGGGGCATTCTTGACTAATAGTTTAGAGATAGTATTATTATAGTTAAATACTACAGAAATACCTAGAGATTTTAAAATATGAGGGAGAGAAGTAAAGGGTGGATTAAAAGGAAGTACAAGAGTATTCTTGTTATTAAAAGGCGCGAGAGGTTCAAAATGATGAAAAGACTTTTTAGTTTATGGCCGATGTCAAAAATTTTGGAAACTTCAGAGTCAAAGAATTCAGGACTAACCACACGAAGTGCACGGAGAAACATTGAGGAAGCAATAATATGAAAATTAACCCAGGGGAAAATGAAAAAATGAATCTAAGCACTTTCGAACTATATTTGCAAGTTCATTTAGAAGGAATAGCATGAAAATGGATATGGAATTGTCCAATATCTTTGAAATAGGTAAGAAACTTTGTTACCCTCGTCATTTTTTACATACTTTATTAAACTTTGCAAAGAGAACTTTTTAGAGAACTGATAACCCACCGGTTTTCAATTACAAAAGTTGTCTTAATCTTGCCATACTTTGAACCATTTTTTTGTCTCACCCGTATTTTTAAGCAACTTAATATCTCTGTAAATTTTAGATATGAATCGACTTTATATAAAATGTTAGTCCACAATAATACAAGGAAAAAAGGTGGAGTATATTCTAAAGAATGTTCTATTTGTAATTTACCTTACTTCGGGCAAACTGGTAAATCTTTATCTACTAGAATTTACCAACATAATTATCATATTAGAAGAGATGAAATAAACAGCGCTTTATTTTTACATTTATCTGAAAATAACCGCCCCATTGACTGGAATTCTGCAAAATTTCTTTATCATTCCGCTGATTTCACAAAAATAAATATTGTCTAGTGTTCCTTAATTGGCATCTTACCCAATATAAACATTTCTCCTGGCTTATTTACACTCGACCTTGTAAAAAAAATACTTCTACTAAAGGAAATAACTTCATAATGCAGCCAGTTGTCACTCTTTATTAATGTAATATCATTCGCATGGCCTCCCCCATCACGTGTCTTTGTTGTGCCTATGGATTAACTCTTAGCCCTAAATGTTTTCGCTCTAATGATCATTCTTTAAAATGTCTTTTTCACCCACCATATTCCATTCATATACATACATGGCGTTGTTGTGTGTATATAGTTTTCGGGATGCCTATGTCTGTTATTAGTTGCCTATTGTTCTTTTTCCTGGTATTCTTCTGTCTTGTTTTTGTGTTTTTTCCATTGGTCTGTACGTATCTTTCATAATATATACAATCCTGATCATAAGTATAGGACCAGTTGAAAACTGTAAAAGTGGACATTTCCTACCTTCAGATTCTTATAAGTTTTTAAGTGAAACTTCGATATGGTAAAAGCTAAATTGTAGCTGAGTCAAAGAAAGGTAGTTTAAACAAATTAAAGAAAAAAAACAGTTTACTCAAAGGAGCTGCTCATCAGCTGATCAAAGGTTTAAGACCAATACCCCCAAACATGAAATAAACTCAAAAAACAATTAAACCTTCAGAATGAGGATTCAATAGTGAGTAGCTCTTGTTGTTAACCTCAAAAATCTGGCGTGGCATGCATGATACGAAGGTTTTTAAGAGGGGCGGAGGAACATTACTCCAGATGGTGAAGATAGCCTCACGAAGGTCATCCACTGTCATGAAATGATGTCCATTTTTGTAGGCTTCCCTTGCCATCCATCCACAAATGTTTTCAATTGGGTTTAGATCCGGTGAACACGCAGGATGGTGTAAAAGAGGGATGTCATTCTCCTGGGGGAATATCTTTGTCAGGCGGGTATTGTGAATTGCCGCATTGTCTTGTTGGAAGAACCAGTCATCACCACACAAACGAGGGCCCCCCATCGTAAGGGATGCCCTCTGCCGCATCTTTACATAGCCAGCCGCCGTTTGACGCTCCTGCACAACCTGAAGCCCCATTGTTCCATTGAAGCAAAACGCCCCACACGACATGATGGAACCTCCACCCCTGTGTCGTGTGAAAAACGTCTCAGGTGGGATCTGCTTGCCATGCCAGTAACGTTGGAAACCGCCAGGACAGTCAAGGTTAAATTTTTCTTCATCAGAGAATAAAACCTTTCTCCACTTTGCGATTTCCCATGTCTGGTGCTCCCTGCCAACTCTAAACGGGCGGTTTTGTGACGTTGAAACAGACGAGGCGCTTGAAGCCGTTTTTTATTGTTCTTGCCCTTCTCTCTGAGATGACGTCTAAAGGTTATTGGACTGCAATCAGCATCGCTGAGTGCCTTAATCTGACTTAAGGACCGTGCTATATCTTGAGGGACAACCCTGTTGATCCTCCTACCTAGTGCTGGTGTAATTTTTTGGAGTCTACCACTTGACTTCGCTGTTCCATAGCCCTCGGGATCTTTCAGAAAATTGCAAATCACTCTTTCACTGCGTCCAATCTCGGCCTCGATGGCACGCTGCGACAGGCCTTGCTTATGCAGTTCAACAATACGACCACGTTCAAGTAATGAAAGTGTACCCGCTCTAGACATTATGACGTCTTAACAACGTGATCTCCAAACGATAAATGACGCATAATCCGAGAATTTGCGCAAATTTAGACTATTATGCGCTGTGGTCTTAAACTTTTGATCAGCTGTTGAGCAGCTCATTGGATTAAACTGTCTTTTCTCTTTAATTTGTTTAAAATACCTATGTTTGTCTCAGCTACAATTTAGCTTTTAGTATATCGAAGCTTCACTTAGAACCTTATAAGTATCGGAAAGTGCGAAATGTCCATTTTTACAGTTTTTTAACTGGTCCTATACTTATGATCAGGACTGTATATATATATATATATATATATATATATATATATATATATATATATATATATATATATGGAATAGGAGTGAGTCATACCAAAAGGATAAGGAAGATGAACGGAATATTTTTCCTCGGAAAAAATTTAATTTCCTAATTGCGAAAAATTATATTGTATGGGTATGATCGAACCAAACACACTGAGGCACATATAACCATGTTATGTAAGGCGTTGTTTTAACTGAGATCAAAGCGGTGCTCGCTGCCTCATTGCGGTTGATTCGATCGTGCCCCTTGCAAGGATTTTTTCGCAATTAGTAAATAAAATATTTACGAAGAAAAATTATTCTTTCAATCTTACTTATCTTTTCGGTATGATTCATTCTTATTACACACACAACATACACACACACACATATATATATATATATATATATATATATATATATATATATATATATATATATATATATATATATATATATATATATATATATATTCGGAGAAATATGACGAGTTGTTAAGGGTCTTATATGAAAAGGGGAAAGCCCTGCAGCGAGAATTAGGAAGCTGGCCCCACGGCCCTGCATCGAGCATTTGATCAGGTGATATACTTGAGCAAAAATCTATACTTCGTGACCTAGAGACACAGTGATGAATATTATCTAATTAGCTACCGGCTCCTTGAGAATGAAGTAATTTTTATTTTGTATTAAAACAGAGGTTTTCTTCCCAAATAAATTCAAAAGTCAATTCACTTTAGTATTTTTCTATAGAATTCGTTGGAATTGTTTTATTCACAGTAGAAACCTGTATATGGAAAGTTATTAACTAATCAATTAAAATAAATTTGAAAATAAGAATACTATAATCCACACTGGCAATGCCATGTCCAATTATTCCCTAGAAATTCTATAAATTTCCACCACAATCTGCTAAATACAGGTCTCCATTAAAGAGACTGATGCCGTTCTAACAAATCTGACCTTGACTCTGAATGCAGCCTTGACTACGCCGTTCACACAAATAAACCATATATCAACTAACATAATTTTGTTCGCGTTTCATCCGCAAAGACACACATCAGTTAATTCGATAAGTCAAACATGTAACACGAGTTGTCCTTTTCCTTGATGAGTGCTTCGCTGCGCCCGGCCGCACTTGGTGTGTTGGGGAGACAATAGTCCCGGTTGATTCCGCTAGTTTTTGATACATACGATTTGATGATTTTGTTTTAGGGATAAACAAGGAATAAGAAAAGGTATGATAAATAAGTAAAGATGAAGAATGTCATAGGATGCGCTGAGCCCTCGAGTTGATTTTCACCATACGCTAAACAGAGAGTCATAACCTGACCCATGGTCATTCGTATTCATGAGATTATTACACAGGTAGGCAGGACCTAAACCCACCGTTTTCTTTGATTTTTTGCGTGGTCTTATCATCCTTTCCTTATACTACACGCAAATGGTAATGTGTCAATTATTAGAGATTTTAAAGGCTATTAACTAGCCGGGTGGAAACATCGCTCCCGATTATGTCAAAGTTAAGCCACAACGGACTTGGTTAGTCGTTGGATAGGTATGGATTTGGGTGGAATTCTCAACGGTTGCTGTAGCGCTGGCTGTTGTTCGGGTGATAAGTTAAACGCTTTTGTCCTCACAGAGAATTGAATCAGCTCGTGTAAATCCTTTAATCAAAACCCTCCTTTCCCCATAGATTTCAAAATCATGGAGTCCAAGTGAAGAGAGTTGTGCGACTACCCGTTACTTGGCCCTCCAAGTATTTAACTCGAGTTAGGGACGTCCTATCTATTTTCATTTAACTTCACTCCCTGCACGATCTTTTTCTGAAGCTCTTTGGCCAGGATGCCCTCGACGGTTTCGCTTTACCTTTTGCTACAAAAAACAACCTCGGGTATGTCGAAATTCTATTGTGCCCAAGCATTCAGGGGCTGGTTGGGGCGCTATAATTAGTGCAAATGTCCCGTTGATTGGCCTCATATTTTTTTCACGAGCAACAGTTTCGAACACAACAGAGGATGTAGTAAGTCCCACTTGCCCCCTGGGGCATTGTTTCAACCGAAGACCAGTATTATCTTCATTTTCCCTTAGGTATATTTTCTAAAACCATGTGTTAATATTGGGGTTGTTTTCATAGAGCCACAAAGTGTGTTTGGTGCACTTCAACGCCACTTTAATTTACCCCTCCGTTCTCAAAGCGTTATTAAACACAAGGTCGCCCATCATTTTGTCCACGACAAATTGGTCCCTCATAACTACGGGGCGCTATACAACAGCATCTTGTCCAGAGTTCGGAAGCCCCCTCACACCCCCACTCCCGAACCCCATTCAAAAGCATCTATCATACACAATATCATCCACTTCTTCCTCCTCTCTCTCTCTCTCTCTCTCTCTCTCTCTCTCTCTCTCTCTCAAACCCTCATTCACAAAATCAACCCACCTATGACTCTGTCCTCCACTCCTTCTCGCCTTGACACTCACTCTCGTGTATTCTCTTTTTTCTCATTCATTCTTCTTCTCAGCCAAACCACCCCAGAACAAATTTTGTCCCAAGCTCACTCACACACTTTTTCACTGCTCTCACTCGAGATATTTTATCCTCCCTCCACACCATAGTCTCACTCCCACACACCAACGTTGGCACTCCAAAACTCTCATGCACCTTACTTGCACAATTCGCACTTAAACCCTTACAATTTACTTACACTCCATTCACCCAAGTTACTCCCCTACCGTTTAACACCTCGTGGTCCCAATCTGCTTCATCTGTACCACCATCACCTACAATCCATCCGGCAAACTTAAAACTTGGCACTTGTTAAAAGGTGACACCACGGACGCGGATATTTCACCCCACCACATTCTCTAACCTTTTCTGCATTCGCTTTTATACCACTCTTCTTACACAACATGTCTAAGTCTACAATCAAGATTTCTAAATTTCTATCACTCTCAGCTACCAGCATCAGGTCACCAGCATATACCAACATAGATACACCCCCTTCACCACTCCTCATCAATCTCACAACACTTTCCTTCACTCCGTTACGTACTTAAGTCAGTACTCAATTCAATAGCCATAGCGACATTACACATCCTTGCCTTACACCACTGCGTTTGTCAAACCACTCACTCTGACTTTCACCCAAACGCACAAATCCTCTTCACAACATCAAACAGATTACCACTCACTCCATACCTTCTTGGCACTTGCCATAATGCTTCTTTATTTACACGATCATAAGCTTTTTCCAAATACATATAGGAACCCACCGTACACTTTACATATCTCACCCTTTGTTTTTTAGCTAACTTTCTCCGTGCAAATATTTAATCCGCACACAACATTACACACCTTACACCGCAGTAAAGAGTATAACTGAAATAGCAAACAAACTTTACAACTCAGGTCAGATAATAGAACAAATGTGCAAATCAGTTTTCATTACAATTCCCAAATTAAGTGGAACACTTGCATGTGAAAAGCACAGAACAATCAGCATAATGAGCCAAATGACAAAAATCATACTGAAAGTAATACTACAAAGAATAAGTGGAAAAATAAGACGATAAGTATCTGAGGAACAATGTGGTTTGGTGGAAAAAAAGGCACAAGTAATGTAATATTGATGTTGAGAGTAATGGCATTCATACATATATCCAACAGCCATCAATGTATACCCATTCCCAATTCTATCCACTACTCTCTTTCTCATCAGCACTTGTATCATGTATCATTACGGAGCTCATATATTACAGCCAAGCACAATTTTACCCTTGTAAATCTCAGTTTCCCCCACAATATTCTCGAAATCACACTTTCATACCCAACCATTGCATCATACTACTCATCACTGAAAAAACTACCACACCATATCTGCTCCTACCACTCTGATTTACATCTGGTCGCACTCCATTCACTCGATTCTATACAAACTTTTCATTCCCTTTTATATTTGTATCCCAAAGATTAATCTCCTTGTTTTCATGCTAGTCGGCTGTTGCTAGTTCCGGAACTCTTTCTAACATCCTACATGCTCTTCTCATCCCATACCCTCATTTGATTGATTCCGGATTAACTGGCCTGACATGGCAGCAGTGTGTGTAAAGACCCGCCATCTACTGACATTGTGAGTGCGGATAACACCTTCGGGGCCGTGGCATATCAGGCTCGAGGTCCTCTATCCGAGCTTACTCGTGTTTTAGGACGGAGGACGGTATGGATGTTCTTTGACAAGTTTAAAAGACTTTATTCAAATCGAGCTTTTAAGGCTCGAAACCTTTCGCCCTACTGACTCCAACAATTGCTGCCAATTCACTGTCCGCGGCACCTGGTCTATGACGGAAGGAAGTTGTGACTCTTGATGTCGAGTCTGTTATCGTTTGCGAAAGGAGGAAAATAAATCAGACCCCCCCTCCTTCCCCACTACTCATTGGATAAGTTGGCGGGTGCAGAGAAAGTGAGTTAGAAGCTCTGTTTAAACTTAGTCTCTTTCTGCTCATCGATAGATAAATAGATTGAACCTTCCGCCACTGCGTTTTCTTATTTTTAATCTGATTTTCTGAAAAGGTGGTTATAAGATTAAAAATCGGTGATTTGCACTTCAAAAAATGCCTTATTTTAACTTCGGCTAATTTTTTATTAGAAATACTTAATAGAATTTAAAGTGCATACTTCTTACATGACTAGCAGAGGAGGGGGGGGGGACAGTGGTTGATATTTCTTGCAATTGTCTTTCTGACCTTTAAGTGAGTCATTTTTTAGTGTTAGTTAGGTTAGATTGTATTATATGTATACTGTCGAGGTATGCCTGTGAAGACCCGCTCGGAGCAAGGGCGCATACACAAGCACGGGCTGGTAGCCGACCCGAGGCCGTCTGCTATATGCTTTGGAGCAATTAAAGGAGTGGGAGGCCACCTCCTTGATTTTTATGGAATGCATTTACGATTGACCGGGATTTATCTAATGGCTTGACAAGTTACAGTTCAAAGGATATAGAAAGTTCAAGACCCCAAAACATAATTTTAATATATATAATAAACGGGGCAATATATGAATATATATATATATATATATATATATATATATATATATATATATATATACAAAAATGGGAACAAATTGCTCAATAAGGATAGTTAATTGGATCGTGAAAGTTTACAATAGAACAGAGTTAAGCGGGAAGTGCAAAATTCAAAATAATCGTTAACTCGAACAATGTATATTATTTAAGTTCGAGTGAGAAGTCAATTCAAAAGGGGATGAAGATAACGATTGACGGGGGTGGTAATCAGAGGATTACAACGGAAAATCGCTTTACTTTGAAGCTTAGTTGTGTTTGGAGGGGAAAAACCAACGGTACATGTCTTCGGGGAGATACTTCTGTGAGTCCTGACGAGGAGGACTCGTAGATGGGGGTTTTAAGTACTTCTTGTTGAAGAACGTGATATTCTCTGCTCCAGAGAGATGAAATCTCAAACATGAGACGGTTCTGCGGCTCGGCAGGGAATCTCAGACACGAATAACGGGAGTCTTGAAGTGGGGTGCGAGATGAGGGGGGCCGCACAGTTATCCGGGAAGAAGGTACCTTGATAGGTTTCCTCTGAACAGGGGCCAAAGCTCTACGAAGGGCGATCTGCTGGTGAGATCTTAATGACTAGGTACGACTCGAACCGGGGTTGCGAGACTTCGCGGGGGAACAGACAAAACGGCCTGAACGAAGGGATTGGCAGACTCTCAATCTCCTCGAGGAAAATCGGACGCAGGGTTAAATAGCCAGGTGGCTGGTTTGTTAGATAGCCCCAGGGCATGGCCGTCTCCAGAGGATTCTCGAAGTCAGTCTATGCAAACTTACTTCGAGATAACGAGTTGGATCAGGCAGCAATGTTTGCCTCAGAATATGGGATTGGATTAGTACAGCCGCGCTCGTCGGGAAACAGACATACCTGTGAGGCATGGGAAGAGAATTCGGCGTTATCGTGGGGGAGGGAGAGAGAGGTACGTCCCAAATAAGCAAATACAGTTGGGTCGAGTAACTCAGCGCGGGACTGCTTCCTTCTCGATTATTCTAAAATTCCCAATCCAAGGAGCACATGGTTTGGAGCAAAGGGCTGAAAGGGATATTCCGGGGGGGGGGGGGAAGCTTCCTCTCACGCTGGTCCTTCGAGGAGCATCCACTCACATATACATATTACCTCACTGTGTTTGACGTTACTTACAGTTCAGTTATACGTAATACTACGAGCAGGAGAGACCAACAGATAGACAAACAGACGGATGTGAGAGAATCACGATGTTAATAATAATAATAATAACCACAATGACGTATATGAAAGAAACTCTCAGAGTATAATCTATCTGTGTCAACTCGCCGTCACTTTGGTACCACCTTACTGTTCTAGCATCTTCCAGATCGGAGGCCATACAGGTATAGCCACGGGTCCTTTTCTTTTGTTCTCCGGTCTACCCCTTACCTCGAGTCAAACCACTTTCATTTTATGTTTGTTCCTAGCCTTGGTCTCTTTTCCTTTCTTCCTCGGGTTACTTTGCCTCGTTACCTACCCATTTCTTCTGCCTGTTCCTTGACCACGGTTCCTTTCTTCTCTTGTTCAGTCTACCCATTTTTATCGGTTATATATACCTTTCTTCTGTCTTATCCGTGTCACCTGGTTCCCTTTCTTGCTTTTTCTGTCTGCCTCTTGCCAAAGCTCACAACCATTTCTTCTTCAGCCTTACCCTTGACAATGGGTCTATTTCCTTTCTTCCATGTGTCCTTTGCCACATATCATGCCCCTTTCTCATTTTGCCCATTGCTACGGGCCGGACTCCTTTCTCCTCTTATCAGTCAGTCCCTTGGGTCCGGGCTGTTTTCTTTTCTTATTCTTTCTGACCCATACCTATAATAGAGTCTTTTGTTGTTTATACACGAATTTATATTTAAGCTCGCAATTTTCAAGAGTTGAGAATGTCCACAACAGTAGTATATTTCAGAGGACACTTAACATTCCTTTCATATTAAATCTGATACGGATATATTTCTATCTTGCAGACTTCGCCAATACCTGATGAAGTCGATGATGAATAACGCGAATTATCACAACGGCGCTTCTTGTAGGCAGTATATTCTCCTGTAATATTCTAGTATATTCTAGTGTTCTCGGTGGAGGAAACCACGATTGATTATAATTCATAATTAATAGGTGACAAGTGCTTAAACGATCGACTGTGAGGAGACTTTGGCTGATGCGGCGGTGAATTCGGGGGTCATAAAACAAGGTGCTTCATTGTGTGAAATAGAGGTCAGTATGGTAAATAAATAGTTTTACTGGATCAATTTTAGAATACCCCCCCCCCCTTCTAATCACCTGGCGAATCTTCCCCCCAACTCCCCTCAATTGTACAATCTCCACCTCGATACATAATGATTAAATAATAAGACAAATGAAACAATATGTTTATTTATAATCAAGAAGAAATTTACTGAAAGCAGTGTATGCACGAGAAAAAAATAATTACTAAGGATATTGTAAACCACTGTGTTGACACAAATTTTCAAACCCATTTAAGTCAAAACGGTCTCTCCACATGAATTCTTGTATGTAAGAATGAAAAAATTCCCTTCTCAAGCCACGCATTTTCTTAATTTGAGGCTTGTGTTTCTTCCAGTACGATTCGATTTATCCGGTATAGAATCCATTCAGCGGGTTGGTAAATTTTACTGAGTGGTTGATGGTTCTGCGAACGAAACTAAGGTTTTGCAAATTTGGTAGGATCTACAGTTGTCGTCACACAACTATTTATTTGCACAATGGGTAAAAGCGATGCCGCGTCTCTTCGATCCACGATCTCCATGTAGCCAACCGCAAGAATTGCACTGCTGTAAAATAAATCTAAAACCCAAACAGTACATTATTTTTTTTTAAATAGGACTGTGTATGAAAATAAAGCGTACAATATATATATATATATATATATATATATATATATATATATATATATATATATATATATATATATATATATGCAACAAAACCCACAAGGAAAATTAATTCGAGTTCTTTATCAAGGAATAACAAAAGTAGTGAAAATTGTAATATATATATATATATATATATATATATATATATATATATGAGGATAATACAGAGGACAAAATGAATTAATATGAAATCGAAAACTTAGGAAGAGCGGAGATAAATACAAATTAAGATCATTAAATCAGGTAAATTAAAAACCTAAAATTTGAAAAGAGGATTAAAATACCCCCAAAGCAATTATGGAGGGAGAAAATCTGAGCGAGAGATTAACCCAGAGGTCAGGATTGAAAAACCATGGTAGAATAAGTACAAATGTTCTAAAGATTTGACTCAAATGAAAATAAATACACATACATAAACATAAGGCGGCTACATAGATGCACGAAAAATAAAATTAAATAGTTTCTTTAAGATTAATATAAACATTTAGTCTCAAATTAAAAGTTTCCACAGTGCATTGTAAATATAATTTTAAAAATAACCATCGAGTTTATATAAGCGAGGACTTAAATTAAAATTGGGGAATTTACTAATAAAGCACGATTCAATGATATTTCGTGAAATTGTATTGTTATTATGACATGATTTTAGCAGAATTCCAATCAATATTGTGATTATGAACATAAAATGAGCTGCTTTCTTCGCTACGACGGACATTATATTTATGCTGAGAAATTCGTTTTTTTAAACATTTACCTGATTGCCCAAAGTAATATTTACAGCAATCGATACCTTTTACGCAATATACATTACCAATAGGAGAAGGGGCATTCTTGACTAATAGTTTAGAGATAGTATTATTATAGTTAAATACTACAGAAATACCTAGAGATTTTAAAATATGAGGGAGAGAAGTAAAGGGTGGATTAAAAGGAAGTACAAGAGTATTCTTGTTATTAAAAGGCGCGTGAGGTTGAAAATGATGAAAAGACTTTTTAGCTAACTGAAGGCATTTATCAAGGAAATGAAAAGGATAGCAAAGTTTTGGGCCGATGTCAAAAATTTTCGAAACTTCAGAGTCAAAAAATTCAGGACTAACTACACGAAGTGCACGGAGAAACATTGAAATAAAAATAGATCTTTTAACTTGAATATGGTGAGAGGAGTAAAAGTGAATATAGGAAGAAGAATTAGTTGGTTTCCGATAGACAGAGAATTTAAAACCAGAAGGCGCACGGTGTATTAATAAATCAAGGAAAGGAATACTTCCATTCTGTTCTATTTCAAGGGTAAATTTGATGGAGGGTACAAGGGAATTAAGTTTGTTACAAAAAATAAAAATATTTTCAGAATTGGGCCACAAGCAAAGGATATCATCAATATAGCGAAACCAGATTATAAGAAAATCTACAATAGAGGGGAGGAAAACCGTTTCGAAATATTCCATATATACGTTAGATAAAACTGTGGATAAACAATTACCCATAGCTAAACCAAATTTTTGGCGAAAGAATTTACCATTTAAAGTAAATGCACAGTCTTTGGTACAGAGGGAGATAAGTTATAAGAATAAATTAAGGGGTATAGGTAATTCAACCTTACACAATTTATCTTTAAGAAACTGGAATAGATCATCAACCGGAATTTTAGTGAAAAGGGAGCAAATGTCAAATCTAACAAGGGTGAAGTCTGAAGGGTAAGGGATGGCATCACGTTTTTCTATTAGGTAGGAACTATTAACTATATGGGAATCCGAAATGCATCCTGCAAGAAGGGTAAGATAAGACGTAAGTCATTTTGACAAAACATATGAGACAGAGCCTACAGAACTGACAATGGGGCGTAAAGGATAAGTATGTTTGCGGGTCTTGACAAGGCCATAAAGATAAAGAAGAGAAGCATTCATAGATTTAAATTTAGAAATTATGTCTGGATAATGTTTACGAATTGAGCGTACTTTTTTATGAAAATTACTATTTAATTGGTCTAAAGGGTTTTTATTTAAATGCACATAGGTAGAGTCATCATTAGTTAATTTTATCGAACTATGTTTGTTTATTTAATACAACTATTGCATCAGAATTATGGCTTTAGTGATATGAAGGGTAGGATTATTCTTAAGGTTATTTATACTACGACGGAAATGTAACAGTTAATTAGAGTCCGAGGAGGAAGTCATGAAATGGTACACAATACCTTTAGCAATAGAAATATACTCACTAGGAACATTACCGAATTTTTCTAAATGAATAAAGCTCTTAGCAATTGTTACACTGGACGGTTGAGAATGAATAGAAAATTTTAAACCGAAACCAAGAGCACAAAGTGAAGTTCTGTCTATTTGTTGCGATGAAAGGTTGACCACTGTATCTTCGCGAGAGTTCTTTGACCTAGCATTATTTTCGATGAGACGTTGAAGTTTAAGGTTAACTCGTCTTTCGAGTTTTCCAATCCGAATCCGCTCCTCCTAAGGTTTCCATTTCATATTAATTCATTTTGTTGATTGATTTTTTTGCTTTTTTTGTGGGCGTTCCCTCTCCTCTGTACCATCCTTATGAATATTATAATTTTCAATACTTTTGTTATTCCTTGATAAAGAACTCGAAATAAAGTTCGAAAATACTTGGAATTCTCGTATTAATTTTCCCTGCGGGCTTTGTTGCATATATCGGTGTATGATGGAGATAGCTTCTCTTTTATACATGTAATTTTACAGACCAGGTTGTATTTCGACTTTACCAATTTTACTTTAGCACGTTCTAACTATCGAATATTTTTTTTTATACGAGGCTAAAGATTGTAAATCAACAGAGGAAGATCCAGTTTATTTAGTCTTATTTAAAATATTTCGATTTTTGTTTTCTACAAATTTTGGCGGTGATTTTTCGCCTTTTTCCAGGTATCTTCAGATGGAAGTCTTGGATATTTTTGAGGCGGCATTAATGGAAAGTTTCTATTCTCTTTGCCTCCTTTAGCGGCGAGATAATTGTTTGGTGAGCAGCAAAGAATAAATTTCGTCTTTTTTATTAACTTTATTATTAGAAATATGAAAGCTTAGGGACCATCCCTCCTACACTCTCGTGGGTTGAATACTAGAGAAATGGAAGTAATGAAAATTTGTTAAGGGTTAAATACAGTAGTTCGCTTTTATTTTAGCAGAAAAGGTGAAATACTCGCTCCAAGCTGGTTTGCTGTGTGTTCAGGTTCGGGCCCATCTCTTTGATTAGAAGAGCCTCCAGAATCTTCAGGCGGCGGAGATCCGAGTTTTTTTTTACAGGGATCTTTCTTGTAATTAGTTCATTGTAATGTGTTTTGATTACCTCTTCTTGCAAGTGCATTGTTAGGGGTCGGCTGAGGGTAGTGGTGGGCATACCTATATATTGGATATTTGGATGAGGCTTGCAGTCCTCAGGGGGGGCATTCAAATTTGTATACCACATTTGTAGCCTTTAGGGTGGATTTTTTTTCATGGAGGTTGTTTTTCATTAGTAGGTTGCTGACTTTTGGTTTTATAATATATTCGTAGAGATAACTTATTGCCATTTTGGGGGGTAGTGTTACTTTTTATGATGTTTTCTAGTATTCGTTCGTCTGTTTTGTAGGCATCCGTCATTTGGTTTTTGTAGTAGAGTGGTATTTTTTCCTTTTCTTTTCCCTCTTGTATCTCAAACTTTGAGTTGAAAATTTTTCTCTGTGAGTTGTAAAATTCTCTATTGGAGTAGCCGTTGTTAATTAGGATTTGTTTGGATCGTCGAAATTCTTCATCGAGTGCGTTCCACATTGAGCAGAAATATATATATATATATATATATATATATATATATATATATATATATATATATATATATATATATATATATATCAGTGGCATGCAGTTAATGGAAGCAAGAGAAGCAATGCTTTCCCTATTTAAGAAGAAAGGAAAAAGAAATTACCCCCAAAAAATTAATATGACAGCCTAATCAATTTTATTTTTACATTTATGCTTTCCCATACTTGTATACGCCATGCGGTACCATTCAATTTCAATCGAATTGACGTTAGACCCTGATGAGCCCGACTGCAATTGAAGAAATGCATCCCTTTCGTCGAGATTTCTACCCTTTTTTTCCTCTCTTAATTTAAATAATAGTTCTGCTTTTTGGTGCTTTGGAATGAATAGTTTAAAAGATGTTTTGCTTTTCTTAGCAATAATATACAGTCATTAGAGTTTTTTATGATTTTTATCTAGATATTTCAACGCCATGTTAGAATTAAGAAAAAATAACCTATTTGTATACGGAAAAGGAAGCAAATTTGGCTCTGCAGTCATTAGCTTGCATCTGGCAATCCTGCCGAGTTGCCAAAGTCTAGGAAAACGCAACAGACTATCTAGACGTAAATATTATTATGCTCTGGAGCTTAAACAAAATTTTTAGGTTATATTTAAATACTGGTTCTAGGAAAGAAAGCAGCTAAATAGCAAAAATTCTAGTATGGTTAAGCTCTTATATCTTAAACATTTTGTTAATATTTCCGGGATTCTGGCGGGCCTACCATAGTCAATTACTCACCCTTCGTATCTTTGAGAGCTCTTCTTACAGTCATGACAAGATAAAGCATTACACAGCCTTTCTAATGGAAACAAATATTTGTCTGTCAATCAGCTTTTTTAATTGTTATCCCTGCTTTTGAAGAGAATGGAAAAATTTATTCGATCGAGCTAGAATAGATAAAAATAAATTGGATCAATTTAAGATTAGGCACCTGAGGTATCTTTTCTTAAATCGTTCAAAACGCAGGTGCTTATTCTTGAATTTTAAATATTTGGAAGGTCTCTTAGTACATAGATCGTAACTCGCCTTAAATTTAGTTTACTTTACTTTTGAAGTTCTTTTCTTTTATCGTAATTTATCTTAACTTTAGAGGATCCAATCCAGACACCGTCATAGCAAGATCTGTGTTTCAAATAACAATTTTCCCTCTACTTAACCTAATCTGACCTAACCTAACCCATTTCAAAGCTTATGCAATCATATAACTAAACAATATGATATTTAAATGATACTTTAAATATTTTTCTTTTCAATAAAATTTTATTAAGTAATTTGCAATATTTTTATTTTCCCTTACAAGTCACCTTGTGAGTCGTTAACAGAGCGTAGGTACCTTTTATTGTATTGTGACCTAACCAGGTGCCTAGTGTTCAAATGAGTGACTTTAGGTGCCTAATCTTAAATTTATCCAATAAATTTCCCATTCTCTTCGAAAGCAGCGATAATAATTAAAATATCTGATTGATAGACAAATTTTTGTTTGCTTTAGAAAGGCTGGCGGCTTATGCGTTATCTTCTCGTGACTGCGAGAATTGCTCCTTCCGAGAGCTTGATGAAGAGCTTAGTTAGCTACCACATTGCCTACTTAACAGCATAATTACGATTGCGCAATTGCAAATAATTATATATATATATATATATATATATATATATATATATATATATATATATATATATATATATATATATATATATATATATATATATATATATATATATATATATATATATATATATATATATATATATATATATATATATATATATATATATATATATATATATATATATTATCACAACCAACACAAACGTTGTGTTTCTTATCCCCATTCCACACGGTGGTTTACCATTGGGCAACGAAGTGATCCAAACCAACTACCCGTACACTTAATACGACACCACCGTTCAATCATCGACGTACCCAATGACGTCCAATCTCTCATGCCGGGAATTAAATAGCTAGCTAGGATTATGGTAATGATGTGCGCCGTTCCACACATGTGGGTTGAAGGTAATAATACTGCAAGTTAATATATGTATATTTACCTCTTCACAACCAGCACGGAGGTGGTTTCTCTTATACCCTTTCCACACTTCCCACACGCCTTCCTCACTGACAGGTTCAACAGAGAGAGAGAGAGCCCTTTGAGTTTCTGATGGCTGTTTTCATTAGAAAAATAAAAACAATAATAATAGACAAAAAAAAATGATCTCCTGAGTTTTGAGTAACGTCACATTATTCCTCATTTTCTCTGCGATTTTCAAAGGGTAGGCATTCGGAAAACCCATTTAGTCACCATCGAGTCAGACATTCATCTGCTATGCGTTATTCCACTACACCTCTTCATGGATCGCATCTGTCTGACCAGTGGTCATGTCAGACCAGATCCCAGACCAGAACCTTTCTGACCGCCTGATTGTAAAATAGCCGCTGTTTTTATCATAATCATCATATTCCTTGTGAGTAATGTACTCCTTGAGACCAAACATGTCTTGTAAATACAAATGAGCTGATTTTGCATACAGAAAGTGACCGCTGGCGTAAAATTAGGGTAGCATCTTTTGAATATCCTTCAAGGTGTAAGTACCAGTTGCCTGATTGTTCTGATTTAACAAAGTGCTTGACCACTCTTACTTTTTTAAAGTATTTCAGCCATAGATTTTCAGTGTTTAGTCTTCATCATGTTTATGGTACCATTGAATTTAAAGGGTACATTTTATAGTATTTTATTGAAAATCAGTCTAGTTATTTCCCTGTAAAGTTTCTTCCATTGTTAAAGGGTCATAAGCAGAAGGATGTTTTATTCATAATTAGTGTAGCTAGTGCAACATGCACTAGTATATGTGCCCTGAGTGCTCTTGCATAAGCATGACCACTCAACATTAATACGTAGATTCACTTGCATAGACAACACTAAAAGTTCTTTTATTCCACTTTATTATTATTAATATTACTATTATATAGATCATGAAAAGAGCCACACTGAAATCTTTGGAAATTATATCACCAAAAGAGGTGTCAGTGCAGATCAAAGCGCAGCAAGAAAGAAAGGAAAAAGAATTAAACAGCACCACGTTTACGTAACAAAAAGACATTAGCCAATCTTTTAAACTTATCAAGCGTAGGAGCAGTCATAATATTTTGGGGCAAGGTATTCCACAATCTACAAAGGATCGGTAAAAAACACTTAGAAAACTGAGATGTAGATTGACGACTAATTTCGAATGCCATGGAATTTACAGTCTTAGAATACCTAGTAACTCTGGTTGCTTCATAAAATCTCGGCAAAATTTTATGCAGAGGATGATTCACATCATTCACTACTTTAAATAAAAGAAAATAAGCCTCAAAATCTCTACGATGCCCAATTTCTAAATCCAAATCTGATAGGAAAGATTTTACAGAATTAAATGCACGATCAAGCAATCTCAGGTGAGAGTCTGCAGCAGAACTCCATAGAGCAGAGCAATACTCAAAATGAAGTAGAATAAAAGAAAAGAAACACTTACGAATAACATCATCATCCTCATAATTTTTTTTAGATTTACGACAAATGCCCAATTTCTGCTGTGATATATCCCGAGACATGTATCTTAGATGCGTTTCAAAAGTGAGTTTCGAATCTAGAGTTACTCCCAAGAGCTTGAGCTGGTAGGCCTTGTTAATCAAAGCTCCATTTATTAAATTTGGATGTTCAGGTAAGAGAGATCTAGAACGACTCATAATCATTTCCTTAGACTTACTAGGGTTCACTTTCATACCCCACTGAAGATACCAGGAATGAATTTTATTCAAATCCTCAGTGAGACCGTCTGTAACCCTCAGTCTCATTGCAGGAGATGGAACATGAGATAGTGAGAGATGTCATCAGCATATGCTAGAGTTTTATTAGTGATATTAAACTACATGTTACTAGTATATAATATAAAAAGCAAAGACCCAAGAACGCTATCCCGAAGAACTCCAGAATATATATACCCTAGAATAAGGACTAAAACACCCATCGACAACAACACGTTGTTGTTTATTAGTTTAAAACTGTTAAAATACTTAAGACTCTACCACCAATGCCAACAGACTTTAATTTAAAAATCAAACCATTATGGTTGACAGTGTCAAAGGCGGCACTAAAGTCAAGAACGACAAGACTAGACTCACAATTATTGTCTAAAGCAGACTGCATTTCATGTACCAGCAATAATAGTGAATCAGTAGTGCCTAGCCCCTTTCTAAAGCTAAACTGAGTCACTGGGAGAAACTTTCTCAAATATACAGTAAGACATTTGGACAGCAGACGTTTAAAAGTCTTAGATAAAATCGGTGTGATGGAAATGGGCCTATATTCACTGTGAGATGGAGAATTGGGGGAATTGGGGTAATGTTGCCTGAAAGCCAGCATTCAGGAAAAGACCCCTAACGAACTATAATAAAAAATATAATAGCCAGTTTTGGAGCTAGCTGAGTGCTAGATCTTTTTAAAATCAATGGAAACAGACCAATAGGATCAGTTCCCCCATACTCGTCCAAGGTAGATAAAAGAAATTTTATTTCAGAGGATCTGAAGGCTTGGTATTAAAACTAGGTAGCGGGTAACAGCCTAAGGGCAGCTGAATCTTTCTCAAATTGGCTTGGAATTAAAACTGTCAGCAAAAATGCTGGCTTTATCAAGAGGATGGATGATATGTAACTCTGCCATCAGGCTTCATTGAGAGAGGAATAGAAAGCTTAACACTAAACAAAGCAGATTTAAGTGCTGACCACCAGATATGAGGCTGAGCCGCGCCTGTGAGGACATTCTTCAAATGGGCATTACGTTGAGCTTCAGCCTCTTTATATATAAACATTAGTTGCCGTGTTCCTCATCAAAACATAGTTCTCCTAACACAACTGAGAGCGGTTATCAGACCAAAGATTATAGGCAACATGCTTATCACGATAGGCCAGGCGACACTGGTCATTAAACCATGCCTTATCGTGAGATCGAGCTTTAAGATTTTTTATTGGCACAAACCTACTTTTCAAGTCTAATAACCTTAAATTCAATGCGGTAATGGGTCAAAGAGCATCATATATATCTCTCCAGACGATACTATTAAAGGCACGATTAATGCAATCCCAGTTAATTCTAGATTTTATGCCAACCACCCTGGAGATGGTAAAGTCTGGAATAAAGAAATGAAGTTGGATTTTACAAGCCAAAGCTCGATGATCTGAGGAACCAATTGGTGCAGTTATTTGAAGCTCAACAACCTTCCCACATCATTGAATAAAAGATCAAGATGATTGTCGGATGTGTGAGTTGCACCAGTAACTAACTGCTCACAGCCAGTAATATCAGAAAAATCAAGAGCAGCAATACTATGTTGATTGGTTGGGGAAACTGAATTCAACCAGTCTCTGTGATGAGCATTCAGTTCACCAATAAAAATGAAGCAAGATTTCTTGTCCTCCTCCTGAATATTAATATATTAGCTTAGAAGGCAATCATAAATACTGTCATCTAAGTCGTGGTTTCTATAAAGACTGAAAATATCAAAAATGATTAAAACGGCTGCATACTCTAATAATCATGATCTCATGACGGCCGCATTCATACTTACTAAAACGTGAAGCATTAAACCCCGCTCGAGTATATCCACACAAGCCTTGCGCTCGAGGTAAGGAGTTCCTCAAAAATTGCATAGGCTTATTAAAATTTAGCAAAAGCAGTTCTGAAGTATGTCTCCTATTTTGATACAAGAGTCTCAGAGCAGCAAATAATTTTATATTTATTGAGGCTCAAGTTAGTTAGCATAAAGACCACGGATATTGCAGTAGAATAAATTGCAGAATTTACAACGGATAGGGCCAGGGTTATATTCAATGTCGCCAGACAAAATAAGAATAATGCCTGACAAAAACTGATAGACAGAGAAACTTAGAAAGTAACAACAACAAGCTAAACAACAAAAACAACTAGTAACGATCAACCCAGATATTCTTAGCACCTCCCGACCAATGCTGGGGACTGGGGGCCATGGCTAAATGTAGTACTATTATATTTCGATACAATGGATTAAGATAGAATAAAGTTTAGGAAAGTAAGGAAAAACAAGAGATGTAGGGGTGTGTCACCCAACAGAAGGGAAGTGGCTGAATTCAGGAATGTTGGACAGACAACTATAGCTCTAATTTAGTAAATCCACTCCGAGGATGCCATTGGTAGTAGAACTACTCATCCGCCTTAGCTAAAGCAGGGATACCGAGAACCCTTAAACATGAACAATCATGCGCCCACTGAGGACAGACAGTGACCGGTGGTGTTCAAATGAGGTCAAGGGGAGCCTTTCCTCCACACATAGGGTTCCCAAGACCCTACCAAGTTGCTCTTCCGATCAAATAACCGTTGGCAAACATGGTCTGCTACGATATATACCGCCACCAATTGCACTCATGAATAACGTCAATAAGTTAAAACCCCCAAGACTTACAGCAACATTATTTATGAGTGATTCTTAGCCACATTTTGCAACAATGTCACTAGACTCGATGTACAAAGGTTGGTCAAATGTTACAAATAAATTCATTGTTTCAGTTCCATGCATAAGTCCACAGCTTGGTTAAGTGCTGCATTTGTAAATGGAAGGTATAAGATGTGGGACACATCATACTGCAGGTCAAGGCGCATTTCTCCATGTAACCATTCCAACCAGGACAGTCAGTCTTTTTTCATTTTCTATACAGACACTGGGTTTCTTTGTTGATACTGAGACAGTGGTTGATATTCGATTGATAGTTGTTAAATCTCTAACTGTTAAACCCAACAGACTTCCTGTACTTTTACTCTCAAAGGCTGTGATTGAAACATGATCAAAGTGTCCAAAAATCTTCCAAGCTGAAACCTGAAAGATTGCAGTCTCATCATAAGAAGCCCACAGTCCTAAGGTAGATATGACATTCAGTAGATGCTTAGAACCATATTTCTGATTAAAAATAAAGGGCAAGCCCCTTTTTTCAAGGCTGATATAAAATAAGTTGGTCTAGCTGCTAGGATAGTATATGAAGTTGCTGTACATTCTCCCATTTACTTCTATCTCCTTTCTAGTTTTTCAAGACAATAGTTTTAACGAGGCACTCGAGGATATATGTATGTTATAAAAGATTTAAAATGAGTCAGGAATTGATCTGTTTTATATATCTTTGACCTCATACCTTCGACAGTTATTTTTGCGGCTGTTCTTACCATCCGAAGCAGCTCTTCTTCTCCATCATTACATCTTGGTTTTTCATACCAAACATCAGTCGGAATTTTGTTCCCTGTGTTACGAAAACAGATTACAGGCTTTATGTTTTTTACAGAGATTCCAAAGCAGTCAGGAACTGAATTTATCTGTCTCGTATATCTTTGATCTCATATCTTCGACAATTATTTTTGCGGCTGTTCCTACTATCCCAAACCGCTCTTTTTTCTCATCATTACTTCTCTTTTTTTTCATACCAAACATCAGTTCAGAATTTTGTACTTGTGTCACGATACAACAATGTTTTATCCATATTTTTGCTTCAGTTATTATTTTATGGTTTTCTCATTTGGTAGAAACCCTCATATCTATTAATTTTTTAAAAAAGAAAACGCACTCTTGTCTATTTTCTTCAAGGTAGGTAAAAGCAATTTTAGGACGCCCACGTTTTATTTCAGAATATGTTTGGTAGAATTTCTTCATCATACATATTTAATAGTACTTTGCTTCTGTAGCAACTACATCAAATACATTATGAAGGCGAGTATTAATAGTTTTGCTCCAATCATCATTTCTCTTCTAATCTGCTTTCAAAATCACGAACTGAGAAGATTTTTCCGTTTTTACAAAAACCCATCTGACGAATCTTCTTCACAACAAAGGTAATCATGAAGGAAATCAAAATCCGGTATTTGTCTCATTAAAGACATTGTAGGCCCTGTAGAGGTTTGCCGTCTTGAGTAAAAAAGCTTCAGCACTTCTTTATTTTCTATAAATTTTCATACATTTTTTATGCACTGTCACCTTTTTTAGGCCGTCTATCTGAGAAAGTTTTTTCACACCTTTATCTTTCACTTCACGAGTCACTCCCTCAAAAATTTCTGCTTCATATGTAAATGAAGCATTTCTCTGATAACAAAATTCTGTCCACATATTAAGAACTATTAGCAAGTTGACTTCCTTATTTATTCTCATATGAATAAACGAAAAAGAACTACAATTAACGTAGGAGTTTACAGCATCCTTCAACATAGCAGACAAGATCATTTTGCATGTCATAATATGTAACGTGGAGTCAGAAACAAAAAGATGCGAACATTCTCGCACCTAAAGCGTAAAAACCGCGCAACCTACTAAAAAATTGTATAGATTATACTTTGTGTATAATTTATTTAGAATATTTTATACATACATACACTTTCCTGCAAAGTGATTCCTAAGCAATAAATTAACGAAAAGCTGTTTTTGGTCATCATTTTTTCAAGATGGCAACCAAGTGGGTGGAGAGATGCAAAATTAGCATGTTATTAAGTACTCTAATACGAAGAGGATAAAACCTGGCATAATAGTATTATTTTATAATTCGATTAGCCTGAGCATATACGATCACATACCCGTGTTACGGAGATAAACCAGTAATTAAAGCGTATAAACTGATTACATGAATACAAACTTCCCACTTATGGGCAGCGATTTGGTGAGGAAATTCGTGTTTGCAACTGATGTCCACATTGAAGTAAAGAGAATCATGAATCTGAATCGACATTCTAAGGGGGTTCCAGAATGACAGCGGTTTAAACGTTATTTATTTAAAATCCGCAAAAGGTAAATTTAAATGGAGAAACGAGCTTAATGGCTACATCTATTTACATAAAGGACACATAACTACCAAATCAGTCGAATTGACATAACCGTAAATATTTATCTAGTAATCCTGTATATGCAAAGGTTAATTGAGCAATATAGAAATTTGCATCCTTTTCGACTTTCATGTAATAAATGTTTTTAATAACTTTTTATATAAGTACTTCAAATGACTTGGGTACCATCAAACAAGGACCGTAAAAAAAACCCTTAAAAAGTGAGAAATTTTATTCCTGTGGTACGAAAACGGAACTTCAGCCAAGGAGGGGCCTTAGACAACCGTGCTTGCAACGGTCACAAAATTAAGTACGCTGAAAGCTGGTTGCAAAGATTTAATGTTTTTTTATGGTCACTCACAAACAAAGGACTGTAAGATAATTAGAGTCAAGCAAAACTTAGTCTTTCTTTTGAACATTTTTGCTCTAAGAGTATTTTCTTCCTTCGTTGCATATAACGTTGTGTGTAGTCCTCAAATAAATCCAGAGGGGAAATAAAGTTCAGTAGAAGTTTATCAATTGTTTATAGAACAGCTCTTCCTGCAGCGTTCGTCTCTTCAGTAAGATCTTGTCTCACTCTCTTATCCAACTAAACTACTGTTTCTCCAATGGCTCTCTTTGCAGCGTTAATCTCTTGAGCGGAATCTTGAATCAGTCTTTTATCGATCCAATTAAAGTTCTTAAACTGCTATTCTTGCAACGTTCCTCTCTTCAGTGGGATCTTGCCTCAGTCATTATCACTTCAAACTACTATTTATCAACTGCTCTTCTCGAAGTGTTCATCTCTTTAATGTGATCTTCTCAGTCTCTTATCGATCCAAATTACTGTTTCTCCAACAGCTCTCCATGCAGCGTTCGTCTCTTCATTTGGATCTTGTCTCATTCTCTTATCGCTTTAAACTACTGTTTCTCCAACGGCTCTCCATGCAGCGTTCGTCTCTTCATTTGAATCTTGTCTCATTCTCTTATCGATCCAAACTACTGTTTCTCCAACGGCTCTCCATGCAACGTTCGTCTCTTCATTTGGATCTTGTCTCATTCTCTTATCGATCCAAACTACTGTTTCTCCAACGGCTCTCCATGCAACGTTCGTCTCTTCATTTGGATCTTGTCTCATTCTCTTATCGATCCAAACTACTGTTTCTCCAACGGCTCTCCATGCAATGTTCGTCTCTTCATTTGGATCTTGTCTCATTCTCTTATCGCTTTAAACTACTGTTTCTCCAACGGCTCTCCATGCAGCGTTCGTCTCTTCATTTGGATCTTGTCTCATTCTCTTATCGATTCAAACTACTGTTTCTCCAACGGCTCTCCATGCAACGTTCGTCTCTTCATTTGGATCTTGTCTCATTCTCTTATCGATCCAAACTACTGTTTCTCCAACGGCTCTCCATGCAACGTTCGTCTCTTCATTTGGATCTTGTCTCATTCTCTTATCGATCCAAACTACTGTTTCTCCAACGGCTCTCCATGCAGCGTTCGTCTCTTCATTTGGATCTTGTCTCATTCTCTTATCGATCCAAGCTACTCTTTCTCCAACGGCTCTCCATGCAGCGTTCGTCTCTTCATTTGGATCTTGTCTCATTCTCTTATCGATCCAAACTACTGTTTCTCCAACGGCTCTCCATGCAGCGTTCGTCTCTTCATTTGGATCTTGTCTCATTCTCTTATCGCTTTAAACTACTGTTTCTCCAACGGCTCTCCATGCAGCGTTCGTCTCTTCATTTGGATCTTGTCTCATGCTCTTATCGATCCAAACTACTGTTTCTCCAACGGCTCTCCATGCAACGTTCGTCTCTTCATTTGGATCTTGTCTCATTCTCTTATCGATCCAAACTACTATTTCTCCAACGGCTCTCCATGCAGCGTTCGTCTCTTCATTTGGATCTTGTCTCATGCTCTTATCGATCCAAACTAATGTTTGTCACCAATGCTCTTTTGATTAGATATTGGAATCCATATTTGAGAATACCTGACTTCTTTCATGTTAGTATCCATGAAGCACACATATTTTTAGTTTTTACATACCTTTAACCAACCAGGCTAATCTTTGCAATCTTTGCTCAAGCTGTTATCTTAATCATTCCATCCAGCTGGTCAGCAAAATAGTTTAAATTACTCTTCTGAATATTTGGAGGCGGGGGAGGGGAGGGGGCTTTGTTGACTTGTTTATCTTTAGAGGCTTATCGACTTTCTAACTTACATATGTGTCTCTGATTTCACTGTGCGTTACATTCGATCCGATTCAAATATTATATATCCCCTTATGGCTTGTTTATTCGACGTAAATTTACAAAAGTTTGATGTACATAGTATATTTAATGCTTTGATTAAAAATAACCTGGAATAATTTAATCATGGTTAGTAAACTCCGTAGAGAAACAACTGGGTGCAAAATTACTTCGTAAAATATATATTAACCACATGCGAACGCCTCCCAAACTTAAAAAAAAACCTTCTTGTAAAACAGGAGTCTAAACTGATAAAACCTGTTGATTTTTACCGATGTTCATCTTATGCAGGACAACTTGAACTTACTTTTTCACTCTTTAGAATGAAAAAGTTTAATTACCATTAGCATCGAAGTGTCTTTTTATCGTCCTGTCGAGAAAACATGGCTGGTGAAAACTTTTGAAATTCCCCTCCCTAAATTAGCCTCGCTAACGATAAACAACAACAAAAAATTACCGTACTCAGAATCCAATTACGGGTGAGTTATGGCCCTCAGATATTCTCAATGGAATTAATGAGTGTCATAAAAAGACGTTAGTATATTTTGGATTCAGTGGATACTAATAATATGAAAAGAAGAATTACAGGTTAGAAAGTGCCTTTAGATCTACTCTAGAGACCAGCCATGAGAGCAGTAGAACATGAAAAGAAAGGAAATAAGACGAATAACAACATGTGCAAGATAGACATATTTAATTTGAAGAATAAATAGGAGACGCATTTTAAATTTACTTAACCGAGCATTTTATGCGAGACAATTTTAGGTTTCCTCAATGGAATTGCGAAGGGAAATATTACTAATAAACCGTATAACCAAACTTTATGACATTGGAAGCCACTTATCAAGGAACTTTGTCCTACCTTCAATATCGAACGAATTCCTTTGTGTTTCAGCCACTTTAAGGAAGGGGAGCGAAAACTTGCACTTTACTGATAGCAAGAATTTCCATAAATAATAGAGAGAATTCTCCTCAAATAACTTTAATTCGACCTCTCCTCTTGAACGGTAAGAAAAATTCTACTACTTCACTATTATCCCCAGTATCTGGAAGAGCTGCAGGCCCTCCCGCCCCCTGTGCTCTCGATATCATCAAACTATATTGAGACTACCTGGACACTTTTCCTTTGTCATTTATCATTTGTTTGATTGCATTTGGATTTTCTGATTTGAGTGCAGGGGGGGGGGCATTATTGAATATTGAGTGTTCTTGGATGGTGATGTTACTTAAATGGTTTTTGCTCTTTTAACTCTTCTGATCCCGGTATTTGATGATTGTTTATCTATTTCTCTTGTTCCAACCTTATGTGATTTGCCTTTTAGTAGTCGTTTTAGATGTTTTAATCTTTTCCATCTTTCATAGCATCTTATCAATATTTACATTATATTTTCTGGGTCTTTTTAATGAGTTTTCTCAGTTTGTAAGTTTGGACCATAAGAGACCCTGCTGGACGTGGCGGGGGGGCAGGAGAATACAGATACCCATGGAGACCTAACCCTCTTCTCTGGGATTCGAAGGAGGTCTATTTCTTATAGCAGAGTTGAAGATTCGTCTCAAGGGAGACAAGGTTGTCGCTTAACCGGGGACGGATGTCGAATAGTGTGAGATTGCCTTCCCGGTCCCTATTGTGTTTTTCTTGTGTAGTCGTGCAACCCTCTTCTATTTACACCCTTTTCCCCTCGTCTTCTTCTTCCTTATCTCTCACTTTTAACCCAAAAGCAAGTGGAAGACAGTTGTATCACGGGCAACATTGCTGCAAGTGACATCTGGAGAATCGTTTCTTCCTCAGGTTTTAATTTCCTTTAGCTTATCCACTTCCTTTAGCTTATCTAATTCATTTAGCTTATCCACTTCAATTAGCTTATATACTTCATTTAGCTTATCCAGTTCCTGTAGCTTCATTTAGCTTCTCCAATTACTTTAGCTTTCTCTAGTTTATCCACTTCATTTGGCTTTTCAACTTCCTCTATGTTCCTTTTGCTTTTCCACTTCCTCTAGCTTCCTTTATCTTCTCCACTTTCTTTAGTTTCATTAAGCTTATACACTTCATTCAGATTCCTTTAGCTTCTCCACTTCATTGACCTTTATTTAGCTTCTCAACTTCCTTTAGTTTATCCACTTCCTTTAGCTTCATTTAGCTTCTTTAGTTTCTTTACATATTTCAGCCTTCTTTAGCTTCTCCACTTCCTTGAACTGCTTCTACCCCGCAGGTGAGTGCCCTGTGTAGCCCATTACACTCGGTACCTGGAAGAGTTGCACATCCTCCTGGCCTAGGGGCACAAGAGGGAGGCCCCGTCTCTGGGTTGAAGTGAACTCTCTGGTGGGGCCTGAGTAAGTTGTTGGTTCGCTTCCCCTCGCTCCTTCTCAGCACTACTTTACTTGTTTTATTAGTATTATTATTATTATCATTCTTATTATTATATATTATTATTTAGTGTGTTTTTTTAATATTTGTCATTATTATTTATAAAGAAAATGAAAAATAAAATAAAAATACAAAAAATATTAGTATTTATTATGATTACTATTAATTATTATTATTTAATATTATTTACTATAAGTATTCTTTATCATTATCAATACGGTTCTCCACTCAACGTTTTCTCCCTGCACTTTGCACTAAGAGGGGTGTTTGTACCTGTACAGAGTTCGGTCCGGTAGCTATGATGCCTTGGTAGATTGCATGCCATCCTGGGTGATTACCCACCCAATTCATTAATGGACTCGCCTATCTCTACTTCTCTTTATTACATGCCCTCCTGCCCCTTTCCCCACTTCCTCTCCTATCGACAGATGTTCTGGTTGCCAGGCGCACCTTCGTCCTCATATGAGCCTCATTCGAGTGGCAGTGTATACCGTGAGGTCCCTACCTGCTGCGAGGACCGGAAGCGGCAGCTGGCTAGGGCAAGTATTAAGTATGGGGTGTGCTGAACCGTTGACTCTGTTCACATTTACCTACTACACATATAAGGTAGCTACGCTGGCACTATCCTTTATGGTCAAAGTTCCAGGACAATTTCGCCTAAATGACGGACCGGGTTGGCAAAGCCCACAACATTGTACCGGGACCAATTGCATGTGTAAATAATCATATTATGGAATTTCTAATCTCATGGAGACTTCTCTCTTAACCTTTCCACTAATAAGGAGCTCAGAATATCTAATTTTAATCTAATCATGGTGACAACAATAAGAAAGGGTGGGAAAGCGCATGGAGATCCGCATCCAAGCACGGCCTCGTCCTCCCTAGGTGTTGGGGAGGATGGGGGAAATCGTGACACCCCTTTGACTAGACACTTAACTATGACTGAGATTACTGCGAATGGAATATGTGATGCTTGGAGGAGGATGGCAAAAGGGAATCCCCCCCCCCCTCTCTGAAATGGACAGGGTCCAGGAAGTGAAACAACCTCAGACGGCAGAATCTTCCATGGGGTCGAACTAGAGTCTGCACCTGCAAAAGCTTTTCCTCAGACGGCTCGGGCTCCCGAAAAGTCAGAAGGAGAGGAGAGAACTCCCCCTTCGGCTGGTGCCCCAAGAGTAACATGATCGATCAGAGAAGAGCTTTAGCTAGCTTGAGTGGTAAGAGAGCCGAGGCTGTCCGGTTTTGGGGACGGGAGCCTAATGGCGAATATGTCAGATCCCTCCGAAGCGGCCATGATTAGTGTGACGCCGCACTCTACAATGAACTTCGTAAAAGGATTGGTCTACGTGAGGGAACTTAGAACTAGTCCATATATGACATCACCTTAGAGCTGACCGACAATGGAGCGGTCATGGTCAAACATGTGATTATAAAAAAGGGAGTGGTCTTGGAACACACACGAGATGACAAACTCCGGGAGTTGGTGCGTGCCTGTCGGTATCGCTACCGCGTGAAGGCATCCGTACCACTCCCGCAAAGGTGCTAATACTGCCACTGCTTCGGCCATACAAATGGCTCATCTAGACGTGCAAAGTCGGGTTTACCTGAAGTCTGTGTAAGTTGCTCCAAGGCCGCACACGATAAGACCAAATGGCGTAAGGCCAACTGTGTCAAGTGCGGAGAGCTACACCCGGCTTCTTCGAAGCAATACGGTGAATATCCCCGGGAGAAGGAAATCATGGCCGTTCAGACTACGAATCGTTTCTTATTTCGTGAGGCTAAGGACTTCGTTCTGCTGTTCCAGTGCTTCCTGAGACGTCTTATGCATCAATGTTAAAAAGGCACACTCTGCTCCTGGTTCCAACAGGCCTACGAGCAAGGTTGTTTCCGTGCCCATTCGGAACCCTTGTGTATATTCTACTCACCCAGGCGCTCCACTGTTAGAGCTTGCTGTACAATGGGCTCGTACCCAGCCTCAGCTAAAACGAGTGGTTCCACCTACCCCCCTCCGCCAGCGTGACCATTTCCCGTAATATTAGATGGCCGTGAGTCTCCGTCCTGAATGTAGTCGTGAGCTTGTCTTCCGGGATTCCTAAAATTACCCCCCGAAAGTAGGACAACAGCAAAGGAGCTTAGGCTCCTACGCCCAGAACCATGCCTATTCGGGGAGGGGGCTCGGAGACGATGGATCCTCTAAATGGGGAAACCCAGCACCAGAAGTAGCCATACACGCCTAAGGGTTCGAGGCGGAGGAAGGAAAAGACTCAACTGGCAAGCCCAACCTCACCTAATAAATCTTCGAAGCCGAGAGCACATTCAGCGCCTTGGCGGGTCAAAGGCGACCGAAGTTCTGCCTCCGGGAAGCGTACGGCCATCTACTTGAGGGTCTCCTCTGCGAAGAGGGGCCTCGAATCCTCTGAGATAGGCCTGAGAGCATATTCCTTCAATCGATTTGCCGGGGACCGAGGCTTAATTGAGAGGAGCTGCGGAGTCTCGTCTCCTCTCGATCTACGTTAGCAATCTTTTTGCAGTAGACTATGCTGGGCGTATGCCCCTTGCCCACCTTTCCGGGCTATAGGGGTTTTCCGACCCTATTCACACGAGATGTGGCCCGGGCAGGAGGATGCGAGATTTACACACGGCATTATTTCTCCGTTCTTCTATTTGCTTTAAATAGCTACTTTCACGCAGTAGTAGTGCAGCTGCACCTGGATAGAATATATACTTTTATTTCTGCCTACATTCGACCGTTAGCCGGCTTCGTCGAGAGGTAATTCTGCCGCAGATTGGTTTCCTAAATGTGGATAAGTTTACGCATCACTGCCTGAGAACTGCTTTATTTACCTGTCTTGATCTATCTCTGTGCTCTCCAGATGCAGAGCATGAATTTTTGTGGAAGGGAATCGATGACCTTCATGGTAATTATCATTTTCATATTTAAATATCATTTTCTTGACCGCTGTCGCCTGAAAGCCCGAACCACTTGTGATAGGTGCGGGCGCGGTGTTCCGGTTTTCAGGAAAGGGCTAATTTCATTCTTCCAGTCGAGGAGTTATGTCGGTGGATAAGGCCTTATTGCCGTGGGTTTGGCTACTATTCCTAGAACATCTAGCCGTTTTGCATGCCGACCACTTCCGTGGTGGTCGGCCGAGTGTGAGACTTTCCTCAGATAGAAACAATCATGCTTACATGTGCTATAAGCGCCTCCCGAGCGATTTCATTTTTGGTGAACTTCGTCGAGCCAGGATAGGTTCCTGTAGGTTTTGAAGAGCGACCGCTGCTCTTCCTGGCAGACATGTGTGTTTTCACTTAACGAGAAGACCCTTCTACAGAGGTGTGGAAGCCAGTCAAAAGGATTCGATGCAAGTTCTGGCAGGACTCCCCTCCCGTTCTATAGTAGAATGGGACCGCAATCTTGGACCCCACTTCCGTTGTGGAGTCTTTCCCCCCGTTTACTCCGCATTCTCTAGCTGGCATGCTGTTGAGCCAGCCTTCAAAGCATTCCCTAATATCGCTAAAGACCGCTGACTAGACTTTAACCTCAAGAAGCGGAGAACCATTCAACGACATGTTTACATCGAGTGATTGCATTCCGCTCTCGCTTCCTGCAAGGACACTGCCCATGTTCTGGATGATGTCCGTATGTCATGCTTCGACACCTAAGTGATCGAGGCATGGCCTTTCTGTTAGATTTGTTTAACAGGATCTGGACAGAAGGTATACTCCCAGACTCCTGGCGAATGGCCAATGTGCTCGCTTTACGCAAAACGGGGAGATATCACTCTACCCCGTCCAGTTCCCTCCTAATCTCTCTGAACCGATGCGTGTGCAATTTGATGGAGAAATTGGTGAATGTTAGACTAGCATTTTTCTGTGGAGAGCGTAGGCCATCTGTTTCCATACAGTGCGAATTCCACAAGTTTCACTAAACTTCTGATGTTCTGCTCCGACTGGAAAATGCTGTCTGCGAGCCCTATCTTCGTATACAGCACTACATCTTGGTGTTTTTCGATCTTGAGAAGGCCTATGATACCCCGTAGTCATACGATATCATGGAGACACTTCACACAGTGAAGCAAAGGGAAGCCTCCCAATCTTTATCTACGAGATTGTTGATTCCACGTACGAGTAGGCAGAGCCCCCTCTGACCCAATTGAGCGAGAAGAGGGTGTCAGGGAGGAAAGTGTCCTCTTTGGTCTGAGCATCAACTGGAGATGTCCTTGCTACGCTCTAAGTGGACAACATTACGATCTCTTATAGTCCGGCCTAGATTTCGACTCTGAGGCGTCAACTCCAACATGCATTAAACCGCATCTCTTGCTATGCTAAAACACACAGGTTTTGGTTTACTTTGGCCAAGACTCAGGTGGTGCACTTTGTCACCAACCACAGCTCCACCCTGATATGGACTTTTTCCTAAACGCGGTTCGTCTAGAAATGAAGGATTCTCATCGTTTACTTGGTCTTGTTTTTAAACGAAGCATCACCTGGGAGCTTTATATTCCCAACCTTAGGGTCTTTTGTACCCGCGCCATGGACATTCTTCGTTCCGTGTCTTTCATCACCTGGTGTGCTAATGTGGATGCTGCCTTGTTTTATTACTGATTCTTTGTTCGTTCAAATCTTGACTACTGATGCGAGTTCTATGCATTCGCAGCCGAGCATGCATTCCAGACGGTAAACTCAATCCATCACACCGGCCTCATACTGACGAATGATATCTCCCGCAAGTCCCAAATTGAGAGCCTACTTGTCGATACTGTGGAGATGCCACTCGCTCTACGCAGTTTAGAGTGCATTACGCGTCTGCACATCTAAGCCCGGCGCTTCCCAGTAACCAAAGGCTCTCACTGTATCCAGAGCGGATCTCGACGGAGCCTATGCCGCCGAGGGACCTTAATCCTACTCTAGACCTTTTGGGTTTAGGGCTAGGAAACTTCTTCGAGAGTTTGGTGTAGCTATGGAGCCACCCTGGATGGTATCACCTTTGACTATTGGAAGCCACGCCTCTGGTCCAAAAGCTTCCACAGCGTTGGCAGTATTGTGTTCGGCATTTTTGGAACACAATTCGTGTCACGCTGGATCCGTGTCAGTCTATACGGATGGCTTCAAGTCCCAGGAAGGGGGTCCGTTTCCCAAACCATATTCCCTCTGTTTGAAGTCAGCGGAGCTCTACCAAACGTCTGTCTTCACGGCCGAGCTGGTTGCAATCACAAAGGGCCTTAAGTGCTCTCGGGGCACACGAATCTCCACACTTCATGTTTTGCGGTATCTGTCGAGATTATCTTCTGCTGAGTTCCTGGTCGTGTAGGAATTCCATAGAATGGGCGGCCGAAGAGGGCTCCAAAGAGTTCGCGAGGACTGGGCAACCAGACCAGCGTTTCGCTCTTCCTCACACCGAATACATGACAGGAATCAGGGCAGCCATCTAGGCTGCTTGGCAAAAAATATTGGAGACGGCCGATGGGAATTTAAAATCTCGTGCTATGGTGCCGCGACTGTCCCCATGGACCTACCCTCCAAAGCTGCGACGGCTTCAGGTCGCTTTCTGTGGCCTCCGAATTGGGCACACTCGCGGGACGCATAGCCATTTGATGGAGCGCCGCCTGCGCCTTATTGCGACGACTGCGTTGTCTTAAACTGTTTGATGGGCCTCCTTCCGAGGCCGGAGCGTGCTTCCTTCTTCTTTTTCTGCTTATTTTTTTGTTTTTTTGACTTTGTTCTTGTATTTATGTTATTGTGATTTTAGTATTAGGCTTTAATATGATTACGGCGAGTTTTGCACAGTAGGCAGTCGCCAGATGAGCTAAAAGAAAAACTTTCCATTTCCTAAATTCCTCTCCCCCACTGTCTTCAACGCTTCCAGCAAATTCCTCACACCTGATTCTACTTCAATATAGCTTCTAGAATTGGAAACTGAAAATCTATCAACACTAATGATTGTATGCCCTTATTTGATGAATTTAAATATGTGAAAAAATGTAGCTCCTAAAAATATAAATTCATGAAATTCTTAATAGAGATCTTTGCTCGATAAAGAAAACCCTTAAAATAGTTTTTTCTAATAGATAAATGTATTAAGGCTAGGTCTAGAACAGTAACTCTTAAAGTTTTATCAGCCCCGATAGCCCCTTAAGTCCAACTCCATGTCAACTTGATACTCCTTCTCTAATATTAGCTTTCTACTCCCAAATTTTAACTTTGTAGATTTTTCCACATTACATTATTGTATAAAACACTATTTGTGCTCATCCAGAATGATTTTTTCCCGACTGAGAGCTGCATGGGGGCTTGTGCTCCTCCTTTTTCGAAGCAACCAATGCCTCAATTCTTGGGCGCACCCGGCCCAAGGTGCCTTTCTGGATAGCCCCAAGAACCGGTTTCGATACCCCATTGGGGTATTGAGGCATCACTGGTGTTCAATTCCATGCGGCCAAAATATATTTAATACAATTCACGTTAAATAATTCAAATGAGCACCGAAGCAACAAAGCTCGACATAATCCGATATACACCCTCAACCACGCTAATATGTAGCTTGGTAGGGCAAATTTTCCTAGCTGCTCTGCACAATATGGGAGCACTAATGTTATGTTTTCATTAGGCTGTGTTAAGTACTCTTATTTGTATTTCGGATTTGTCGTTTTTTGGCTGAACCACGACAATAGCATCTATCCTCTTTAAGAACAATGCGACGTCGCAGAAGTCTCATCGATGAAGAAAGGTCTTTCATCATAAAGAGCAGTGATAAAGGCACTTCTGTTCATGTTATTGCGGAGAAGTTAGTCCTCCTTTCTCGAAGGAAAAAGCGATCCAATTGTGGGACCTCCAAGATTGTAACAACTAAGGATTTGAGGAATATTGGCCTCCAGTTGAGTGGGAAATCCGAACAAACAGATAACGTCATTTCCACTCCCATTGATTGTCCCCATGTACTGAAGACCACCAAGAACCGTATCCTAGGCACCATGGCTTTCGTGCGAGCTCTCATGAAACTGCCTCCTTTAAAGCCCCGTCAATGGGCCTGGAAATACATGACGTTAGGCATGAGTTGTGTTCTCTTTATTTACGAGACCAGGGCTACTCCTGACGGACGTCACGGTTGGGCAAATTGTTGGGTCTATTTCGGATGAGTGTTAACAGCGTCAACAACAGGGAGGATGAGTAATGTTATGGACAGGTATAATTAGACACATACTTGTTTTCTTATATTCAGCGTGCCTGATGGTGTTAAAGTGACCGCAGTAGCCTATTGAAATCTCTGAAAGTAGGTCTTGGACCCCTGGCTAGATGACATACCGTTGTCACTTTTAATAACTCTAGTTTTTATGCATGGCAACGCGCCATGCTACTCTGCCATTGCAACCGAAGTGTCCCTTGGCTCTTAAGGCATACAGGGTTAGAAGTTAATGGTGTGGCCGCCAACCTCTCTGGATCTCAACCCAATCGAAAATTTGTGGGTCATCTATAAACAAGATGTTTATGCCGATGGACGTCAATTTTCGTCTAAATAAGTCTTATGGGAGACCATCAAGGCTGCAGCAGAGGTAGTCCAACCTGCGACTATTAAGAAATTGACAGATTCCATACATGATACGGTTTTTTGAAGTCATCCGTAAAAATGGCGCTCATGTGGGCAAATAATTCATTATGTCTATCGATTGTGTATTATAATTGTTTTTTTTTGTTAAATATATCCTTCGTTTTCTCAAAAAAATGTCTAGATGGGCTATTTTCATTCAAAAGCTATTAGCGTGGTTCACTCTAAAAACGACAAATCTAAAATAAAAAATGAAGGACGCGAAGCAGCATAATGAAAAAATAATATTAGTGTTGTCATATTGTGCAGAACAGGTGGAAAATCTTTCATTAAAAATGGTTTCATAGAAAACTGAGAAATCCTAACTTTCCCTACCAAGCTATTAGGCTGGTTCTGGGTGTAATCCAATTTCAAGATACGATATACCCAAAATGTTTATTCATTTACACACACTTACAAAGTTGTTAAATCCAATCCACTATAAATAAAAATGTGCGAGACGAATGATATGCATAAATTAAAAAGGAAAAAATAATGCTTTCTTCGAAGGATGATATCATCTCTAAAGTAATATTACGAGTATTTCCAAACCTAACCTCAAAATTTGTACTCATAACAGATAAATCAAAGCTCCTAAAGCTCGGTAGTCAAACTTTGAACGAACAAAGGATCGATACAAAAAGAAGGCAGTAACCCTATCAGTACACCAAGTGCTGAACGTCACGGAACGAAGAATGTCCATGGCGTGGGTACAAGAAACCCTAAGGCTGGGAATTTGAGCTTTTCAGGTGAGGCATCGGTCGAAAACAAGATCAAGGAAACGGCGCGAATTCACCACTTCCAGGCGAATCACATTTAGGAACAAGTCTGGGTTAGGGTAGAGCCGTAGATGGCGGCATAAGTGCACCATATTAGTCTTGGCCAAGAAAAACACTTCGGTATAGCGAGAGATACCGTTCAATCCCTTTTGGAGTCAATGCTAGATAGTTGGCATCTAGGCCGCACCAAAAGAGATCGAAAGGTCGTCCACGTAAAGAGTAGCGAGAATATTTTCCGGCAGCACAGTGGTGATACCTTGGATGCTCACGGCAAAGAGTGTGATGTGATACTGAGGACACTTTCCTCCGGGATACCCACTTCCTGCTGAATTGTGCCAGACAGGGCTTCCTCCATCCGTACAGCGAATCGACGATCTCGCAAAAACTCCGAGATGAAGATTGGGAGTCGTCCCCTGGAAGGTTTAGTAGAAGACTTTGTAGTACTAATTTTTCATTGAGGCCCAAGGAATTTTATTTGCGAAACCGACCCTTAATTACTGAACTAAAATATAAAAGTAATATTTTTATATTTACTGATTATTTCCTTGGATTAACGAAATAGATATATTTTCTGCCCAAACAAGACATGTAGATATCTCTCTGGAAGTTCTCTGTTTGGACGACTTTTGCCAAAGCTCCGAAATGGATAGAATGGAGGGGTTCCTTCTAAATTCCATTAAAGATGCAAGACTTAGCCAATTAATTGCTTGTTTAGGGAGTCGGATTGAGAAATCAGTTTTCAAACTTTGTGTTCTGGCGGAGCTGAAAGTCTTTTATGGCAATTGATGAAGCATACAGAACAAAATGAAAGTTTAAATTAATTGCGGCAAATGACTATTAAAAGAAGCGGCAATTACAAGACATTGGAGGAATATCGGTGCAAAATATATTATTGTTTTAAATTCAGGTTATAAATTGATTTTCAAAGAAAGCTAAAATAAGCATAGTGTAGTTGTAAGGTAGGTGGTCCAATTCGTCCCTCGCATCGTGGACGAGATCGATATAATGAATATAAAATACACATAAAAATTAGAATGACAAACACTAGTCATTCAAATGCACCAGGGACCGGTATATCAAGCCACGTTATAGTAGGCTGGGACAAAATATACCTCGGGGTATAAAAGAGCCCGGGCCTATTTAATTCAGGTGGCGTTATTTAGGGCAGGGTATTTCATGCCTCCCAAGGACAAAATTTCGCCCGCGGTATATGTTAAAGAGTCTGGCCTATTTAACCCCGAACATCAATCAGGATAGCAAGCTTTAACTCCGGGTATATTCTTGGCAAGGGGTATATATGGTCTGTTATATCGGTCCTCGTTAGAAGAGGGTGGGATTCACCGTAGTATTGTTTGCTTTTGACACAAACTACCAGTGGGGGAACCATTTGTAACCTACCTCCGAGGGTAGGGCACCAATTGTGAAAAGGGACTATGTGGCTATGAACACTAGTAGTCCATCAGCAGGATTTAGAAACAGAGAGAGTCCGTATGTTGTATTGTAAAGGCGAGGAAATAGTAGTGGTATTATGATTGGCTATGTGCGTAATAAAGCGTGTGGAAGTGTTTATCCCTGGAGGGTGAGTATCAGCTGCCATCTCATGACGCCGCTGAAATTTTTGTGTGCGCTCTCAAGTGCATTGAAACCTTCCCTTCACCTCAGAAATCCAACGTTGTAACCTTTCTGTTAGCGAGAGCTTCTATTTGTGATGTTGTGATGTAAAGATTTCTTAAATACAATATGCCTTTAAGAATATTGTAGAACGGAAACTTTTCATCATCACTATATAATTTAATAACGTGATTTAATTTTTTTTTTCTTAGTTAATGAATGACTTCGTAAGTCCGGTTGTCACTTGGTATTTTTCGATAGGGGGTAAATATTTTTGAGGGGCTTAGTTGAATTTTTTAAACCCCAAAGAATTACAAATGGTGAAGTTCATAAAATTTATTTTTATATATCTTCTTCTATAACTATATTTTAGCAACGTGATATTTTGAAAGGGGTGAAATTTAGTTTAAAGTTTCTTTTTAAAATTATTATAATTGGCGAAGTTCAGAAAGTTTATAAAAATTTAACCATGGCTGTTTTTTTTTAGATTTTAAATTTTAATCTTAGTATAGAAGCGCAAGCTATCCCCGTAGCAGGAAGTGGCGAAGCCATTGCCTGGTAGATTGATATTTAAATCCTAATCTCTATAAAAATCTATTGTTTCAAAAAAACATTGAAATTTAATTATTTATATTTTTTTACGATTATAGATAACAACTCGGGCTGTAACTTCCCAGCCCGAGTCAAGCGCGTGTGAACTATGTCGAGATAACGTCTCCTACGAATGATATTTTTTGACGACTGCAAAACGCTGAACGATAATATATGAACTGCTTCCAAAAGTTAAATAATCTTGCAAATACACGTTCTCTTTACTAAATTTATACTCAGGCTAAGACCGAACAGCCCGAGTACCGGAGTTGCCACTGATATATATATATATATATATATATATATATATATATATATATATATATATATATATATATATATATATATATATATATATAAGAGGGGTCACAATAACACCTGATACATTATATGCTCATTAACCCATAGGAAATAAGGAGAGATGATTCAAAAGCGATTTTCTCTTTCAATAGAGCAAACAAACATCATACATCGTTTAAGAAAGAAGTAAGAGAGAGACCAAAAAAATATAAAATATTTTATCCGTTAAATAAATTGCGCTCTTCGCTTTTCAGACCACCAAGCGAACCGATAGGGAATGCGGATGGTAACCTATCTGTTAGGCAAGATGTTCTTGATCTCGGGCAAAGATCTGGCCGAAACTGGTCCATCTGGCCTCAGAGCCCCTCAAGAGAAGGTTAAAAAATGGGTTCACTCCCCCTCGTTTTGTCCAAAGAGTAAAGGAAGAAATATAAATAGAAAAAATCTCAGAAAATAAAAGATTCCTCTCCCTCCTCGTTGGCTTCGAGGAAGGGCGGGTCCGCTCCAGTTTTCGTAAGATACCGGTCAAGACTCATGTGTTCCTTCCCGGTGCACCTTTGGGCGGGGAGGCTCTGACAAAGGCCAAAGTCGCAAGTGCAGTGAGTGGAGCCTCGATTACTTGGGGCCTCTCATAAAGAACTTACCTGATGTTTTTGACCCCGCTACCTTCAAACGCTCTTTATTGATTCGCTCCACTCATGTCAGCAAGTTGGCCAAAGTCCACATTCTCCATCAAAGGAGAGCTTTATCTAGTCTCCGTAATAAAAGGCCGAATGTGACCCATTTCTCTGGCGGAAGCCTTCTGACGAATGCGGCGGACCCTTTTGAGGCGGCCATGATTAATGCCCTTTAGGATACCCTATGGCGGGTTTGTTAGTTTGGCGCCGCACTCCTCCATGGATTTCGTGAATGAACTCGTGGAGTACTCCTTAAGAGATATCACCGAAGTGATGGTCTAGCAAGGAGCAGTAAAATTCGAGCGTGTGATGAGAAAACAGCATGTGTGAGGGATGGGTGGGCGCTTGATATCCAACCCTACTTTCTTCGTCTGGTTCGTTGGAATCATGACAGACTCCTTAAGTAGTTGCGGGCCCTTTGGTATTGCTACCGCATGAAAGCATTAGCATTCGTGCCAATGTCGTAAGGTGCTATACTGCCATGGCTTTGGCCTTGCGAATGGCTCATTTTGACGTATTAAGTCGAGTGTGATCTAGGACCTTACAAAATAGGTCCTTATAGTATATGGCCAAATGTGTCAATTGCAGAGAGCCGCATCATGCTTACTCGAAGCGCGTATCTCCTGGAGAAGAAGATCCTCACCGGTTAGGCTCTGTATCGTCTCTCTTTTTGCGAGGCTAAAGACTTGGTCCTAGCGCCCAACGATACTTGAAACGTCTTATGTCTCAATATTAAAAAAATCACCCTCTGCTCATGCCCCCTCCAAGCTACGAAGGTGGTTGCTTCCGCGCTCATTCTAAACCTGTATGTCGGCTCTACCCATCCCGGTAGCTCCCCTAGTAGAATTTGCAGCACAAATGGTTGAAACCCAAGGTGGCTAAAGCGAGCCCGCCTTCATTTCCCGCGTGATCGTTTATCGTGAGGTGAATCGCCGCGCGCCTCCACCGATTCGTTGGACCCACAGGAGGTAAACCCCACGAAAATGATCATGAGACTGTCTTCAGGGAGTCTTAAGGCTATCCCCCGAAATAAAAACAGCACTAAAGGAGCTTTGGCTCCTACGCCTGCACTCAAGGCTAGAACGGGCCGAATCGGCGACAAGAGACACTCCAAAAAGGGAGCCTTGTCACCGAAGCTGCCCCGCCCGCCAAAGATTTCGAGGCTGAGGGAGAAAAAGACTTGCATAACAAGCCTAACCTCGACCGATAAGTCATTAAAGGCGATAGCACCTTCAGCGCCTTGTACGACCAACAGATCTCGGAGTTCTGCCTCCGAGAAGCAAAGAGAGCCCCTGCATCTCCAATGAGCTAGACCTGAATGGCATATTTTTTTTTAAAGGAAATATCCTGAACTCCGAGTTAGCTAGATGAGCTGCCTGCGGAGGCTCGTCTCTCATGGTTCTCGTTAGCTATTTTTTCTGCAGAAGAACATACTAGGCACGTGCATTACAGAAAAGACTGATTTCTCTGACCCAGTCGAGGAGTTTAGGTCGGTGGATGAAGCTGTCGAGTTCTTCTCCGGCAACCTCACGGTTGTGGGCCTAACCAAATACCTTTGGCAGTTTTCCAGCCCGACCGATTCCGTGTTGGTCAGCCGATGGGGCTAGGGGACGCCTCCTGATCTTTATTTCTGAGTTTTTGCGAGCTCTTCGGGTTTGTATACGCTCTCTAGCCTAATGGAGCAGGAAGAGGGTGCCCATAAGGAAGTGTCTACAGTGTTACACTCTTTGCCCTGGGCAAGGAAAGACCTTCGAGAGTTTGGTATAGCTTTTGAGCCACCCTGAATGGTACCACCTTTGACTATTCGATGCCACGCCTCTATTTACAAAGGTTCCACAAGACCAGGAGTATTGCGTTCAATCCTTTTGGGGCAGATTTGTGTCAGGCTAGATACGTGCCAGTGTATACAGATGGCTCCAAGTCACAGGAGAGGGACGGATTCCACGCTCTAACCCCTATGTTTGAAGTCAACCGAGATCTACCGGGCGCTACGTCTGTCTTCATGGCTAAGCTGGTTGCATACACTGCTCGGTAAGGGAGATAATGCGTCGTGTCCGGTTCGGAGACCGGATTGTAATCTAAAGGCATTCACAAAGTGCCCTGAGTTCCCTCGGGAATTAGAATCGCCCCCCTTCCCTTCCCATCTAATTTGCGGTGTCCGTGACGCCACGCTTGCCACGAGCCGGGTGGATGTCTAGATTATATTTTGCTGGGCTCCTGTATATGTGGAAATTGCGGATAATGAACACGCTGATATGGGCGCCAAAGAGGCCACGAGGACTGGGTGAAGAGAACAGCGTTTCGCTCATCCTCGCTCCGACTATATGGCAGGAATCAGGTCAACCCTTCGGGCTGCCTGGCAAATAAGATGGAAGAACGCCGGGGTGAAACCAAAGCTGCGTGTGATTGCGCCGCGACTGTTCCCATTTAACTACCCTTCAATGCGGCGACGGCTTCAGGTTGCTTTCTGTCGTTTTTGAAATGGGCGCCCTCGCCGGGACGCACCGCCATTTAATGGAGCGCTCCACTGCATTTTACTGCGAGGACTGCCTTTATCCCCAGCACCGTTCACCTTTTCCCTTTTGCTTGGGACACGTTCGTTCACAGACTTGTGGACCATCTGACTTTTTGGAGTAGATTGGCCTCCTCCACTTTATTTTCTTTGGCATTAGTCGCATATTCCTGCGTCAGGGGAAGGCCCACCTACCCCCGCCGCCGGAGCGTGATTCTTTCTTGTTTTTTGCTTCTTGATTTGTTTCTGTTTTTTGGTTTTTGTCTTTGGTTTGGTGGGGAGGGCGGTTACCTAGGGAATTTTAGAGTAGTTTAGCACTAGGGTGGGATTTTAATTACGGTAACTTGTGGCCTTGAAGTCAGTCTCCAGGTGGGCAAATATATAAAAAAAATTAATACAATTAAATGATGAGCTTTTCATTCCCCCAACTTCCATTAACAGTATCTGCAACCACAAAATTAACTATAAATGATTTTTGATTTAAAATTTTTAAAGGATATAAAAGGTAGAAAACTTTTAAATAGCAAATAATTTTTGTTCAAGAATACGCCGAATAGGCACAACGATGCCTTTTTTCTTCTTCCAAATTATTGAAGACGAGTTTCCTAACCCATTTTCAAAAAGCATCTGAAAGACTTTCAAGGAAGAGAAATTGATTAATATTAATACATTTCGTCCAAGAATATGATGACTTGGCCGAATGATAACATTTCAGTTAGATACAACAGGGAACCAGCGACTCATGCAAGAATTCCCCCTCCAATCAATGTTTGACATCAGTGGTAGGGAAAATGATGGAATCTATTATAGCAAGGAATATTAGAGATCACTTGGATAAGCATAAGTTGATAAAAGAATCATAGCATGGCTTTAGTAAGGGTAAATCCTGTCTGACTAATTTGCTGTCTTTTTATAGTAAGGTGTATGAAGCAGCAGATAATGATGAAAACTATGATATTTTATACTTGGACTTTAGTAAGGCTTTTGATCAAGTGCCACACTTACGGCTTCTGAGCAAAGTTAAAGCACACGGGATCGATGGCAGTATATTTAGGTGGATTCAGTCATGGCTTGGTGACAGACAGCAAAGAGTTAGTATAGATGGAGTTAAATCTGAGTAGGGGTGTGTTAGCAGTGGAGTTCCGCAAGGATCTGTTTTGGGTCCCTTGCTATTCTTAATTTATATTAATGATCTTGACATAAGTATAAGTAGTGACCCGAGTAAATTTGCTGATGATACTAAGCTAGGTAGGGCCATTAGGGCTGATTCTGATGCTGTTGTAATGCAGGAGGAATTGACCATTTTGTCCAATTGGGCCGAGAAATGGCAAATGAAGTTTAACATAGACAAATGTAGTGTACTTAGTATAGGTAGAAATAATCCATTGAATAGTTATAAATTAAATGGGAGAATTTTAGGGAGGACCGATTGTGAGAGGGACTTGAAAATTTTGGTAAGTTCAGACCTTCGTCCTAGAAGGCAATGCCTAAATGCTAAGAATAAAGCTAATAGGATATTGGGATTCATTAGGAGGAGTGTAAGCAATAAGAGTGCTGAAGTCATTCTAAAACTGTATCTGGCGCTAGTTAGGCCTCATCTAGACTATGCAGTACAATTTTGGTCACCATATTATAGGAAGGATATTGATTTGCTTGAGTCTGTGCAGAGAAGGATGACAAAGATGATTGGTGGGCTAAGGAACTTACCTTATGGTGAAAGGCTCAGAAAACTAAATCTACATACATTGGAAAGGAGAAGAGTCAGAGGGGAATTGATTGAAGTCTTCAAATGGGTAAAAGGATATAATAAAGGGGATATGGGTAAGGTTCTTATACTTAGTGAACATGACAGGACATGTAGCAATGGGTTTAAGCTTGATAAGTATAGGTTTAGGAAGGAGATTGGGAGGAATTGGTTTACAAATCGTGTGGTAGATGAATGGAATAGGCTCACTAGACATGTGATAGAAGCCTCCTCTCTGGGTAGTTTTAAGAATAGATTAGATAAATATATGGATGAAGCTGCTAGATGGGACTGACTTCTTTTTTTAATGTACATATGTATATATTTTTCTAAGGAGTGGGGAGATTATATTTTGCGGTTGCATGATGGACATAATCCTCTGGATGCATTTTATGTATATTGTAGATTAGATCTGACGAACTCCTTAAAGGGTGACAATGTTGATGACTTTTCTCTGGTAAGAAATCTTTTGTGTGTTGACTGGAACAGGAGCTACCAAGTGTAGGCCATGAATGGTCTTTTGCAGTCTCCTTCTTTTCTTATGTTCTTATGTTCTTAAAGTGCAATAGCAGCGAGGGCGGATCGCGTGGAAAGTTTATGTAAAAAAAGATTAGATTTGAGAGAGGGAAGAGTTGAGGAAAATTTATAACTGCCGACAAACGTGGAAGTAACCACAGTACCCAAGTAACCTACTGGAACACGTGATCTCATTGCACTAACTATACTCACCACAATCCCTTCATTAAGAGAGCTTATGATAATAATATTAATCGTGCAACTTAACTTCACCTCGCGGGTTATGGCAACCTTCAAGTAAATCAAGCTGCAAGATCTGAGGTCTGTACAAAGAGCAAGGTCACTCGATATACCTACTCATTCAGTCTATCTCATTGAATTGCGCTTCTTTTGCTTAATCCTATGCATCAAATAGTAATTCTCTTGATATATTTCAATAAATAACTATCTTTCTAAAGGCATACTTAGTATTAAATACCCACGCGTCACACATCACAATTAAATTATGACTCAAGTGTCAATAGAATGTTTATCCTGGAGCGTTAATCAACCATTTCTTATACAAATTTGTTCTTCGCGGAAAATTTCACAACATTCGGGCGTTTTCTCACATTATTGTGAATTTCTGACAATGGGAGTGAAAAGCAGGGACGATTGAAATATTGAGTGATTCGCCTCCTTCAAAGGATTTATGATTGCCTTTGAAAAAAAAAACCGTTCTCTGGAACGGAATGCTTTGAAATATAGTACACTTAAATACGATCAAAGAAATGCATTTTGATCCTTGGTTTTCGCGTCATTATTTCTGCATTCGAAACATCATCCATCTACATGCGATACATGCGTCCTTGAATTTATTTTATTTTTTCTTTATTTTATCATAACCCGAATTAAATCTCCTAACACAAAAGATCAGGGATGATAAGGGAAAATTTAAATGCGGGGGTAGCAAAAGCAAAGACAGAAGAATTCTTCTCAATAAAAACATATTCATTTCCTCCATTAGTTAGCCAATATTAGATGTGAGTACTTGCATATAATTTAACATTACAGTACATCATTATTAATGGCTGATCAATTTTAGACACCAATAAAAAAAATAGACTGATTTCTGAATCCCCACTGCTTATCCGAAATATAAGAGGTCGAGAGGTCTTTGCTTATCTTTCCATTGTAGTCATGTAGATCTTTGTGTGTGACATATTAAGAAAGGAAAGAAATTGCCCATTTAAGTCATTATAAAAGAAGAAAATTGTTTTTGATACTCGCTGAGTATCTTATTTGTAAAATGAAGAGTTAAAGAATTATATTAAAAGAGATATTGTAATTAATTGGAATACATGTAACATACGGGATGAAGGTAATATAACTCATATAATCAGGATCTTCTAACTTTTAATATTATTAATAGCTCCCAAGTTTCTAACTAGTTCAAATCGGCGGATGTATAGCACTTTATTGTATGACGTCATTAGGTGGCTAGTTTGGGCGCCATTTTGTTTGGTCTGCTTATTCTGCTATTGTACTTTGATTAGGATAAACGTTTGTTTATCGAAATTATAAGTCGTATAGTTTATTTTTTGCTGATTTTATGGATTATATTTCCCATATTTAATAGTGAAAATTGAATGTTAGGCAAGGTTTCACGATTGGAGCAATAAATACCTCCCAACCTCTCAGAGATACACTTGCAACAAAAAATCAACATTTGTTCATCTCTCCTTTCTCGATAAAAAGTGATCTATTTTTATTAGGACTCACACAGGAGGCGAAAAGAAGGGTTATGTACAATAATATTAAACGTTCTATATAATGGTTTTTAAATTGTGGTGAAATTTTAAAAGTCGGAAACGCCCAGAAAATTTATAATGATTCCCAACGTTTGTTTTACACCAGAGATATCTAATTAACGTGAAATAATGATGAAATAGAATAAATCATACCGCAAAGAAACAAAAGATAAACCGAATAATTATTCTCCGGAAAAATGTTTTTCCTAATTGCCAAAATTGCCGTGCAGTGATGAAGATCGAACCAAACGCACTTTGCGGTATGATTCATTATATTTCACCATAAATAACAAAATAGTTTGAGGTTTTAATAGGTGAAACTAGGTGGCGTAGATTAATTTAAAAAAATAAAAAAATAATGGCCACAATCGAAACCGTAATTATATTATCGAAAAATGTCAAACGCAAAATAAGAACAGAAAAAGGAACTATAAAAAAAGAACTAGCGCCGTTGGCAAAACACGAGCCAAAGAATTTTTAGAAATAATTGTAAGCCAATGAGAGAACAACGGGCCCGTTGTGGATGAAGAGATTGTCCTTATTGACAATCTGCAACACCTAGTGAACATATTAAATGAACATTTAGGGAAAAAATTACCGTCAAAGATACAAATAAGTTACTTACGATACAAGGCCTAATAAATTTTAGCCAAGTTACTACTCTATCAAAGATTGAAATAACGAAAAATGAAATTAGTTTTTAGATTAGTACAAAATGAAATTAGTTTTTATTACAGTAGAATATGAAAATTGTCAAAAGTCTTAGTGTTCTATTGTTAAAGATAGGTTCGTGGAGCATCTGGAGGTAAATGACTTAATAAATGGCACACAACACGGCTTTCATGCTTGATTTTTTTCACGAAATGATGACGATGTTTGGTCAAGAAAAAGATGCAAGAGCTTCTTTGGACTTCAAAAAGGCTTTTCACACTGGACCACATAAAAGACTGGTAATCAAGTTAAACTCGCAAGAGGCGAAAAATTTGTCAATGGAAATAGTTTATCAGGCGTTCCTCATGGCTCTCTTCTCTGAACCTCGCTATTTTCGATATACAATATAAACGATCTTGACGCGAATTTATTGTGTAAAATAGAATCTTTGCTGATGACACGAAACGTGATACTGGGCTTAAATATTATAATTTGTGTAAAAAAACTTGCAAAAAGACTTGGACAGAGTAGTAAAATGATCGAAGAGATGGTAGATACAATTCAACTTTGACAAATGTAAGTTAATGCACATAGGTCATGATAATCTCAAAAGAGATTATAATAAGCTATTCGAAAAATAGCTAGACATTTTGCATTTAAATCACATTGTATTTATCACATCAAGTTCCACGTGCGTTGTAAATTTCATTAACCTGCGTTAACTAAAAGTATGTAAATTGTAAGCACTTTTGCGGTCCAATATATATATATATATATATATATATATATATATATATATATATATATATATATATATAATAATAATAAGATAATAAGTGAACAATAACGTCTTTATCAATGCGGTTAGGTAAGGACAATGGTAAGAATTGATTATTTCATTAAAAAACTAAAGTCACTGGTGCGTACAGTGCAACACGCAAAAATTAATGAAATTTCGCCTCTTCTAAGAGACCGCACTAACTTGAGGTATCAAACCCTCTGAGCCGCCATTTTGCAAAAGTTGACCCCATCCACGACTCCAAAGATGGAACTTTTTGCTCGTTCTTCTCAGATATCCAATCTTTCTCTCCCTTTACGATATCCTTCCTTCGGGGCCTTCCCTCCCACAATCGAGGCGCCCTTGAAATTCTAGCCGCTGATACCCCCCACTTGAGCACCTCACTGCGGCTGCCTCGCGAGCTCTCAATCGCAGGCTTCGGACAAAGGCCGCTTCCATTGCCTAAGATCCCTCACGATATATCCGAGAGCCGATGGAGGTAGCTTTGGGCCTCATCTCTCGCGAAGGCTGGCCATGCTCTTAAAAGTTGAGACACTATTTTACGTTATGATCAAATTCCCGTGCATCCAGCTGTCTTGATAGATCGCGCAACTCTCCCGTTTAATCGCGTAACTCTCCCACTCCTCAGGATGGTATCTGCTGGTACCACCGGTAATGCGGTAGCCAGGCACACCGCTGTGCTCTTAGTTGCAAAGAAAATGGTACCTAAGACAAATTTCTGAGGGAAATAGAAATGAAGGACGTCGCGTCTTTGTTTCTTTAATCCAGAAAAAGGTTTCTGGTAGACACAAGATGAGTGATCGCAATTCTCTCAGCGACATACGACGACATTCAAGAACAAGGGATCAACATTCCACTTTAGAACTCAACGGGATCACCAATTCGTACGTTTAGTGAGCATAGACTTAATTTCTCCCTGTGTTTAGAACGTAATCTAATGTGTAACTTTTAGTGTGCGATTATAATCGGTTCTGATTTTTAGTCACATGCGAGTCTAGTCACGAGCGACTCTACATCTCACTATGTCGGTCAGTCGGTCCCTGTTTTGCTTTTTTTTGTAATAACATCATAAATATTCGGCCGATTCTAACAAAATTTGAATACCTTATGTTGTTTTTCATTCTCTTTCAAATGCTATAATTGCCAAAGTCTTCCCAAGGTTGGCCCTGGAATTATTTTGTTTTGGCAATAACATTATAACTATTCGTCCGATTCTAACAAAATTTGAAACCCTTATATTGTTTTACATCCTCTTTCGAATGATATCATTGCCAAGCTCTTCCCAAGGTTAGCCCGGGAATAATTTTGTTTGGACAATAACATCATAACTATTCGGCCGATACTCTGCTAGACTAGACTAGGCTATAATATGCTATACTCTGCTAGGCAAGCTTATAATAGGCTATACTATGCTAGGCTATTATAGGCTAAGCTATACTATCCTAAGCTATGCTACAATATAATGTAGAAGGGTAAGATATACTATGCTAATTTAGGCTATAAAATGCTATGCTAGGATAGCATATATTTTGTTAGGCTGGACAATATTAAGCTATGCTTGACTAGGGTATAATAGGATAGTATAGGCTATATTTGTCTAGAATAGTTAATGCTAGGCTAGGCTAAGCTATACTAGGCTAGATAGGGATATGCTATGCTTTGCTAGGGTAGGCTAGGGAGGGTTATTCTCTGCTATGCTAGGCTATGCTAGGCAATACTATGTTCGGCTAAGTTAGGCTAGCTAACCAAGGATAAGCTATGCAAGGTTATTCTAGTCTAGGGCATGGTATGCTATACTAGTCTAGGTTATACTAGGCTAGGCTATAATATGATACGCGTGGCTATATTATGTTAGGTGTGGTCATAAATAAGAATAAGTGAGGGCACGCGACCTTTTGGTCAGCATACCTTGTTTTAGTAAACTTTAATCTTTTGGTTCAGCTTAAACATTCACGTTTGGTGGATAACAACACCAATCTCTCAGTAAGCGCTATAAGGGTCCTTCCTCCATCGCTCTCTTTTTTCAATTTTAACCTGCTCTTCAATTTTCAAACACTTACTCGAAGCAATTACATGTTTGGTCTCCCACATTGCATGGCGATCATTGGCGCCGCCAAGTGTCTCACAAACAGGCACTTTCCAAAAGAGGTCCGAACATTCTAATTTATTAGTCAGTACACTAATGATATTCGTCACACAACCGGAAGAGATAATCCTAGAGATGCTTTTTCGCGGGCATCCATCAACGATTTCAACAGGCAATCTATGCAACCCATTCCATCTAGATCACAAAAGACACTTTAATCCCCGCATGTCATTTTATCAACTCAACCATTCCTCCCGTCACTATTATCGACTATAAACTTTAGCCAAATCTCAGTTGAGTGACCTGCAATTGAAAAATATACAGGAAAACGCCTCCACCTCGATTCAGTTTGATACGATTGTCCTACCCTCTCCCTCTCCTTGTATCACCATTCCAGCAAACTTGGGAAACAGCACGAAATCTAACACATAGCACCAACATAAAAGTCATCATACACAACAAACAAAGACACTCCGATGGAATTTATGAGCAAACACAAAAATTTCATTGCTTTGTCATACCTAAAGGTTTTGCTGATATGTTTAAGAAATTTGGACGTATTTTAATGAATCAATTTACATGTGTTGTATTGTATCACGATTATTATTACCATATTTTGTATGTAATAATTATTAGTGCTCCATGCCCTCGCCGGTTATATTTTTATATACCATGGTGGTTAATATTTTGTTCATGCCATCAACTGCATTATATAGCTAACATTTAATTATTATTTTTCGCTCTATTGATTTTTTCAATTATTTTAGTGATCAACATAGCAACTTTGATGTACATTCAAACTATATCAAGATTAAGAATAATAAAGTATATTATTTCTCATATTTGTACATAGCCTATTAATTTTATGTTTCAATAACTATTAAGATTGGTTTTAAATGTGCATTAAATTAAAGGTAATTGATTGGGCAATTGGAAGTGTCTCATAGTTTCATCCATTCCACAAATACAACTCTACATTTATAATAGTATCTTTTTTTTTGGCACCACTATGCCTACGCAATCAGCGGAACTTGTCACTTCCGAAAAAAAAACATCTGAGACAAATACCGTCTGCAAAGCGTGCATAAGGCAAGACCATAAACTTTTTCCCTTTAGATGGTTGCAAAGAAGACAAAACAAGAAATTATTAATCCACCTTTGGACACGCACATAAGGACAAACCTTTTTTGACTTGTATCGTGACGTCACTAAGCTCTGCCCCTCAATTAATCGATGAATTTAACTCTGCCAACTAGTTTTGAATTATAAAAGCCTCCAGAAGTCACCTTTCTACATTGAACAGTTGTTTCGGAAAATAGCATCCCTTAGATATTATTTTGTTTAATTTAGTCAAATATGTCCACTTGCCGCTTCTCCACGGAGATGCACTTTTATTTTTTAAACTGAACCGTTGTTTTGCTGCCCGAAAGAATAAGGCACGTGTCTATTTCCTTCATTCTTTGTGTTTTTTCCTACAATAACATTGCTTTACTTTGTATTAAATAAGGCTAAGCGGTAAACCCTTTCTTCTTTGGTATGTGATTCAGGTGCATAAGTGTGTTACGGTAATGTGGATAACTGAATCCCGAGGGCATGATATTTTTACAGCAATGTCTGATGATACATAATAAAACATTTCCTTATTTTATCTTTGTTTTGCATTGTTCTTACTGTAGATTCGGCTAAATTCATAGATTTAGAGACCTTCATTTACTTCTCCTCGTTTTCAAACTTCTTAAGGACTTACATTCTCACTTTTATACTTAATTTTTTTTTAAATCTACAAGAAGACTGTGCTTTTTCGCCTTTAAAGTTGGTTCTGTTCACTTTGGAAAGTCATTTCAACTTACCAGATATTTATTTCTTGGTAAAATGCAACACACCACACTTGCGATCACTGTCTAAAGACTACAGCTATTCATATCCATGTCAATATCAGAGGAATGAAAAAACGAGTGAGATGCACGTTGTAGGAGTAATTAGCGTGTAATAATGATATTTATCGTTTCAAAACATTCTGCGCGCACTGCAAATTCTGCTACTAAAATGGCGCCTATTAGGAGGGCCACCTCTATATATGAATTATTCCATGCTAGTGCTATCGAATTAACCCATTGTGGTCCTTTTTAACTTGCATACGTACGAGATTAATAAGAATTAAAAAATGGTGCACAGATTTGAGGCTGAAGTCTCTCTTCAAATTCTTATGTGAAGATTTTAAAGGAAGGCTTCTCTCGTCATTTCAAAAACTTAATAGAGTCAAGAGCGAATCATTGATTTACAATAGTAATATGACGACCCACATTAACAAAAAAATATATCGCTAACATTATTTATTGCTCTCGCTCCAATTCACACACGCATCCCTGACCCTTTTCGAGGATGCAGTATATTGGAGGATTTTTTTTCCTTCCATCTTTGAGTTCTTGAGCACTGATGCAGATTTTGAAATTTAACATAACTCACCTCATAAGGGATTCGGTTAGCATGAGTTGAATAATTTAGCACTAGATTTTGGATTATCAAAATAGGATTCATAACTCATAGAATCAAGAGGGCATAAGAAATACTTGCTTAAAAAAGTAAATTTCTGCATTAGTTTCGAAGTGTCAGTCGCTTTGTGTATTGCCATAACATACATAGTTTACTAGAAGAATTGAATATTTAGATCCACAGCTCAACCGAATGGTGACTGTTCATCGATAGCCCAAAGCGGAGCTTAAACTGTGTCCTCTTACACAATGGAAATTTATATCGTACAATCCTAGTTGGGCATTCAGTTAATCTTCATGAAGAAGTTGGAGATATAAAGAGAGTCATTGAGTTGTACTATCACAAACCAAATTGGATCACCTCTCTTGCCTTAAAATGGTATGCTTCCTTCTTATCAGCAACGCCGGTATACGAAGTATCGCTGCTTTCTGTGCCTGTGGGACAGTAGAGCTCGAGAGAAGCATTAGGTTAAGAGGAATTGGCTTCCAAGATCTGACCTCAAACCTGGTGATCCTAACATTCTACATGAGCCACTTGTTGACAGAAAGAAAATTATACTCCCACGTCTGCACGTCAAACTGAGTCTCATGAAGGCAAGTGTTTCAAGTACCTCCTTTTGGCAATTCCTGGCTTGTTATTTAAAAAAAAAAAGGCTGGATGTTTGATGGCACACAGATTCGGCAGCGTATCAAAGATGAACATTTCACCGGGTCAATGTCAGAACTCACAAAGAATGCTTGATTGTCATTTAAAGAACTTGTCCAGAACTTTCTTGAAAATACACGAGCAAATAATTACGCTAAAAGTGTCCAGAAACTATTAGAGAGCTATAAAACGCTTGGTTCAACACGAGCATCAAGTTGCATTTTCCGCATAGCTATCTTGCTAACTTCCCGGAAAACCTTGGTGAAGTCAAGGATGGGCAAGGTGAACGATTCCACCAAATTTGAAGATTATGGAGGAACGGTATCGGGGTAGATGTGATGTAAATATGTTGGCTGACTACTATTGGAGTATAAAGATAAATTGTCAATATATTGCATACTCCAGGAAGAGCTATACGCGTAAATTTTGCCCTAACTATTTGCACACAATTTGACTTACAGTACCAATATCCTTTGTATGAACAAAATAAATTTCTACAAACATTAGAGTCAAACAATGTTATATTATTTTCCTGTGTATAAAAATTGTTAAAACCTTCTATAAAATAAGCAAAAATTTGTTAGATGTAGTATTTTTAGGTAAAAAAAAAGAGTCAGATCTAACTCAACAAAAATTGTCTTCTAAACTGCTTTATTTAACGGAGGCAAGTAATTCAAGAAACTTGAATTGCCAAATTATTCAATTATGTACGACTTCTCCTCTATAAATAAATGGTTCAGTATTTGTCTTCAAATGACGCACTCCATAAGAAAATTTAGAGAGTTCGACAGACTTAAGGTCGAATCAAACCAACTTGGGGCATACATTAAATGGAGATTTATTCTTAGCAAGGAATTCGGCCATTGAAGAGCAAAGACTTCTATTCCTTACCCTACCAAAGTTAACATTCAAAACTATTGCACGCTTCATTTTAGATAATAGGTGGTATACTCAACAAATTGACTACAAACTTTAACAGTTCTATACCTACAATCCATGCTCCAGTTGGATCCGATAAGAGCAAAACTTTCCCTAGTTTATGTTCTCCTTGAGAGAAAATTGCTTATTTGAAGATTTAGTCAACTATGCGCAATAATTAGGCTTAAAAATACTAAAGGTGCAGAAATCACAATTAAATATAGAAAAGTTTAATATGTCGCCCATTTAGGGGCCCTAAAAATGCTCAAAATAAGATTGTGTAGGAATGAACATAACGAGGACAAGCAGACGCTAGTTTTTTTATACAGCGTCAACCGTTACGCTCCACATGGGCCAAGACTTTACCCCCTCCCCCTTTTCCCCGCTGCCCAAGATGTGAAGTCGCTCGCAAAGAAGGATTTCGGACTGCAGATTTCGTAGTCCGTTAATATAAACATAAAAGGTGTGAGAGCCTTTAGAATGAAAATCTTGCTGCCTAAGCCTTCGGCGGCAGAAAATCTATGAATAGGCTCACTGTCCCCTCCGATTGTTTATATCTATTTTCGCCTTTCAAACGAAATCTCACCTTCACGTACGTAAACCTGAAGGGCCAAAGTGTCACAACGTTGGAAATTTATGCCCTAGGAGAGAGTTTTAACTGTGGGCTAGTTAGGGTTCGCCCCTCCTAAACTTCCTCGTCTATCCCCCCCCCCCCCAGGGGATGATCGATCTTGAGAAATTTAGGAGAATCTGCGTAGCAACTGAAAGAAGAAGACGAGTCCCTGAGTCAAACAAGAAATCAAGAAGATAGTTGGAACCAAGCGGAACCTTTCCTCCTGAGGGCGTTCCTTTGGTCGTTTAGAAGAGCAGACCAGTGGTATCGAGACCCACTCTTATACCATTCTCGTCCAGAGAAAATCCCTTATCTCATTTTTCCGAAAAGAACAGTGATACTCCACACCAGAGTGAATTCCCATTCGAGAAGAGATTCACATCTTGGGTTTCTCATCATCGAGAAGCCCGAAGTGGTAACACAGGGACCGCGATAACTTCCGTTCATCCAAGATACCCTCACTTAAATCTTCAAGTCAAGAGGCTTCGCCACGCGCCTACACCTACCCACTGAGAAGCATGAGCTCTTTTCCCAACCCTCCTCGTCGAAGCGAGGCAGCCTCCAGTCCAACTCGCCTCAAATCACCAAAGCGAGTAGACTCACTTTCAAGGTCACCTAACTGTTGACTCTCTCTGAGTTAAAGGTAAACGAATCCAAAACTTATTCATTTTTTTGTTATTTCCCATTCCGTGTGAAAGTGTATTTAAAGATTTAATATTTCATTCTTTTATGTAATTAAAAGTATATTTTTGTCAGAGTTGTTTAATTAGATCTTCGAACGCTGCAATTGGCAATATATATATATATATATATATATATCATAATACGAATCCTCCCTGGTTAAAGAATCAAATTAAGGCACTCCTTAGAGAAAAGAGGAACAGAGTTACTCATGTACGTAGCAAACGTACATACGTACTCGGCCGTAAATCACGACACAGATCAATGGCTTCAATAATCGGAAGAAAAGAAAAGCAAAGAACGATCGTATATTAAGAACCAATTCGTCAACTTCATGGTATCTAGATATATTAAGGTGTTCAAAAATTAATTATGTATTTGATCGCTATGGCTTTTAAGATAGCCAATTTGGGAATGACGATGCTTAAATGATAGAAACCGACGTTTAGCTCAATTTTATTATCTCTTCTATCTGCAGTGTGTCATTCTTATTTAAACTTGTGATTTCCCATAGAAGCTAAGATTTAAAGAACCACTCACTAGCCATTGCTTATTGACTGAGTTCCGAGGGATAGTACTGCTACGCAGGTAAGAAAGAGAATGTTTAGTGTCCAGAGCAGTGAAGCCTCGTAAAGGCCACATACGGTTAAAAAAAACTAAAACAGCGATTAGTACCTCTTTGATAGCACATCGTTCTGGAAGGCAAAGCAGGTTGGATGACGATCTTTGAAAGAAACTCTTGAATCACTTCCTTGTCAAAGAACCAGAGATTTAGTCCACTAACTGAATGTTTCATGTTCAACGTTTCAAGAACTCTACTCCAAGCATTTATTGTCAGTAATTGGTTCTTGTAAACGAAGCTTTACAACAGCAGTGACCAGCTTTAGCAAACGAAATTATGGAATATCATTTATTTCGATTGCTAGAACATTTCGTAAGTGGCCGAACTTGTAGCTACAAATATTTGTTTGAAAATGTTCTCTAAAAGATTTTTGGTGAAAAACGCGGAGTTTTTTAAACAAGGAATCGAAAATTTACTTTCCCGTTGGTTTGCAGTTATTGATAATGATTATATTATAGATAAATACTTTTATTAAACTTCACTCTCATTTGTTTTTATCTCCTTTCAAAAAGATTTAATCCTTCCCATTTTACCATTGATAGAATAGAGGGGATGGTAAATTAGTATCGAAGAATGTATCTAAAACGCTAGTGTAATTTGACTTTTTAACACTCGTTATGACCTTTCCAAGGCCTCCATTTTGAACGTACAAAATATATAAGTGGAAAACATCCTAGGCCTTATCACAATGCGGCAAAAAATGAAAATTATGGTAACTTCATTCATACCACTATCGAATTGATCAATTTGTAGCCATGAAAGTAAAATCTGTATTTCTTGTATTCGGATAAAATCCAGAGATTCTATGTTCCGGCTTCTTTTTTAACAATTTTATCCTTAAAAATTAGAGGTATCAAACTCTAACCACTATTCGACCATGACTTTGATTTCCGATGTTCTCTCGCAATGAAAACTCACTACTTGAAATCTACCTTTCTAAAATCACATTTCACAGCATCAGCATATCTAGGAGCCTTCACTATTTATTTGTCAATACGTGAAGTAAAGATTTGAGGTGAAATTCAATAGAAATTGAGGAAAATTCTTATTTTTTAGCATAAACCCTGACCACATCTACATTTAACTTCTTGCCAAATCAGAGCTTTAAAACTAAAATATATCTTTAATTTGGAAAAACAACGTATATTTATGTAATTTAATTAGAAAATGTTTTCCCTTTGTACGTGTTTGTGCGCGAGTGTGTGCATGTGCATGAGTATACATACATACATACTAAAAGATTCGTTAGTGAGCATTTGGCGATCTTCGAAGACCGTTGTGACCCAGAGGAAATTTTTTTAATTCGAAAAGACTCCTCTGATGCCGCCCCCAGAGCTCGAGGAGAGCTTATAAGTTTAATTATTTATTAATTTATTATAATTATATCAAAGCGTGATACAAATTTATCAGGCATGCTTCCATGTATAAAATCAATCGTCCTCTATAATTTAATCTGCCTCCTTTTAACTATAAAACCAGGTTCTAAAGAGAGAGTAAATGCCTGGATTAACTAAAGCTCCATTTGGCTAAAGGTTTTCGCCTTCGTTGTAAAGTGACATATTCAAAAAGTGTCCAACTAGTATATACACACATCACGTAATGTGTGTATAATTTAAATTTTTATCGATTCTTTCCCTTTCCCTCAATTCTAAACTGTTATAACAATTTAGATATGAGAGCAATAAAAAAGGCTTAAATTCAATTTACATTTCATCAAACGTGATTGATTCAGAAAAGTAGACTCGTGTGAAATAAATAAAATTCGACAGCGCGTCAGATTAGATGAAAATGTTTGCAGTGGGAGCTGACAAGGACAGGCATGTTGTGAATGAGTTTGGAACAAAGGTTTGAATAAGTTACTCGTCGTCAATGCTCAAACGCGGGTGAGAAGAGGAAAATTGAGAAGGGGGAGAGGAAGGGAATTAGATGAAAAAAATGACATGAGGGAGCAATTACCCCTAAATGTTGAAAGATGCTTAAAACTTTTAAGACAGTTTAGTGTCATAAAATTACTCGCTAACCAATTAGAAACTTGTACATATGAAGGGGGGGCTATATCCTTATTATCCCCCCTCTTATTTATTTATCATTATTATACTTGCTTTTCTGTTTATCGAATCTATTTACTTCTTCTTGAATTTTCCTTTATCTTAAAGTTGCCCCTTCAAACATTTGTATGCCATATATCTTGATTTAGGTATTCATGTTGACTGGGTTGGTTCTTGATCTTCGCATTCTTCCTTTCTTGATGTATCTTCATATTTCTTCCATTTATCTTGAGTTGATGATTCCTTCGTGATTCTTGATGAGTTAGTCCTTTACGCAATTTTCTTTCCGTTTTCTTCTCGAGGCGATCCATTTATCTTGATTCTTCTTGATTCTAGTTGAGTTGGTCCTTCTAGCGTTTTCCTTGACTTCCGTTTTCTTCTTGAGATTTCTTCGTAAAGGTTTTGGACTATTGAGCTTCGAACGCGGTACCGGTAGATTTAAACGCCAATGTTATAGCCATTACGCCACGGCTTAGCCCGTTTTGAATTGGTAATTTTATCGTCTATTTATATTATCGAGTTGGAAGGAATTTTTCTCTGATACATTTTCGCACCCCTACACAGGTCCCTTTCTAGAAAGTGGAGCGAATTTGAGGATTGGGGAGAGACTAGTCTTGAATTTCTTAATCGAGGAGTTACTAGTAGCTCTCCCTCCTACGACCTCTGAGTCTACGGGATGAATGAAGCTAATTCAGTGGGATTGAGGAGAGCGAACGAAGTCTTGTCTCTAATCAATGAGTAATGGCATCTCCTTCCCGGATCTCTGAAGTTCCCAGCAGCACCTTTTCTTAATTTCTAGTAGGAGAGCAGGTGCAGTTGTAATGAAGATCAGAAGATTGTTCGGCCTTTATGGTCACCAGTTATGGGGGGCCTTCCTTATTATCACCTCTCTTACTTATTTATCTATATTATTCTTAATCTTGTTTTCTCTTTATTGAATCTATTTACTTCTTTCTTGACTGAAATTCCTTTATCTTTAAGTTGCCCCTTCAAACATTTGTCTTCACTTTTCTTGACTTAGATATTCTTCTTGGCTGGGTTGGTCCTTAATCTTCGTTTTTCTTTCTTGAAGTATCTTCATTTTCGTCCAATTATCATGGCGTTGATTTATTCTTGAGTTGATGATTTCTTGGTCCTTCTTGATGATTTAGTCCTTGAAGTCGTTTTCTTCCGTTTTTCTTTCTTGAGGCGATCCATTTATCTTAAGTCTTCTTGGTTCTAGTTGAGTTGGTCCTTCAGCGTTTTCCTTGTCCTCCGTTTTCTTCTTGAGATTTCTTTATAAAAGGTTTTTGGACTGTTGACTTTCGAACGCGGTACCGGTAGATTTAAACGCCAATGCTCTAGCCATTACGCCACGGCTTATTACATTTTGAGTTGGTAATTTAATGGGATATTTATATTATCGATTTGGAAGGATAAAATTAAGATGACTAGGATAAAATTAAGAATGAATGACCAGAGAAATAGAGAACAACCGTTCCCTGCTAAGTGAGGGAATTTCAAAATTACCAATTAATTACGGCGACGTGTGTCCTTGACGGCAGTCGCTAGATGAGCACTTATAAAAAAAAATCAAAATTACCATTGACTCGAGAGGACATGCTTTTTCCCCCAATGCGAAAGTGTGGGAAGTGGAATTATGTTCATATTCGTTTGAAGTTTCACATACCCCTTCTGGATTCAGAATGCAGAGTCGATGACGTTTGCTACATTAATCTTATATATTGCGAATCCTTCTACTTTTCGTGTTTTTTAATATTTTTTTATTTAGTTAATTTGGCTTCTATTTCTTCTTTCATCTTTCTTTCCCGCATCCAAGAGCACCCTGCCCTGTTAAAGTAGAATTAAATAAATTCCTGAAGAAAAAAAATGTTTTGGTCTTATGAGATAAATGAATGCTGGGAGTTTTGTGTCTCGTATTTACTAGTGGATAAAATGGAAGTAAATCTCAAAAGCAGGATTGTTCTAAGGAGCCTATTGATACTGTAATCACCATTCGCTTTTAGGATTGATTAACATCAAAGAGAAACTTAATAGAGATAACAAACTCTCTATTATCGAATATACAGCCATGGTCAAATGTTTTCAGACACCGGAACTTTTAGGAAATTAGATCAAAGTAGGGTCTTGAAGTTTTTATTTGTATGTTATTATGAATACAACAGTGAAATAAGAAGGAATAAATATCAATGAGTTAAATATGCTCCAAACAATTAAGAAGAATTAGAAAAATTGGCCATAACATGTAACATTAACAATATAAAGGGTGTTCCATTAAGACGGATCGAAATTAGCAGTAAATAAAACAGTGTTATTGGTGATAATTTATTGATTTCACTATTGAATCATGTTAGTTGAGTCGTGGCAATTATGTGTAAAAAAAAAATATTGCCTAAATATCCGCCAAGGCTTTGGCAGCACACCTCCAATCGATGGTCAAAATTTTTGATGACGTCACTGCATAGTTGCTCTTCGATCTCACCAATATGCCTTATTATCTCAACCTTCAGTTGTTGAATTGTTGTTGGCTTCTTGGCGTCTTGGCATAGACCTTACTTTTGAGATGGCCCCAAAGGAAGAAATCTAAAGGAGTCAGGTCACACGATGTGGTAGCTAATTGACCTCGCTGTTTCGAGAGATGATGCGAACTGGGAACTTCTCATTCAATAAAGCCATTGTTGCATTGGCTGTGTGGCATGTGGCGCCGTCCGGTTGAAACCACAAATCTTCGACATCCATAGAATTCAATTCAGGCCATAAAAAGTTGGTTATCATGGCACGGTATCGCTCGCCTGTCACCGTAACAGAATTCCTGGCATCATTTTCGAAGAAATACGGCCCAATGATTCTGCTAGCAAAAAATGCACACCAAACAGTGACCTTTTGTGGATGCAGTGGCTTTTCAACAATCTTCCTGGGATTTTCATCAGCCCAAATGCGACAATTCTGCGTATTAACGAATCCACCAAGATGAAAATGGGCTTCATCACTAAAGATGATTTTTTGCGAAAAATCATCATCGGCTTGTCTTTGCTCGTGCACCCAATTGTCTAATGTACAGCGCTTTGAATAGTCAGCAGTCTTCAGTTCTTGTGTCAATTGGATTTTGTAAGCGTGTAGAGGCAAATCTTTTGTCAAAATTCGATGTAATGTTGTTGTAGAGAGGTTCAATTCCGGCGCGTGATGACGAATAAAGGTGTCTGGATCTTCGGCCATATTCTCGCGCACTGCAGCAATGTTTTCAGCTTAACGGCGTAAATGAGCACGGAATGGCGTTTTCCTATCTTCCACCGACCCCGTTTGTTTGAATTTACGAACAATTTTCCCAATTGCACTCTCTGTTGGTCGATTATGTTGACCAAAAAAATCGCGAAGTGCCCGAAATGCGTTTCTGTTTGAATGTCCATTTTCGTAATAGGCTTCGATAACTTTAACACGTTGTTCGATTGTTACTCTTTCCATGGTTGAAAATGCCAAAGACTGAAGTTGTTAAATCTGAAAGAAAAAGAAAAAAATCCTTAGACGCTTAAACCTAACTCACATTTAAAATCGGTCCAAATTATTGGAACACCTTTTATAACAGATAAGGAGGTGAAGCCCTGTAAAAAATTACGGCAATCCAAACTAAAGAGAAAGCTCAGTAACGTATTGAGAGTCCTTTTTCTAGCAGTGATTAGAGCATTTATTATTGGAGGCATGCTCTTCACACGAGGGGATAACACTTGAGGGGTGTGATGCTGGCTCATCCTCGGTGGTAACTGCCTTTAGTTGCTCATCGAACGTTGGCTGACAGCCTCTTATGGCCTTTTTCAGGTCGTACCAGAAGTTTTCCAGTGGAGTCATATCCGGAGAGGGATGGCCAGTCTATCACCGTGATATTGTTTTATCTGAACCACTGCTGTAAATCACGTTTCGGTCATTTCTGGAGAGATCACGGGCTTAAGGCAGCAGGTAATCTCTCAGGCCAGCGGGATACTTCCTTGAATTTATGGTGCCATCATCAACTTGACATGTAGCCCCATACCATTGTGTGGAAGAATGAAGGAGAGAAGGAATCCCTCCCCCCTGACTTCCCCAGTTTGCCGTTGACCGCTCTAAACTGTGAAAATTAGAAAAATGAAAAGACCATTAAGCGGGTGTTGCCACTTCGCGCTATAGAACCTTATCGCGACCCAAGGCAATTAAGGAAGTCTGTTGGCGATGAATCTCTCTCCCCGTCTAGATAATTTCGGGGTATATATTCGACACCTCAAAGTTTACATGCAGATTGTGTCTGAAGCCACCGCCCAGTATGTTAGGGATAATGTCTTCGTTAGTAGAGAGGAAATCGACTACATTCTTGTTTAGAGAAGAATTTAGTGATTGTCGAAGAGCCAAGGAAGAGCTAGTCGTCACTCAGTGTTGTTCGCAGAAATAGTTGGGCGCGCTTTAGCCCTTCTCACCACGTCTTCGGATTTTAAGGATCTGAAAAGCCATCCCAGAAGCACCCTCCGTTTGCCTCTTAAGGATAAGAGCGCCTCCCCCCCCCCACCCCCCGCCTTCTCCCACTTCAGTTTCCCGAAGTGGAATTGAACGTCCCTTGAGACGCCCACAAGTTCAAGGTCGAAAAGGTCGAACTTACTTACCTGATCCTACTCGCTACACATCAAGGTAAAAAGGATTTAACCCCCACTTTGCCACGCTCCTCCCACCTTTAAGGCGTCGAACCTCAAGGATCCCCTTTGCTCTAGAACTTGCATAATTGTAAAATCATTATTTAATTAATTATCCCTCGGTTTAAACTTAATTGATAGTGTCAATCATCTTAGCAGTGGACCATTGCCATTTAACTTGCCCAATATGTATATGTAATCTTTAGTCCTATTAGAGTATATTTTTGTAGCCGTGTTTGAATATTCCTTGGCCTAGCAACTGTGTATGTAGAGCACTCTTAGAACCATCCCCAGGTGGAGCCTTAATTTCGGTCGGCCAGTAGGCGTGTGTGCGTATAACGGCGTACACCGGTCATACCACAACATATTGCAAAGCGGCCACCACGCTTCCATGGTGGCAATATGCACTCTACATTCGACTGCTCTCCTTGTTATCTGCGGACTCTAACGTTGCCTGGGATCAAGAACAACTGTAACGAAAAAGTCGGCGGACCATAAAACACGTCACCACTGACGCATGATCCATGTACGGTGAACACGTGCCCAAACCAGTCGAGAACACTTCAGCTTTGTGCAAGCATTGTGTGACGGATTGTTTTGACGGGTGCATTAACATGACCACCCTCTGTCAACTCATTTTGCATCTTTATAGGGATTTTATAATGATCTGGAAAGCTCAAGCGACGCAGAGACCTGTCGTCACGATGCGTGATGACCCTAGGTTGTCCATAACGAGGTAGGTCTTGGATGTTGTCGGATGTTCTTCAATAATTCTGGAACACCTGAATGATATCCGCCGACCCTCCGGGCGATTTGTTAACAGTTGAAACCCTTCACATGCAGCATGAGTATTAGACTTCCTTCCTTCACGGTATAGTTACGTGTTTTTGGCATTATCTTATAATTATCTGATCCTGTTCACATAGAATATCATATTAATCAACCTATATGATGTAATATGATGATATTTTTACTGTAAAATGTAATAAAGTGATCACGGGATTTCGTACATTTCAATAGCATAGCCAATTTAGATATTTAAAAAAGGTTATAACGAAGCTTTTACTTCTATTTTTCTTTCCAGATATATTGGACACGTGCATGTAAACATACACCAACTTTTCGCCGCTGATTTATTAATAAGTTATGAAAAATGGAAATATTATAATAGCTGCCGAAATTTTTAAATTTGTGTTGACATAAGAGAGGATTCATTACGTCCAGGTATATGCACGAGATAATTTATTTCTTATTGATTTTATATTGATTCAAAAATAATTTAGAAAGAAACGCTACCTTCAAAGCCGCTTTTAAACATCTCAGAAGGATATTCTTGAGTGTGTGTTCGAGTGAATCGGCAGTAAAGTAAAGAACTAAGGAAGGAAAAATGATTTGCAGCCGTCACACGAAAGATCTCTCTAATCAGACTCAAATGTTTATTGTTTTAAGCGGAAGTTTTAACGTTTAAAGATTAATTATTGAAGAGAGTCTAAATGGATCATGGATCAGCTGGAAATATATATAAATGAAACAAGCAAAACATAATTACTTTGATATTTGATGAAACAAATGTCCTGAAATATAAAACGAGATGATTACATTAAAAGTAAGTTATTTATTTCCAGTAGAGCTCATGCTATTCATTGTTATGCTCACCGATGCAATATCATTATTAAAAATGCATCATGCACTAAAAAAAAATTTCCTAATATTCCCTACTAATTCTTTGCCGATACCAACATGTTTTTTCAGGTCACTATTGCTTCTCAATGTCTTTGTGAGAGCAAACGAAGAACTCGGTTCTCTCGGCCCCAAAATACACACAAGAGAAATGTTACTAAAAAGGTTACCGGGAAAGTGCTCAAATATCTGCAAGGGTAAAATAAATACACAGGAAAATTCAACCGTATTATTTACAAAAAGGAAGAATAACCTGTTAATGTAGTACAAGAGGGTAGCAAAAATAATGAAAGGTCGCAAACTTCGAAATCACCTAACGACAACACGTCGTTATTAAATAAAATCCGCGTATAATAAGAGATATTATAAAAATAAACACTTTACGCCGAAACGACACGCGTCGTTAAAAATATTCAACTACACTACTTAGGTAAGAGGTATAAAAAGAATAACCACCCCTCCTTCGTCCTTCACACAAAAGCAATGAGTCTAGACACGAGCACTTAAGAAACTAAAGGGCGTAAGACGAAAGAAACATTCCAAATACCGATACGAAAGCAGTGGAGCGACACCCAGGGGACGGAAATCCAAGGGATGAAGAACACACAGGTGGTGACGATTGAGATGACACAGGACGCACGGGCGGCGCAATGTAGAGAATGAATGACACATGGGTGAATGAGGTCTAGATGACGACGGATCCACAGGTGACTGAAGACTCGATGGCCAAGTATCCCAGGATGGAAGTAGTCGAGATGGCGGAGTACCCAAGGGCGCAGGTGGTAGAGTGACGAGGGATGGCCTTAACTAGCCCACGGTAATCGGCTTCCTAACGGAGAACGAATGCAGTACGAGTCTAGAGACAGCAAAAATCGTTGCAGGAGCAAAAGGAATCCGCGTCAAAGCTGACAGGGTATAATGGCAGAAGTTCGTCGCTGAACGATGTCCAAAACGGTTCTCTCGCGAGTAGTACGTTACGTTATGTATATAGAAAGGACAGAGAGGGACCGCTGTATGTGCTACTGGCGGTCAGGTAGTCAGAAAGGAGAGTTTCGGAAAACATTTAAGAAAAAATAGCGAGAGTTGATAGGTCGGTGGCTATACACCGATGCGTTGTGTTGTTGTAGCAGCGTTGGTTATGTGGTTTAGGACTGGACGAGGGTTGGAGGCAGGTCAGGAGGAAGAGGCTGTCTGCTCAGTTGGAAACGCGTTATACATGATGCCTACTGGTTTATGCGAAGAACGGTACGGGTGGCGGGTGTTCGTGGGCCGCGGGATATCGCGGCGCCATCGCGTACCTTCTTACGTGTAACGCCGTGTATAGTGGGTCTGTGGTGAGTTTATCGAGTTGTTTTGTGAGTCTGGTGTGAGCGAAGTTGTTGAGAGGAGCTAGTTTGTTGTTGTTGTGTAGTGCGTCCATTCTTGAATACAGCGGCGAACGGCAAGCGCGCTTCAGAGCAGAGTTCTGAATGCGCTGAGCCTTTCGCTTCCACGTGTCGCTCGCAGCTATGAGCGACAGTGGGGCGTACGTGAGAATAGGCTGCACGAGTGCTTTGTATAAGTGTAATTTTAGTTTTTTTGCTCGCAGAGTAGAACCTACCCAGCGATGTGTTTGTTCGTGAGGCTCTTGCTTGTATTATGTTTTGGTGTATATTGAACCTGTAGGTCTTGTCAAAAGTTACCCCAAGGATTTGGGTGCGTTGAGTGTAGTCGAGCCTTGTTGGGTTTAGGTGGTTCATGTCTGGTGTATGTGAGTAGATTTGTATCTTGTGCATGAAGTGGTCTCTAGCGCCGTAGAGTGTCATCTGTGTCTTCTGAGGCTTCGTGGCGATCAGCCATTTATCCTCGTAATCTGTCTTCTCGTCTAGTATTCTTTGTGCGTGGAGCGCGATTTCTTCTGGGGCTCGGCCGCTGACGAGAATGGTCTCGTCATCGGCGTAGGCCACTGTGTAAGTGTGAGAGCAGTTTTCTGGTGGGCGTTGGGTGTCATTTGTGAACATGATATAAAGTGTGGGTGCCAGTACGCTTCCTTGGGGAACGCCTGAGCGTGGTGTGAAGGGTCGTGAGATGGTGTCGATATATTTAATGTGGCAGCTCCGTTCAGTGAGGTAGTGCGAGAAGAGTCTCCTGGTGCAGAAAGGTAACTCCGTATTGTTGGCGAGTTTCTAACGGAGTCCCTCGTGCCACACTTTGTCGAAGGCCTTCTCCGCGTCCTTACTGACGGAGAGTCTTTTGATGTATCTGGCGTTTCTTTTGGATTCTGTCATGAACGATAGTCACGGCCACCTGAGTGGACCGGCCTCTCCTGAACCCGTATTGATGGGGGGAGAACCAGTCCCTCTCTTCCAGGAACTCCCGTAGCCAGCAGTTGACCATATGTTTAAGTATTTTGCCTAGGTGCTCTAATAGAGCAATAGGCCTGTAATTGTAAGGGTGTTTAGGGTCTTTGTGCTGTTTATGTAGGAGTATGTTGTGAGAGACTTTGAATATTTGGGGGAAGGGGCCTGATGCTAGTGAGGCGTTGAATAGGTGTGTGAGTGTGGGGTATATGTCTGCGGGGAGGTTGTGTATGAGTGCGGCTGGTAGCCCGGAGGGACCGGGGGCGCGTTTAGGTGTTGTTTTAATGTAGTGTTTTGTTTCCTCAACGGTGATTGGAGTGGTTAGTGTGAATGTGTAGTAGAGCACCTCCATTCGTATCAGGGGGGCAGGCCGTATCTGTGAGCGTGGGCCCGGCACCACTCCTGGATTTCCTGGAAGTGCTCCTGCGCTTGTGGTTTTGGTGGGTTGTGTGTGTGTACCGTGTCTCAGTGGGACCTAAATGCGTCGAGGATGGCGTTAGTGTCTGTGAGTGTGTGGTTGTTTATTTGGAGGGTGATAGATTTGCATGGGTCGGTGCCTAACATCCTTTTTACGTGCCGCCAGAAGAGGGAAGGGTCCGTGCAACGAGTGTCGTACGCGATGCGGACGACCTCTCGCCGCTGCCGGATCCTGTCTAGCTGCACGCACTGTAGGATGCGGGCACGTAGGTGATTTATGTTGTGTTGTCGTGGGCCTCTGGGGTAGTGATTATTGTACTATGTGATGAGTCTCTGAGTGTGTATTCAGAATGTGAAGTGTTTTAAGCAGGTGTAGTTTTTGTGTGGTGAGTGTAGATTACGTGCGGTGGTGATGGTGTCTAAAAGTGAGCACCAGTGGTGGTCTATTTGTCCTGGATTGGTGTTCTCCAGGTCGAGGTTATGTGGTGTGTTTGTGGATATGTGGCTCCTGAATTCAGCCAAGTTTGTGTTTTTGTAATCGTATATAGGTGATGTGGGGATGAGTATGGGAGATGTGGATATGATAAGGCATATCGGTATGTGGTCAGATAGTACGTGGGGACCGGGTGATAGGTGAGTGTAAAAGCGAGTGGCATGGTCGTTGCGGAAGACAACGTCCGGGAACGTGGTGACTCCGTGAAGACCGAAGAACGTGGGGAAGGCTGGGCCGATGTTCTCGCAGCGGTAACGTCACAAGGCACCGGCCAAGTAACTTCCCGCATCGTTTGTGTTGTTGGAAAGGAGTGTCGGGTGAAAAGCGTTAAGGTCCCCCGCGAAGAAGATAGGAAGGTGGAGTTTGAAAGGGCCCGGAGTGGGACTTCTAAGTTTAGCTGTAGTCGTGGTGGTCTGTAGTGGGTGGCCACTATTATGGGGCCGGAGCTTGTCTTTATCTTGCAGGCTAGAAAGGAGGTGTCATGTGTATTGATGAGGGAGTGGTGTATGATGCGCATTACTAGGATCGCTGATCCTAGGTGCCGCGCCTGTGAGGAAAGGTAGGATTGATAGCCTGCAATGCGAAGTCTATTGTTAGTGGGATGTAGGCTGGTGGAGTTCAAAGGGTACTATGTCGGGTCTGTGTGTGTTGAGCACCCAGTTGGCGACCGTATGGCGAATACCGTTCCAACTGCGTACGTTTAGTTGTATGAGGTTAAGTCGACCTATTGTCGGGGGCGGAGTGCGCGGGAAGTTGACTTACCTGGTACTGTCACCTTCTCCTTGGTAATTGACCAGGAGGCGTGAGGAGCTAGTACCTTAACTCGTGTTGGCTGATGTTTGTGGAGATTGACAGTGGTGTTGTTGGGTGGGGGAGCCGGGGTGGAGGGAGGAGTATGTTCTGTGAGCGGAGGTGTCGAGGTAGTGGCCATGGAGAGGGTAGAGTCTTGTTAAGGGGAGTTAGTGGCGGAGGTGAATGGCGTAGAGCTAGGAGATGAGGGGCTAGAGATAGTTGGAGAGGTACAGATTATGAGAGGAGGGGTATCGGGGGAGAGAGGAGTGGAAGGAGGAGGAGTAGAAGGAGAAGGAGTGGTAGGAGAAGGAGTGGAAGGAGAAGGAGTGGAAGGAGGAGGAGTGGAAGGGGGAGTAGTGGAAACAGCAGGAGTGGGGGGGTGTTCTCCCATGCTTGTGTGTGTGGGGGGGGGGCTTTTGGGTAGTTTTTTTTGGATTGGCACGGGGTGTAGTGGGTTAAGGGGGGGTGGGGGTAGGGGTAACAGTGGGAGAAGGGTTGGAGGCTGTGAAAGAGGGGGCGAAGATGGGTGGAAGAGGGATGGTGGCAGTGGAGGGAGGAGTAGAGGTTGCCGAATGGGGGGTTTTGGAGGTAAGACGAAGTTTTGATAGAGAGGTGAAAGAAGTGCGGGCATGAGAGGGGGTTGGGAGAGAGGCGGGAGCAGTAGGCGAAGGAGGAGTAGGTAAGGAAGGTGCAGGGAGAGTACAGGCGGCGGTGGGAGGGTGATGAAAGTAGGGGCCGGTGGGTCCCGGTGGTGAGCTGTATGTACCCACCGGGGTGGGGAGGAGTGCCGGTCTTCTTGTGTGCTCTCTATTAGAGCGAACATCTTCTCAGGGAAGGTGATCTGCTCTATGCCGTTGGAGGCGAATGGCGAGTTCAGTATATTTGCGTATAGAGAAGGGGGCCCCTATTTATACGAGCTCGCCAGAGGAGCGTACATGACGTTGGTCACGCAGTCGGGGGCTCGATACACTGCTTTCCGATTGTAGTTTAGTAGGTTATTCGGCGCGCGCGCGTACTTTTCGCGAGAACTGACACATTTCCAAGATGAGTCAGTCGTAGGTTGCTCGCCGATTATGGCCTCGAGGCGGGCGCGCGAGCGGAACAGGTCGAAAAATATGATGAATCATGCGGCTAGGTTGAGCTGCCCTTACAGTCTCAAACACATTTTCTATCTCACGCTGACCCCACTCTCCTGCTAGAATGAATTTTCATTTACACGCCCTAAATCGTATTAGGAAAAACTAAAAACCTTATAAGAATATCAAAAAGAAATACAGTTAACGGCAAATACAGATCAAAAGATTTGAGAAGGAACAGGAATTTTTTCAATTGGAAAAACCAAACACTGTTCCTTGGTTGAAACTTTTTCATTTGGATCATAACCGACATAGTTATCTACGATTAAATGCAATGTCTAGTTGTTGAATCACTTTAAACAAGAAATTATAGAAAAATAAAAACAATGCCATTATAAAAAAGAAAGAAATTCGGTCTTTGCAAAGTTCTCGGAAAATCTCAAAATTCTAATCAATGATGCAAAATAAATACGCGATTATACACTGAAGTCTCAAAAGTCATGGGATAGCGGTATGTAAAAGTGTTGTTGAGCAATGTCACCGTACCCTGATCTCATGGAAATTCCAAGATTTATGTAAGTTAGGATTTGTCATCTTGTGTAGCAGTATGAAGACCTTCTAGGCTGTTCATGGCAGTATGAACTCCAGCTAGGTCGTTCATGGCAAGGCGACTTAAATTATCGGACCTTAAACGAGACATGATAGTGGGTGCAGACAAATGAAACACTCCATTTCTGAAATTCAGGTATTCAACGTCACTCGATCTACGGTGTCACGTATCTATCGAGAATACCTTGAGGGAGGTATTAACGTCCACCGTGGACATCGCAGTGGCCGACCACGAGTGATTAATGATCATGACCAGCGGCTTCTGGCTAAAATTTCCCGGTAACAGACCAGCAATACCTGGCTCACATCGCCCCCGCATTCAGTGTAGCAGGTACAAGACGCATCTCCATTAAGTCATGTACCGTTCTCCGGCATCTAATGGGATATTTTAAGGGGGCTTTCGGAAGTCCATCGAGATCGATGATGACGGATGCCCTCTTGAGGACATCAACCTGCACTAGGCTTAAACGGGTAGGAATGTGTGCAGTCTTCGGACCCGTACTTTGAGCGCGGGGAGAAGGACTCTGTTGGTAGAAGGGGCTCGAGACGACCAGGTTTCATATTCGGCTGCAGGGAGCTGCCGAGACACCAGTTTGTTGGTGCTCGCCTATAGGCACTCTCAACCCTGGTTTGTGATCAAGGTATTCCTCCTCTAGCCTTTGCCTAAAAAGGTATAACCCACAAGGCAGTGGTGGTGGGGGGAAAGGGCAGTGGTTGGTAGGCGCCAAGGCGTGTCCACACACCGGTAGGCCTGCACTTCAGTGTTAAATGCCTGCTTTGCTTGCCTTCTCGCTTTTCAGCTTCTGCCGCTGACTAGCCCTTGTGGTGAAAATAAAAGCTGAGTGCATAAGCCTTCCCCTGTCACTACATAGCCTTTCCATTACCAAGACTCCTGTTGTGCATCCTCGTGGCCACATACGGAAGTTGGAGTTGCAGATTTTGCAGGAATCTCTTGGTTCTCGTCTCGTCTCTATAGATTCACAAAAGGAGCGACTTCGCAACTCCTCCTTACAGGATCGTGGTTTCATGTTATTACCACGATAACAAATATACCGCCACACCTGGGCTCGAGACGGGCCTAATTGGACATTGGAGGCAGTGGCGGCTCGTGTATAGGCACTGCGGAACTGCAGCACCCTCTATTTCCACTCGATATTATCGATAACACTCAATATAATGAGTCTTTATTTCTTTAATTCTTTCTTTATACTTGTACATTATATAATCCTTAAGCTTAATGTCAGTAGCCATCACCTATTTTTTGCTTCCATTCATAGACTTCAGATACCCCCCAAATGATGGGACATTTCTTCAACAGGATAATGGCACCGTTTTATTGGTCTTCAGCTGCCCAAAATTCTTTCTAAGAGCATTCAGGAAAATTCCGACGAATGGGTGGCCACCACGTTCACCCATCGAGCATTTATAGGACGTGGCGGCCAAGTGTATTCGAAACCAAGAACCTGTAGTTACAAATATCAAGAAACTGTGGACAGCTCTTGAAACGGAATAGGCCAACATCTCTCCAGAGTTCTTCCGTCTTATTTTGCAGTCGATTACACGTCGAGCTGCTGCACTTCACCTGGCTAAAGGGGGTCCTACACGATACAAAATAAGTAACTATCCCATGACTTTTGGCAGCTCAGTGCATACGCATTGACATAACCAACAAATTGGTAACCAGGAAATTATTTGAAAGAAAAAAATCCTAAATGGTATAATAAAATAATACCTAGGAATGAGATGGGCAAACCGCTGGGGCATATCTCATGACCAAAAAAGGAAAGCCTGGTACCTACATAAGTACAAAGGCACAATTGTGACAAGTTATCTAGACCTTTAAAATCTGTCACTCAGAATAATTTTTACACATATGTGTAAGAGGCAGGACAAAGTTCCTAAAAGAGTTTTAAACCATCCCCATAAATACATCCAAGGACGAACGTTTCCATTCGATGCCTCCAAAATGAAACCTCCTCGAAAGAGTACAAAACCCTCTCTAAGGAGTACAATGAATCAAGAAAGGTTAAATGTTCGTCAGTAGTTTTATTAGAGAATAATTTGCTTACCAAATATACATAATTCCCATGAGGAAGGAATCAATCAGTCTGCTCAAAATAATATAAAATGAAATTTGTTTACATATAAATAAAATAAATATAGAATAAAAACAAATACCTTGTAAGTGATTTTATACTCAGATAATTTAATAACTTAGTTTTATAACAGATTAAGGCCTTATATTTACTTTAAGTCATTTATCTGTTTTACGGGAAAAACTTTAACTTAATCACGAACCAGTGAGGGAAAGAATAAAGCCAAATGACAATATTTTAACCACGAACTTTGGAGAAATGGTCCGGAATGACGATTTCTCAATGCAATGCATGTTTTCTTTCCCCATCCGAGAGAGTGACCTTAATAATGGAAACCCACTTCACAGCTTTACATAGAAGCAACTAAGTGTCATTAAGGAAATCCTGCCCTTTAATTCCAAAACCCTTACCAGACCTTTTTCAATACTCCTTTAACTATCCTCCATTGCCGATAGACTCCCTTCTCTCTGGCCCACTTATTCTAGCCCTCCCAAAAACATAAACTAAAGGGTCTTTCAACAAGGAAGCTCGAGCTTTGTTAGGCGATAATGGCCATGTTGTTAAAGCGACATCTGACAACCTCACTGTGAACTGTTCAGTAGTACTTGGCAAGTCACGATGGAAGGTTATAGCTTTGAAAAACGTGTGCAAATCATCAAGTGTTATTATCGAAATCAGTGCTTCGTGCGACAATCGTTCCGCGCATTACGTAATTTCTATCCTCGCCACAGCGACGAGACCCCATTTTTGAATTAATGGATCTGTGAAAAAGCAAAATTGTCGGATTTGGGACGAAAACAATTCACATGAGATACACCAGCACCAATTGCATCCCAACAAAGTCACTGTTTGGTGCGGATTTTCGTCTAACGGAATCATCGGTCCGTATTTTTTTGAGAACGAAGATAGGATTGCCCTAACCGTCACCGGCGAGACCTACAGATCGATGATAAGCAACTTTTTGTGGCCTTAACTGGATTATATGCCTGATATGGATACTGACGACATGTGGTTCCAACAGGACGGCGATAAGTGCAACACTGCGCACGCCGCGATAGACATTTTGCACCAGCGATTTCAGGGCAGGGTCATCTCACGTGGCGACGACGTCAACTGGCCACCGAGATCTTCAGTTTAACGCCATTAGACTACTTTGGGGGGGGGGGGGGGGAAGCGCCACCTTAAATTGCAGGTCTATGCGAATAATTCGCAAACAGTTGATGTCCTCAAAGTTAACATAACGTAACGAACACCATCCAGCAAATTCAGCCAGATTTATGCGACAAAGTCATCGAAAATTGGGCCTCCCAAATACTTTCCACCAAGCGAAGCCGTGGTGGACATTTGAACGACGGCATATTCCACACTTAATGCCATAAAATGTACTTTCAAATTTAAAATAAATTGAGTGCATATATCCCACATATCTTGTTTTATTTACATTTAAAAATTGAGCGATCTTATTGAAAGACCCTATACAAAGGAAACAAGAAGAAAATCAGAATCCGGCTTCCAAAGGCTCGGAAACATTCCAAAACTGACCCTTTATTAATTAAAACTCTTACGATCGCACCTTGCGAGTCTTAGTAATTATTTTAGAAGTTTTGTCAAGATCTTAATTAAAAGACAAAAAATTAATTCACTCCGTTTGGATTCCCTTTTCATCCCGTACTGAGAATACTAGTCAGAGCAATGCCTCTCCCTGCCTGACTACAAGTTGAGGATCCGACCCCGTCACATTTTAGAAGAGGACCGAATACCGGCACGCCCGTACCAACAAGGTTTACCGCGAAAAATAGGACTCCCGTTATTTGTCTTCAAGAACATCCGTTGCACTAACCTGTGTTGAACCACTAACACTTCAAACAATTAACCATCAACATAATGTGCCTTAAGGGAAGAGCTCATCAACACCGGTGGCACAGCCCCATTTACACTAGCGACCTTGCCATGATACTTTGATCTCCGCCAGCTGCCGCCATTCTTTATTCGCTCCTTTCCCTTGCGTGGAGGAAGGATCTCGTCTCGGAAAGAAGTTAGAAGATAAGATCGGTACGACTTCGTCACCTCACTCCGCAGTCGGTCGAAGAAAGTAATCTAAATGAGAGATAGGCAGAAAGACAGTTGGAAAGAAAGAGAATCTGGTAGAAAGATAAATGGGCAGAAAGAGAGATGGGCAGAAAAAGGAATGGACATAAAGACAAATGAACAGCAAAAGAGATGGGCAGAAAGACATTTTGACAGACAGTTGGACAGTAAGAGAAATAGGCAAAAAGAGGTCGGACAGAGGGATGGGAAGAAAGACAAATGGGCAAGAAGGCAGTTGGATAGGAAACAGATGGGGAGAAAGACAGCTGAACACAAAGAGAGAGGGGCAAAGAGAGAAATGCACAGAAAGAGAGATGGGCAGAGAGACAGATGCGCTGAAAGACAGACAGAAATAGATGGACAGGAAAGACAATTGGACAGAAATACAGAGGGGCAGAAGAACAATTGGACAGAAAGAGAGATATACATATGGAGATCTGGTTAGAAAGAGAGATGTGCCAAAGGTCAGTTGGGCAGAAAGAAAGTGTGGTGAAGACAGTTTGACAGATAGTTGGAAAGAAATACTGAAGAGAAGAAAGACATATAGGAGGAATGATGGTTGAACATAAAGAGAGATGGGCAGAAAGTAAGTGAGACAGAAAGAGAGGTGGGAAGAAAGACAGTGAACAGATGGACAGAGAGGAAGTAGATCAGAAAAACAGATGTGCATAGCGACAGTTAGAGTGAAAGAGAGATGTACAGTAAGACAGTTGGACAGAATTACAATGGACGGAAAGACAGGTGGGTAGAAAAGTGTGAAAAGTGCTGGACAGAGAGTTGGACAGAATGGGAGATGGGCGGAAAACAGCTGGACAGAAAGACTGATTAGCAAAAGACAGTTGAACAGAAAGAAATATGTGCAGAGAGACGTACAGAAGTTTAAACAATAAACTTTGATTGAAGACTTTGGATTGGGGAGTCAGTTAGAAAATGTTTGGGATTTTTAGTCGCATGAGAGTCTAGTCACGGGCGACTCTACATCTTACTATGTCGGTCAGTCCCCGTTTTGTTTTTTTTGTAATAACATTAAAATTATTTGGCCGATTCCAACGAAATTTTAAACCCTTATTTTGTTGTACATTCTCTTTTAAATTATATAATTGCCAAGATCCTACCAAGGTTAGCCCTGGAATTATTTTGTTTTAGCAATAACAGCATAACTATTCGGTCGAATCTAACGAAATTATAAATCCTTATGTTGTTTTACATTCTCTTCCGAATGATATAATTGTCAAAGTCCTTGCAAGGTTATCCGAGGAATTATTTGGCAATAACATCATAACTATTCGACGGATTCTAACGAAATTTGAAACCCTTATGTTGTTTTGCATTATCTTCCGAATGATTGAATTACCAAGGTCTTGCCAAGATTAGTCCGAGAATTATTGAAAATTTTAAAGGTCGTAAGGTCATAAATCAGAAAAAGTGAGAGCACGCAACTTTTTGGTCAGCAGACCTTGTTTAGTCGTGTGGTACTATATATCTCATTAGGCCTGTCGGTCGGTCCGTGGATCCCTGTTTTGCTTCATTTTATAATAGCATTGTAACTATTCGGCCGATTCTAGCGAAATTTGAAACCCTTATGTTGTTTTACATTCTATTTCGAATACTATAATTACCAAGATCCTCCCATAGTTAGCCCGGGAATTGTTTTCTTTTGGCAATAATATCATAACTATTCGGCCGATTCTAACGAAACTTGAAACCTTAATGTTGTTTTACATTCTCTTTCGAATGATATAATTACCAAGGTCCTTCCAAGGTTAGTCCGGAAGTTATTGAAAATTTCGTAGGTCATAAGGTCATAAATCAAGGTAAGTGAGAGCAGGCGACTTTGGTCAGCAAACCTTGTTTTTTTTTATGAGCCCATCTGGCCACTACCTACTTGGCGGACCTATTGGGATTCCTATCAAAACTTCATATCAAATAATCCCAGAGTTCAAGCTATGAGCTACTTCATTGGTTACCTCCATGATAAAGCTACACTCGCACAAGCCAAATTTTCATCTGCTCTCAAAACGAATTGCGGAAAGAGAGGTTATTCTCTTCTTTAGGCCTGTGAGGGGTGATGGGGTCCTTCTCGCTGATATGGGATTGTACCATCAATTCGATTGGAAAGATTGAAGTTGGGAAATAAACTGTTGCTCGGCATCGATTTCAACCAGCACCTGATATTTGTATTAATAATGACATGTAGGGAAGGGTTCTTTTCGGCGGCGGAGTTTGGTTTGGTTCGCCAAGGAAAACTCATCCTATTTAGCCATATCCCCCAAAATGATGATGAGAGGACTCTCTTCTTTTCAGTGGGCCCTTTTAGAAACCGCTATGATGCCCCACGTGGGAAAAAATAGCCTGCTTTTAATAAATTACTAGCCAAGGCCGCACCTTGGGTAGTGTATTTCCTTCGGAAAAGGAGAAAGATGCACCGCGGGAGAAAAATGGGTCTTCCTCTGAAAAGGTAATCTAATGGGGGCCCACTCTAACATTCAAGATGTCGCATTGCCCAGAAACTGTTAAGATTCTAAGATCCATTAACCACTGGTTAGAATCGCCGAGTAACAGACCAAAGGTCTCTAGAGGCCTGAGTCAGCGTATCAAACTTTAAATGATGGTGAAGTGGATATTCTCTGGTGCCGTCAAACTTTGCCCCTTTGCCTTCAATCATTCTCATATTCGATCAGAATATGAGACAAGGAGAGATTTTAAAACCAAACATCTAATTATTAGTCATAACGGTAATTTAAGTCAAATTTCCAAAATACAAAAAGTATAGATTTAAGTTATTTTAAACTGCAAAACCTTTCATAATTCGAACCATATCCTGTGGGATAAGTTGTGAGAAAAATATTTTCGACCGCTGGATTGTTCCCTCCCGCTTTCGCCTATCTGCCCTTCTTTTGTCTGTCCACCACTCTTTCTTTGTTTATTCTTCACGTGTCTGGATATCCCTTTTTTGTGTAAGGGCATTCGGTGAGTGTTTTTGAGAATTCTTTGGGGATAAGTGCTCAACGCGCCCGCGTTTTTTCGTTTTCTTTGACCCTGGGGGATACTTGGACATGGTTACGAGTCACGCCCCCTACCTGGGGTTGGGAATAGGGCGGATGCATAATTTAGAAGCGTGGGGTCAGGGGGAATGTTCTTTCGATTTTGTCCCCGCTCTGGTAGGGGAGTGGGGGGGGGGTGAGCTACCATTGGAAGGAGACCTCGTGTTGTCATTTGAGAGGGCACCTTTCACGCAGAGAGGAAAGTAACCGTGACGCCGTTTACTTTAGCAATTTCATCTCACGTACACCAATTAACTTCTCTCCTCTTAAGTATAATATTTGTAAAGTGTTTGTGAATTAACGGTAAATTAATTTAGGTTCTTTATAGAAATATGGTAAGTTCTTATGAGTAGTTTCATTATTTTAGACTGGTGTAACCTTGTATTGTCAAATATCTTGCGTTGTAAGGAACGTTGGTTTCCTTGCGCGTACTATCAAATTAGTCAAATCCCTTTCAGACTGCATCGTGAAATCTCCTTTAATATTCATTCTTTTTATCAAACTTTAAAACTTGATGTTCGACTATTTAAGTCATCTTTCAACTCTTACTGACAACTAACGAGAGAAGTTAGGACTCAACGCGTCGCCAAGCATCTCTGTAAAGACATATTTAACTTTTCCAAAATTACGAATCTGAATTTGTTGCCTGCTTTAAAGCCATATATTAATCATTAAATATTAGCACCCTTACATTGGAAGAGGTCAATACTAACACTAGGTACCTCTTCTTTTAGTTACTCCAGCTTTATAACTTGTACACATTTTCACTTCCGTCCAATGTCAATACTTTTTAGGATTTTTCGGGTTTTTTTTTGTTTTGTCTTTGCAGTACTACCCCTCATTAAGCTATCTTAACCTAAAGATTCGCACACTTGCTGTTATGTTTTATCCGACTCCGATGCGCCTTCTAGATTTCCAAATGACAATACATATTGAACTATTCAGCCATTAATTAAATCTTGTTTAACTTCTAAATTTATTTCATTGCTTCTGGCTTCGACAAAGTTACTGTAGTTTGGAGCATACCAACGTTAGATCCACTTCTATGAGTTCTTAAGAAATCCTACACAATTCTTAGTAAGTTGCTCCGTTTTTGAGCTTGAAACATTGTAGGTGCACACTACTTCTAGAAGTTGTGAGAACTAAAAAACAGATTACTTTTTCAGACTAAGTTAAACCTAATTTATTGCGATTTCACGTGGTGATTTTAGGCTTCTGTATTTTACAGGTTACTTATTTAGGCTAAGTTAAGCTTCGTCTAATGTCATTTAGTTTTTATTTTACACGTACCTTATTTAGGCCAGGTTAGGCGTCGTCTATTGTGATGTTAGGTGTTTTTATTTTACAGGTTACTAATTCAGGTGTTTTTATTTTACAAGTTACTTATTACTTATATAAGGTCTCGTCTATCGTGATTTTAGTCGGGGGTGGGGGTAATCTACAGGTTACCCCTTAGGTTAAGGTGGCTTCATATTGTAATTTTTTTTTTAATTTCTACGTTACTTATTTTATATAAGTTACTCATGTAGGTTAAGTTTAGCCTCGTCTATTGTTGTTTTAAGTGTTGTTTTTTTTAAAGGATATTTATTTAGGCTAAGTTAAGCCTAGTCTATTGTGATTTAGGTGTCTTTATTTTAGATGCTACTTAGTTGTACTGGTAAGCTTCGTCTATTGATAATTTAGGCGTTTGTCTTTTACAGGCTACTTACATATACTAAGTTAAGCCTCGCCTTTTGTGATTTTTTTTCTTTTTATAAAATATTGATGTCTGACCATAAACTAAGAGCAAATTTTATATTAGAGCTTCTCTAGTTTGGAAAAGACCCACCAAAGGGGTGTTTTACGGTATCTCTCAATGAATTCTCATTAAAGTTTTTCATTTCCCTTTATGCCGAGAAAATCGGTAATGTCTCCTAAAACTCATTTATCAATCAAGTTATTAGAGCTAATCTACGTGGAGAATTTCAGCCCGCAGCCCTGTAATTTTCCTATTTTAAAAAGAATAGGGCCAAAAATTGATACTGGCAAACCATATAAAGATTTAGAGCAGCAGCAAATTATTACACCTCTTCTAGGTCGCAGGCCACAGACTGCAGCTCTGGCTGCGAAGTGCAGTCTTCTCCTGTTAAGAGAAGTATCGCAGAGTCGGCTTGTTTATGGTATACCATTTCTAAAAGCTAATGTAGAATAAATCACGTTAATTTAATAAGTTTCAAAGTTTCCTTCCGATTTATTTCCACGTGTCAAATTGCAACGAGAAATTGTAAGAGAAAAATCATTAGCATTTTGGAGAATTGGATGAATTGATTTGCACGAGCCAGAAATGAATAATTTTTTTTTTAAATTTCAACTTTTGGCTTAATTTTTTTTTTTTTCAAATTCTTCTTGGAGAAATGAAATAAGCATCGTTCCTGAACATAACTCTTCTGATGGCACTCTAATCTTCTTTTCCATTATTCCTGCTCTTTCTACTCATCCACTTGTCTCTTTATATCATTCTTTTTAGCCCCTAAATAAACTTTGCTTTCCTTTGGTTGCAAGCTCTAATAAAAAAATATGTTCTTGCTCCACTTCTCAACACTTTAATTCACACAGGATTCAGTTTAGATGCAACCTTATCGAAATTTAAGAAGGAGTGAAATGGACGGTTTTAAGACTAGAGTGAATGGATTGATTTTCTGTAGAGAGAGTAACAAGGAGTAACAAGGAAAGGAAGTACCCTAGGAGACCTTACGGTCCATTCAAAGAGGATACCTTTGGACTAGCAATCGAGCAGGCACATGGCTGCTCAATTATTTTGCGTCCCTAAACGGCCACTTTTCAAGACTTTGTCTAGTCTTGACTTGAACTGGTCAACAGATTCACTGTTGACAACTTCCACTGGATGTGCGTTCCACTTACCGCAGATACTGTAAGTGAAAAAAATTCCACACAGATTGCGGTTGTAACGCTTCAGTTCAAGTTTGAAGCCGTGATTGCGCGTTCTGTTCTCACTCAATGTGAAAATATCCCGGTAGTCAACATTGTCGAACCTTCGAAGTATTTTGAAAACTTCGATGAGCTGACCACGCAGTCTACGGGTTTCCAGCGAGAACAGATTTAATTTCCTTAGTCTATCCTCATAACTTTTATGTCGGATAGACGGAATCAGCTTGGTTGCCCTGGCTTGTACGCGTTCCAACCTTGCGATATCCTTTCGAAACGAAGGACTCCAAAATTGTACGGCATACTCCAGGTGCGGCCGAACGAGGGAGTTGTACAGACAAAGTACTATCTCCTTGTTACGTTATCCAAACTGGCGCTTTATGTAGCCTAACATCCTTTGGGCTTTCTTCTCTGCCTCGATGCACTGTTTCGAGAACTTGAGGTCGCTAGTAATAGTTACACCCAAGTCCTTCTCAATGTCACAAGATTCAAGAGCAGTGCCCTTAAGGATATACTGAGATTGGGGGTTTCTGTGGCCGATATGCATTACTTTGCATTTGTTCACGTTAAAAGGCATTTTTTACGTGTCCGACCACTCCCCAATCTTCTCAAGATCTTCCTGCAGGCGGGCAGTATTTCCATCCTTTGCAACGTTCATACCAAGCTTGGTATCGTCGGCAAATTTGGAAATCTTGGCAAGGGATACTAGGCAAGCTAAATCAACCTATCACTAGAAATACATGCAAAGCAGGACTAAGCAGCTGTATCAAATATATGGAAATATTTTGCTGAAAAGTGAGTGTAATAGATGTTAATATAGTTGCAGTTTTTGATTTTGATATTTATTTGAGGACATTAACTATCAACCATCTTCAATCGCACGGATGGAGCGCATACGTCCACCCATGTTTAAAATTGTTAAGGAATGGGAATAACTTTCGGATAAGCACCCAAATCTAATCAACTACTCCTCTACTCAATCGTCCTCAACATTTCAGTGAGTGCATTTGCAATGGCCTTCCCAATTTTAACCTTTCTAAAGGACACTTAATTGTACCCTTTTTGTATAAATAATCATCCTCAAAGAATTTGCCTATAATATAAAATTCAGCTCCCACTGATTTCTGCCCAAAGTAAAGCAATACAAAATTATTTACGCGTAATTTGAATAGGGAATAAATATTAGAGTTATCAACTGCCGTAATTCATGATAGTAGTTTATTCGAGAGATCCAGAAACTTTTAATTCTTTGCCAAAATGTAAATTAGTATCTAATTTCGAGGAACTTTTTTTATAAAATGTCTCGTTTTTAGCGTTTTAAATAATCATTAACAAGCTTTTATTTCTTTGAAAATAGACGTTCTGCTTAATTTTATAGCAAAACATCATATTCTCGATTTGATAGAAAATATCGAATGGTGGATGGTTCGTTCCAAGAAAAAAAGTTCTTTTACGCCAGAAAAAACATCGATACAATCGAAATCTGAAAACAACAAAAAGGTTTAGGTTAAGAAACACTTTTGGTTAGAAATCCTGGAAATGGGAGCAATAATTTTGTTTTTAAATGTATCTCGAAACGTTTAGCTCTTTTGCCTGGTAATGGGAAAATAATTGATTCGCGTCCTCCCCTTTTTCGTCGCAAGGCAAAACCAAAAACCATCGTCGCTTGGTAACGAAATTTAGTTCACTTTGTAGCACAGACTCAAATTATTGGATCCTGTGGCAGTAAAATTAATTTCGTATTGAAATAAGATATCATACTTAAAACCAAATCTTCCATTTAGCAAGAAAGCACATTTGTTGAGAAACACCCCCAGAAAATGGAAACAAAATATATAAAAACTAATTGTCGTATGCTTACTTAGGGAATTGCCATGGTGATTAATTGTAAAGGTTATACTACTATTTATAAAACTATTCCTGCAATTTCTTTCGGCAATCAATAGTAAGAACCACAATATTTTTGAACAATAAGGTTAATGAATAAAAATTGAGAGAAGAGAGACTGAAAAATATATTTCAATAGGAAAGTCTCCTCTTTTCCTCAGTGCCAAAACTAATAAACTATTTTTTTAACCTTCTTAACTAATATCTAACAATAATATATTCAATTCACAGGAAAATGTGTATAAAATATCATAGCCTAGAGAAGTTTCAAGAGAAGTATGTAAAGTTAAAACTATGTTCATTTAAAAAATATCTTATGTTTGCCTAAATCTAAGAGATTAGTACCACGACACATTGACAGAACATTGTTATGGTTTACAATACTCCGTTAAGAAGCGGAATTAAAACCTGCCAATTGATGCTTAAGAGAATGTTTCAATCCTATTGCGATGAGATCCGAATAGCCTCAGGATTTGGGTGTGCTTGCCTTTTATATATTACTAACATAACTTAACCTAACCTAGAGTAGCATGTAAAATGTGAAGAGATAACTAGAGACTCATAAAAGTAAACTGAGCTTTGCAAGATTTTACAGCCAACAATATTCTCCTTGACAAGGAAGTAGAGCTGGAGAATCGAGGTTATTCTGAAACTATATAAAAAGCGTCAAGATGTCACTTATTCCGATTTATGACCTTACGATCTCCGAAAGCTTCAATAATTTCTAGACTAACCTTGGTAGCACGTTTGCAATTATATCAGTTGAAAGAGAGTATAAAACAACATAAGGATTTCAAATTTCGTTAGAATCTGCCAAATACTTACAACGTTATTACAAAAAAAAAAAATCAAAACGGGCACCGACCGACATAGTGAGATATAGTCGCACGCGACTAAAAAAGGGGCTTCCAGCAAATGGAACATGGTTGGGACGTCTACTCTAAAAAGACAATCTTTTTAGAAGGATGAAGGCATCAAGCCCTTTCACCATAGATATTTAAAATTACAAACTTTAAACTAGCATTAGTACAAACTTTAAACTAGCATTAGGAACCCCAAATGGCGAATTAGTGCATACACCAACTGGGATAAAGCGCTCCCTGAGACGTAATGCGGAAAATTACCCACAACCTAAAATCTAACTTAACAGAATAATGGAATTAAAAAAGTGGCAAGATACGTGTCGCGCTCTCACTGCGGGCTTTACACCCAGGCCGCACCAAAAGAGATCATAGTGCCACAAACAAGCGAGGACAAAACCCCACAAATAGAAGTGCTAGGAGTCGGTAGGACAGTAAACTCTTTCGAAACTAACTCCTTTCAGGAAGCAAAATCCCTTTGCGGAGAAGTTAGAACCAAGAACCAAAACGGGGCAGAGACTTTTGGGGGAAAATTGCAAGACAAATTGAGAAGAGCCGAGCATCGACGCCTCAACCCACTCTTAAATTCAGCTTCGGAGCAGGTCAAGTATTATGTGAAAGGTGCAAACAAAAAATTTGAACCTTTGCTTAACGGAACTATCGGTACCCATTGTGTCTTAAAGATTATTTCGTGAACGACCACAAAGGCCTTAAAATTCGCCCTCAAGCACGAATCGAGACGTAGAACCAGATTTACGATCAATGTTAAGAATAGGAAAGGTTTGGATAATAACCGAGGACAACAAAACTCCATGATGCGAATTATTAAGGAGAATGAAACTAGTTCAATAAATGAGGGCAAGCTCATTCAGAGGGGAAGAGGCTTAGAATGAAATGAGGAAGATAATTGAATAAAGAGAAAGAGGGAGAATATAATGAAACATATCAGAACTGAAAGTGATTGCAGCAAATTTCGTCAGTCTTAGATTTTGTGACCTGTAGAGGGATTCAAGTCATTTAGAAACGGAAAGGTAGCAACGAAGAGCAATACATCTCAAAGGCACAAAGTCTTGCCCACATATCGAGATAGATTAAGAGAGAGAATAATATCAAGCCAAAATGCCGCATATATCCTCATAAGGAAAGTGGATTCACTGCCTAGGCAGCTTTCATTTCGTGTCAATGGGTTGATTTTAAACTTGCGCCATATTTGGGGGCCATGGCTTGCAAGAGTAAATGGTGACCGAATCCTTCTTATGGCCGGATTTCATTTCTTTACTGGCGTCCGCTGATTTGCAATATCACGTACTAGCATAGGTACCCGGCGTTACCCGGGATAAAAAGTCCTGTCGCAAATAAATACAGATGCAAATTCTTTGAAATTTTATATTGTGCACAAAATAATCTTTACTTGCTGATTATTAGTAGTATTTGGGGGTGAAGGCAGATTCAGGAGAGTTGGGCATTCTCCCTATTATATAATAACATATATCATCAAATATCACATAATAGCATTTAATATAATATAATATCATATAATACCACCGGGCACCCGGCAGTTTACGTGCACACGTGAATGACCGGTAGTTATGAGCGAACAACGTTGTGGCCGCAGGAACAGATACAAAGTGATCCAAAAGTCTAAGTCTCTCCGTAGTCATAAGATTTTATACAATGACATACAAATAATGAGAGTACTTGGCAAATACGTTATAACGTTTTTTATTTCTAGACGTTATAACGAATTTTATTTCTACTTATTCGTTTCTACTATGGACATTAATTTCCCTTTTAAACAAGGGAATTTCCTACAGCGGAGAGACTTTAGGATCCCTTTGTACACTGGCGTGGTCTCGCTGGTGTATCCCTGATGGCTATTCTGCCTAAGGAAGAGCCTGTTTCTATCGCTGGCAAACCTTTTTGATTGAGTAGAAGGACCAATTCTTCTGGCTGGGGATCCCCCTGTGATTGAGTATACAGAGTAAGGAAAAATCTCGGGCTCTCGCCATCGTTCCTCATTATCTGCTTCTCTCGCCGTCGTTTCTCATTCACGCCTCATCTCGCCGTCCTTTCTCATTATCTCCGTATATCGCAGTCATTTTTTTTATTATTTCCTTCTCTCAATGTACTTTCTCATTATCTCCTCTTGTCATCTTTTATGATTCTATCATCTCGCCATCCTTTCTCATTCATCCCTTCTCTTGTCGTCCTTAATGATTCTGGCCTAATGCCGTCGCCTTTCATTCTCTCCTTCTCTCGCCGCCCATTCTCATTCAATACTTCTCTCGCCATCCTGTCATATTCTGTCGTTCTCAAAACCATTCTTTCTCATTTTGTCACCGTCTTTTCTCATTCTGTCACCGTCTTTTATCATTCTGTGAATATCTCAATTTCCTTTCTCATTCCCATCTTCTCTCGCCTTAATTTCTCATTCTCTCCTTCTCTTGCCGTCTTTTCTAATTCTATCAATCTTTCGCCGTCAATTCTTCTTTTCTCCTTCTTTCGCTGTCTCTTCTAATTCTCTTTTCTCGCCACCAATTCTCATTCTCCCCCCTCACTGTTTTATTTCTCATCCTCTCCTTCTTTTGGCGCCATTCACATTCTCTTAGAGAAGCTAGGCTGAAATATGAAAAAGATCTTGCCTTAAATTCGAAGCACAAACCGAAACGGTTTTATAGTTCCGTAAACCATAAAAAAACCCGTAAAGGGTTAGATAGGGACGATCAGAAGTAAAGATAGTAATATGAGAGATGATGCAGGGCAAATTTCTAAAAAAGTAAATGAGCACTTCGTAAGCGTTTTCACTGTGGAGGACGTGACACAATTAACAACATAGGCAGGGAAATAAATCTTGAAGACAAAATATTCTATCCACCATAAATATAAATGAAAGGGAAGTTATCACATACATTAATAAAATGAAAAAATCGAAGGCACCTGGGCCAGATGGGTTGTACCCAACCCATGTTAAAGAACTAAAGAATGAATTAGCAAGCCCGCTCTGTACAATTTTCAATCGATCAATCGATGAAGGCCTAGTTTCAATAGAGTTCAAACGTGCAAATGTTACGCCGATATTCAAAAAAGGGTAGAAATCTGAGCCTAATAATTTCCGTCCCATCAGCCTAACTTCTGTAATTGGGAAGCTCTTGGAGTCCATAATGATAGATAGATTAGTGAGTGATCTTGAGGCAAATGATTTAATCACAAACACTCAACATGGATTCAGACGAGAGCGCTAGTGCATAACCAATTTACTCGAATCTTTTCATAATAGGATTTGTATCTACGATGAAACTAAAGCGGCGAATATAATTTACCTTGACTTTAAAAAGGCCTTTGATAGAGGCCCCCACGAAAGGCTATTGCTTAAAATTACAGCGATTGGAGTGATGGAAACATACTCAAAGGGTTTAACAACTGGCTCTCAAATCGTTCACAGCAGATTGTTGTAAATGAGGCGTGCTCAGATTGGGCCCCAGTCACCAGCAGGGGTTCCACAGGGGTCAGTTCTGGGTGCATTATTATTCATTGTTTACATTAACGACCTGGATAATGGAGTGATTAGTAGGATCTCTAAATTTGCTGATGACACGAAGCTAGGAAGCCTAACTCTTTCTAGATCCGATGTAGAGTAAATGCAGAGACACATTGATAACATTGACGAATGGGCGGATAAATGGCAAATGGGCTTCAACATAGTTAAATTCAAAGTCATGCATTTAGGATATCATAACCTAAATGTAGAACACCATATGAAAGACCAAATCCTCGAATCAGTTAACTTAGAAAAACACCTGGAGATTTTTGCCTCACAGGACCTTAAAGTATTGAAACAATGCGCAGAAGCTTGTAAAAAAGAAAACCGAATGCTAGGATATATCGCTCGGAATTTTCATTTTCAAGTCGAAAGATATAATCCTGCTACTATACAAAGCGCTCGTGCGCCCACACCTCGAATATGGGGTTCGACTTTGGGCTAGCTACCTAAACAATGATATAGTGCAGTTAGAAAGAGTTCAACGGAGGATACTAAACTAGTTCCTAGTTCCTGGAATTCGAAGCAAACCGTACGAAGAGAGACTCTCTTGAAAGTTGACGATTACGTGGCCAATTGATAGAGGTATTCGAAATCTTAAAAGGATTTACAAATACTCGTATTAATTACAGAATATTTTCCGAGAAGGACGAAAGGGCCAATACAGGCCAAAACGGTTTCAAATTAGTAAATAAATGTTTTAATTCTACAATAGCTCAAAATTACTTCACTTTTAAAATCACGCAAACGTGGAATAGCCTTCCCCACTGTGTAATAGAAAGCACGTCAGTAAATATGTTAAAAAATCGACATGATGAGTACTTAAATAGTGTAAATATAAAATAGTAGGAGCATAGATGTAAACGTCATATATAATAAGGACTTAAGGAAAAAAATTAAATGATGAACAAAAAGATATCAGCGACGTCCCCTTCCCTTGCATGGCAATTATTTTCATCACTAGCAAGCGAAGCCTGCGGGAGAAAGAAGAGTACTGTCCTACCCCCTCCCCCCCCCCGTTCGGAGAAGCGTGTACGTGCACTTGAGGAATGACTGAGCCTGCATGTCAAAGGGTACACATGTAGAATTAAAATAATTATACAAAAAAAAAACATGATACACTAACAATAGATAGTGGTAGCCTAGCGGTCCTTAGGGTCTTTGCTGGTCTTTATTTCTGTAGTTATCTCCTTTTCTCGTCATCCATTCTCCTTATTTCCTTATCGCACTGCCCATTGTGTTTTTATCATTCCCTTGAAACCCTTTCATCGTAGCTCGTCATTCTCAAAACCGTCCTTTCTCGTTCTCTCTTTTATTCGCCCCCTTTCTCATTCTCTAAATATCTCGGAGTCCTTTTCCTTTTCAGCCTTTTCCTTCACACCTTTCTCACTCTTTAGATCACTCACTGTCCTTTCTCATTTCATCCTTCTCTCGCCCTCCGTTATCATTATGTGCGTTTCAAAACCCCCCTTTCTCATTCCCTCGTTCACTTGCCGTGCTACCTCATTCTTTAAATCTCGCAAAATCCTTTATCATTCCTTCATTCTCTAGTTATCCTTTCTCATTATCTCCTTCTCTACCCGTCCTTCATCAGTTTCTCATTCTTTCACCCGCCTTCGCCATTCACTCCTTCTCTTGCCGGCCTTTCTCATTCCATCATCCCGCAATCCTTTCTCCTTCACTTCTAAAATCGGCGTCCTGTCTCATTCACTCATTCATACTCCTTGCTTTCTTATTATATCCTTCTGTCGCCGTCTTTCTCATTCTATAATCTCGTCGCCGTTTATCAATCGCTCCTTCTCACACAGTCCTTTGTTATTAGCTCAATCTCTCGCCGTCCTTTCTCATTCTCACCTTCTCTCGACCTCTTTTCTCATTCTCCCGACGTCCTTTCTCATTCTCTCATTCTTTCGCCAACCTTTATCATTCTATAGTCTCTGCGCCCTTTATCATTCTCTCCTTCTCATATCGTCGTTGATAATTCTCTCTTTCTCTTGAAATTCTTTCTGATTATATACCCTCACCTCCCTTTTTCATTCTCTTTTCTCCTTCTTTCGCTATCATTTCTCCTTTTCTCACCTTCATTTCCCTTTTTCTCGCCCTCCCTTCTCATTCTATCCTCGCAACTTCCTTTTCTTTCTCTTCTTTTCTTGCCATCCTTTCTCATTCACTCAATCTCACACCGAGATTTCTCATTCTATCCTTCTCTCGTCGTCCTTCCTCATTCTATCGTTCTCACGCCATCCATTCTAATTCTATCTTTATCTCGGAATCTTTTCATATTCTTTTTTTAAACAGTTCATTCTCATTCTCTCTTTCTCTTGCCACCCTTTTCTAATTCACTTATTCTCTCTTCATCCTTTCTCATTCTCTTTCAATACTTTGTCATTCTTTCCTTCTCTAAACGTCTTTTACTCATTCTCTTATTTTCTCGCTGTCCCCTCTCAATCTCTTCAATTATTCTTCTCTCGCCTTCCTTTCTTATTATCTCCTTCTGCCGTTTTCTTTTTTAATTCTTTCCTTCTTTCTCCCTCCTTTCTAACTCTCTCCGTCTCTGGCCGTCCTTTGTCATTCTCCCCTTCTCTCGTAGTCCATTCTCACGCTATATTTCTCTCACCTGCTTTATCATTTTCTCCATCTATCGTCATCCATTTTGCTTCTCTCGTTGGATCGCCATCTTTTCGCATTCTCTCCTTCACTCGCCGTATTTTCTCATTCTCTTCATCAATCGCCGTGCATTCTTATTCTATATTTCTCACGCTATCATTTTTCTTTCCCTCCTTCTATCGATCTCCTTTTCCAGGATCTCCTTCGCTCTCCGTATTTTCTCCTTTTCTTCTTCTCTAGCTTATAATTCTTATTCTCTCCTTCTCTCCCCATACTTTCACATTCTGTCCTTCTGAAAACCGTCCTTTCTCATTCTCTTTAAATCTCTCAATGTCCCTTATTATTCCTTCATTCTATAGAGTCCTTTCTCATTATCTCCTTCTCTATCTGTCATTTATCCATATCTCCTTTCGCCATCCTTTCTCATTCTCTCCTTCTCTCACTCTCATTCTATCCTTCTTTCGTCGGATTTGTCATTTTCTCGCCATCCTTTCTCTTTTACTCCTCTCGCAATCCTGCAAAATACAGGACCATGGTGCTTTACAGACCCCCTGCGTAACTCCTTGAAAAGGACAGGGATCTGTACCGGCTACGGGGTAAACTTGTTCAAGACAGTGTGTGTATCGCCATGGGTGATTTCAATACCCAAGTTGACTGGGATACCAAAGAACCCTGTGGCAAGAACGCACTACTCCTGGAGTTCGCGAACAACGAGTTCCTGACTCAATGGGTGAGAGAGCCGACGAGAGGCAATAATACCCTCGACTTGGTTTTCACCTCTGAGGATGACATCGTTGAGGATCTCTCGGTAGGCGAAGAGCTCGGTGGCAGTGATCACCCACTAGTCAGATTTATAGTCAAGGTCCCGAAGGTAGAGTCTGCGACTAGTAAATCGAGAAAAATTGATTTGAGAAGAGCAGGCTTTGCAGGTCTTCGTGCTGGATTGACTGATGCGAGGCTAGAGGTGTGCGAGGATGTTGAAGATCCGTGGAATAGATTCAAAACTACGTTCATGAGTCTTACATCACGATTCATCCCTTTGAAAAGCCTTCGTCGGTCTTCCGTTCAACCAAAGTGGTTTAATCGAGAAATCGGTCAAATGCTGAGGGAGAAGTGAACGGTGTACCGGCAGTCAAAGATTTCTGGAGACTTTGAGGAGGACCGTAGGCTAGCTAGGAGGGTGAAGTCCAGCATATGGGCGGCAAAGCGTGCCGAGGAGCTCCGAGTGGCGAGACTCTGCAAGGAGAATCCCAAGGAGTTCTTTGGTTATGTAAACAGCCGTAAACCAATACATCGCACGATTTGCCCTTTATTGAATGAGGAGGGGACATTAAAGCACTCAGATGCAGTAAATACTATCCTCCTGAACGACTACTTCTCTTCAGTGTTTACTGAAGAATGTGGTCCCATACCCCAGCCCACGGATTCTTACTCGGGGGGGAAAAACTGTAGGAAATGCATTTCACCCAAGGATAAATAGAAAAAAAGATCACTGATCTAAGGACGAATAAGTCCCCTGGCCCGAACGGTTTTCTACCTAAATTGTTGAAAGAAATGCACGATGAAGTGTCACAACATCTGAGCACAATCTTCAACATGTCAATCCGGACCGGATGTGTTCCAAGAGACTGGCGTGAAGCGGAGGTTACTCCTATCTTCAAGAAAGAAACCCTAGCCAGCCGTCTAACTACCGACCTATTAGCTCAACCTCAATAGTCAGTAAACTCATAGAAAGTATCATGGTGGACAAAATGACGTCATATTTAAAGTCAAACTTGCGATTGAGGAGTTCCCGGCACGGTTTCCGAAGGCAACGGAAATGCCTAACGAATCTTTTCTAATTCTTCCACTTCGTTTAGGTGAGCACGACCGGGATAAGGCGGTCGACGTTATCTACTTAGACTTTCAAAAACCTTCGATAAGGTACCACACCGCCACCTCCTCCGGAAAGTGCGAGCGCAGGGCATAGCCGGAAATGTAGCAAGTTGGATAGAAAACTGGCTAAGTAGCACATGGCAACGGGTGGTGTTGAATGGACAGGCTTCTGAGTGGGTGCTAGTTACTAGCGGTGTTCCTCAAGGTTCTGTCCTGGGACCACTACTGTTAATTATCTACGTCAACGACATGGACGATGACATGGTTGCGAAGATTTCTAAATTTGCCGATGACACCAAGCTTGGTATGAACGTCGCAAAGGAAGGAAATACTGCACACCTTTAAAATGATTTCCGGAAGATCTGGGAGTGATCGGACACGTGGCAAATGCCTTTTAACGTGAACAAATGCAAAGTGATGCATATCGGCCACCGAGACCCCCAACTTCAGTATATCCTTAAGGGCACTGCTCTTGAATCCACCGACACTGAGAAGGACTTGGGTGTAACTATATCTAGTGATCTCAAGTTCTTGGGGCAGTGTATTGAGGGGGAGAAGAAAGCCCAAAGGATGCTAGGTTATAGAAAGCGACAGTTTGGTTAACGGAACAAGGAGATAGTACTGTGTTCGTACAATTCACTTGTCTGACCCGACCTGGAGTATGCCGTACAATTTTGGAGTCCTTCATTTCGAAAGGACATCGCGAGATTGGAACGCGTGCAAGCCAGGGCAACCAAACTGATTCCCTCTATCAGACACAAGAGTTACGATGATAGATCAAGTGTATTAGATCTGTTCTCGTTGGAAACCGGGAGACTGCGTGGTCAGCTTATCGAAGTGTTTAAAATACTTCGAGGCTTCGATAATGTAGACTACACGGATATTTTCCAACTTAGTGAGGGCAGAACGAGAAATCACGGCTACAAACTTGAACTGAAGCGTTATCAGCATGATCTGTGTGGTAAATTTTTCACATACATCATCTGCGGTAGCTGTAACACACTTCCAGTGGAAGTTGTCAACAGCAATTCTGTTGATCAGTTCAAGTCAAGACTGGACAAAGTCTTAAATAGTAGCCGTTTGGGCAGTTAAGTCGTTGTGCAGAACTGTGCCTGCTCAACTATGAGCCCAAAGGTACCCTCTTTGAATGGACCGTAAGGTCTCCTAGGGTACTTCTTTTCCTTGTTCCTCCTTGTAGCTCATTCTCTCAATCTCCCGCCGTCCTGTATCATTATCTCACACTCTCTCCGTCCTTTCTCATTATATATTCTCGCCACACTTTCTCATTTTCTCGCCGTCCTTTTTCATTCTCTCTTCTCACCATCATTTCTCACTCGCTCCTTCTCTCGCCCTCCATTATCAATCGATCTTTCCCTTGCTATCCTTTAACGTTCTGTCCTTCTCAAACGCGTCTTTTTCTCATTCCCTTTCTTTTGACGTCCTTTTTCCTTCTCTTTCTCATGCATCGCTTCTCATTTTATCATCTCGCCGACTTTTCTCTTTCTCATTCTCTCTTGCCATCATTCTCATTGTCTCCTCCTGCAATCATTTCTCAATAGCTCATTCTCACTCTATCAAATTCTCACCCAGGGTGACCAAACGTCCCCTCCTATTTATTACATTTGTCCCACGTCCAAACTCGACTTTTCCTAGGAGGCTTTTTGTTCCGTATTTTTAATATTTGGAGAAAAAAAATGACAATTCACAAAAATATTACTTAAAAAAATATAATACACTATACTCCCTGCAGCGAGAAATGGACGATGAGGGGGAGAGAGAGTAAGAGAGAGAGAGACAGAAAGAGAGAGAGGGAGAAGGCGGGCAGCTAATCTGTGGAGATATGGCAACGGTGGGGGTGAAGGACACTTGTGACGGTGCTTGCCGCTCCCCCATCGTCCATTTCTCGCTGCTGCGAGTATTGTGAAATTTTGGAACATATGGAGTAAAGGCGGCCGCCCAAAATTGGCACCAGTGGCGTGATCGCTGCGTGATTCATGACTCAGCAGTGCAGCCAGATACGGGGAAATTTTTATAGGGAAATTTGAACTCGATATCCAATGAGGTTGCAAATAATTCCGAATTTTACAGGTGGCTCTCAATGAGGTTGCCTGTGTGTACCATACTGTGAAGCATAGAGAATCCTACCGAACAATGGAGTGTGCTATTAAGATTGCACCCCAACTGTATGCAGATTCTTCACTGGCCAAAAAATGTATCCTGTGGCAGAACAAAAGCAGAATGCATTACGAGTAAGGTTCTTAGTGAACTGAGTCTGATAGATATGGTGAAGGAACTGAAAGGATTTGAAGCATATTATAGCAGTCCCATTTTCATCTCACTTGCAGCGAATCGTCTGAAACAGGAAACAGGAAAATGTATCCTATTTGTGTACAGTATTACACTCCAAAGAGTGGGGGTGCGTCTAAACTTCTTGAGTTCATGAAACATGCCTTTGAATCTGCAGAATCCATTGCCCAACAGATTTTTGCTGCTCTTGAAAGGGAAGGAATAGCCTTTAAGTATGTGCCAGGTTTCTCTGCAGATAATACAAATGCAAACTTTGCCTGTCATCATTCTGCTTACACAATACTTGGAAAAAGAATCCAAGGCTGTTCAAGGTAGGCTGCCTTGAACAACACCTTCAAAGCAGGATTACATGAACTTCACACTGATATTGATGGTGTAGTAATGAATATATGTGGGTATTTTTTTTCTTCTGCAGTCGGGTGAGAGAATCTCAAAGAATTTGTTGATTTTGTTGAGCTGGAATGGGTTGAGAATCAAGTGCCCACACGTTAGCTTTCATTGAGAAAGGCAGTAGACTGTATACTGAAGGTGTGGCCTGTATTATATTCCTACTTTGGCAGTACAGATGTTTTCAGGCATATCAGAAAGTTATTGAAGATAGACGAGGAACAAGCTGAGAATGAGGGTAATAAAAACAACAGATACGAATACTGTTGCTATTTATTTCATGTTTTGTGCAAACTTGCTCCCTACTTTTGAAGAGGCGAGCCTCAAGATCCACCCAGCTTCTACATATTTCCCTGAGTTATATGATATTGGCAAGCGTCTTTATGAGAATCTGAACCGGAAGTCCACAGATAGCTTCTTTTGATATCAAATACAGCGTACTCTTGCTAATCTGTATGACAGAAAAGGAGGAAATTTCCGCAGTTGCTTCAAAAGAGCTACTACCTAGCTGGAAAACTGGGTGGACCTGTTTGCTAGTAGTCCATTTTCTGTTCTGAAATAATTGACTTTGAATAGTGAACTGGCTTTCAAATATCTAATAAACTGTGTGTAAAACTAAATCTATAGGATGTGTGATCAGTTTGTGGGCTCCATGATAAATTCTGCATGTTTACATCTCTGTTGCCATTCAAGTTTGGACTGTTTACTGTCTCAGATGGCAAACTATTCCAGTAATCTACCACTCTATTGGTGAAAAAATATTTTCTAACATCCAACCTGCACCTCTTTTTTTAAATTTTTAAGTGGTGACCCCTAGTCCTATTACTACTTTCCAACTCAAATAACTTGCTAAATTCCAACTTATCCATCCCAGAAAAGATTTTAAAAAGCTCAATCATATCTCCCCTCAGACACCTTCTCTCAAATGATCAAATGAGAACATATTTAGTATCCTCAGTCTATCTTCATATTTAAGATGCTTCAGGGAAGGTATTATTTTTGTTGCCCTCCTTTGTATTGACTCTAGCAGGTTGATGTCGTCTAAAATGTGGTGACCATGCTTGTATACCGCACTCAAAATAGCGCCTAACATACGAGTTGTAGAGTTTAACGATAACCTCTTTACTCTTGTAGCTAACATTCCTATTAATGTATCCTAGCACCCTATTTGCTCTATTTTTGGCCTCAATACACTGCTTTGAAAACCAGTGACCTATCTACTGCTACGCCTAAGTCCTTCTCATCCTCAACTGAATTCAGCTAAATTCCCTATTATCTCTTCCCATGTTAAAAACTTTGCATTTTTTAAGGTTAAAAGTCAAAGAGAAGATCTTTGGTGTTCTCAGTGTATTAGTTTCATAGGGTGAATGTTGGTGATGGGAGATGGTTTATTCCATAGGTAGGCGTTATCGCGATAACGATATCGGATTATCAGTTATCCGATATTTTTTTCCGGGTTATCGGTTCATCGGTATTGCCGATACTTTGGGTTCAAAACAAGCCAAAGAGACTCAGCGGAGTATATTGACTCTGAGCTCACTGAGGCTGAGCCTCAGTCACCCTGGCCATTCCTTGGCAAGTGGGTGAAGTACAAGAAGATGGCTGGCGACAGCCAACCATCTTTTGGATTCATCGATTTATCGGTTATTATCTTATTGGGCGATAAATTTATCGCCAGTTATCAATTATCGGTTATCGCCGATAAGGTTATCGTTATCGATTATCGTGATACATTTTTTTCGTTATCGCGCCCAACACTGGTTTATTCTATGTTTGTACTGTTAAGTAATGTGGAGTGGCCTGACCTTAGTTGAAACTGTTTGGTTCTGTATTCGTGTAATCTTTTCTCTTATTGATTTTCTTTGGAGCGGGGCATTTCGAATAGTGTTTAGTGGTGAGGGTGGTGTGGTTGTGTTTTGGTGAGTGTGGGCTAGGATGCGTAATAGGTGTTAGAAGTAGTGTGCTGGTGCTTCTTTATTATGCGCTCTTTAGGCCTAAGATAGCACTTCTTGATTGCATTATTAGTGAGTAAAAACTCGGTTATTCGTTTAATGGTCAGTAATTAGCTCAGTTTATTTGGGGTGCATCCTAATCGCTAATTGAAAATGGGAGAAGTATAATAATAGAAATAATTAGTTTCAGGAGAAAGGAGGCTTTAGGAGAGTTTTGTGTCGCCCCCCCCACAGTCACTGGTGCTTCAAGTATTGTACTAGGGATTGGACTCAATTCACAAATTTTTACTTCCCTTATATGTACCACTTCCACGCGGACTTCTTATCAATAACTCCTTGGCAAAAAAATGCTTTCTTTGGTTTTCGTTTTATTTATTTTTAATAAATATAAATCAATAAAATTTAGCAATAAGATAGAAAATACATTTCATTCTTCAATAAATCTTTACTCTAATCACCATCTAAATATTAAGAAAATAGTTCTTCCTCTATGTTCCCTTTGCTCTTCGGATTATCTTCCAGGAATATTTTGACAAAGAAATTGATTATAAATAAAACATTGGCATTAAATTTTGTTTCCTCTTTACATTTGTGGGAGTAATTGAAATAATCACCTGAAAAGTCATTCTGCAATTGTAATCATTATTATACAAACAAACCTTTAGAGACTAAAATATCCTAATCTAACCACTTGATCGGTCATATGTAGCACCCTACCCACCTTCTTAAACAATTTAACATTGTTTTATTTAAATATGACTCAAGATTGTACCGCCTCCTGGCTTCTTATAAGCAGCTCTCCTCGAAACCATCGTAGGAACCGTCGTGAGGCTGACATTGCACAGAGAAGCACAGAACTCAGTGTATGAATATAACCATCAAGGAATTGGCCGCCGTTGAAGTGAACATTGTGTTTTATTTATGCAAATTCCGTCTCTTATCATGTTATTAATTTGAACAGTGTCAAAGTATACTGTGTCCTACTAATTATGTAAATACAAGCATTCTTGTGTGCCAGTAATTATAGAGGTAGAAGGATTTTTTAATGTTTTTATCCGTCCCTAATTTCAATGTGAATCACTTGTTTTAGCTTTACCTTTTTATTATTAACCAATTAAATCACTTATACTTTCAGATTTGGGTGGCAATCTTTTATCCTTTTTGCTACGTTCGCTTATTTCTTTTATTCTCCTGCCTGTCCCTTGCCTTTGTCCTTCCCCACTCCAGCCCAGGCGATTGTTCGCTTATTTCTTTTATTTTTTGACTGTACCTTGCCTTAGTCATTTCTTATTCCAGCACCAGGCGATTGTTCGCTTATTGCTTATATTCTCCTTCCTGTCCCTTGCCTTAGTTTTTCCCCATCTCAGCACCAGGCGATTGTTCGCTTATTTTTTTCATTCTCCTGCCTGTATCTTGCCTTAGTTCTTCCCCATCCCAGCACCAGGCCACTCACTGTTCGCTTATTTCTTTTATTCCCCTGCCTGTCCCTTGCCCTAGTCCTTCCCCATTCCAGCAACAGGCGATTGTTCGCTTATTTCTTTTATTTTCTTGTCTGTACCTTGCCTTAGTCCTTCCCCATTCCAGCCCAGGCGATTGTTCGCTTATTTCTTTTATTCTCCTGTCTGTGTCTTGCCTTAGTCCTTTCCCATTCCAGCACCAGGCGATTGTTCGTTTATTTCTTATATTCGCCTTTCTTCCCCTTGCCTTAGTTCTTCTCCATCCCAGCACCAGGCGATTGTTCGCTTATTTCTTTCATTCTCCTGTCTGTGTTTTGCCTTAGTCCTTCCCCATTCCAGCCCAGGCGATTGTTCGCTTATTTCTTTTATTCTCCTGTCTGTGTCTTGCCTTAGTCCTTTCCCATTCCAGCACCAGGCGATTGTTCGCTTATTTCTTATATTCTCCTTCCTGTCCCTTGCCTTATTTCTTCCTCATCCCAGCACCAGGCCACTCACTGTTCGCTTATTTCTTTTATTCCCCTGCCTGTCCCTTGCCTTAGTCCTTCTCCATTCCAGCAACAGGCGATTGTTTGCTTATTTCTTTTATTTTCTTGTCTGTACCTTGCCTTAGTCCTTCCCCATTTCAGCCCAGGCGATTGTTCGCCTATTTCTTTTATTCTCCTGTCTGTGTCTTGCCTTAGTCCTTTTCCATTCCAGCACCAGGCAATTGTTCGCTTATTTCTTATATTCTCCGTCCTGTCCCTTGCCTTAGTTCTTCCCCATCCCAGCACCAGGCGATTGTTCGCTGATTTCTTTTATTCTGCTGCCTGTGTCTTGCCTTAGTCCTTCCTCATTCCAGCCCAGGCGATTGTTCGCTTATTTCTTTTATTCTCCTGTCTGTGTCTTGCATTAGTCCTTCCCCATTCCAGCAACAGGCGATTGTTCGCTTATTTCTTTTAATTTCTTGTCTGTACCTTGCCTTAGTCCTTCCCCATTCCAGCCCAGGCGATTGTTCGCTTATTTCTTTTATTCCCCTGTCTGTCCCTTGCCTTAGTCCTTCCCTATTCCAGCACCAGGCGATTGTTCGCTTATTTCTTTTATTTTCTTGTCTGTACCTTGCCTTAGTCCTTCCCCACTTCAGCCCAGGCGATTGTTCGCTTATTTCTTTTATTCTCCTGTCTGTGTCTTGCATTAGTCCTTCCCTATTTCAGCACCAGGCGATTGTTTGCTTATTTCTTATATTCTCCTTCCTGTCTCTTGCCTTAGTTCTTCCCCATTCCAGCACCAGGCCACTCACTGTTCGCTTATTTCTTTTATTACCCTGTCTGTCCCTCGCCTTAGTCCTTCGACATTCCAGCACCAGGCCATTACTGAGTTCCCCTTCGTCAGCGAAATTCACGACTGATCGAAAAATGTTAAGAATGATTTAGTTAAGAGGAAAAAGCCAACTGGCTCTCTTAAGAGTGGCGAAGGATAGACATGAGAACACGACACACTGATCAGATCAAGGAAAGATAAGCTTTCTAGGAATGACAGGTAAAGATAAGGCATCAGTAAATTGAGCTAGTAAAGATAAGCCATCTATAAGATAGCCCAGCAAAGATAAGCCATTTAGAATCTGACCGAGTAAAGATTCCTAATTTAAACATAAAACTTTACTCAGTTTATTGATAGCTAATCTCATAGATAGTTTATATTTACTAACTTAATTTTCAAAAGTCAAAATAAGCATAAGTAATATTATAAAGTCAAAGAAAGAAGCAGAGAGGGTCATGAAGCACAAACAACTTCGTTTACTTAAACATTAGTAAAGATAAGCCATCTTTAAGTTGACCTAGTAAAGAAGAACCATCTTTTTCTTTTTAAGATGGCTTATATTTACTTGATCTCAGCCTTTGGATTATCGATCTAAGGAATGCCCCCCCCCCCCTCCCTTAAACTTTGCCTGCCATAGTGATGTTTTAGGGGTGTCCACTGGGGGCCCGACAAAGAGATATATATTTCCGGGATTCGGAAAACTGGGGATGGAGGCGAAGGAGGGAGCTTGGGGGGGGGGGGATTCTTGATCTCCGCCTCGACGTTCCTGATGCTGGCGCGAGATTTCGGTAGATTCGCCTCCAATTCGGCACCCAAATCACCTTAATAGAACACCGATTTGGGACATTCAGTCCCAGTCCTTTAATTTCGTGTTTGCGTCCTCTATCTTCTTGTTTACATGGTGTGCGTGTGCATACTGGGCAAATAAAAGCGTTACCATACGCTTATCAGATAACCACAGTCCTACCATCCCATTCATCCACAAAATTCGACCACAAGAATTTATTCAATTAACCCAGGTTACTAAACTGTATGCATATATATAGAGCTGCATCTCTGTGTAATCCAATATAGCAATTATTACGTTTTATTTGGATAAAAACGAAGTAGCCTATGATTGTTAATGATAATTTTAAAACAATATTGATAACAATATGTAAGATCATAGTTACCGTTGATGATGAAGACTTTTAAAGACGGAGCGGCCACATGTTAACTTATCAACTTTCACAAGAACACTGACTCTTGTTCAATATTAGCGGATAAAAATGCACAAGAGGATAACGGGGCTAAAAATAGATAAAAAATAATGCTATTGTTCATATAAATACGACTGATCAGTTCGCTCCCATTTAAACGGCCATAAAAATATAGTAATACAATTAATTCATTCGTTGGGTTGGAGTAATGCGAAAACTTATTTATGTCTTAAAGAGCGAATGCGGTGTTCATAGTGTGTCCTCCAAACTATAGCAATTTATAACAATTTTTAATAGCAATTGATACGGTTTGCCTCCCATTCCATATATTGGTCGGAAAAAATAATGGGTAAAGGTTAACTCACACACAAACACACACGCTCTCTCTCTCTCTCTCTCTCTCTCTCTCTCTCTCTCTCTCTCTCTCTCTCTCTCTCTCTCTCTCTCTCTCTCTCTCTCTCTCTCTCTCTCTCTCTCTTGCGCCAACCTTTCCCAAGGAAGGATGTGTTGCGCGGTGCTCCACGGGTTCTTTCTTTTTTTGTTCTTTCTTTATTATGTGTGTGTGGACTTACGATGGGCTAGTGGCCTTATTCTTCACTATTTAGGTTCAGTTTTGTTCTAAATTTATTCCTGAAATTATTTTAGTCGTGTCTCGGCTGCATTTAAAAGAAAACAATCACTTAAATTTTCGCTACTACTTACAGTGGTGAAGGGAAGTATTATGTACAGTGCGATCATTTAATAATAATAGCCAAATTGGTCTAACGAATCAAGCAAACTTACAACTAAGTTTATTTATTTATTTTTTTTTTAACTTTCGGGTATTTCACATCATGTCCTTTCTTTCCTGTCTCTCTCTCTTCCTTTTTCTCCGGTTCCATTTCTATATACGCGGCTCTTTTTCCTTCTCTCTCTCTCTCTTCTTATGTTTGTTTATCTATCTATATATCTTTTCTTAGGCCTACTACTAGGCTATTTTCCTTGTCCGTCTCTGATCATTTCTCTCTTTATTTTTTTTCTCCCGCCCCACCCATTTCTCCCTCTCTATCTATTATTTCTCTGTTTCTCTCTATTTCCTTCCTTTCCTTGTGTCTCTTCATTTACTAGCTCTTACTCTTCTCTATCTATTTGTTCTCTCCTCTCTCTAACTTATTTCATCCCTTCATTCTCTTCGTTATCTATCATCTCCCTCTTTTCTCTCTCCTTCCATTATCTCCTCTTTCTCCTGTTTCTCTTGCTCTCTCTTTCCGTTCCATATCTCTCTTCCTTCAACCCATCCTTCTTTTTTTTCTATAATGCTCTGCTTTTCCCTCTATCTGACATTTCTCTTTTTTTTCTCTTTCTCCTACACTTCCTCCTCCTAACCTCTCCTGTTACACCCCTTCTTTCTTTCTTTATCTAAAAAAGCTCCATTCCTCCAACTATCCATTATCCTTGTTTTTCATCTTTATCTAAATGCGGTCTCTCTCTCTCTCTCTCTCTCTCTCTCTCTCTCTCTCTCTCTCTCTCTCTCTCTTAAAGAAAGTAGAGGGATAGGTGACGCCCCCTTGTCGCGGGAAGAGAGCTTGTGTGTACCTTTGACTTTTCGAGCTATTTCGGCGGGGGTACCTCTTCTGGATACCCATGGTACGGTTTCCCTTGTCGATTTGGTCGGAAACGAGGTTCCAGACTAAGTGCGTCATTCCTTCCTTTTTCTACTCAACCCTTCTCCTTTTTTACTTTTATCCTATCTATCCCCCTTATACAAAAAGAAAAACAAAACAAAAAAGCCTACTCTTATCGTGTTACTCTTTCCCTATTTTCCTTTATCTACATATAAGGACCTGGCAGCTACCTCATGCGTCAGAAAAGAGGCTTTAGAACCTCTATAAACAACGCCAATCGACGTTCACTGGTTGCGAGAGACTAGGACTAGAGGTGTCCTAGGCGTTGGGGCACGATGAATGGGATGAGGGTAGTGCCCCATTAACCCCTTTCCTGGCGCGTAATTATTGACCATTCCCAGTGACCGTTGACGGGTGCCTCTGGTAGCATCAGGCCGAAGTGACGGCCCTTTGTTCCCAGGTTGGTTGCCAAGCCAATAAAAAGCCTTGGGTCGAGTCTCTTGGTGTGGCGAGATATATGTACATTGAACGCTGCTCCGAGATCTTGGACGTCGTGAATGGAACTAGTAGGAGTTTACTACGGGGCGTGCTCCATTGTTCACCTAGGGAGAAATCGATGGCCCCTTCGGGGGCCGTCAATGCTGCTTGGTTGGGAGCCACGGCACGCCGAGGTTTGACGACTCGGTCGGACGAACAGCAGCACATGGAGCGTGCCTTCTGAAAGATCCGAAACGTCTCCGATGGATAGGCGGGAGCGACTCACGCAGGGAAAACTCACCAACCCCCCTTTTTATCATTGATTGGTCACGAGTTTTCAGAGAGAGAGAAAGCGCTCAAAATGACAAGCAAAAAAGGACCCGTTCGTCTAAAACATAACTGTACAACGTGCCAGTTAGAAAAATGCTACTCAAAATGCAGCCCTGAAAGTATCTGCACTACTTGCATATTGACGCGAGAGGTGGAGAAACTAAAAGACCTCTATAGAGCCTCAGAGGAGAGAGCTCAAATTCTTGAGAGAAAGGTGGAGAAATTCGAAGCCCTTCACGCAGCTCATATTCGATGACTAGAAGAGGCATCGCCCACTGACGTGTCGGAATCTTCTGGTGTAGTTCTTACCCAAGCGGAGATTCCGGCATCATCCGAGGTTAAGCCAGCTGAGGCAAGAGAAAAAGAAGAAAGGAAAAAAGAAGAAAAAGAATAAAGTTGAAACAAAAGAAGAAGAACCAAAAATAGTAGAAAAAAGCATGAGCAAGAAGAAAAAGGGGAATAAGAAAAATAAGGATAAGAATGGGTAGAGTAAAGAGGAAAAGGAGAGGCCTCTTCCATAAGGGAAGACCCCGTCTTCAGAAACCAAGTGTCCGAAGGTCACCCTCATTGGTGACTTGCAAACACGGGATCTGCAGCCGTTGCTAGCGGCCCGCCTTCGCACGAGCGTGAAGGTAAGCTGCCTGCCAGGACAGGGTAACCACAACGTCAGAGTAGATGCAGGGAAAGCTCAGATTTCTGAAAATTCAGTTGTCGCTCTGATGGTGAGTGGCAAAGACCTCTACCTCAGAGGGGGTAAGGTTGGCCTCAGTGGCAAGGCCATCCAAACGGTGATGAGAGCCGTGGATGACATTGGGCTTAAAACCTGAAAACGTGTCGTGGTTGGGATGCTTCCGAGCAGAGGTCCATCCCGAACCTCTCATGAGACAAACGTCGCAGTAAACCGACGGTTGGCTGATCTCTGCACGGCAGAAGGAGTCTTCTTTGTTGACCCCTACCGCACCTTTTACGGGAGAAATGACCTGTATAAAAGGGACGGAGTGCATATTTCCTTTAAAGGGAAAGCTGTACTCGTCAACATGATCCAGGATGTTGTGGAGCGGAGCTAAAGAAGTGTCAGGCCCCGAGTAAAGGAGGACGTACGCCAGTACACTCGTGTTACTCCAGGAACGACCTTCTCTGAGGTCACGAAGAGGAGAGTGACCCCACCAAAGGGAAAGAAAGCGGGAAACGGAAGAGCGTAGGGAGTCCTACAGTCGGGGGACTCCCTCAAGGTTCTTATGTTTAATGCAAGGTCTATCAGAAAAAAGTTTCTTGAACTTCGTGGGCTCGTAGCAACAGAAGAACCTGAGGTGGTGGCCATAACGGAGTCGTGGATAAAAACCTCAAGCCGAGATTTTGGAGGTGAATTCACGATTCCTGGTTACCAGCTCTTCCTGAAAAATAGGCCAGACAGAAAGGATGTCGGTGTGATGTTGTATGTCAAAGATACTCTCAACTCGACGGATTGCAACATTGTATCCGGCCATGAACTACTAGGTGTTGACCTAGAGATAGGTCCTGCTAGATACAGGAGCCTGGTGCTATACAGAACCCATGCTCAACTCTTAGCACAGGACAGGAATCTGTACAAGCTGTTAGGCGAACTTTTAAAAGACAGAGTGTGTATCGTGATGGGGGATTTCAACACACAAGTTGACTGGGATACCAGAGAACTCTGTGGCAAGAACGCACTACTCCTGGAGTTTGCGAACAACGAGTTCCTCACTCAATGGGTGAGAAAGCCAACGAGAGGAGACAATATCCTCGACTTCGTTTTCACCTCTGAGGATGACATCGTTGAGGACTTCTCTGTTGGCGAAGAGCTCGGTGGCAGTGACCACCGACTGATTAGATTTGTAGTCAAAGTCCCGAAGGCAGGGCATGCAACTAGTAAATCAAGGCAACTTGATTTGAGAAGAGCAGACTTTGCAGGTCTTCGTGTTGGACTGACTGCGGCGAGGCTAGAAGTGTGCGATGCTGTTGGAGACTCGTAGAACAGTTTTAAAACCACATTCATGAGTCTTCAATCGCATTTCATCCCTTTGAAATGCCCCCGTCGGTCTTCTGTTCAACCAAAGTGGTTTAATTGAGAAATCGGCCAACTGCTTAGGAAGAAGAGAATTGTGTACCGGCAATCGAAGATCTCGGGTGACTATTACGAATACCGGAGGCTATCTAAGAGAGTGAAGTCTAGCATAAGGGCGGCTAAGCGGTTTGAGGAACTCCGAGTAGCGAAACTTTGTAAAGAGAATCCCAAGGAGTTCTTTGGATATGTAAACAGCCTTAAACTAATCCGTCGGACGATTGGCCCTTTGAAGAATGAGGAGGGGACATTAAAGCACTCAGATGCAGAAAATGCTAACCTCCTCAACGACTTCTTCTCTTCAGTGTTTACTGAAGAGTGTGGTCCTATCCCCCAGCCAACGAGTTCCTACTCGGGGAAAAAGCTGGAGGATATGGACTTCACCGAAGGAGAAATAAAAAAAATGATCAGTGACCTAATGACGAATAAGTCACCTAGCCCGGATGGGTTTCTACCTAAAGTGTTAAAAGAAGTGCGCAATCAAGTGTCACGACAGCTGAGCGCAATATTCAACATGTCAATCCGGACCAAATGCGTTCCTAGAGACTGGCGTGAAGCGGAGGTGACTCCTATCTTCAAGAAAGGAGACCGTAGCCAACCTTCGAACTACTGACCTATCAGTCTGACTTCGATAGTCGGTAAACTCATGGAAAGCATCATGGTGGACAAAATGACATCGCATTTAGAGTCAAAGCTGCTGCTGAGGAGTTCCCAGCATGGCTTCCGAAGGCAACGGTTATCCCTGACGAACCTTGTGGAATTCTTCCACTTCGTCTTCAGTGAGCACGATCGGGACAAGGCGGTGGATGTGGTGTACTTAGACTTTTAGAAAGCCTTTGATAAGGTACCACACCGCCGCCTTCTCCGGAAAGTGCGAACGCTGGGCATAGACGGAAAAGTAGCCGGCTGGATCGAGAACTAAGTGGCAGACGGCAACAGGTGGTGGTGAATAGGCGGGCTTCTGAGTGGGTGACCGTTACTAGCGGGGTGCTTTAAGGTTCTGTCCTGGGACCACTACTATTCATCATCTACTTCAACGACATGGACGGTGACATGTTTGCCAAGATTTTTACATTTGCCAACGATACTAAGCTTGGTATGAAGGTTGCAAAGGATGGAAATACTGCTCGCCTGCAGGAAGATCTTCGGAAGATTGGGGAGTGGTCGGACACGTGGCAAATGCCTTTTAACGTGAACAAATGCAAAGTGATACATATCGGCCACCAAAACCCCCAATCTCAGTATATCCTGAAGGGCACTGCTCCTGAATCCACCGACACTGAGAAGGACTTGGGTGTAACAATCACTAGTGACCTCAAGTTCTCTAAACAGTGCATTGAGGCGGAGAAAAAGACCTAAAAGATGCTAGGCTACATAAAGCGCCAGTTTGGATATCAGAACAAGGAGATTGTACTGTGTTTGTACCACTCACTTGTCCGACCGCACCTGGAGTATGCCGTACAATTTTGGAGTCCTTCATTGCGAAAGGACATCGCGAGATTGGAACGCGTGCAAGCCAGGGCAACCAAACAGATTTCCTCTATCAGACATAAAAGTTATCAAGATAGATTAAGGGAATTGGATCTGTTCTCGTTGGAAACCCGTAGTCTGCGTGGTCAGCTTATCGAAGTGTTTGAAATACTCATACCCTCTCTGAATGGACCGTAAGGTCTTCTAGGGTACTTCTTATCCTTGTAGCTCCTTGTAGCTCTCTCTCTCTCTATCTATCTATCTCTCTATCTCTCTCTCTCTCTCTCACCATCTCAATCTCACTCTCTACTTCTCCTTTCCTCTTTCTCTCTCTCACTCTCTCTCTTTCTCTCTTCCGCTCCTTTTTTTTCACCCTGCCTCTTATTTGTCTTTTTGTCCTTTCTCTCTTATTCCCTTTTCGGTCTCTCACTAAGTCTCTCGTTGTCTCTCGCTCTTCCTTTATTCTCTTTTCTTATTCTCCCCACTTTTTTCCTGTCATTCTCTCTTTCTTCCCTCTCTTTTTTCTCTCTTCTTGTGTGAATATGTCTGTAGATACGTGTTTTAACTTTGACTATATGTATGTGTATATAGATGGAAGATGTATACCTCCATATATGTCTGTCTAGCTATTCCTCTCTTTCCGTCTCTCCCAATCACTCGCTCTCTCTTATTATCTCTGAGCATCTCCTTTTTCTAACTCTCAATTTTCATTATTTTTCTTCATTTTTACTCTCGTCTCCTTTTTCTTCTTTCTCAATTATCTATAGATCTATCTATCACCATCTCACTCCCGCTCCCTCTCTATATCTCTTTTCTCCTTTCTATTCTGTCTCTCTCTATTCACCCGCTCCCTATTTTTCTCCTAATCTTTTATTCTCCTTGTCTTATTTTTCTGTCTTTCGTCCTTTTTTCTATTATTTCTTATTCTGTATCCATCTAACTCTCTCTTTCTCTTCTATGTCTCCTTATCTTGTCTCCCGCTCCCTCTTTTCTCTCCCTCCCTCTTTTCTCTCCCTCCCATTTTTCTCTGTCTCTTTGTATTCTCCCTTTAGCCCTCTCTTCTTTCTCTTTTTTTCTTTGTTGTTTCTATGTATGTGTATATATTATTGTAACTGTTTCTATGTGTATATAGATGAAAGATGTATATCTCCATATATCTGTCCACCTAGCCATTTCTCTCTTTCAGTCTCTCTCATGTCTCACCCTCTTTACTCTTTTCCTCTCTTTTCTCTCTCCTTATCTCCCATCTAAATTTATCTTTCTTTTTCTTCATCTTTAGTTTCTCCTTTACTCTCTCCTTTGTCCTCTCTGGTTCTCTCTCCTCTAACTTCCCCACATTTCCTCAACCCATCTCAATATCTAAAAAAAAGGGGGAGCTATCGTGCCTCTGTGTCTAAAGGTATGCTTCGGTATATCTGTGTATCTGTATAAGTGTGTGCGTATGTGTATCACCCCTACTAACAACTCACATCTATCCTTATCTATCATATTTTTGCTAGTAACAAGTAAGGATCTGGCGGCTCCCTCATGAACCAGAAGAGAGGCTTTGGAACCTCTATAAATTACGCCATTTGACGCTCACAGGTTGTGAGAGACTGTGGCGGAGGAGTTTCAGGCTGAGAGGAGACGAAATAATCTGTTGAGGCTAGTATGCCCTAAAATGCCCACCACTAATGCATAATGCCTGAACAGCCACTGTGACCGTCATTTGGGGATTTAGGCTGGGCTGTTACTGGTCACAACTTCCCTACCTAGTTGGCTGCCAGGCTAACTGAAAGGTCTTGGGCTAGGTCTAAGATATCCCTTGAGTGCCTGGGCTACGAGTCTGGCCGCTCGGTAGGGGCTAGTACGGCTCCGACCTTGGCTTTCCTCCTCCTGTCCCTCCTGGCGAGGAACCAGTAAGAAATCGCTTGTGGCTGCGGCCTGTAAGCTGCGCCACGTTCGGGACCGTCTAGCCTATGGGGAAAGCTCTTTCGGCTAGTGATGCAGGCGGATGGGGAGGTCTGCTAGGGAGGGGCTAAATAGACCTGTTGGGTAGGCAGATGCGGCCAGCGTGAGACCCAGCACTAAATCTTTCCCTCTCATTTTAGTGGTCACAAGCATCGAAGATATTAGCGCGCGCCTAGTCAGCTGACGTCGTTAGATCGCAGGCAACCCTCGAGACGGTGGGAACTCCTGTGTCGGACGCAGCTCAAACAAACCCACAGGATATCGAGAACGATAGCACTGGGGCTGCAGGTGCTCTCATTGAAGTTGCTGCAGTAAATTTTCGGACCAATTCGAAGAAAAAGAAACGAAGAAGAAAGAAGAAAAGGCAGATAGTAGCTGCGATGGAAGAACCAGTAAGCAACAGTGAACCGACCGAGACGAGCACATTGGCATCGGCAGTGAAGGGTTCACTGGAGGAGAGGGATGCAAGCTCGAACGAAGAAGAGTTTCAGGAAGTAAGAAGGAAAAAGAAAAGTGGTAAAAAGGAGCAGAAGCAGAGGACGACCTCCCCTGCCGCAGAGTACCCCTTGAGAACCCTAAATCGCTTTGCCGTCCTGTCAGACGAGGGCGCGCAATGCGTAGTGGTGGGAGACTCGAAGCTTCGAGGCCTTCAGTACCACCTGGGTGGAGGGAAGTGCCACAGATGGGAAGTACGATGTCTTCCCGGGACGGATAACGAGGCGCTACAAGACGAAGTTAGGAATGTAAGAAATTTCTCCAGAAGATCCGTACTTACCTCAATTGTCAGTGGAAACGAACTTTTCCTTGTAGGAGGTAGAGTGGGGCTAACGGAACATATAGTCCAGACATCGATGAAGATTGCAGAGGATCTCCTTTCAAAGACAAGCAAGGCCATGGTCGCGGGATGCTACCCATGAAGTTTGCAACAGCGCACGCAAATAGCAAACTTCTTGGCATTAACAAACTTCGAGGTCACCTTTGTGCCTTGACAGGAGTTAAGTTTGTAGACGCGGTCGACTTGTTCTTAGGACGAGATGACTTATACACGGAGGACGGGGTCCGCCTAAACGACCGAGGAAGAAGGTTTCTGCCTGTGATAATCGAGAGGAAAGCTTTCTAGTTGTTGAAGGTTGCACGGGACGAGCCAAGCGGCAACTTGACGGGTACCACCGAACAGGTATAGCGGGATGTATATGTATATCTGGAGATATGGGTGATATATATATATATATATATATATATATATATATATATATATATATATATATATATATATATATATATATATACTCTATTTGACGGGAATGTGAAGCCTAGATATTCACCAACCAATGCTTTATAAGAATGGGGAATGAGAATAGAGGAGTCACGTGTTAGATTCTAATAGAATAAAAATGAGAATAGGCAACCAGCAATTTCAGGGGAAACTAAGAGTGGTATTCCATAACCCTATATTTTGAGAACGAGATTTTTTGAAGGTTTGAATAAGATTTTTTCTTTTAGTTCGGTTGTTACCTAAGTAGATTTAATTTTTTATCAAAGTTATTTCTAATAATTCCTTTTTAATATAAAAAAATAAAATGGTAAAGTTCAGAAATAAATATAAGTATCGAATTTTGGTGACTTTTTTAAAACTAAAAGAATTATAAATGGTGAAGTTCAGAAAATTTATTAAAATTTTGACATGGAAATTATTGTGGCAAATTTAGATGGAGAAAAGAAAAAAGAATCATGATAGGCCGTAGGACACAGACTGAAGAAGAACTACAGAACTACAGAACTACAGAATCTAGGACCAGCAAAGACCCTAAGGTCCGCTCGAGGCTAGGCCGCCACACAAGAAGAAGAAGAAGAAGAAGAAGAAGAAGAAGAAGAAGAAGAAGAAGAAGAAGAAGAAGAAGAAGAAAAAGATGAATATGAAGATGAAGAAGAAGATGAAGATGAAGATGAAGAAGAAAGGGTGTTCAGGGTGTTAAAATAAAGTCTATAAATTGGATTAAAAAAGGCGGTTAACATTAGCAAATAAGGCTGTAGGCCACACCCCGCAGGGCTGACTGTGTAACCAAGCTCTTCCTGTTAAGGAAGAGAACAGCGGCTTGTATTTCTATATTTATTTATAAATTAACTAGAAAGATATAGAAGTTTATCAAAGAGCAAGGAAAAAATGGGAAATACACAGAATGATAATAATGAATTTGATCGAATATAAATGTAGGTTTAGAGTAAATATTTATATAAATTTAAGTTAGAAATTATGGAATTATATATTGGATATCTGTAATATAAGATTTGATCGATATAATTTACAGGATATATGATATATTTAATGTATGGTTGGATAGACTTGGGAATACTTTTGGACACAGAATAATTGCTCGAATTATAATCTCAAGGGGACTGGAAATGAAGAGAAAAGAGGAAATTACATTTTAAATAGTTAAGATATTCGATTGAGCTGGATAATGGTAACGTTAATTTACTGACCTTTGCCTGGCGATAATGAGACCACGAGTGAACAAAAATTGTCAGCGGAACATTGGGGCGAGGAAGGTTGATGCTAATTGGTCGGTTTAAAATACGTCAGACAAGTATTTGTATTTGTTGAAATAATTATTATCGGACGATACGTAGGGTAAATTTTGTTGGAAATCGTACGAGTTATATATGATTGGAATTGTCATACATGAATATGAATTAATGGGAGCGAGATAAGTAATCTCTCAGATGGGGAATTATACTTTTTTAGGAGCTTGCAAGGATGTTAGCTACTACACCCGAGAATTAAAACGAGCCGCAGGAGCAAGTCAATGCGGGATATACTACTGCAAGAGCCCTATTGCATCGCAACCCAAGAATAATGGAAGCCCTGCCGATAACGAAGAATGGTCCCAGGTGGAGAAGATCCAGGCAACTCGGAGGAAGCTTATGGTAATACGTCCCTTTCTGAGAACAACACTCCATCCGAGTCATCGGGAAACGCGTTAGGGGAGGGAACGTGTGGACTAGCCAGCGTTCCCTAAAAGTTGTTTTTTTTTTACTCGAGGTCGATACGGAACAAGTGGGATGAACCTGTGGCTGTATTGGCCTCCGATAACCGAATAGATTTCGTGGCGATCGTAGAAATGTGGATCCATAGTGATAAGCGAGATTTCGAGGGTGAGTTTGCGATCCACCGTCATACAATGTTCCACCGTGACCGACCTTGTTGAGAAGGCGGTAGAGTTATGTTATACGTCCGGAACTGCTTCCCTGCTGTCGAATGCAATGTGAGATCTTGTCACGAGATTTTAGGGCTAGCCATAGATTGTACCAGCTCCTCTTATCGAGTAGTGGTGGTTTACAGGCCGCAAAGACAGTCAGAAGAATTAGACTCAAGCCTGTACCCAAAGCTCACCGACCTGATGAATGGTCGCACGGATTTGGTCATTGGTGACTTCAACTGCCGTGGGACTGACTTGGGGAATTAGACAGGCGATGCGGAAGGGAAAAGATTGATTGAGTTCGCTCTGAATAAATTCCTGACACAATAGGTAAAGGAGTCAACGAGGGTGATAGCATGTTAGACTTGGTGTTTAACACCGAGGACGACATGGTCTCCGGACTCAGCGTGGGAGAGTGTCTGGGCGGGAGCGATTACCTCACAGTCACGTTTTCCGTCCACATTTCATGTGAAAGACGCTCTCACGCTAGTAGCTTTAAACCCGACTCACGAACTTTATGGGTTTTCGGGGTGCAATAGCTCTGCTTGGGCCCGCAACAGGAGAAGGAGCCTCGGACAAATGGTTGGCGTTTAAAGAAAATTTATGACCCAACAGTCTGCGTTTGTCCCCAGCAGAAGGAGAAGCGGCAATCCTCTCCAACCGAGATGGTTCAATCAAGGCATCGCCGCAATGATAAGGAACAGGAAAACTGCCTACAATAACTGGAAAGCCAACCGTAATGAAGAAAGGCTTCTTCAATACAGGGAAAAGTGTAGGCAAGTTAAAGCACTGGCACGCAGAGCTAAGCGCAGCGAAGAAGTTCGGGTGGCCTTCCTCTGTAAAGAGACCCCGAAATAATTCTTCTTGCATGTCAATAGCTGCAAACCGATTCGCCATAGCATAGAACCGCTAAGAGATGACAACGGCGTGTTACGGAAATCAGAACCAGATATCGCCAACGTGTGGAACGGCTACTTCGTCTCCGTATTTACGAGGAAAGTTTACAATCCAGCTCTGAGGCCGGGGGTTCATCTCGAAGAGGGCGAAAACATATGCGAAATAGTCTTTGAGAGAAACGAAGTAGTAGCCAGACTAGGAAACCTAAACCCATGTAAGTCTTCAGGCCCATTTGGCTTTCTTCCTAGAGTCCTCCGAGAAGTTAGTGAAGAGGTAACTCCACACCTCACCACCATTTTCCACAAATATTTGGAAGCTGCAGAGATACCGGAAGACGAGAATAGCAGAAGTAACTCCCATCTATAAGAAGGGATACCGCGAATGCTCGGGTAATTACCGGCCTATTAGTCTGACATCCATCGTAGGCAAACTACTCGAGGGGATAATAGCAGACCGTATAGTGCAGCACTTAGATTGGCACAACCTGCCTTTGAATTCTCAGTACGGATTTTGCAAGAACCGTTCATATCTCACTAATCTACTAGAATCTTTCCACAGTATTTTGAGTGAGTATGACCGTAGTCGAGCTGTGGATATCTTATACCTGGACTTTCAAAAAGCCTTCAATAAGGTACCACACCGCAGGTTGATAAATAAAGTCTGGGCCCTTGGCATTACCGGCAAGATAGCAAAATGGATAAAAAACTGGCTCTCGGGATGGAGGCAACGAGTAAAGTTCAATGGGATAGCCTCGCAATGGACGCCAGTCAGTCGTGGAATGCCCCAAGACTCAGTACTTGGGCCTCTATTGTTTATCTTCTACATCAATGATATAGACAAAGGACTAATATGCTCCCTAGCTAAGTTCGCCGACGATAGCAAGCTAGGATTTAGCGTGAGCTCGCGAGAAGGAGTGGAACGCCTGCGAAATAGCCTTCTCAGGATAGGCGAGTGCTCAGAAAGGTGGCAGATACCATTTAACCTTAAAAAGTGCAAGGTAATGCACATCGGCCATGCTAACCCTCAGGAAAACTACTCCTTGTAAGCAAACAATTAGATACCACTGACCTTGAGAAATATTTAGGTGTGCTAATCAGCAGTGATCTAAAGTTCTCTAGGCAATGCCTCCAGGTGGAAAAGAGGGCTCAGCGAATGCTGGGGTACATAAAGAGGCATTTTTGCTTCCGAAGTAAGCAGATTGTTCTCGCCTTGTAAACTCTCTATTCCGGTCACACCTTGAATACGCCGTACAATTCTGGTCCCCAACCCTGAGGAAGGACATTAAACGGCTGGAAAGGGTACAGGCCAGAGCTACAAAATTGATCCCCTCCCTTAGACATAAAAGTTATCAGCATAGGCTACGAGAACTGTGAATGTTCTCCTTGGATACGCGCGTGTTAAGAGGCAAGCTGATTGAAACATTTAAGATGATGCGAAAAGTTGAAAATGTAGATCACAGGAGGCTGTTTACGTTGTACGCAAATGCTACACGTAACCACGGTTACAAATTGGAATTTCGGCAATTCCATACTAGCATTTGCGGAAACTTCTTCTCGTACGAAATATGCGGAACGTAGAACCGTCTACCGCGAAGAGTAGTGAACAGTTCGTCAGTCGAACAGTTCAAATCTTAACTTGGCAAGATAATCCACAGCCTGACCTAGATGATACCACCTTAGTATATATTATAGATCTGGGTAAAGTAGATAGGTTTCAACTTTTTTTATAAAACTTTCCTGTTTGTGTTCTTTTTTTCAGTACATTCAGGTATCGTTTCAGCTTTCTGGCCCAAAAATGCAGGTGGGAGAGGTAGGCGGGGAGAGCCTTCATCCACGCTATAGTTTCTCTTGTTATAGGTTAGGCCCTTCCCAAAATAGTACCTCCACGGTATGGTCAGCAAAGTCCTTTGATGTACACCTATTCCTTGTAACTCCTTGTGAATCTCTCTCCTCTCTACACACTCCATCTCTATCTCTCCCTCTCCTTCTCTCTCTCTCTAGTACTATCTCCCTCTCTCTCTTTCTCTCTCTATCTCTCTCTCTACTACTACTATCTCTCTCTCTCTCTCTCTCTCTCTCTCTCTCTCTCTCTCTCTGCGGAAAGTGACGTAGGAGTCAGAGGGCTTGCGTAGCCTGCTTGACCTCGAATAGGTATGTTGGTTGAGTTAATTCTCAGATAGGGCCTCTCTTGCCGAAAAGGTATTCGAGTTAAGGGCCAGACTAACGGCTTTATATTTCAAACTATATACTCCTTGCTTTCTTTTTCTCTCGCCCTCTCCTGTCATTTTTTTACTTTTCCCACTAGAGAAAAAACTAAACTATATAAAACCTTTAGCATTAAGGATCTCTCTGGCTTCCATTAGCCGGAGGGGAAAGAGGCTTTGGAACCTTTATAAATAACGCTTTGAGACACTCACAAGTTGCAAGTGACCAGATAACAAGGAGTCTGGGCGTCCCGGCGTCTGGGGCGTAATTAATGGGGATGTGCTAAGTGCTCCTGAAAGCCTTCTCCTGCGTGTAATGTCCTGACCAGTCCCCTGTGGCAGTTTCTTAGTGCACTGAGGCCGGATTGCTCTTATGTGAGATAGCTTCTGAGCCTCGCTAGCTGCCAAGCCAGTGCAAAATTCTGGATGTGGCCGTGGGCATTTGCATCGGTCTCTTTTCACTCTTCCCTTAGCTGCAATTTCTTTAAATCTGGCCGTCTGGCGGCAACTAGTACTACCGCTGACGAAGCTTCAACCTGTTAGCTCCTCGGTCGAAAAATTAGTAGTCCTTATGGGACCGCTTGTCCTGCTCAGTTGTGGGCTGGGCACGACATGGGCTGTCCGTCTTACGGAGGACTTTACGAGGCGGGGAACTGACACAAAAAGGTCGTTGATTCTGATGTGGACCGAAAATTGAAATCAGATAGGTGGACGAGTCTACGTGCGGGATTAATTCACAACTCCTCTTTTTACTTATTGCGTTGGTCCCGGTGAGACCTTCTGTGTCGAGCGCACCCCGAACGAGCTCACAGAATATAGAAAACGATAACACTGGGGCTGTAGGAGTTCCTATTGAAGCTGATGCAGTAAATCTTCGGAGCAAAACGAAGAAAAAGAAAAGAAGAAGAAAGAGGTAAATGCAGGTAGCAGTTGCTAGAGGAGCACCAGTGAGCAACCTTGAACCGACTGATATAAGCGCATCGGTACCGATAACGGAGGATTCATAGGAGATTAGGGGTGCGAGCTCAAACGGAGGAGAGTTTCATGAAGTAAGAAGGAAAAAGAGAAGTAGTAAGAAGAAGCAGAAGACGACTTCCTCTGCCGCAGTAGATCCTTTAAAGACCCTAAATCACTTTGCCGTCCTGTCAGACGCGATCGTAAAATGAGTAGTGGTGGGAGACTCACATATACGAGGACTTCAGGACCACTTGGGTGGGGGGCAAGTGCTGCATATGGGAAGTACAAAGTATCCGCGAGAGGTTAAAAAGGTACGGAATTTATCTAGGAGTTACGAACTTGCCTCAAGGGTCAGTGGAAACGACCTTTTTCTTAAAGGGGGTAGAGTCGGACAAATAGAACAAATAGTCAAGACATCGATGAAGATTGCAGAGGATCTTCTCTCCAAGACAAGCAAGGCCATGCTCGTGGGGATGCTACCCAAGATGTTTGAAACAGCACAAGTACGTAGCAAACTTCTTGGCATTAACGAACGTCTGGGTCACCTTGTGACTTGATAGTGGCTAAGTTTGTAAGCCCGGTCAACCTGTTCTTCGGACGAGATGACCTATGCATGGAGGATGGGGTCCACCTAAATGACGGGTACCACCGAGCAGGAGACTCAAGACGACTCGCGAGATTAGGTCAATACGGGGCATCCTGCTGCAGGAGGCCTTGGTGCACCGCAACCCGTAAGGAGTAATGGAAGCCCTGCTGATGACGAAGAACCGGTCCCAGAGGGAGAAGACCCAGGCAAGTCGGAAGAATATCTTAGTGATACATCCCTTTCTGAGAACAACACTCCAACCGAGTCGTCGGGAAAGGCGTTAGCGGGAGGAAAGTGGACTAGCCACCATTCCCTAAATGTTTAATTTTTTAACGCGAGGTTGATACGGAACAAGTGGGACGAACCTGTGGCAGAATGGGCCTCCGATAACCAAATAGATATCGTGGCGATCGTTGAAACGTGGATCCATACTGACAACCAAACTTTCGAGGATGAGTTTGCAAACCCAGTTATACAATGTTCCACCGCGACCGACCTTATCGAGACGGCGGCGGAGTTATGGTATACGTCCGAAGCTGTTTTTCCGCTGTCAAATGCAAGGTGATATGTGGTCACGAAATTTTAGAGCTAGACATAGATCTTACCAGCTCTTCTTATCGATTAGTGGTGGTGTACAGGCCACAAATATAGTCAGAAGAGTCAAACTCCAGCCTGTACACGAAGCTCATTGACTTGATAAATAGTCGCACGAGTTTGGTCATGAGTGACTTTACCTGCAGTGGGACTGACAGGAGAAATTAGCCAGGCGATGGAGAAGGGAGAAGAGTAACAAGGAGTAACAAGAAGTAACAAGGAAAGTAAGTACCCTAGGAGACCTTACGGTCCATTCAAAGAGGGTACCTTTGGACTAGCAATCGAACAGGCACATGGCTGCTCAATTGTTTTGCGTCCCTGAACGGCCGCTTTTCAAGACTTTGTCTAGTCTTGACTTGAACTGGTCAACAGATTCACTGTTGACAACGTCCACTGGAAGTGCATTCCACTTACCGCAGATACTGTAGGTGAAAAAATTTCCACATAGATTGTGGTTGTAACGCTTCAGTTCAAGTTTGAAGCCGTGATTGCGCGTTCTGTTTCCACTCAGTGAGTTCGCTCAGGATAACTTCCTGACACAGTGGGTCAAGGAGCCAACGAGGAGGACGAAATGGTATCCTAATTCAGTGTAAAAGTGTGTCTATGCGGGAGCAATCATCGCACAGTCACGTTTTCCGTCCACATTCCATGTGACAGACGCTCTCACGTCGCTACCTTCAAACTTGATTTCTGACACACGAACTTCGGAGGTCTTCAGGATGCGATAGTTTGGCTTGAATCTGCAACAGGAGAAAGAGCGTTGGACAAATGGTTGGCATTTAAAGAAAACTAGTGGCCCAACATTTGCGTTTGTACCCAGCAAGAAGATAAGCGGGAACCTTCTGTATCCGAAGTGGTTCAATTGTGGCATCGCTGCAACGATAAAAAACACGTAAACTGCCTACAAAAACTGGAAAGCAAACCGTAATGAAGAAAGGCTTTTTTCAATACGGGGAAAAGCGTAGGCAAGTTAAAGCACTGGTGCCCAGAGCTAAACGCAGTGAGGCAGTTCGAGGGGCCTCCCTCTGTAAAGACACTACGAAAGAATTCTTCTTGCATGTCAATAGCCGCAAACTGATTCGTCATAGCATAGGACCGCTGAGAGATGGCAATGGCGTGTTACGGAAGTCAAAACCAGACATCGCCAACATGTTGAATGAATACTTTGCCTCTGAATTTCCAAGGGAAGCGAAGATTCCAGCTCTGAGGCCGGGAGTTTATCTCTAAGAGGGAGAAAACCTATGTGGAATAGTATTAGACAGAAATTTATTAGAAGCGAGAATAGGAAACCTTAACCCATATAAGTCTCCAGGTCCGGATGGCTTTCTTCCTAGAGTCCTCCAGGAAGTTAGTGAAGAGATCGCTCCACACCTCAGCACCATTTTCGACAAGTCTCGAAACTCGAGAGGTGCCAGGAGACTGGAAAATAGCAGACATAAGCCTATTTACAAGAAGGGGGAGCACGAATGCCTAGGTAATTACCGGCCTATTATATGTATGTATGTATATATATATATATATATATATATATATATATATATATATTCACCAAGATTTCTTCTACAAAGCTTGAGTCTTATATTCAGTAAGAAGGACAAAACGAAGAAGCCTGGTCCAATCTTTAATTCCAACATTTCGGATTATTACAAAACTCATCTTCAGGAGCTAAAAACAAATTTCAAATGAGTAATCTAAGCCTAAAAACATAAATAACAGCACAAGTTCAAAGTTAAAAACCACAGATCAGAGAAAATCACAAAAACGAAGTTAAAAATATAAAATGAACGTTACGTTAATGAACAAACAAAATAGTGAGGTAAAGAACAGCAGAATATTTGTAAAGAGATACTATCAATTAAGGACTGACAAAGTAAACGTAATATTACAAAATTAAACAATTGAAATGGAAAAATAGAGAATTGGATACAAACAAAAGGTAAAACTAAAATATAGACACTGAAACATTACCTTACATGGTCGGATCACAATGACGAGTGAAAACAGGAAGGAATTCAAAGAATGAATACAGCTTGGTTAAGTTATAAACAGAGGAAAGGATGACGTGTCCTCATTTAAATTTAGGTGGTTGTATTTAATACAGTAATTCTTTAATGCAGAGAGATGAAATAGATTTAGCAAATTTTAAGACAGAAAAATCATTTAAGTACCCGTCTGTTTTGCAATCAATAGTATGTTTCCTGATGGAAGAAAACTCTTTGTTACTTAATGTTTTACCGGTTCTATGGCTAATTCCCATGTGAGAACAAAAACGCGACTGAAGAGTACGTACTGTGCTTCCTGTATAGGTCCCCAACTTACAGCTACGGCAAATGAATTTATATACAATGCACGAACTAAACGGTGTGGGAATACTATCCTTCACTTTAAAGAAATTACCAATAGAAAACCAACTTTCACATGGCAGGGTTTAAATTTCTTCAGTTTCTGGGATTTAACATACAAACTGGCGCCATTAAAACACTCCTATTCAGAGGTTTTAATTCATCTTTCACTTATTTTAGTATGTATTTTGAATTAAATTTTTTTAAAGAATACTTTGTAAAAAATGATTACCCCTTATCTTTAGTTGAAAGCTGTATTAGGAAGTTCCTCTTCAGGCTTTATAACCCATCCACTTCTTTTAATGTCCCAAACGAAATCAGGTATGTCCTGTTACCAGACGTCAGCTCTTGTAATGACCTTCTCCAAAAACGTTTAATTTCCATTTTTAGGAAATTTTATTGTCAAATTAATTTTAAACTTATATTCATTAATAACAAAAATATTGGTAATTTCTTTAAAGTGAAGGAGAGTATTCCCACGCCGTTTAGTTCGTGCATTATATATAAATTCATTTGCCGTAGCTGTAAGTTGGGGACCTATACAGGAAGCACAGTACGTACTCTTCAGTCGCGTTTTTGTTCTCACATGGGAATTAGCCATAGAACCGGTAAAACATTAAGTAGGAAAGAGTTTTCTTCCATCAAGATATTTTTTTTTTTTTAAAGAGCTCATCTGGCGACTGCCTACTTGGGCATTAGTCGCCATATTAAAAACCGGCCTAGTACTAGGCTACTTTAAAATCAAATTCAAAAAGATAAAACACAACCCCACCCTCCCAAAAAAATGGGAAAAGGAAGCGAGCAGTAAGCAAGCTTCTGCGGCGGGGTGAGCGTGCGACCTATAAGGAAAAAAAAAAAAGGAAAAAAACAAAAGAAAACAAAACAGAAAAACCTGGTTAAATAATAGGGAGAAGGCCGGCCTCTCCCAAAATGTCAACAAGTCCACGAGTCAAGGTGCACGAACTCATCCCGAGTACAAGGGACAGGCGGTAGTTACCCCGAAAATTCCAAGACCGGGACAGGTAACGTGCGCGAAGATCACCCAGACTGGGATATTCGGCAAGAATGTGCCGAACAGTCTGGGGAACGACGCAGGTAAGCGCTCCATCAAATAGCGATGCGTCACACGAGTGTGCCAATTCGGAGATGACAGAAAGCGACCTGAAGCCGTCGCGGCATTGGAGGATAGGTCCATGGGAACAGTCGCGGCGCAATGACACGCAACTTTAAGTTCCCTTCGACCGTCTCCCATCTTCTTTGCCAAGCAGTCCGAAGAGCTGCCCGTATTCCTGAAATGTAGTGGGTGTGAGGAAGAGCGAAACGCTGGTCCGGTCACAGAGTCCTCGAGGACTCTTTGGCGCCCTCATCGGCGCGCTCATTCCCCGCAATTCTTACATGTCCAAGAGCCCAGCAGAAGATAATCTCGACATCCGCCCGGCTCGCCGAAACCGTGGAGTCACAGATATCGCGAACCAGGGGATCCGGAGATTCCAATGACCCGAGAGCACTCAGGGTGCTTTGTGAGTCGCTATATATCACAATCCAGTCTCCGAACTGGGCACGTCGCGTAATCTCCCGTACCGAATGGTGGATTGCAACCAGCTCGACCGTGAAAACAGACGCAGAGCCTGGCAGAGTTCCGCTGAATTCAGACCGAGGGGAAACGGCGTGGAAGCCGACCACTTCTTCGGACTTGGAGCCATCCATATACACTAGTACGGTTGCAGCGTGACACGAGGTGTGCTCCAAAAAGGATGAAAGCAATACTCCCAGCGCTGTACAAGATTCGAGAGCAGAGGCGTGGCGACAAATAGCCAAATGTGGTACGCTCTAGGGTGGCGTCCTGGGCAGAACCAAGGGCGCCACCGGCCCGAGAGATATATCTAGCTCTCGAAGGAGTTTCCTGGCCGGAAACTCAAAGGGCTTAGGGTATGACTAGCGTCTCTGTCCCCGTAGAGCGTAGCGAGAACATCTTCCGGCAGCACAGAAGTGATGCCGTTGATGCTCAGGACAAAGAGTGTGACACTGAGGACACTTCCCTGCAGGACATCCTATTCCTGCTCATTTGGGCCGGAGAGGACTCCCCTCACCCGTACGCGGAATCGACGATCTCGCAAAAATTCAGATATAAACATTGGGAGGCGTCCTCTCGCCCCATCGTGTGGAAAGTCTGCAGGATACCATATCGCCATGCGGTATCATAGGCCTTCTCCGGATCGAAAAACACCGTGGCTTAGTGCTATCTACGAAGGAATGCCTCGCAGACGGCATTTTCCAGTCAGAGCAGAGCATCCGACATGCAGTGGAACTTGCGGAAGCCGCACTGTGCGGAAGACAGATGGCCTCCGCTGTCCAGGAAAAAGGCTAATCTAACATTTACCAATTTCTTCATCAACTTGAACACGCAAGAGGTTAGAGAGATTGGGCGGAAACCGGCCGGAGTAGAGTGATCTCTTCCCGGTTTACGAAAGGCGAGCACAGTAGTGATTCGCAAGGAATCTGGGAAAAGACCTTCTACCCAGATCCTGTTGAACAAATCTAAGAGAAAGGCCATGCTTCACTCACCCAGGTGTCGAAGCATCGCGTACGGACATCTTCCGGACCATGGGCGGTGTCCGCGCACGAAGCAAGAGCGGAGCGCAACTTACTCACAGTAAACCTGTCGTTGAAGGGTTCTCCGCCTCTGGAGGTAAAGTCCAGCCGGCGGCCTTCCACGACATGACGACGTGCATTAAATGTTGGAGGAGCAGAATCTCGGCTAGAGAATGCAAAGAAAGCGGTCGCGAAGGATTCCGCCACGGACGCGGGGTCCAAGATTGCGGTCCCATTCTCCTGGAGAACGGGAGGGGGTGTCCTGCGAGAACTTGCCCCGAATCCTTTTGACTCGCTCCAACACCTCTGCCTGCCAGATGGGTCTTCCCGTTAAGTGAAGACACGTATACCAGCCAAGAAGAGCGGGGATGGGGGGTAGGAAATATAGCGGAACATAGCCCTAGCCCGACCTAATTCAGCGACAGTGAAATCGTTCGGGTGGCGCATATAGTGCATGTAGGAATAAAGCTTCTGTTTGAGGGCTGTCTCACACTCAGCCGACTACCATGGGACTGGTCGGCGTGCTAAATGGCCAGACGTTCTGAGAATAGTAGTCAGGCCCACGGCAATGAGGTTGCCGGAGAAGAACTCAACGGCCTCATCTACAGACCTAAACTCCTCGACTGAGATAGAGAATTCAGTCATTTCCTGAAATGAAGGCCACCGCGCCTGCGCCAAGCACCCCTGAGGTGGGCTCTCAAGCGGCAGTTGCCCCGAAAATGATATTTTAAAGGGAAATTGATCATTACCATGGAGGTAATCGACCACCCCTCAGTCAAAATCAGGCTGGGCATTCGAAGAGCACAAAGATAGATCAAGGCAAGAATATGAAGCGGTTCTCGGGCAGTAATGCGTAAACTAATACACATTTAGGACACATATCTCAAGCTCTTTGATTAGATCGGCAAGGGCTTGTCCCCTGGGATTTATTGAGTAATCTCACCAGACAGGATGCCTGCCGTTCAGATCTGGTAACAAGGAAAAGGGCCTCGGTAACCGTGCCACGACGCGCGGAAGTCCCCCGCGTCGAAGTCAGCTGACGGTGGAATGTACGCATAAATTATAGTATACCTCCTATCCAGGTGAAGCTGCACAGCCACTGCCTGAAAGGAGGTATCTAAAGAGAAAGGAAGAACGGAGACTTCATGCCGGGTGTAAGCTGCGCATACCACAGCCCGGCCATCTCGGGGCGGTAGGGTTGTAAGACCCTTATACCACGGGAGGACGGGCAAGGGGCACGCGCCTAGCATGGTCTTCTACAGAAAAATAGCTGACGGGGAACGGGATGAGACGAGCCTCCGCAGCTCCTCCCAGTTGCCCCGGAGTCCACGGATATTCCATTGAAGGGATATGCCCTCGAGGCCTAGCTCGGAGGAGCCGAGGGGGCCCTCTTCAAACAGAATACCCTCGCGGGAATGTCCGTACGCTTCACGGAGGCAAAACTCCGGGCGCTGTTGGCCGGACAAAGCGCTGTCGCCTTCGAGGACTTATTGGCAGAGGTTGGGCTTGCCATGCGAGTCTTTCCCTCCTTCCGCCTCCAAATGGGCGTGGAAACAACCGTGCTCCTTAGGCCTGGATGGGCTAGGATCAGAGAGTGCCTTTCTAACTATTGAGGCATATGACGTCCCAGGCAGAGCCGGGCACGCCAGGACCAAGTCCTTAGCCTCGTGGAATGAGAGTCGATCCTGGGCCTGAACGGCCAGGATTTCTTTCTCAAGGAGATATGCACCACATTGCTTGGAAGAAGCGGGGTGCAGTTCTCCTCAATTGACATACTTGGCCACACAAAATTCAGACTTATCGTGTGTGGCCTTGGAATAATTTACACAGACTTCGGGTGACCCCGAAATTGCACGTCTACATGAGCGATTCGTATGGCCGAAGCGGTGACAGTAGTAGCACCGCCGCGGCAGTGGCACGAATGTCTTCACGCGGTAGCGGTACCAACCGGCACGCACTGCCTTAGGGAGCTTGTCTCAGTCGAACGTGACAAAGAGTGTAGGGGTGGATCTCGAGGCCCATCTCTGTTTTCTCATCAAACGTTCGACCTTGACTGCCGCATGGTCGGCCAGCTCTAAAGTGATATCCTGTATGGAGTAGTCAACGAGTTTCCTCGCATAAACTACTCCTTTCACAAAGTTCATGGTAGAGTGCGGCGTCACACCCACCGTGGTGCCATCAAGTGTCCGAAGAACACTTATCTTGGCTGCCTCGGAGGGATCCGCCGCATTCGCCAGAAGGCTCCCGTCCGAGAAACGGGTCACCTTCGGCTCTCTTCCAATTACCCTAGCTAATGATCTCCTCCGATGGATCATGTTGCCCTTGGCCATCATGCTGCCATCAGTAGAGCGAATAACGAGGAAGCGTTTAAAGCCAGCGGGCTTGAAAACGCCAGGTAGCTCTGAATAAGGGGCTTCGATGTTATCGAGGCTCCGCCCTGCGCTCTTTTCGTCTTAGTCGGGGGCTCCGCACTCGGGGGAGGGGAGGGGTAGATGAGATGGATGTGCAGATCTTGGCTTTGTCGCTTACCAAAGTGGCAGCAGACCCATCCGTACCCGCAGCTCCCGCGGATGGAGAGGAGCCCCGAGTCTTTTTAGTCTTCTTCCTGTTCTTTTTCTTTTTAGGAAAGGAGGGCGGGAAATAAACCCGCTTCTCCCCTCCGCCGGCAGGAGCCCTCAGGCCAGATGGACTGGCCTCAGCCAGGTCCTTCTCCGAAATGGAGAAGGTCCTGGCAGTCGTAGGGGCACCGGTCGGACGAGATCCCTTCCCTCCTTGTACTCCTCGGAAACCATAGCCGTTTGAGGAGGACCTTGCATAGTGGCGGAAACGGGTTCGGTGCTTGTCGCCGATCCCGAATTCGTCCCATGGAAGGCCCTGCCGTCTGAGGCTGGGTTGCCTCAAGGACCATGTCTATTTTAGGGGGTGGGGCTCCAGTTTCCCCCCCCCCCCCTACGACATCGCAGGTCCCGTTGGCATCATTGTTAATTGTTAGGTGGTGTGGGTGGGCACAGGCCTTGACCCCGGCAAGATTCAATATTCTTTCCAGCAGGTCTTTTGAGGGAAGCGACCGAACGAGCCTGGCTTCCCTCCATCCCCCTAAGGAGTTTTTCCCTACCGAGCCGCTTCACTGAGGAGCGGTCGGCTATGGGCTGCCTTCTGGCTTTCTTGGCAGTCCCCTTGGAAAGCAAAGGGGGGACTGCCGCTGGAAAAAGAGAGGTGCACGAAACCACCTCCAGAGAAGAGAGTGAGAAGGAGTCCCCTACACCCGTAGGTGAAGGAGAGGAGTAAGCTTCCTCTCCGGTTAGAGGAATATGGAGGGTCCCCTGCGCAGGCACAGGGGAGGGGGACCTTGATTTTTCCTGTTGAGCTGCCCAAGGGCGGCTCCGTCGATGGAACAGGGGAAGTTGAGGGTTTGTTTTTTTTAATTGTTCATCATTGGGCATGGTGACCCTATATTTTATACAGGAAACAATAGCTCATCACCCCTCGCAGTAGCCGGCCCTGCAAGGGGTGCGTACAGACCTGGCAGAGCCAGGTGCCACCATTCAGGACCACCCCTCCCGCCTGGTGGCCTGGCAGTTCCTCGGCATGGCGGCTCCACCTTGGACACGGCGTAAAAATATATATTGTGAAGTAAGAAGGAAAGGGGATGTAAGGAAGTTATGGGTGAGGATAAAGCAGGTTGTTAAAAACCAACCACCCCACACCAGAGTTCATGGGTAAGGGAACATTGTCCCCTCCCTCCTCAGCCCCAATCAGGCACGGTTGGCTGCGAAGAAGGTCAGCATCTACCCTGTGAAATTAGAGGCTGACCAGAGAAAGTTGTGGGAAAGTTTGTATGAAAAGCGACGAAGTAGTGGAGAAATACAGGTTGTCTGAAAGGAGAAGAGGCTAAGCTGGGGTTCTTCCATCAGAAACATGCTATTGATTGTAAAACAGACGTGTCCTTAAATGATTTTTCTGTCTTAAAATTTGCTAAATCTATTTCATCTCTCTGCATTAAAGAATTACTGTATTAAATACAACCACCCAAATTTAAATGAGGACACGTCATCCTTTCCTCTGTTTATAACTTAACCAAGCTGTATTCATTCTTTGAATTCCTTCCTGTTTTCACTCGTCATTGTGATCCGACCATGTAAGGTAATGTTTCAGTGTCTATATTTTAGTTTTACCTTTTGTTTGTATCCAATTCTCTATTTTTTTATTTCAATTGTTAAATTGAGTAAAATTTCGTTTACTTTGTTTGTCCTTAATTAATAGTATCTCTTTACAAATATTTGTCTGTTGTTCTTTACCTCAATATTTTGTTTGTTCATTAACGTAACGTTCATTTTATATTTTTAACGTCGTTTTTGTGATTTTCTCTGATCTGTGGTTTTTAACTTTGAACTTGTGCTGTTATTTATGTTTTTAGGCTTAGGTTACTCATTTGAAATTTGTTTTTAGCTCCTGAAGATGAGTTTTGTAATAATCCGAAATGTTGGAATTAAAGATTGGACCAGGCTTCTTCGTTTTGTCCTTCTTACTGAATTTATATATATATATATATATATATATATATATATATATATATATATATATATATATATATATATATATATATATAGAGAGAGAGAGAGAGAGAGAGAGAGAGAAAAAAAAAAATTAACCCACAGGAAAATGAAAAGATGAATCCAAGCACTTTCGAACTATATTTGCAAGTTGATTTTCAAGGAATAGCATGAAAATGAAGAAGACAACCTTATATAGGGTACAAAGATACGAAGGGAATGCCCATCACATAGTATAAACCAATGGAAAAACACAATAACAAGACAGAGAAATACCAATAAAAAGATCATTAGGCAACTAATAACAGACACATGCATCCCAAAAACGATATTCACACAACAACGCCGTGTATATGAATGGAAATAGTGGGTGAAAAAACAAAAACATTTTAAAGGATTATCATTAGAACGAAAACATTTAGGGCTAAGAGTTAATCAACAATCATAGTAGAGACACGTGGTGGGGGAGGCAATGCGAATGATATTACACTAATAAAGAGTGACCACAGGCTTCATTATTAAGTTATTTCATTAAGTACAAGTTTTTTTTTAAAAAGTTCAAGTTTAAATAAGCCAGGGGGAATATTTATATTAGGCAACATGCCAATTAATGAACACACGACAATATTTCTTTTTGTGAAATCAGCGGAATGATATAGGATTTTTGCAGAGTTCCAGTCAATGGGGTGGTTATTTTCGGATAAATGTAAAAATAAAGTGCTGTTTAGTTCACCTCTTCTAATATTATACTTATGTTGGTAAATTCTAGTAGATAAAGATTTACCAGTTTGCACGAAGTAAGGTAAATTGCAAATAGAACATTCTATAGAATATACTCCACCTTTTTTCTTGTATTATTGTGGACTAACATTTTATATAAAGTAGATTCGTATCTAAAATTTACAGATATTAAGTTGCTTAAAAATACGGGTGAGACCAAAAAATGGTTCAAAGTATGGCAAGATAAGACAATTTATATAACTGAAAACCAGTGGGTTATCAGTTCTATAACAAGTTCTCTTAGCAAAGTTCAATGAAGTGTGCAAAAATTGACGAGGGTAACAAAGTTTTTTACCTATTTCAAAGATATTGGACAATTCCTTATCCAAAAGTTCCGGACTAACAAGGCGTAATGCATGCAGAAACATAGAAGTGAATACAGATCTTTTAATTTTAACACTGTCATAAGAATAAAAGTGAATATATGAACTGGAGTTCATATACCAATATTTAAAAAGGGTATCAATTTTATATCTGAGAACTATCGCCCAATTAGCTTAACTTCAGTTGTGTGCAAAATTCTTGAATCGCTCATACGGAACAGAATTGTGAGCTATTTGGAGGCAAACAACGTTCTTAAAACACCCAGCATGTCTTCCGTAACAAACGTTCTTGAATTGCAAAACTTTTAGACTTTTTCCACGATATTATTAATCTATACAATGAGGGTAAAGCCGTTGATATCGTATACCTTGATTTCCCAAAAAACGTTTCCAACAAAAGTCTAATGATAAAGTTAAAATTGCTCGGGAGAGGCCAGCCTCTTCCCAGCGTCAGAACATAAAGCAAACACCAAAAATGTTAAATAAAAAACAATTAGGCCGCATTCCGGCACACACGAAACCGTTCCAAGTATAAGGGAGAGGTAACGTGTGGGAAGAAATCCCATAATGTGACACTAAACAAGAATGTGCGGGAGACTCTGGCGGACCAATCAGTCGCGAGGGGGATTTGTGAGTAGCAAAAAAAAAAAACACGATCCGATCTAAGATCAAGATAGGATGCGTTATCTTCCGAATCAAGCGATTAAGTGCAACTAAGTGAGCCGTGAAGATAGACATAGCGCCTGGTACAGCCCAACGGACGGTTTTGAAGTCATCCGTGTATACTAACACGGTTCCATTAGGACACAAAGTGTACTCCAATAATATCAGGCGTGATATTACCGACGCTTTGGGAACAGAGGCGTGGCTACAAATAGTCAAAGTTGGTACCCTCCATGGTAGCGTTTAAGCATAACTATTGGCGCAACGGACCGCTAACAACGATGACCTAAGTAGTTCCATGGTCAAAAAGAAGAAAGATTTAGTGTATGATTGGGGTCTTTCAGTGGGATAAGCGCCGATGCGCATCTACCACATCGGAGTGAACCCCGTTTGGGAAAAAGTCGAGTCGGGGTAGAGCCGTGGTTGGGGCAAGAAATTCACTACCTTAATCATGGCCACCAAAAAACTAAACACTAAAAGTGAGAAACTATGAATACTTCCCTTCCGGGACAACCTTCTCTTGTCCTATTGGACCGTAGAGAGCTCCATCATCCCCTCTACTTATGCAGAATTGACGATCTTAGAAGATTGGTAGACGTCTCTCTGTTCATGTGGTGTGGAGTGTCTTCATGTTAACGTATCGCCATGCGGTATTAAAGGCATTCTTGGATAAAACAAAAATCGGTGGCATAATGCTATCTACGAAGAAAGGCCTTGAAAATAATAATATTAAGTTGGAGAATGGTCATTGCAAGTGGAGTGGAACTTACGGAGGCCATACTGTACAAAAAAAAACTAATCTAAAAGTAACGAATTTATCATCAACTAACACAAGAGATAAGTAGAGAAATTGAGAGAAATCCAACGTGGGTAGAGTGATTTCTCCCCACTGTGCGAAAAGCGAGCACAGAAGCCTTTTGCCAAGAATCTGGAAGGTAGCCTTCAGTCCAGATCCTGTTAAACAATTCTAATGAAAAGACCATTCCTCGCTCACCTAGGTGTCGAAACATTGCATACGGTATATTGTTTGGACCAGGGAGTGGGATCTGCAAATGGAGCGAAAGCGAACGCAAGTCAATTAACGTAAGCATGCATGGCGTTGAAGAGTTCTCTGCCTCTGTAGGCAAAGAGCAGTTGACGGTTTTTGGCGAGACTACATTGTGAAATAAATCTTGGCCTAACAGTATTACTGCTAGATGTTTATAAAGTAGCCAAAAATGACTCTACCAAGGATGTGGTGACAAAGATTGAAGTCTCGTTCTCATGGAGAATGTGAGGAGAGCTTTGCGAGAACGTTCCCCGAATCTTTTTGACTCACTTCACATTTAAGGAGGAGGCGTCTTTCCCTAAGATAATACACATATGCCGCCAGGAAAAGAGGCTAGCGTGCTTCGAAACATACTGGAACCTAGCTTTAGGTAAATGAAATTCATTTACGGTGAAATCGTTCGGGCAAAACTCATAGTGCATATAGGTATATGGCTTCTCTCCGAGGACAGTCTCACACTCGACCAACCGCCAAGGAAGAGGAAGGAGTGCAAAACAGAAAGACATAGGAATAGTAGTTAGGCCAGGATGAGATTGCCAGAGAACTCAACAGCATCATTAACCGATATAAACTCTTTGATTGTCACTGAGAAATCAGTCATTTCCTGATCACATAGCCGAATCCAATTACCACCGATGTGGTTTCTCAGACGGCAGCGACACAGAAAATGATAGTTGAATGGAGATTATCAAGCACCTACTACACAAAATAAGGCTGTGCATCCTCAGATCAGAGGGACAGATTAAGGACAGTATGAAAGGAAGCAGGTATACTACGAGACCAAACTTAGGTCGGTGTAAGAGCCGAATTAATACAGCAGAGGGCGGTGGTGCTGCATCCTAGGAGGATATTGGAACAGATGACGTAGTATACGGAGTAGCGGAGCGATAGTCCACTGCAATACGTAGGACATCGGAGAAACTGACGCAGAAGGAGACTGATTTCTCCCGGATCAGCCGACGATCCTCCCCTAATATCCACCTTAACAAAATCCGGGACAGCAAGACTGCCTTTTCAAAGAGAAATAGGAGACATGTCTAAGATTCACTGTGGGACTCTGCATAGTTGGCACATTGGTCAAGATGGTAGCAGGAATGACCATGGTAGGCTTAAACACAATCAACGCATGCGCAATGGTGGCGATTCAGATTGGATTTTTTTAGAGCCCCTCTGGCGACTGCCTACGAGTGTATATATCACCGTAGTTATCTTACAGCCTAATGTTTAACTAGTTTATAAGCAAATATTCAAAGGATACTAAAAAAAATCGTCTCCCCAAGAAACCTAATGCAAAAAAAGCAATAAGAATAACAACGAGGAGGCACGCTCTGGGGTCGGGTAGACCCTCCCTCCCTCCCCGGCAGAATCATACGACCAACACCAAAGAGAATCAAATAAAGTGTAGGAGGCCGACTTCTTCCAAAAGTTCAGATCATCCAAGCGGTAGAGACCCAGCTCCTTCCGGTACTGGCAGGCAACCTACGTGAAGGTCACCCAGACTGGGACATTCAACAAGAATGTGCCAAACAGTCTGGGGGAGAAAGCATTCATCGCATTAAGGTAAATGGGAGCGTTCCATCAAATGACAGTGAGTCCCGCGAGTGAGCGCAGTTTGAAGACGACAGAAAGCTATGTGAAGCCGTCTGGACAGTGAAAGTAGGTCATTGGGAACATTTGGAGCGCAATGGCATGCAACTTTAAGTTCCCTTCGGCCGAAAACTATCTTCTTTGCCATGCAGCCCGGAGGACGATCTCGGATGTGAGATCCAGGCGATCAAACGTTAGGAACATTTGGTGCATTCACCCGAATCCCGCCAACGTTCTCTGTTTTGTATGAATGTTACGTTAGATGAGACAATTATCTGCGAGCGAGCAATTGTCTCGAGGGCTTAGAAAGAATGATGTTGGGAACGAGAGGTGGCCTCCACTAACAGGGTTCCATCATTACGAGCCCACATGCAGCGCGGTTCATCACACCATTCATCAAAATAATCACTGAAGTCAAAAATATTAATTTGAGTAGGAGAATATCAGATTTTGTTAGAAGGGTAAAAAAAAACGGGGGTAGTCCAAATCGGGTTCCACCTCGTCGGAAAAAGGATATAAGGCTAGAAAGAACTTGAACGAAACACAAAACCACGAGAAGAAATCGGAAGCTAAAAAAATAGAGAAATTTTCCCATAACCTTATGGAAAAATAATTTCGAAGGCGGGCTTACCACCCAACACGGAGCTCTACATGTAGAGACCCTGTGCTGGTAATAAAACGCTCATCTCTTAGCGACGCCAGTGATACAATACCTGATAAACTTTCGTGTCCACAAGAGGGACAGACGGCATGACTGGACTAATCATATAACAGGACACCACGTGCCGAATTGACTCCTTAAACTCACAGGAGGAAAGTCCCTTATGAACCGACCGACCGATCGATCGATCAGGCAAAGCCAACATGCCCTGGCCTCTCGTTTACCACAACCCACCCCGTCAATGAAGCGTGTTGCCACTTCAAGGTCGCAACTCAAGAGAGTGACTCAACTAAAAGAAAGATGGCACGACGCCCCAGTGAGGTAGCCGAAATGAGAACATGGGGGAACTGCAAAAGTACATAAGTGATGCATAGATAAACAAGAAAATGAATAAATCATAAATAATACATAAAGGTAGGGAGTGGGGAGAATGAGTCCAGTTATATTCCTAGTCCACCACAACACCATGGTTGGGCGAGGTTTCTGTTATATGGTCATTAACTAAAATTCAGTTAGTTTGCCAAAAAGGACTTGCAGAATTGTGATCAAACAAAATATATTTTAACAATACCAATTTGGCGACTGACTTCAACGGCATAAGTCACCGTAATTAAAGTTTCGGACAAATACTAGGTTACTTTAAAATTGAAAACGCCAAACTAAAGAAAAAAACAAAAAGGTAAACATTCAAAAGAAACACATCCAATAAAAATAAAAATATGTAAGAAACAAAAAAAAGCAAGAAGAAGGAGGCACGCTCCGACGTCGGTAGGGGCCTCCTTCCTTTAGCGCTGAAGCTTAAGACAAACATTAAAAAGATTCAAATAAAATGGGGGAGGCGAGCTTCCTCCAAAATGTTATAATCAAAAAGTCTGTGTGCACAAACTCGCTCCAAGTACAAAGTACAAGCGATACGATCTTGCCTATACCGGTATCGAGACAGATGTGCTGAACAGTCTGGATAACAAAGTAGTGCGGTACAGGGGGCGCTCCATAGAATGGCGGTGCGTTTCGCGAGTGTGCTCAATTTGAAAAATACAAAACGACCTGAATCTGACGGGGAATTGGGAGGTAGATACATGCAAATAGTCGCGGCGCAATAGCACGCAACTCTAAATTCTCCTCGGGCGACTCCTATCTTCTTTGCCAGGCAGCCATGATTCCTAATAAGTGTGAGGAAGAGCAAAACGTTGGTATGGTCGTCCAGCCATCACGAACTTTCTGTCACCTTCATTCTCCACAATTTATATATGTACAGGAAGTCATGCAGAAGATAATCTCAAAATCCGCCCTGCTCGCAGCAACCATGACATCACGAATACCGCAAACCAAAGTGTGTGGAAGATTCAATGCTCCAAGAGCATTGCAAATCGATAAAGATTACAATCTGGTCTCCGAACCAGGCACGATACTTTATTTTCAATACAGAGAGGGGTATTGCAACCAGCTCGGCTGTAAAGACAGACGCAACAGCTGGCAGAGTCAAGCTGACTTCAAAAAGAGGGAATACGGCGTAGAGGCCGACCCTTCCTGGGACTTAAATCCAACCGTGTACATTGGCACCGATCCAGGGTGACAAGAAGTTTCAACCAAAAAGGTTGACGCAATACTACTGGCACTCTGCAAAGTTTGAGACGAGAGGCACGGCGACAAAAAGTAAAAGTTAGTACAATCCATGGGCGCCTCTTGGAAAGAACAAGAGGCGCAACTGGCCCGAAAGCTACATCGAGCTCTAGGAGTTCCCATTTCCCAAACTAAAAGGGCTTAGGGTATGGCTGGCGTCTCTCAGCAGCTTAGGCACCGTCGATATTGTGCGCGGGTGCACTGAGAGCCTTGGCGACTGATAGAGGCACTGGACCGGCGCATACGGTGCAGATCGAGTGGCATCTCCCCGACATCGCTAACTAGTTTCTGAATGGGAAACATGCGGAATCCAACGGTCGCCAGACGGATCCCATAGTCAGATAGATACCGCTTTCTGAAATCCACGCTCGGCTGCAGATGCGCAAAATTCACATAAATCGTAAAGATTCGAACGAACAAAGGATCAGTAGAAAAGAAGGCAGTTACCACTATCAGAGGCTCAAGTGCTGAACGACACGGAAGAAAGAATGTCCATGGTGCGGGTACAAGAGACCTTAATACAGAGAATTTCAGCCTCCCAGGTGAGGCTTCGGTCGAAATCAAGAGAAAGGAAAAGGTGTAAGTGCGCTACTTACAGGTGAAGTACATTTAGGAACATGTCCAAGTCGGAATGGAGCCGTGGAGAGTCGCAGAAGTGCACCATCTTAGTCTTGGCCAAGGAAAACTGAAACATGTGCGCTTTGGCATAGCGAGAGATGAAGGTCAATGTCTGTTGGAGTCGACGATCCATATTGGCATCCGAGCCTGACCAAATGAGATGGAAAGATCGTCTACGAAGATTTTTTTGGAAAGAGGGACCATCTAGAGACTGCCTGCTTGGGCATAGGTCGCCATACACGAGACAGCCTACTACTAGGCTATATTAAGAAACAGTTAACAAAAAAGAAAACAAATAACAATATGTAAATAACAAATAAGTTTGAAAAGGACAAGGACTAAAAAGAAAGTAAACAAAGCACAAAAGCAAGAAGGAGGCGCGCTCCGGCGTCGGGGGTAGGCCCAGTAACAGGACAGGTAACATGCGCGAAGATCGCCCAGACTGGGACATTAAACAGGAATGTGCCGAACAGTCTGGGAGACAACCCAGTATTAACATTAAGGCGCAGGAGAGCGCTCCATCAAATAGCGTTGCATCCCGAGAGTGTGCCCAATTCGGAGACGAGAGAAAGCAACCTGAAGCCGTCGCGGTATCGGGGGATAGGTCCATAGGAACAGTCACGGCGCAATGGCACGCAACTTTAAGTTCCCCTAGACCGTCTCCCATCTTCTTTGCCAAGCAGTCCGAAGAGCTGCCCGTATTCCTGTCATGTAGTCGGTGTGAGGAAGAGCGAAACGCTGGCCCAGGCGCCCGGTCCTCGCGGACTCTTTGGCACCCTTGTCGGCGCGCTCATTCCCCGCAATTCCTACATGTCCAGGAACCCAGCCGAAGATAATGTCGACATCACCCGGCTCGCCAAAACCGCTGCATCACGAATATCACAAACAAGGGGATGTGGAGATTCTAATGCCCCGAAGAGGGCTCAGGACGCTTTGCGAGTCGCTATAAATCACAATCCGGTCTCCGAACCGAGTACGTCTCGTCATATCTCATTCCGAACAGTGTATTGCAACTAGCTCAGCCGTTAAGACAGATGTATCACCTGGCAGAGCAGCATTAACTTCAAACAGAGGCGATATAGCTTGTAAACCGGCCCCTCTTGGAATTTGTATCCATTCGTATACACTGGCACGGTTCGAGCGTGAAACGAAGTGTACTCCAAAAAGGCTTAACGCAATACTCCCAGTGCTGTAGAAGTTTTGGGAGAAGAGGCGTAAGGACAAATAGTCAAAGGTGGTACCCTCCAGGGTGGGGTCCTAAGAAGAACGAGGGGTGCAACCGGCTTGAGAAATATAGCAAGGTTTCGAAGGAGATTCCTATTACTAAACCTAAATAGTTTAGAGTATGACTGGCGTCTGTCAGCGGCATAGGCACCATCGGGATCGGGATCGAAAGATACCAGGCCGGCGCGCATCCAGGAGAATAATACACTGTGGACGGCGCAGAACGAGTAGAATCCCCTCTGAATCGACAAGTAGGCTCTCAAAGTGGGAAGCGCAGAAGGCACAGGTCGCGAGGCAAAGCCAGTCTGGTGAAAGGAGTTCACCTTCCAAGGAGTCCACCTGTACGGTTCCAGCATGACAGGAAGTGTGCTCCACAAAGGTGGAACGAAAACTCCCGGCGCTGTAGAAGCTTTGGGAACAGAGGTGTGGATACAAATAGCCAAATGTGGTACCCTTCATGGTAGCGTCCTAGGGAGAACAAGGGGTGCCACCAGCCCGAGAGGTATACATACTTCTCGAAGGATTTTCCTGGCCCTAAACTCAAAGGGCTTAGGGTATGACTGGCGAATCTCGGCTGAATAGGCACCGTCGAAATCAGCTGGGGTACACTGAGAGATGTTGGAGACTGGGGGAAGCGCCGGGCTCGCGCGTACAGGCGAATAATACACCGTGTACGGCGCAGAGCGAGTTGCATCTCCCCAGCATCAACAAGTAGGCTCTTAATGGGGAAAGTGCGGAAGATACCGGTCGCCTAGTGAAGGCCGGTGTGGTGGATCGAGTCCACCTTCCGCAATACATGCTCACCTGGGGATGCATAAACTCACATCCATACTCAAGTTTCAACCAACAAAGGATCGATAAAAAAGTAGGGCAGTAGCGCTATCAGCGCTCTAAGCGCTGAACGCCACGGAACGAAGAATATCCATGGCTGCGAATATGAGCTTCCGAGGTGATTTTTTTATTTTTTAATATCTCACCTGGCGACTGACTTCTAGGGCATAAGTCGCCGTACTCAAGCTAGCTTAAATCTAGGCTATATTAAAAAACAAATTTAAAAATAAGAATACAGCCAAAAAACATTAAAAAAATATAAAGCGAGGTCCGTCGACGGTGGAAGGCCCGCCCTTCCCCGGAGAAGAAGACCGCGATTCATAGACAAATATTAAATAACGGGGAGAAGGCTGGCCTCTTCCAAAAAGTCTAAAAGTCCACAGGTCAGTGTGCACGAACCCATCCCGAGTACAAGGGACAGGCGTTAGCTACCCCGCACATCCCTGTACCGGGACAGGAAACATCCGAGAAGAACGCACAGACTGGGACATTTACGAGAATGTACCGAACAGTCTGGGGGACGAAGCAGTCGTCGCAATAGGGCACTGACGAGTGTTCCATCAAATGGCGATGCGTCACACGAGTTTGTCCAAATCGAAGACGAAAGGAAGTAACCTGAATCCGTCACGTCATTGGGGGATAGGTCCATGAAATTTTAAGTTTCCCTCGACCGTCTCCCATCTTCTTTGCCAAGCAGTCCGAAGAACTGCCTGTATTCCTGCCATGTAGTCGGTGTGAGGAAGAGCGAAGCGATGGTCCGGTCGAAGAGTCCTCGCGGACTCTTTGGCTTCCTCGTCGGTGCGCTCATTCCCCGAAATCCCTACATGTCCAGGAACCCAGCAGAAGATAAAATCGACATCCACCCGGCTCGTCAAAACCGTGGCATTACGGATATCGCAAACCAGGGGATGCGAAGATTCCAATGCACCGATAGCACTCAGGGCACTTTGTGAGTTGCTATTGATCACAATCCGGTCTGACTTCAAACAGAGGAGATACGGAGTGAAAGCCAACCCCCTCTTCGGAGTTGTAGCTATCTGTACTCACTGGCACAGTTCCACAGTGACACGAGGTGTGCTCCAAAAAGGTCGAACGCAATACTCCCGGCGCTTTACAAACTTTGGGAGCAGAGGCGTGACGACAAATAGCCAAATGTGGTATTCTCCAGAGTGGCGTTCTGGGCAGAGCCAGGGGCGCCACCGGCCGGAGAGCTATACCTAGGTCTTAAAGGAGTTTCCTGGCCCTTAACCCAAAGGGCTTGGGGGATGACTGACATCTCTCGGCGGCATAGGCACCGTCGAGATCAGCTGCAGATGCAGTGAGAGCTGTTGGTGACTGAGGAAGGCGCCTGGCTCGCTCAAACAGGTGAGTGATGCACTGCACGCGGCGTGGAGCGAGTGGCATCTCCCCAGCATCGACCAACAGGCTCTCAATGGAGAAAATGCGGGAGGCACCGGTCGCAAGGCGAAGGCCGGTGTGGTAGATCGAGTCCACCTCACGCAATACCCGCTCGGCTGCGGATCCATAAAACTCGTATCTGTAGTCGAGCTTCGTACGAACAAAGGATTGATAAAAAAGTAAGGCAGTTGCCCTATCAGCGCCCCAAGCGCTGAACATCACGGAACGGAGAATATATATGGCGCGGGTACAAGAGACCCTAAGGCCGCGAATATGAGCGTCCCATTTGAAGCGTCGGTGAAATACAAGACCAAGGAAACGGTGCGATTCAACCACTTCCAGGCGCACCCCCATTAAGAAATTAGTCTGGGTCGGGGTGGAGCCGTGGTTGGCGGCAGAAGTGCACCACCTTAGTCTTAGCCATATAAAACCGAAATCTGTGCGCTTCGGTATAGCGAGAGACGCGGTTCAATGCCTGTTGGAGTCGAAGCTCTAGAGTTAGCATCTTGGATGCGCCAAAAGAGATCGAAAGGTCTTCCACGTAGAGCGTAGCGAGAACATCTTCCGGCAGCACTGAGGAGATGCCGTTGATGCTCAGAGCAAAGAGTGTGACACTGAGGACACTTCGTTGCAGGATACCCTCTTCCTGCTCCATTGGGCCGGAGAGGGCTCCCCACTCGTACGTGGAATCGACAATCTCGCAAAAATTCAGATATAAACATTGGGTGGCGTCCTCTCACCCCAATCGTGTGGAGAGTCTGCATGATACCGTATCGCCATGCGGTATCATAGACCTTCTCTAGATCGAAAAACACCGTGGCGTAGTGCTGTCTGCGAAGGAAGGCCTCGCAGACGGCATTTTCCAGTCGGAGCAGAGCATCCGATGTGGAGTGGAACTTGCGGAAGCCGCACTGTGCAGAAGACAGATGGCCTCCGCTGTTCAGGAAACAGGCTAATCTAACATTTACCAATTTCTCCATCAACTTGAACATGCAAGAGGTTAGAAGATTGGGCGGAAACTGGCCGAAGTAGAGTGATCTCTCCCGGGTTTGCGAAAGGCAAAAACAGGAGCGATTTGCGAAGGAATCTGGAAGAAGACTTTCCCCTAGGATCCTGTTGAACAAATCTAACAGAAAGGCCATTCCTCGCTCACCCATGTGTCAAAGCATGGCGTACGGGACATCGTCCGGACCATAGGCTGTGTGTGCGCACTAAGCAAGAGCGGAACTCAACTCACTCAGCGTAAACCTATCGTTGAAGGGTTATCCGCCTCTGGAGGTAAATTCCAGCCGGCGGCATTCCACGACATCACGACTTGATTGAATGCTGGCGGAGCATAATCCCGGCTAGAGAATGCGGAGAAAGCGGTCGCAAAGGATTCCGCCACGGACGCGGGGCCTGAGATTGCGTCCCATTCTCCTGGAGAACGAGAGTGGGGGTCCTGCGAGAACTTGTCCCGAATCCTTTTGACTCTCCACCGCGCCCACCCCAAGCACCACCGAGGTGGGCTCTTAAGCGGGAGTTGCCCTGAAAATGATATTTGAATGGGAAAGGGATCACTACCATGGAGGTCATTGACCACCCCCCAATCAAAATCAGGATGTGCATCCGAAGATCACAAAGATAGATCAACGCAAGAAAATGGAGCGGTTCTCAGGTAGTGATGTGTAAACTTATCCACATTTAGGACACCTATTTCAAGCTCTTCGCTCATATCAGCAAGGACTTGTCCCCTGGGATTTATTGAGTAATCTCCCCAGCCAGGAAGCCTGCCGTTCAGATCTCGTAACAAGGGAAAGGGCCTCAGTAACCGTGCCACGACGCGGCGGAAGTTCCCCGCGTCGAAGTCAGCTGACGGTGGAATGTACGCAGAAATTATAGTATACCTCCTATCCAGGTGAAGCTGCACAGCCACTGCCTGAAAGGAGGTATTTAAAGTGAAATGAAGAACGGAGACATCATGCCGGGTGTAAACAGCCCATCCCCGAATCCGGTTATCTTATACCCCGGGAGGGCGGGCAGAGGGCACGCACCTAGCATGGTCTCCTGCAGGAAAATAGCTAACTGGGAACGGGACAAGACGAGCCTCCACAGCTCATTCCGGTCTGCACGGTGTCTTTGGCAATTCCATTGAAGCAATATGCCCTCCAGGCCTAGCTCGGAGACGCGTGAGCCCTCTTCGAACAAAAGACCCTCACGGGAATGGCCGTACGTTTCCCGGATGCAGAACCCCGTGTGCTGTCGCCTTCAAGGACTTATTGGGGGAAGTTTGGCTCGCCATGCGTCTTTTCCTCCCTCTGCCTTGAAACCTTAGACGGGCGTTGCGGCTTCGGAAGCGGGAAGGCCCTTTTTTCAAGGAACCACCGTCTCCGAGCCACTCAACCCACCACTAGGCGTGGGCGAAGAAGCCGAAGCTCCTTTGTTGCTGTCCTCCTTTCGGGGGATAGCTTTAGGAACCCTGGAAGATGGCCTAGCGACCAACTTCAGTGATGTTGCCTCCTGTAAGTCTAACAAATCGGTGGAGGCGCGTGGCCCTTTCGCCTTACGGGAAACGGTCACGCTGGAGGAAAATGGGAGCCCTGGTTTTAGCTGGGGCTGAGTGTGAACCCTTTTTGCCGCTAGTTTTACCAGGGGAGCGCCCTGGCTGAGTAGAACCCGCAGCAGGGCTCCAAATGGGCGCGGAAACAACCGTGCTCGTTGGCCTGGATAGTCCAGGAGCAGAAGGTGCCTTTCTAACTATTGAGGCATATGACGTCCCAGGCAGAGCCGGGCACGCCAGGACCAAGTCCTTAGCCTCGCGGAATGAGAGTCGATCATGGGCCTGAACGGCCAGGATTTCTTTCTCAAGGAGATATGCACCACATTGCTTCGAAGAAGCGGGGTGAGGCTCTCCGCAATTGACACACTTGGCCCCACACAATTTAGATTTATCGTGTGCGGCCTTATAGCAATATACAGAGACTTCGGGTGACCCCGAAATTGCACGTCTACATGAACGATTCGTATGCCCGAAACGGTAACAGTAATAGCAACGCCGCGTCACTGGCACGAATGCTTTTACACGATAGCGGTACCAACCGGCACGCACCGAGTAAGGGAGATTGTCACAGTCGAGCGTGACAAAGAGTGTAGGGGTGGGTCTTATGGACCCTCCCTGTTTTCTCATCACACGTTCGACATTGACCGCCCCATGGTCGGCCAGCTCTAAGGTGATGTCCTATATGGAGTAGTCAACGAGTTCCCTGGCATAAACTACTCCTTTCCCAAAGTTCATAATAGAGTTTTAAGGTTTAAGGTAAGTTACCAGTGGGTTGCTGCCCAATCCAAATGGATTTTATATGGCCGCTAAGGTGAAACGAGACAAATCATCTATAAAAGGTGGAGGAGACCACTTTGTGACAAAAATTTAAAAAACTACGGGTTAAAAGATTCCTCCGCCAATATGAATCGAAGACGGGTTTGTTGAGGAATAATTAAAAGGGTCGGAAAACAGGACACCTGGAGAATGGCGAAATGGCTACAATCTAATTAAAGGTGGGCAACCGATTGGTCCCCACCGCAAAAACGACAGAAAGGGCTGATATAAGCACCAACCGAAACAAGGTGGCCGTGAGCAAGTCTCGTGTGGCCAATGCGAACTCGGCAAAAAGATACCTCCAACGACCGCATTCTATGACGACTCGAGGGCCAAGAGCGAATAGAAATTTTAATTTTGTATAGTTTGGATGTTAAACAGTCATCCCATTCATTCTGCCACAGTTGAAAAATATACTCTCATATTGAAGGAAAGTATTCCCTAAAAGGCAGAGCCGAGTTGTCAGGGGACACAGAATGTGCTGAGTGGGCCAGCCGATCAGCCTTCTCGTTGCCCAGGATCCCCACATGCTCAGGGACCCAGCAAAAAATAATTCTATATTGGGATGCATTTTGGATCAGCCAGTTGCAAATTTCTGTGACTAGGGGATGGGACAAATTAAAAATCTAATTGACTGTAAGACACTCCTTGAGGCGGAAAAAAGGACAAAATCACTAAAAGGTAAAATTTGGATGAGTCTAAAGGCTAAAAGGATTACTGAAAGTTCAGCTGTAAAAATGGATGCTGCTGGCGGCAAAGATAGAGTTAAGAATTCTCCTCCTGGGTAGATGGCTGCGGCACCCACGCCACCGTCCGACTTAGAGCCATCCGTATATAGTGGGCAGCATTGTTTGTGTGAGGTTGAATGTTCTGAGAACATGCTTTTAATGATGCGAGGGTCCATGGAGGACTTCTCCAGGCTCCACATGTTTTTACATACTGTATGGAGAGGAGCACGCCAACTAGGGATCAGTAAGGATGGATTGGTAAGAACCCTTGGAGCACCCAGGTTAGAGAGATGATCTCCTATGCGAAGGTTCAAAGGGCGGGGTAAAGATGGCGACTTATCATATGCCGTTGTTGATTCGGCAGCATATAGGCATCTGTAGACCTCTGATACAGGGGCTTGCTGTACACGGCAGAGGTATCGCATGCAGATTTGAAGTCTATGGTAGGGCAAAGGGAGTACCCCACTTTCGCAGTAAAGGCTGTTGACAGGAGAAGTACGAAAGGCTCCACTAGAAAGGCGAACTCCGAAGTTTTGAATGGGGTTCAGTATTTCAGGGGCTGAAGGCGAAGCCGATGAGTAAATTTGACAGCTATAATCCAATTTGGATTGGACGAGCACTGTCTATAATGCCCACAATGTTTGTCGGTCACTGCCCCACAAGTGTGTGAGAGGAAGTTTCAAAATGTCTAGAGACCGCAGACAGCCTGTTCGAAGTCAGCGTAGGTGTGGTAACCAGGATAACTTTGGATCGAGAGTTACGACAAGGAATCTAAATTTGGAGACAAACTCTATATCTTCGCCTTTGAATGACATAGATGGCGGAACAAGAACCCCTCTGCCTCGGTGGAAATACATTGCTTTGGTTTTGTTCGTGGAAAAGCGGAATCCATTAAGTTGTGCTTTTGGGGATACAGCTTCGACCGCTAGTTGTAGCCGACGACCTTCTGATGAAAGGCGAGGTGAGGAACAGTATAGTGCTAAATCATCGACAAACAGAGTTGCCAATACACCCTCTGGGAAAGACGAAATAATATATTGGATGGCAATTATAAAACATAAGACACTTAAAACACTGCCCTGAGGAACTCCCTTCTCTTGGGGTTGCAGGTCAGAGTATGTGTCTCCAACAAGTACCTTGAAGGATTAAGTTGCTAAAAAACTTTGAATAAGTGAAGGTAAAAGGCCTCCTATCTCCCAGACGTATAGCTGCTTTAAGATGCCATATCTCCATGTTGTGTCGTAGGCTTTCTCAATATCGAAAAATATAGGCAGGACTCGGTGCTTTAATGAGAAAGCTTTCCGGACCGATTCCTCGAAATTTACTAGTAGGTTAAGGGCACTATGACCTTTGTGGAAGCCACATTGAAATGGAGAGAGAAGGTGATTGGTTTCTAGGAACCAGTTTAGGCGCTCCAATATCATTTTTTCCAGCAACTTACTCAAACAGCTGGTGAGAGCTATAGGGTGGTAGGAATCTGCATCCAACCCGTCCCTGCCCGGGTTGACAAAGGGAAGGATGATCCCAATGCGCCACGATGACGGGTAAAAACCCTTCACTCATATAAGGTTGTACGAATCAAGAGAATAGCGGTCGATGACCCAGGTGAGGAATCCTTTCTCTTACCACTGTGCTTTGGGTCTCGGGACCGGGTGGATGAACCTTCACTGGTCGATGTTGAGGATTCGTTCAAATAGCGTCTGATGTCTTCAAGTGTCTCACCCTGAGCGTCTCTCCTAGCTAGAGCTGCTGGAGATAGGGCGGCTACATTGGTTATTTCGCTGTGAGAGCGATGCTTCGACTGCATATTCTAAATGTTTTCGACGCTGCGAGTAGATCTAGGGGAAAAGTTCTTCAGGCTGGTCGGAACTCGCGCGTGATGGTCGGTTTCCTCCAGCGTCACTTAAAACGTCAGAGGTCAGAGAAGAGTCGGCGAGTGGCGAGGTTTGTGTTCGGGCACGCTGGCGGGCCTCTCTTATATCTAGACGTAGAAAGTCGCGCAAAGCGAGAACTTCCTTTTCATATAAATATATATAGCAGAGTTTTGGCACGGCGGGGTGTTTTGGTGCATTCGGGACCATGGTAGTCAGAGCTACAATTCACGCAAGAGCGAGGGTGCACACAAACACGGCCAACATATCCAAATTGATTGCAATTGAAGCAGCATCTGGGTAGTTTGATATAGGAATTTACCGGGAAACAAGGTTACCTAGCTTTAATATACTGCAGCAGTTCTTGTCGTTCAAATGTTAAAATCAGTCGGGTGGTTGGGACGTTAGTAGAGCCTAATGTTTTAGTTACCCTGTGTATGTGTGTGACACGTTGGGTACTGAGCTTACTCTGAAGGCGGAGGGGGGGGGCGTAGTCCTTTAGTTTGTTTGAACGGACGACACCTTTGACGAAATTCAGACGCGGAAGGGGCGAGACAGTTATTGGAATTTCAGCTATCGAAGATAGATTTCGCACAAGGTTGTGTTGAGAGTGGGATGATACCTCGATTACGACATCACCACTTCCTCTTGACCACATCCGTTGGGGTTAACCACAGCGGGACTCAAAAGATTCATTAACGTCAAACACATCGACTTTTGCAAGTGAGATGTCGGATGATGGTATTCATGACAAGAAAGCGAGAATAATCTAGATCTGAATCTAGTTCGTTGAAATAGGGGTCAAACGATTCTAGGGAATGATGAAAGGGGAGCTAAGAAACGTTTGGCACGAGACCCCTGACAAGAAGGGGGGGGGGGTTTATGGCTAGCCATTGCAAAAAGGAAAAAACTTAGCATTCTTCCTCGGGGCTCCCCACCATGGAGGCCTACAAGGGCACGGCCTTACTGCAATTATACGATCAGTTCCATCTGGTATGTCCTCTTAGAGAATGGATACGGATCCACCACAGCATCTTTATAACCCTAAGAGGCTGCCTGAGTTCTCCTACGCAGGGAGAAAAGGGGCCAACGATGGGTTTCTCCTTGGGCATTCGGTAGACAAAGGCGGTGGAGATGCCCAGCCTCTTTCACCTTCATGAAAACACAATTCGGAATCAATCCATTAAACGAATAGAGGTCGGGTATCGATAAGGGCCACTAGATAGGTGAAGGGAGAAGGGGAAATAAAGGGCAGTGGAAGAGCGTAATAGAGGAGGAAAGAAAGAGAGGCATGTTAAAAGTCTTGTTGGCAGCACCATGAGTCCCCTAAGGGGCCCAGAGCTAACCCTCCTAGCCACGAGAAGGCCAGAGCCTCTCTGGGAACCCCTGAAGAAAAGATCCCAGAGAGGAAGGGGGTTCATGGTAGAGTGCGGCGTCATACTAACCAGGGTACCATCAATTGTCTGAAGAGCACTTATCTTGGCCGCCTCGGCGGGATTCGACGCATTCGCCAGAAGTCTCCTTTCCGAGAAATGGGTCACCTTCGGCTCTCTAACAATTACACTAGCTAATGCTCTCCTCTGATGGATCATGTTACCATTGGCCAACATGTTGCAAACAGTGGAGCGAAAAACGAGGAAGCGTTTGGAGCCAGCGGGCTCGAAAACGTCAGGTAACCTCTGAATGAGGGGCCCCGATGTTGTCGAGGCTTCTTAGTCTTTTTCCTGTTCTTTTTCTTTTTAGGAGAGGAGGGTGGGGAATGAACCCGCTTTTTCCCTCCGCCGGCAGGAGCCCTCAGGCCAGATGGACCGGCCTCAGCCAGGTCCTTCTCCAAAATGGAGAAGGTCCTGGCAGTCGTAGGGGCACCGGTCGGAGGAGATCCCTTCCCTCCTTGTACTCCTCGGAAACCATAGCCGTTTGAGGAGGACCTTGGTTGCCTCAAGGACCATGTCTACCTCATGGGGGCCTCCAGTTGCCCCTATACCACCCCCAAGACATCGCAGGACCCGTTGGTATCATTGTCACTAGTCAGGTGTGGGGAGGCACAGGCCTTGACCCCGGCAAGGATCAAGGTCTTTTGAGGGAAGCGACCGATAGGGCCTGGCTTCCCTCTCCCCCCCTAAGGGGATTTGCCCTACCGAGCCGCTTCAATGGGGAGCGGTCGGCTATGGGCTGCATGCTGGCTCTCTTGGCAGTCCCCTTGGAAAGAAAATCAGGGACTGCCGCTGGAAACAGGGAGGTGCCCAAAAGCACCTCCAGAGAAGGGGGTGAAGGGGAGTCCCCTACACCGGTAGGCATAGGAGAGGAGTAAGCCTTCTTTCCGGTTAGACAAGTTTGGAGGGTCCCCTGCGCAAGCACAGGGGGGGGGACCTCCATTTTGTCTTTGGGGCTGCCCGAGGGTGGCTCCGTCGATAAAACAGGGAGAATTAAAGGGGGGGGGACTCATCAGTGGGCATGGTGACCCTGTATTTTATACGGGAAGCAATAGCTCATCGCCCCTCACAGTAGCCCCTTCTGCAAGGGGTGCGTACAGGCCTAGCAAAGCCAGGTACCGCCATTTAAGGCTACCCCTCCCGCCTGGTGACCTGGCAGCTATTCAGCATGGCGGCTCCACCTTGGGCACGGCGTAAAACTGATAGTGTGTGAAGAGAAAAGGAAAAAGGATGTGAGGAAGGTATGGGTGGGGATGAAGCAGGTTGTTAAAATCCACCATCCCTAACCGGAGCTGGGGGGTTAGGGGACGTTGTATCCTCCCCCCTCAGCCCCGATCTGAGACAGTTGGCTAAGAAGAAGGTCAGCATCTACCCTGTGAAATTATGGGCTGACCAGAGAAAGTTGTGGGAGAGGTTGTATGAAAAGCGAGGAAACCGGGGGGAAACACAAGTGTTTTGAAGGAAGGAGAAGAGGCTAAGCTGGGGTCGGAGCGGGTGCTGAATCCCGTCAGCACTGCGGCCAGGATGGCAAATCGTCGCGCCCCTTACGGGGTGCCATCAGTTGAGGGAATTCTTTTTTTTTGGGGGGGAGGAGCTCATCTGGTGACTGCTTGCTTGGGCATAAAACACCGTACACGACACAGCATAATACTAGGCTATATTAGGAAACAAAAAAACACAAGAAAACAAATGACAATATGTAAATAACTAATAGCAACGTTAAAAAGGAAAAGGACCAAAAACAAAAAAATCAAGGAGTCGTGCTCTGGCGTCGAGGGTAGGCCCACCTCCCTCTGGTGCAGGAATATGCAACCTACCCAGAACAAGTCAAATAAAGGGGATGAGTCCAGCCTCCTCCAAAAATCGTGAAGTCCACAAGTCAGCGTGCACGAACCGTCCCGAGTACAAGGAACAAGCGGTAGTGACCCTACTTGTCCCGGTAACCGGACAGGTAACGTGCAAGATCGCCCAGACTGGAATATTCAACAAGAATGTACCGACCAGTCTTGGGGACAACGCAGTCTTCACAGTATGGCGCAGGGGGTGGCGGCGCTCCCTCAAATGGCGGTGCGTCCCACGATTGTGTCCAATTCAGAGACGACAGAAAGCAACCTGAAGCCACCGCGGCATTGGTGAATATGTCGATGGTAACAATCGCGGCGCAATGGCATGCAACTTGAAGTTCCCCTCGACTGTCCAACATCTTATTTGCCAAGCTGCCCGTATTCCTGTCATGTAATCGGCGTGAGGACGAGCGAAACGCTGGTCTGGTAGCCTGGTCCTCGCGGACTCTTTGGCACCCTCTTTTTCCTCAATTCCTACATGTCTAGGAATTTAGCAGAAGATAATCTTGACATCCGCCCGGCTCGCCAGAAACGTGGCGTCATGGATATTGTGAACCAATGGAAGCGGAGATTCCAATGCCCAGAGAGCACTGAGGGCACTTTGTGAGTCACTATAAATCACAATCCGGTGTCCGAACGAGGAATGTCGCGCTATCTCCCGTACCTAGCAGTGTATTGTAACTAAAGGGCTCGCGCGTACAAACGAATAATGCACTGTGCACGGCGCAATAGTTGAGCGAATAACTAGAAAGCGTTTTAAGCCAGCTGGTTTAAAAATACGAGGTAGTCTTTGAATGATGGGCCCCGACGTAATCGAGGCTCTGTTCTGCGCACTTGCAATTTTTTTATTTTTCTGGAACTCTCACCTGGCGAAGCAACGGGGCCGGACATGCCAATCTTGGTATGGCCGTTTACCGAAACGGCAGCGGACCCGTCCGTCCCCGTGGCTCTCACGGAGAGATAGGATCCCTGTTTTTTCTCATCTTCTTACTGTTTCTTTTCTTTTTAGGAGAAAGTGGTGGGGAATGAACCCGCTTCTCCCCGCCAGCAGGAGACCCTAGGCCAGATTGACTTGCCTCAACAAGATTCTTTTCTAAAATGGAGAAGGTCTTAGCTGTCAAAGTGGTGCCAGCCGGGGAAGGAGATCCTTCCTCTTCTTGTGAGGCTTCGAGGGACAGAGACGTTTGTGGAGAAGCTTGCACAGGGACGGATTCAAGTTCAGTGTACTTCCGGGACCATTTCCATCTCAGCGAGCGTCTCCATGTGGCCATCCTCTTCCCCTCCCCGAAGCCATCACAGATCCCATTCGAGGTTCCTTCTGTCTTGTCCAATACCGGCTAACCGACATCCGTCGTGTAAGAGAGGGGAGCGGGTACGGTGCTCTCCTGTAAACTTGCGATCATGCCAGCAGGAGTTTAGGGGGTACGGGCTGAAGGGCCTTGTCATCTCTTGCCCCTATAAAGAAGTTGGCCTTATCAAGCCGTTTGCATCGGGAGCGGTCAGCATTGGACCGCCTGCGTACTTTCTTGACAGTCCCCTGTGAAATTAAAGGAAGGACTGCAGCTGGAAACGAAATGGAGGCGCCCTTAGATGCATGCAAGTCCACCGCACCCGTACGCCTAGGAGAGGAGTAATCCTCCTCTCTGGTAAAAGAAGTTTGGAAGGGCCCATGAGAAAACACAAGGGGCGGGGATGGCGCTCCTTTTTTGCTTTGGAGCTGCCTGAGAGTTTCTCTCACGATGGTAAAGGGGAATGTAAGAGGAGGTAGAATTAATTTGAAAATTTTCATTAACGGGCATGGATACCTTATTATTAATACGGGATGCAAACGCTAATTACCCACGCAGTAGCCCACTCTGCGAGGTGTAAATATGGCGCCGGCAAAGCCACCTGCTACCATTAGAAGCTATCCCTCCTGCCCGGTGGCCAGGCAGCCCATCAGCATGGTGGCTCCACCTTGGACTGGGCGTAAAATTGATAGACTGTGGAAAGAGAAAGGGTAGCGAGAACAGGTGGTGGTGGTGTTGAGCCTCGTTGTTAAAAGCCCAAAACCAAAGCTAGAAGGGGGGCAACGCTTCCCCCCCCTCCCCGATCCGAGATGGGTGAGAGAAGACTGGTCGACATCTACCCTAAGAATTTAGAGGCCGAGCAGAGAAAGTTCTGGGAGAGGTTCTAGGTAAAGCGAAGAAGCATGGTAAGAAGTCAGGGTGTCAGAAAGAAAGAAAAGTGGCTAAGATGGGGCCGGACCGGGTTCTGAGTCTCATCAGCATGACGGACATGAAAGCCGCCCTCTGCTCTCTATGATTCTAGTCTTCTTCTAATGTCCCTTTCTCTTACCTCTAAAAAACTCCTGTTTCTTGTCTCATTGCTCTTCGCGTCAAATTTCACTTTTTTGTACTATATTGTAATATAGTGTGCAATGCAAGGTTTCTGCACCTTTATTTCTGTCTTCAAAATTGTTTTGAAAGGCAGAAAATAAATATGGCGAAAGCCCTGTGGTGGTTGTTATCACCCGCAGAACTTGCATTTGCTCCTTCTTCTATATATATATATATATATATATATATATATATATATATATATATATATATATATATATATATATATATATACTATTTAAATTTGGTATCAGGTGTGTAAGGTATAACGCTATATCTTTGCAAACACTGGTCTCAGTCGAGTAAAGTATAGTTTTATTCGTTATAATAATAGAGTATAGTAGTTCCCTTTTGTTTTAACGATTGCTATCCCTTTTTTTGAAACTTAAGAAGCTGGAGTAGCTCAAGGAACTGTTATAATAATTTGTTTGTGTTTTGGGGGGGGTGATTTTAGTCAGTGGTTATTTAGATCAAGAAACCAAGTACGAATAAGTCAGTCAGTGCCCATATTTAGGTAGGCTAATTCTATAGAGGCATAATTCTTGTTGCAAGGAATTTTAGTTGGTTGACTATTGCGCCCCCAAGTCCAAGATGACTCAGTTTGAAATCTTTAAAGCACAAGGAGAGTCCTTAAGACTTTCCGGAAAAGAACTAATTGAGTACGTTCAAGAGGAGCAAAGAAAAGAGCGAGAAGAGAAAGAGAAAGAAAGAGAAAGAGAAAACCAACGAGGAGAAAGAGAAAGAGAAATCCAACGAGAAGAAAGAGAAAGAGAAATCCAACGAGAAGAAAGAGAAAGAGAAATCCAACCAGAAGAAAAAGAAAGAGAAAGAGAAATCCAAAGAGAAGAAAAAGAAAGAGAAAGAGAGGAACGGAAAAGACAAGCTAAGCTTCACCATCAGATTGAGTTAGCTCGTGTTGAAGCAGAAATACAGTCATCCAGTTCACGTTCCGAAGCCCCCCCCCCCCAATCTCTCACTAAAGCTCCCCAATTTCAAGGATGGAGAGGATTTCGGAGCATTTTTAGCCCACTTCGAAAAGATCCTCGAAATCAATAACATGGATCTGGAGGCTGAAGGTGTAGTCAGATTACTTCCCTTGTTAAATTGTAAATTGCGCGAAATTTTTATATCTTTACCATCTGAGTGTACAATTAACTACAGCACCTTAAAAGCTGAGTCATTGGTCGCTCGTAATATGACTCCTGATTTCTACCGACAAGAATTTCGAGGAGGTCGTATTAAACCCGGACAGACGTTCCGTCAATTCGATACATTCTTCAGAGGAATTTTAAATTTTGGTTAGAATCCTCAAAGGTTGATCCGAACTACGAGTCCTTAACAGACTTCGTGTTGCGAGATCAATTTTTGGCGTCTCTCCCGACGGAGATCCACGCGTTCGTCAAGGATCGTCGGTGCCAGACCTTTAAAGAATGTATCGAAGAAGCGGATGTCTATGCCGCCAGCCATAATTTATACCCAAAGGAGAATCGAACTTCTCACCAATCCCACTACAAGGAAAGAAGGAAGGATTCGCGCCCCTTCACAGGAAAGCCGACGAAGTTTCCAAGCCCCGTAAAACCCCAAAACTTCATTCCCCAAAACCAACAACGGGACTCCAAACCTCCCGTTAAGATTTCTCCTCCATCTCTCTTCCTGAAGCGACCAATCATATGCTTCACCTGTGGTGTAGAAAACCACATGAGCTGGAATTGCCCCCCAAATTCTAGGCTTAAGAGCGGACTAGCCCACCAAGTTCACCAGATTAACGCCACCCCGGCTCCCCCGGTGGTGCAGACCCAAGCAGAAACTTCTCCCCCTCCGTCAGGCCACCAGGTAAATTTTATTTTCGATAAAAGTTCATCGGGAACTTTGAAATTTGAGGAGGGCAGCGTGAACGGCTGCCGAGTGTCGACTCTCGTCAGGGACACAGGATGTACGAGTTTCATCGTGTCAGACGAACTCCTTCCCCCAGTGGACCCTAACCACGAAAAATTTGTGGCGGTACATGAATACCTTGGGCGGGCGAACCAATTCCCCGTCGTTAGATGTTACCTGCAGTGTCAATATTATGATGGCTGGGCTGAAGTCATTTCAGCACCCATACAATTCTGCTCCGTACTTATAGGACAGAGCCCCCAAGTAAGTTCCGACCCTGTGTCTCAGGCCGCCCTTCCTCGAGGCCGAGCTAAGAAAGAAGCCCAGGAGCCCGTCCCTATCGGAACCCCGATACCGTCGTCCGATTTCTCGGAGACCCTTAACCAGGACTTTAGGACGGCACAAAAGGAGTGTGAATTACTATCACCCTTAGGTGATAAGGCCCAAGACAAGGACACGGAGACTGTCCGTGGACCCCAAGAAAAAAAGTACCCCCAACGCGCCCATGGAGATACCTTCGTAGCACTGGACGAAACATCGGCGCTTGAAGAAGATTACCCCGCGGAGTCCCTTAATGTGATCCAGACAGTGTGCATCCAACCTGATGCCGATTACCCTCTTCCTTCCCTACCAGGCGAGTCTTTTGAACCCTCTGACCTGAATATTGACGCGCAGCTGACACCACATCAAAAGAGTCAGCTACAAGAACTATTTGAATGGAGTCACCAATAACGACCCTATTAGCTCTTTTCGAGCGACTGCGCGAAAATGGCCTCACCATTGTCCCCAGCAAATGCCATTTGGCCCACGAAGCCGTAAAATACTTGGATTTCAAAATAGGACAAAGCAAGTTAGGTCCCCCAGAGGACAAGATTAAGGCAATCGCCGACATACCCCTCCCGAATACTAAGAAGCAATTAAGATCGTTCCTAAGATCAGCTTCTTACTATCGGCGACTTGTTCCGAAATTCGCTGCAATTCCGGCGCCCCTCAGCTCGCTTCTAAAAAAGAATTCCCCCGATCGGTTACGTTGGAATGATGTCGCTGTTTCCCATTTTAATCAGCTCAAGAGTAAGCTCCTTTCTGCCTTCATTTTAAAGTTGCCCAACCCGGAAAAATCCTTTGGGATTAAGACCGACGCGTCCAACGAGGGCATTGGAGGTGTACTCCTTCAATACGAGGATGACGAAACGAGTCATCCAGTTGCATATGCTAGTCGTCAATTATTACCGAGCGAAAAGAGATATGCCACTATAGAGAAGGAAGCTCTATCAATTATCTGGGTTATAGACAAATTCAAAATGTACTTGATAGGAAAAGAATTTCAGATAGGAACCGACCACCGTCCGTTAGCCTATATTAAAAATGTGCGAAACTCCAACGGCCGAATCATGCGCTGGAGTTTACTCTTGCAAGAGTATCAATTTAAAATAAATTATATAAAAGGTTCCGATAACCAGGTCGCTGACGCACTCAGTAGGAATGCGTTACCGAATAGCGTATAGTAATTGTATTCATAGGATTAGTATCTCCATGTAGGTATATACCGTCTTGTACGACTTAAATTAGATTCTCTTGTAATATAATTAGTTAATGTATACGTCTGAATTTTGTAACGCTCAATGTCTATTTTTTTTTGTATGTATATATATTTGTACCCATTAAATTACGTATAAATTATTTTGTCCCATATGTACTAATTTTATATCATTTCATTGTTCCATGCCCCTTTTTTTTATTAAGTTTGTATTAAAGGTTATTTTCCCATATAATCAAAAGATCAAAATAATCATATGTATTGAGGTGATACTAGTTAGGTGCAGGAAGGTACGGTTGGTACAAGAAAACGAGTTCCCCACAACGGAGCTCTATCGTTGTCCCTTCTCTCTTTTTTTCGAAGTGACAACTTCCCCCCGGAATGGAGGGGTGTGATAGAACGGGTTGAGGCCGCGTTAATTTCAACCACTATCACATGTTATTTAAAACCACGATGCTCCCCACGTGCATCTTCGCTTTGAAGCTGGGCGCCTTATCGCAGCCACCTGAGTCAATGTTTAAACAAGGAGGTTTATCTTCCCCCCTTTCGCTCCATTGCGCCGACCTCGCCAGATTGAGTTAGGCTTATGGGCAGATAAGGCATTGTTCCCAGGCTCGGCTGTGCATTCCCTCGAAGCTCCCACTCCATTGTCCCCCACGCCAAGGGGATGTCTTGACTATTTATTTGGAAACTTTACCACTAAGAGCAGATTGGAGATCCAGATTTTCGTCGCGAAACATCACTACGACCCTCTCTCACCTTGTGCGCCAAGTGACCTTGACCTCGAGATTCACCGTCACTTGTCCAGAAGAAGGACAATCTCCCTTGAGTGCAAAGGTTCGAGCCTTCGTGACGCCAAGTTCACAACGTTTCCCCCTTGTTGTTCAGAAGAGAACAACATTAGAACAGCCATTGTTCTTGAGCCCGTTGACAAGAAACGGTTCTCACCCCTTCCCCTGTGGTTCAGAAGAGAACAACGTAGAACAGCCATTGTTCTTTTGAGCCCGTTCGCCAAGAAACGGTTCTCACCCTTCCCCCTTGTTGTTCAGAAGAGAACAACATTAGAACAGCCATTGTTCTTGAGCCCGTAGACAAGAGACGGTTCTCAACCCCCCTGTTTTCAGAAGATAACAACGTAGAACAGCCATTGTTCTTCAAGCCGTTCGTCGAGAAACGGTTCTCATTCCCAAGACGCCACGTCAGGATCCTTTTATTCCCCCCCTTCGGCTGGAACTCGCCAGCGGACCGAAAATTCCTTCACGCCGCCTTCCTCTGCACAACAAGTATAAATTACGTAAGCCGAACGTTACCTTTGAGTATTTAACCCTTTTGTCAATTCTATCATGTGCTTTAAATGGTTTAGCGAACCATCACCTCCCTTTAACTTTATATTTGTTTTACCTTTTTCAAATCTTTTAATCCTCAGATTAGCTCGAGTCCCCACGACCCTTTCCATTCTCTGTTTATGTCAATATTTTCCGTTTTGCGTGTTGTTGATAGTTATTATTAATAAAACTCTATTTTATTAATGATAGCAATATTATTATCCTTGAGCTCAGTTCCACTTCTTAAGCATATCGAAGATACATAATATCGGCCAGCCAGACATCCACGCACTCTTAAGATAATTAATAAGTTCCCTCAACGAATAGTTATATATGGTATATCATCGAGAGTCCATTCTACGACATTTGGTCATGGAAATACTAATATATGACATTTTCTCATGTAATAATATATAACACTTGGTCACGTATATAATAGCATGTAACCTTCGGTCATGTAAAAATAATATATACTGTTTTTGTAAGGTTTATAGGTAAATTAAATTCGAGACTCACACGGATATATCAATACTAACCCACACACGCAGAAAGCCGCCTCTCGCGCTCCTTTTTTTTCTGGGCTTGCATTAAAGCTCTGGGAGCCAACAAAAACAGCTGTGTTGACATATTTATCAAAACGAACCAAGCTGAGAAACGATAAGATGCAGGTTTTGTTTATTTTCACAGGGTCGTCAAACATGAAATCTTATTCTCGAAATTTGAGATAAAGATTGCCTGGCAGAGGCCCGACTCCCTCCTCACCCTCTATATCCGCCCCCTCCCTCTCTGGGATCTTTTCTTCAGGGGTTGTTCACATATAGGCTCTGGCCTTCTCGTGGCGAGGGGGTCAGCCCTGGGCCCCCTAGGGGACCCATGGTGTGCCAACAAGACTTTCAACATGCCCCTATTTCTTTCCTCCTCTATTACGCTCTTCCACTGCCCTTTATTTCCCCCTCTTCCTTCACTTATCTAGTGGTCCTTATCGATACCCGACCTCTGCTCATTTAATGGATTGATTCCGAATTGTTCTTTCATGAAGGTGAAAGAGGCTGGGCATCTCCACCGCCTTCGTCTACCGAATGCCCAAGGAGAAACCCATCGTTGGCCCCTTTTCTCCCTGCGTAGGAGAACTCAGGCAGCCTCTTAGGGTTATAAAGATGCTATGGGGGATCCGTATCCATTCTCCAAGAGGACATACCGGACGTAACTGATTGTATAGTTGCAGTAGTGCTTGGCTCTTGTAGGCCTCCATTGAGGGGAGCCCCGAGGGAGAATGCGAAGTTTTTTTTCTTTTTGCAATAGCTAGACATAAACTAAAAACCTCCGCTTCACGTAAGGGTTCTCGTGCCAAACGTTCCTTAGCTCCCCTTTCAGCCTTCCCTAGAATCGTTGGACCCCTATTCCAACGAAGTAGACCCAGATCTTGATTATCCTCGCTTTCTTGTCATGAATTCATCATCCGACATCCCACTTGCAAAAGTCGATGTGTTTGACGTCAATGAATCTTATGGGTCCCACTGTGGTGAACCCCACCGGATGTGGTGATGTCGTAGTCGAGGTGTCATCCCACTCTCAACACAACCTTGTGCCAAATCTATCTTCGATAGCTGAAATTCCAACAACTGTCTCGCCCCATCCGCGTCTGAATTTCGTCAAAGGTGTCGTCCGTTCAAACGAACTAAAGGACTACGACCCCATCCGCCTTCAGAGTAAGCTCAGTACCAAACGTGTCACACACGTACACAGGGTAACTAAAACATTAGGCTCCACTAAAGTTCCAACCGCCACACTGATTTTAACATTTGAACGACAAGAACTGCCGCAGTATATTAAAGCTGAATACCTTCGTGTCCAGGTAAGTCCCTACATCGAACTACCCAGACGCTGCTTCAATTGCAATCAATTTGGAGATGTTGGAGTGCTGTCAGCACCCTCGCTCCTGCGTGAATTGTAGTTCTGAATGCACCAAAATACCCCGCTGTGCCAACTGCGGAGGTACCCACAGTGCTGCGTCAAAACTCTGCTCTATATTTTTATATGAAAAGGAAGTTCTCGCTTTGCGCGACTTCCTACGTCTAAATATAAGAGAGGCCCGCCAGCGTGCCCGAGCACAAACCTCGCCACTCGGCTGGCTCTTCTCTGACGTTTTAAGTGACGCTGGAGGAAACCGACCATCACGCGCGAGTTCCGACCAGCCTGAAGCACTTCACCCTAGATCTACTCGCAGCGTCCAAACATTCAGAGTATGCAGTCAAAGAATCGCTCTCACAGCGAGATAACCAATGTAGCCGCCCTCTCTCCAGCAGCTCTAGCTGGGAGAGACGCTCAGGGTGAGACACTTGAAGACATCAGACGCTATTTGGAAAAATCCTCAACATAGACCAGTGTAGGTTTATTTACCCGGCCCCGAGACCCAAAGCCCAGTGGTAAGAGGAAGGATTCCTCACCTGGGTCATCGACCACCAATAAGCGGGAAGCTTCTGGAGCTGACTCGGCTAAACCCTGAGAATCTTTAATGGACACTTCCCCTATAGTTGAACATTATATGCCCTTAAGTCTGTCTCGCCCTTCAAAGGACTTAGGCCCCATCCTGATCCAAACGATGGCAAATATACAACCAGCTCCACAAACCTCGCTCAGATCACCTGTTCGTTCCGCTCACCTTTCAACCCAAGATCCGATGGAAGCAGTTGATACTCCAACATCACCAATTGCGGCGGTTGGACCAACTCCTCAGACACCGAAAATACCCTTGACCCATGAATCCGGATCTACCGACCGAAAAACAATTCTTGATCTTCCTTTTCCGCCAAGTTACGAGCCCGAATTACAATCAAGGGCCTCGGTCGGTTCTATAAAATACACGAAAAAAAAACAGTTACTGCTTTATCTAGGATCTCTTCCCCTGCAAAAGCAGGCTCCTCAAAATCAGTTCTCCGTCTCCCAAGCTCTTTGTGACGAACCTCAAATGAAATATTGACCTCAAAAGAGAAAAAAGATATCCACAGTGGTATCTAATCGTCACACATAATATCTTCCATTTTACAATGGAATTGTCAAGGAGTTCTTCCAAAGTGGGAGGAACTCAAAATTCTTTTGACGACTATCCACCCCGCTCTTATTTGTCTTCAGGAGAATAAACTGGGTATACGGCCCTTTCCGCCGGTACCTGGCTTTCTCACTTTCGACTCTATTGCTCCTGCTGGAAGCCCCTATCATGGAGGGGTGTCAATCATGGTATCTTCATCATACCATGTTTCTCCCAAGCTTTTTACTGTTTTCTATATTTACCTACCCTTTGTTTATCATTGTCAAGACCCGACCTTTTAGAACTTATAGATCAGTTGCCCTCCCCATTTTTATTACTAGATTTTAACGCCCGTCACCCATACTGGGGTGACATCACTCGAAATGCCAAAGGCAGTGTTTTTGAGTCTCTTTTATTATCTGACTTTCTTTGTGTCTTAAATACTGGCGATTTTACCTCTTATCATGTCCATACGGACTCTTTTAGCTGTGTGACCTGTCTGTTTTTTTCCCCTGATTGCTTAACGGAATTTCGATGGGCAATTCTTGACGATCTCCATGGGAGTGACCACTTCTCAAATGTCTTGTCGGCCCTTCAAGTTAGCCCTCATACAACTATGCCCCTTAAGTGGGACTCAGGTCATGTATATTGGGAAGGTTTCCAAGAAGCGTCCTTCACAAATGCATCTTTAGGGATCTTCAATGGAGTGGACGCGGCAATAGAATACTTTATATCGACTATGTACAATGCAGCAACACAGACCATCCCACGGAGACCACCTGCCACGGGCCGCTTATCCGTGCCCTGGTGGACCTCGACGTGTGCAACAGCTATCAAAAATTATAAGTTAGCCCATGCCCAATTCCGAAACAACCCAACTTTGTGCAACAAAGTCGACCGAAACCGAGCTCGTGCACTTCGCCAAAGAATCCTTCGTAAGGCTCGCCGAAATTCATGGCGCCGTTACGTTTCATCAATTTCCTCTATGACTTCTACTGCTAAGATCTGGAAGAGGATTAATAAAATCAGAGGCCGTTATGCTAATCGTCATACCCCCACACTCAACTTAGACGGTTCCTTGGAGAATGACGGCCTGGCGGTCAGCAATGCTTTTGCTGACCATTTCCGCGCCGTCAGCAGTGTCACCTGTTACGATAAGACTTTTCAATCCTTCAAATCAAAGGAAGAATCTCATTTTCTCAACTTCACAACAAAATCTAAACTTCCGTATAACGCTCTATTCAGCATCCATGAGCTGCAAAGCGCTTTGTCCCTTTTCAGATCTACTTCCCCTGTCCTTGATGAGATCCATTTCGATATGATTCGGAAACTACATCCACATTCTATTCTCTTCTTACTTGATTTGTACAACCTTATATGGGTTAAGGGTTTTTACCCGTCATCGTGGCGCATTGGGATCATCCTTCCCGTTGTCAAAACGGGCAGGGACGGGTTGGAGGCAGATCACTACCGCCCTATTACTCTTACCAGCTGTTTGAGTAAGTTACTGGAAAAAATGATATTGGAGCGCCTAAACTGGTTCCTAGAAACCAATCACCTCCTCTCTCCATTTCAATGTGGCTTCCGCAAAGGTCATAGTAGCGTTAACGTACTAGTACGTTTCGAGGAATCCGTCCGAAAAGCTTTCTCATTAAAGCACCGAGTCCTGCCTATATTTTTTGATATTGAGAAAGCCACGGCACAACATGGAGATACGGCATCTTAAAGCAGCTATACGTCTGGGGGAGGATAGGCCTTTTACATTCGCTTATTCAAAGTTTTTTAGCATCTCGATCCTTCAAGGTACGTGTTGGAGACGCATACTCTGACCTGCAACCCCAAGAGGAGGGAGTTCCTCAGGGCAGTGTTTTAAGTGTCTTATGTTTTATAATTGCCATCAATGATATTATTTCGTCTCTCCCAGAAGGTGTATCGGCAACTCTGTTTGTCGATGATTTAGCACTATACTGTTCCTCACCTCGCCTTTCATCAGCAGCGCGTCGGCTACAACTGGCGGTCGATGCTGTATCCAAAAGAGCACAACTTAAGGGATTCCGCTTTTCCACCAACAAAACCAAAGCAATGTATTTCCACCGAGGCAGAGAGGTTCTTGCTCCGCCATCTATGTCCCTACAAGGCGAAGATATAGAGTTCGTCTCCAAGTTTAGACTCCTTAGCGTAACTCTCGATCCAAAGTTATCCTGGTTACCACACCTACGCCAACTTCGAACAGGCTGTCTGTGGGCTCTAGACATTTTGAAAGTCCTCACACACACTTCGTGGGGCAGTGACCGACAAACATTGTGGACATTATAGACAGCCCTCCTCCAATCCAAATTGGATTATGGCTGTCAAATTTACTCATCGGCCTTCCCTTCAGCCCTTAAAATGCTGAACCCCATTCGAAACCTTGGAGTTCGCCTTTCTAGTGGAGACTTCCGTACTTCTCCTGTCCACAGCCTTTACTGCGAGAGTGGGGTACTCCCTTTGCCCTACCATAGACTTCAATCTGCATGCGATACCTCTGCCGAGTACAGCAAACCACTGTATCAGAGGTCTACAGATGCCAGTATGCTGCCGAATCAACGGCGGCATATGATAAGTCGCCATCTTTACCCCGCCCTTTGAACCTTCGCATTGGAGATCATCTCTCTAACCTGGGTGCTCCAAGGGTTCTTACCAATCCATCCTTACTGAACCCTAGGTGGCGTGCTCCTCTCCCCACAGTATGTACCAACATGTGGAGCCTAGAGAAGTCATCCATGGACCCTCACATCATTAAGAGCCTGTTCTTAGAGCATTCAACCTCACACAAACAATGCTGTCCACTATAGACGGATGGCTCTAAGTCGGACGGTTGCGTGGGCACCGCAGCCATCTACCCAGAGAGGAGAATTCCTAACTCTATCTTTGCCGCCAGCAGCATCCATTTTTACCGGTGAACTTTCAGCAATCCTTTTAGCCTTTAGACTCATCCAAATTTTACCTTTTAGTGATTTAGCTATTTTTTTCTGACTCAAGGAGTGTCTTACAGTCAATTAGATCTTTTAATGCCTCCATCCCCTAGTCACAGAAATTTGCAACTGGCTGATCCAAAATGCATCCCGATATAGAATTATTTTTTGCTGGGTCCCTGAACGAGAAGGCTGATCGGCTGGCCCGCTCAGCACATTCTGTGTCCCCTGAGAACTCTGCTCTGCCTTTTAGGGACTACTTTCCTTCAATAAGAGAGTATATTTTTCAACTGTGGCAGAATGAATGGGATGACTGTTCAACATCCAAACTATACAAAATTAAAAATTCTATTCGCTCTTGGCCCTCGAGTCGTCATAGAGTGCGGTCGTTGGAGGTGGCCCTTTGCCGAGTTCGCATTGGCCACACGAGACTTACTCACGGCCATCTTGTTTCGGGTGATGCTCATATCAGCCCTTGAGGTCGTTTTTGCGGTGGGGACCAATCGGTTGCCCACATTTTATTGGATTGTAGCCATTTTGCCATTCTACGGTTGTCCTGTTTTCCGACCCTTTTAATTATTCCTCAACCCACCCGTCTTCGATTCATATTGGCGGAGGAATCTTTTAACCCGTCGTTTTTTAAATTTTTATTACAAAGTGGTCTCCTCCACATTTTATAGATAATTCGCCTTATTTTATCCTAGCTGTCATATAGAATCTATTTGGATTGGGCAGCAACTTACCTTAAACCCTTCTATATCCGTGTACACACGAACAAACATTGAGTCGAGTAAGCTCCGCTCAAACCGCATCAGTGGCTAGCAGTAGACCACGCCCACAATTTTCGACACAATAAATACCATCTGAAGTAGACCCCAAATCACAGTAAGGTCTTACGCAGTTTTCAGGAAGCGTCGGCAAGATAGAACCAAACCTTAGTAGGTCAACCTCAAAATACTCGCCTAAGCCTACCGAATCCGCCTTCCAAGATTTCCTTTTCGTACGGGTAATCAACCTTTCCCCTTACCTAGCATACACCATTAAAATAAAGCAATAGGATAATCTTCCCCAAATTGGAGTCAGTCCATTGTTAGCGCTCGGTATCATCCCCCCCCCCACCGCTTATAGCTGGTAACCAATAACTAACAGGCGATACATGTTCCAACAAGTAATGCACAGGCTGGCATCCTCCGAGCACATTTCTCCTGCCGACTGCCGACTTAGGCATAAGTTGCCGTAAACAAACAGCCTAGTTCTAGGCAACTTCAAAATAATTCAACAGGAAACAACAATAAAAAGAAATAACAATAACAAAGCAATAACAAAAACGATAACAAAAACAACAATAAAACCGGGTTAAATGAAAGGGAGAAGGCCGGCCTCCCCCAAAAAGTCAATAAGTCCACCAGTCATGGTGCACGCACTCGTACCGAGTACAAGGGACAGGCGGTAGCGACCCCGCCCATCCCGGTACCGAGACAGGTATCGTGCGCGAAGATCACCCAGACTGGGACATTCGACAAGAATATGCCGAACAGTCTGGGGGACGACGCGGTCGTTGCAATAGGGCGCATGCGAGCGCTCCATCAAGTAGCGATGCGTCACACGAGTGTGTCCGATTCGAAGACGACAGAAAGCAACCTGAAGCCGGCAGCACCGAGGTGATGCCGTTGATGCTCAGGGCAAAGAGTGTGACACTGAGGACACTCCCCTGCGGGACACCCTCTTCCTGCTCCTTTGGGCCGGAGAGGGCTCCCCCCACCCGTACGCGGAATCGACGATCTCGCAAAAATTGAGATATAAACATTGGGAGGCGTCCCCTCGCCCCCATCGTGTGGAGAGTCTCCATGATACCGTATCGCCATGCGGTATCATAGGCCTTCTCCAGATCAAAAAACACCGTGGCGTAGTGCTGTCTACGAAGGAAAGCCTCGCAGACGGCATTTTCCAGTCGGAGCAGAGCATCCGACGTGGAGTGGAACTTGCGGAAGCCGCACTGTGCGGAAGACAGATGGCCTCCGCTGTCCAGGAAAAAGGCTAATCTAACATTTACCAATTTCTCCATCAACTTGCACACGCAAGAGGTTATAGAGATTGGGCGGAAACCGGTCGGAGTAAAGTGATCTCTCCCTGGTTTGCGAAAGGCAAGCACAGTAGCGATTCGCCAGGAGTCTGGGAGAAGACCTTACACCCAGATCCTGTTGAACAAATCTAAGAGAAAGGCCATGCCTCGCTCACCTAGATGTCGAAGCATGGCGAACGGGACATCGTCCGGACCATGGACGGTGTCCGCGCACGAAGCGAGAGCGGAACGCAACTCGCTTACAGTAAGATTTAAGATAAGTTACCGGTGGGTTGGTGCCCAATCCAAGTGGATTCTATATGGCTGCTAGGGTGAAACGAGAAATATCATCTATAAAAGGTGGAGGAGACCACTTTGTGACAAAAATTTAAAAAACGAAGGGTTAAAAGATTCCTCCGCCAATATGAATCGAAGACGGGTGTGTTGAGGAATAGTTAAAAGGGTCGGGAAACAGGACAACCGGAGAATGGTAAAATGGCTACAATCCAATAAAGGGTGGGCAACCGATTGGTCCCCACCACAAAAACGACAGCGAGGGCTGATATGGGCATCACCCGAAACAAGATGGCCGTGAGTAAGTCTCGTGTGGCCAATGCGAACTCGGCAAAGGGCCACCTCCAACGACCGCATTCTATGACGACTCGAGGGCCAAGAGCGAATAGAATTTTTTATTTTGTATAGTTTGGATGATGAACAGTCATCCCATTCATTCTGCCACAGTTGAAAAATATACTTTCTTATTGAAGGAAAGTAGTCCCTAAAAGGCAGAGCAGAGTTCTCAGGGGACACAGAATGTGCTGAGCGGGCCAGCCGATCAGCCTTCTCGTTGCCCAGGACCACCACATGCCCAGGAACCCAGCAAAAAGTAATTCTATATCGGGATGCATTTTGGATCAGCCAGTTGCAAATTTCTGTGACCACGGGATGGGACGCATTAAAAGATCTAATTGATTGTAAGACACTCCTTGAGTCAGAAAAAATGCCAAAATCACTAAAAGGTAAAATTTGGATGAGTCTAAAGGCTAAAAGGATTGCTGAAAGTTCAGCGGTAAAAATGGATGCTGCTGGCGGCAAAGATAAAGTTAAGAATTCTCCTCCTGGGTAGATGGCTGCGGTGCCCACGCCCCCGTCCGACTTAGAGCCATCCGTGTAGAGTGGGCAGCATTGTTTGTGGGAGATCGAATGCTCTAAGAACAGGCTTTTAATGATGCGAGGGTCCATGGAGGACTTCTCCATGCTCCACATGTTGGTACATATTGTGGGGAGAGGAGCACGCCACCTAGGGTTCAGTAAGGATGGAAGGGTAAGGACCCTTGGAGCACCCAGGTTAGAGAGATGATCTCCTATGCGAAGGTTCAAAGGGCGGGGTAAAGATGGCGACTTATCATATGCCGCCGTTGATTCGGCAGCATACAGGCATCTGTAGACCTCTGATACAGGGGCTTGCTGTACTCGGCAGAGGTATCGCATGCAGATTTGAAGTCTATGGTAGGGCAAAGGGAGTACCCCACTCTCGCAGTAAAGGCTGTTGACAGGAGAAGTACGGAAGGCTCCACTAGAAAGGCGAACTCCAAGGTTTCGAATGGGGTTCAGCATTTTAAGGGCTGAAGGGCAAGCCGATGAGTAAATTTGACAGCCATAATCCAATTTGGATTGAACGAGGGCTGTGTATAATGTCCACAATGTTTGTCGGTCACTGCCCCACGAAGTGTGTGAGAGGACTTTCAAAATGTCTAGAGCCCGCAGACAGCCTGTTCGAAGTCGGCGTAGGTGTGGTAACCAGGATAACTTTGGATCGAGAGTTACGCCAAGGAACCGAAACTCGGAGACAAACTCTATTTCTTCGCCTTGTAGGGATATAGATGGCGGAACAAGAACTCCTCTGCCTCGGTGGAAATACATTGCTTTGGTTTTGTTGGTGGAAAAGCGGAATCCCTTAAGTTGTGCTCTTTTGGATACAGCATCGACCGCCAGTTGTAGCCGACGCGCTGCTGATGAAAGGCGAGGTGAGGAACAGTATAGTGCTAAATCATCGACAAACAGAGTTGCCGATACACCTTCTGGGAGAGACGAAATAATATCATTGATGGCAATTATAAAACATAAGACACTTAAAACACTGCCCTGAGGAACTCCCTCCTCTTGGGGTTGCAGGTCAGAGTATGCGTCTCCAACACGTACCTTGAAGGATCGAGATGCTAAAAAACTTTGAATAAATGAAGGTAAAAGGCCTCTCATCCCCCAGACGTATAACTGCTTCAAGATGCCGTATCTCCATGTTGTGTCGTAGGCTTTCTCAATATCGAAAAATATGGCTAGGACTCGGTGCTTTAATGAGAAAGCTTTCCGGACTGATCCCTCGAAACATACTAGTAGGTCAAGGGTACTATGACCTTTGCGGAAGACACATTGAAATGGAGAGAGAAGGTGATTGGCTTCTAGGAACCAGTTTAGGCGCTCCAATATCATTTTTTCCAGCAACTTACTCAAACAGCTGGTGAGAGCTATAGGGCGGTAGTGATCTGCATTCAACCCGTCCCTGCCCGGTTTGACAAAGGGAAGGATGATCCCAATGCGCCATGACGACGGGTAAAAACCCTTCACCCATATAAGGTTGTACAAATCAAGCAGGAAGAGAGTAGAGTGTGGATGTAGGTGCCGAATCATGTCGAAATGGATCTCATCAAGGCCAGGGGAAGTAGATCTGCAAAGGGACAAAGCGCTTTGCAGCTCATAGATGCTGAATAGAGCGTTATACGGAAGGTTAGATTTTGTTGTGAAGTTGAGAGAATGAGATTCTTCCTTTGATTTGTAGGATTGAAAAGCCTTATCGTAACGGCTGACACTGCTGATGGCGCGGAAATGGTCAGCAAAAGCATTGCTGACCGCCAGGCCGTCATTCTCCAAGGAACCGTCTAAGTTGAGTGTGGGGGTATGATGATTAGCATAACGGCCCCTGATCTTATTAATCCTCTTCCAGATCTTAGCAGTAGGTGTCATGGAGGAAATTGATGAAAGGGTACGGCGCCATGAATTTAGGCGAGCTTGACGAAGGGTTCTTTGGCGAAGCGCACGAGCTCGGTTTCGGTCGACCTTGTTGCACAAAGTTGGGTTCTTTCGGAATCGGGCATGGGCTAACTTGTAATTTTTGATAGCTGTTGCACACGTCGAAGTCCCCTAGGGCACGGTTGAGCGGCCTGTGACAGGTCGCCTCCAAGGGATGGTTTGTGTTGCTGCATTGTAGATAGTCGATGTAAAGTATTTTACTGCCGCGTCCACTCCATTGAAGGTCCCCAAAGATGCATTTGTGAAGGACGCCTCTTGGAAACCTTCCCAATATACATGACCTGAGTCCCACTTAAGGGGCATAGTTGTATGAGGGCTAACTTGAAGGGCCGACAAGACATTTGAGAAGTGGTCACTCCCATGGAGATCGTCAAGAATTGACCATCGAAATTCCGTGAAGCAATCAGGGGAATAAACAGACAGGTCAACACAGCTAAAAGAGTCCGTATGGACATGATAAGAGGTAAAATCGCCAGTATTTAAAACACAAAGAAGGTCAGATAATAAAAGAGACTCTAAAACACTGCCTTTGGCATTTCGAGTGATGTCACCCCAGTATGGGTGACGGGCGTTAAAATCTCCTAGTAATAAGAATGGGGAGGGCAACTGGTCTATAAGTTCTAAAAGGTCGGATCTTGACAATGATAAACAAGGGGGTAGGTAAATAGAGCAAACGGTAAAAAGCTTAGTAAGAAAAACCCTCACAGCAACAGCTTGGAGGGTAGTATGTAGGGAGATGAGAGAAACATGGTAGGATGAAGATATCATGATTGACACCCCTCCATGAGAGGGGCTTCCAGTAGGAGCAATAGAGTTGAAAGTGAGAAAACCGGGTACCGGTGGAAAGGGCCGTATACCCAGTTTATTCTCCTGGAGACAAATAACAGCGGGGTGGATAGTCGTCAAAAGAGTTTCGAGTTCTTCCCACTTTGGAAGAACTCCTTGACAATTCCATTGTAAAATGGAAGGTATTATGTGTGACGATTAGATACCACTGTGGATATCTTTTTCTCTTTTGAAGCCGATAATGTATTTGAGGTTCTTCCCAAAGAGCTTGGGAGACGGAGAGCTGATTTTGAGGATCCTGCTTTTGCAGGGGGAGAAATCCTAGATGGAGTAGTAACTGAGGTTTTTTTCGTGGGTTTTGGAGAGCCGACCGAGGCCCTTGATTGTAATTCGGGCTCGCAACCTGGCGGAAAAGGAAGATCAAGAAGGGATTTTCGGCCGGTAGATCCGGATTCATGGGTCGAGGGTATTTTAGGTGTCTGAGGAGTTGGTCCAACAGCCGCAGTTGGTGATGTTGGAGTATCAACTGCTTCAATCGGATCTTGGTTTGAAGGGTGAGCGGGACGAACAGGTGATCTGAGCGAGTTGTGTGGAGCTGGGTGTATTTCTGCCATCGTTTGGATCAGGATGGGGCCTACGTCCTGTGAAGGGCGAGACGGACTTAAGGGCAGAGAATGTTTAACCATAGGGGAGGAGTCCATTGGAGATTCTCGGGGTTCGGCCGAGTCGGCTCCAGGGGCTGCCCGCTTATTGGTGGTCGATGACCCAGGTGAGGAATCCTTTCTCTTACCACTGGGCTTTGAGTCTTGTGGACGGGTGGATGAACCTTCACTGGTCGATGTTGAGGATTCTTTCAAATAGCGCCTGATGTCTTCAAGCGTCTCACCCTGAGCGTCTCTCCCAGCAAGAGCTGCTGGAGAGAGGGGGGCTACATTAATTATCTCGGTATGAGAGCGATGCTTCGACTGCATATTCTGAATATTTTCGACGCTGCGAGTAGATCTAGGGTGAAGTGCTTCAGGCTGGTCGGAACTCGCGCGTGATGGTCGGTTTCGTCCAGCATCACGTAAAACGTCAGAGAAGAGCCGGCCGAGTGGCGAGGTTTGTGCTCGGGCACGCTGGCGGGCCTCTCTTATATCTAGACGTAGGGAGTCGCGCAAAGCGAGAACTTCCTTTTCATATAAAAATATAGAGCAGAGTTTCGACGCAGCACTGTGGGTACCTCCGCAGTTGGCACAGTGGGGCGTTTTGGTGCATTCGGGGCCATGGTAGTCAGAGCTACAATTCACGCAGGAACGAGGGTGCCGACAAGCTCGGCCAACATGTCCAAATTGATTGCAATTGAAGCAGCGTCTGGGTAGTTCGATGTAGGGACTTACCAGGACACGAAGGTACCCAGCTTTAATATACTGCGGCAGTTCTTGTCGTTCAAATGTTAAAATCAGTGTGGCGGTTGGAACTTTAGTGGAGCCTAATGTTTTAGTTACCCTGTGTACGTGTGTGACACGTTTGGTACTGAGCTTACTCTGAAGGCGGGTGAGGTCGTAGTCCTTTAATTCGTTTGAACGGACGACACCTTTGACGAAATTCAGACGCGGATGGGGCGAGACAGTTATTGGAATTTCAGCTATCGAAGATAGATTTAGCACAAGGTTGTGTTGAGAGTGGGATGACACCTCGACTACGACATCACCACTTCCTCTTGACCACATCCGGTGGGGTTCACCACAGCGGGACTCAACAGATTCATTGACGTCAAACACATCGACTTATGCAAGTGGGATGTCAGATGATGAATTCATGAGAGGAAAGCATGGATAATCAAGATCTGGGTCTACTTCGTTGGAATAGGGGTCCAACGAGCGAGGAAAGGCTGAAAGGGAAGCTAAGGAACGTTTGGCACGAGAACCCTTACGAGAAGGGGAGGTTTTTGGTTTATGGCTAGCCATTGCAAAAAGAAAAAAAACTTCGCCTTCTCCCTCGGGGCTCCCCACCATGGAGGCCTACAAGGGCCCGGCACTACTGCAACTATGCAATCAGTTACGTCCGGTATGTCCTCTTGGAGAATGGATACGGATCCACCACACCATCTTTGTAACCCTAAGAGGCTGCCCGAGTTCTCCTACGCACGGAGAAAAGGGGCCAACGATGGGTTTCTCCTTGGGCATTCGGTAGACGAAGGCGGTGAAGATGCCCAGCCTCTTTCACCTTCATGAAAGAACAATTCAGAATCAATCCATTAAACGAGCAGAGGTCGGGTATTGATAAGGACCACTAGATAGGTGAAGGAAGAGGGGGAAATAAAGGGCAGTGGAAGATCGTAATAGAGGAGGAAAGAAAGAGGGGTATGTTAAAAGTCTTGTTGGCAGCACCATGGGTCCCCTAGGGGGCCCAGGGCTGACCCCCATCGCCACGAGAAGGCCAGAGCCTCTCTGGGAACAACCCCTGAAGAAAAGATCCCAGAGAGGGAGGGGGCGCTTACAGTAAACTTATCGTTGAAGGGTTCTCCGCCTCTGGAGGTAAAGTCCAGCCGGCGGCCTTCCGCGACATGACGACGTGTATTGAATGCTGGCGGAGCAGCATCACGGACCAAGTCCTTAGCCTCGCGGAATGAGAGTCTATCCTGGGCCTGAACGGCCAGGATTTCTTTCTCCAGGAGATATGCACCACATTGCTTCGAAGAAGCAGGGGGCGGCTCTCCGCAATTGACACACTTGGCCACACACGATTTGGACTTATCGTGTGCGACCTTGGAGCAATTTACACAGACTTCGGGTGACCCCGATTTTGCACGTCTACATGATCGATTCGTGTGGCCGAAGCGGTGACAGTAATAGCACCGCCGCGGCAGTGGCACGAATGCCTTCACGCGGTAACGGTACCAACCGGCACGCCCTGACTCAGGGAGCTTGTCACAGTCGAACGTGACGAAGGGTGTAGGGGTGGGTCTCGAGGCCCCTCCGTTTTCTCATCACACGTTCGACCTTGACTGCCCCATGGTCGGCCAGCTCTAGGGTGATGTCCTCAATGGAGTAGTCGACGAGTTCCCTCGCATAAACTACTCCTTTTACAAAGTTCATGGTAGAGTGCGGCGTCACACTCACCGGGGTGCCATGAAGTGTCCGAAGAGCACTTATCTTGGCCGCCTCGGCGGGATTCGCCAGAAGGCTCCCGTCCGAGAAACGGGTCACGTTCGGCTCTCTACCAATTGCACCAGCTAATCCTCTCCTCTGATGGATCATGTTGCCCTTGGACAACATAGTGCCATCAGTGGAGCGAATAACGAGGAAGCGTTTGAAGCCAGCGGGCTCAAAAACGCCAGGTAACCTCTGAATCAGGGGCCCCGATGTCATCGAGGCTCCGCCCTGTGCACTCTTGGTCTTAGTCAGGGGCTCCGCACACGGGGGGTAGGGGGGCTGGATGTGCTGATCTTAGCTTGGTCGCCTACCAAAGTGGCAGCAGACCTATCCGTCCCCGCAGCCCCCGCGGATGGAGAGGAGCCCCGAGACTTCTTTGTCTTCTTAGTCTTTTTCTTTTTTGGAGAGGAGGGCGGGGAATGAATCCGCTTTTCACCTCCGCCGGCAGAAGCCCCTAGGCCAGATGGACCGGCCTCAGCCAGGTCCCTCTCCGAAATGGAGAAGGTCCTGGTTGTCGTAGGGGCACCTGTCGGAGGAGATCCCTCCCCTCCTTCTACTGCCTCGGAGCCCTCAGCCATTTGAGGAGGACCTTGCATAGGGGCGGACTCGGGTTCGGTGCTTGGCGCCGAGCCCGAATTCCCCCCCATGGAAGGCCCTACCGTCTGAGGATGGGTCTCCTCAAGGACCATGTCTATCACGGGAGGGGCCTCCAGTTGGCCATCCCCTCCCAGGACATTGCAGGTCCCCTTGGCAGTGTCGCCAGTCTTGTTTGGGGAGGCACAGGCCTTGACCCCGGCAAGGTTTAATATTTTTGCCAGCAGGTCTTTTGAGGGAAGCGACCGAAGGGGCCTGGCTTGCCTCTCCCCCCTAAGGGGGTTTGCCCTACCGAGCCGCTTTGATGGGGAGCGGCTGGCTAAGGGCTGCCTGCTGGCTTTCTTGGCAGTCCCCTTGGAAAGAAAAGAGGGGACTGCCGCTGGGAAAAGGGAGGTGCCCGAAAGCACCTCCAGAGAAGGGGGTGAGGGGGAGTCTCCTGCACCCGTAGGCGAAGGAGAGGAGTAAGCCTCCTCTCCGGTTGAAGAAGTATGGAGGGTCCCCTGCGCAAGCACAGGGGGGGGGACCTCCATCTTTTCTGTGGAGCTGCACGAGGGTGGCTCCGTTGTTGTTATAGGGGGAATTAAGGGGAGATGTTTTTTTGTTTCATCATTGGGCATGGTGACCCTCTTTGTTTTACGGGACGCAATCGCTCACCACCTCTTGCAGTAGCCCGCACTGCAAGACGTGCTTACAGGCCCGGCAGAGCCAGGCGCCGCCATTTGGGACCACCCCTCCCGCCTGGTGGCTTGGCAGTCCTTCGGCATGGCGGCTCCACCTTGAACACGGCGTAAAACGGATAGATTTTGAAGACGAGAGGAAAAGGGATGTGAGGAAGGTATGGGTGGGGATGAAGCAGGTTGTTAAAAGCCAACCACCCCAGACCGGAGCTCAGGGGTTAGGGGACATTGTCCCCTCCCCCCTCAGCCCCGATCCGGGACGATTGGCTGAGAAGAAGGTCAGCTTCTACCCTGTGAAATTAGAGGCTGACCAGAGAAAGTTGTGGGAGAGGTTGTATGAAAAGCGACGAGGTAGGATAGGAATACAGGCTATCTGAAGGAAGGAAGAGAGGCTAAGCTGGGGCCGGACGGGGCGCTGGATCCCGTCAGCACGGCGGCCAGGATGGCAAATCGCCGCGCCCCTTACGGGGACACATTTCTCCTGAGTGAGGATGGCACCTTCGGGCAAAATGAGTAAAGTTGAACAGCGGGCTGTGATAAATTTTTCCGTGATTCATGGGAAAGCACCACAATGGATTCATGAGGATTTGAAGACAACACTAGGGGCCAGTAGCTTATCTTATTCCACTGTGAGGATGACCCTCGAAGTGGTGGTCCGTCAACTGCAGTCACCAGGGAAACTGTGGTCATGGATAATCGCCGAATCTGAGTACGATACATTGCTTCTCAACTAGGGATAAGTATTGGATCCATTGTTACCATTTTGTATGATTACTTCAATCTTTCCAAGAGGTCTGCCCGATGGGTCCCAAGAATGATGAGGCCTGCGCAGAAGAAGAACCGGATAATGAGAGTAGATCTGGAAGGATTCATGGCCTGAATCGTAACCCAGGTTGAAACGTGGGTTCCTCAGTTCGATTCAGAAACCAAAGCAGAATCTAAGCAATGGAAGCATCCCTCCTCTCCAAACGCCACGAAAATTCAGTCATGGTGACAGTGTTCTGGGACCTTAAAGGGATCCTCCTCGTGGACTTCTTGGATCATGGCCGCACCATTAACCGACCATACTATGCAGATCTACTGGGGAAGTTTAGAGAGGCTCTCTTTCAGAAACGCTGAGGAAAAGTGACCCGAGGTTTTCATCTCTTGCAGAATAATGCACCTGCACAAAAGAGTATGGTGTCCAGGAACAAATTAGCATCTTGCCGCTTCACATTTTTGCTCCATCCCCCTTATTTCCCCAATCTGGCACCCTCAAACTTTCACCTTTCGCCACACATGAAGAAGCAGCTGCGGGGTATCTCTTTCGCTGATGATGAGGAGGTTTTGGAGGGATTCAACCCATTATTCTTCAGGGACGGATTTTGACAATTGAAGAAGAGACTAGAGAAGTGCATCAATGTCAAAGGCGATTACGCTAAAAAATAAATAAAAGTAGTTGAGTGAACCTTTGCTCTATTTTGGCTTTTTCTGGGTTAAGCCGACAATTTATTGAACACCCCTCGTACAGCGTTACTCCAACTAATTTATAGTTTGTTGTCCCACTTACATCAGGGTTTTTAAAAAAGTATTACGATTTTCTCACTTTTAATAATAAAATATAAAATAATGTGTATACATATAGGGTAACAATAGTAACAAATCTTTGTTACGTCTTAAATATTCACAAATCAGAAAACATCCGAAATAAACTGAATGGTGATCTGATCAATTCTTTTCCTGAGGATGCATGATCATACATAATGAAGATGACAATTATTAACTCCTATAACTAGCCTCAAATATATAATTCTATGTATAGGTATAATTAACAAGTTCATCAAGTTCCTGGAATATTTGTCACTCTGAAACGTCGCAGTTCAGTCAAGTCTTGATTTTTCGTGCCCAAATTCTCGGTTTCTTTATTCATTTCTCCAACTGAGGAAGAGGAAGGTAAAAATCCATGCTGGGGGGTTGCCCCTCTCGGGGAGTTACTAATGCTTTCCTCCCTTGCCCCTGTAGCTAATGGCATAGATAAAAAGGATACAGTCTTACTGGGAGTCGAATTCAAGCTCACGAAATTGTCTTTAGGTTTAAAATTGCCCTTGAACAATTCTGTTGTTACAACTCTTGGCTTGTCTGCAGGTGATCGATTCTGGTTAAAATTGTGGTGACTAGTTAGCAGAGGCGAGGTCGATACTGGAGTTCGAGTCGAGGCAATTTCTCGACCGCAGTTCGACGACTGGGCCGTTTCTGATGAGCCATGAAAGGGGGTAGAATTCCTCTGTCCGAGATGGAATGATGAGACGTCAATGTTGATCCGTTTGAGCTGAATGTTGGGTTTAGGTATTCTCACAGGTGTAGAACAAGGTTTGGGAGGCGCATGATGGAACTCGCAAGAATCGTTTTCATCCGCTATAAATTGAATGATCGGAATTGGGGGAACAGCATTGCCGGGCGGAGTTGGGAAAGGGACATTAGTCTGTCGAGGGGTATCATTCGGCAGAGAGTTCTCAATCGAGGATCCACTCGGCAACGACTCCCCATTAGAGGTGGCAATAGGCAAGGACTTCTCATTGGGGATAATACAGGGCAAAGGATTCACACTGGCACCTTCATTGGATAAAGACTTCTCGCTGGCACCTTCATTGGATAAAGACTTTCCACTGGCACCTTCATTGGATAAAGACTTCCCACTGGCACCTTCATTGGATAAGGACTTCCCACTGGGGACCCATTTTGAAATAATAAATATCTTAGTTTCTGGTTTCGAAAGACTCTTCTCAAAGGAGGGCCCCGCTTCCCCTAATATTTCTATGTCATCAGAACTCTCAACAGATTTATCTGAAGCCTTTGTCGAAGCAAAAGAAGTAACGTCTGTTATAATGGGATTCACAGTACCTTCCACAAGTGCGCCACCTGCTCCTGTCGGTACAGATTCATTGATAGTAGAAATGGCACGAGATAAAATGTCTCTTTCTTCTGTCAAATTAGAGTCCTTTACTATTACGCATTCACTGGAGTGACTACTATTACTAAGGTTACTTGAAGGGGTACTATCTAGAGGGCTACATTTCGTTTTCAGAAAATTCCGAAGAGCAGTCGAAAAGGTTAGATTTTCTTTGCCACCGGAAAGAGGCAGAAGCTGGCCTTTTTTATTGAAAATGCAGGAAACTGGCTCCAGGTTACTCTTTTCTTGCGAATCGGTGGTGAATTGTGGTTCTTGTAAACTTGTGTTGAATTGTTGTGGTTCATGTGAATTGCTGAACTGGGGTTCTTGCGAATTGGTGTTTATTTGTGGTCCTTGAGACTTAGTGAATTGTGGTTCAAGGAAAACGGATAAAACTTGTGGTTCTTGTGAAGAGGCGTCTAATTGTGGTGCTTGTGAAACCGTCCTTAGCTCGCTATCAAATCTGAAAAAAGAGAAATAACTGCTTAGAATTATCTATCTTGAAGCATAACAATTATCCATCCTACTTAACTCATGCACTGTCTTTCTGAAATAAATTAAAACTATTTTTCACATGCTTTCCCCAACCATCACTTAACTTTCCCCCTCAGGGTTTTAAATTTATACTCGAATAGACGTTTGCTTAGGGGCATTGCCACATGCTGTCAGGAGGGTGGCTTCTATTTGTATATCTATCCATCTTATTATGGCAGTCCCTCTTTGCAATCATCTGCTGCTTGATCAAAATACCTGTCTCTTGGTTCTCAAATGGGGTAATGAAGCCGTTTCTGAGAGGTAACGAGGTACTGTCTAAAATAATAGTTCTCTGGAGTAGAATTCTTTAAATTGATAAATAATGTTATGGATTGCATTATTTTGTGCATGAATCAAAAAAGTAAAGGCTCCAAAAGGATTATAGAAAGTGCTACTGTTCAAAGAGAATAGTTACCACCACAGATAGAGTATATAAAGTTAACTGTGTAATGGGACTGCTCTAACACATTCTTCAAGTGAATGGAAGCTTAAATAGAAGGTAAAGTGGTACAGTGGAGAGATCGTATTTTCCCTTTGGTGTGTGTAATATTCCTGTCTAGATTTACAGGAGCTGAACATTACAGTGGAAATAAGACGAAGCCTTTCCCCCCCCTAACACATGGCTCACAAATTGGAAACAAAATTTTAAAATATTGACATAGCTTATCCTTGTTTGGACATTAGGCTACTTACAGTCCAATTTCATTCACCATTGTAATCTATTTTCATTTTGTATGGCATATATGTATACAAATTAAAACTGAAGGTTAAGTACATAATTTTTTTAAAAGTATAATGGAAGGAAATCGCGATGGCAACAAGTAAAAGTTCCTACCATAAAGCGTTCCTTGGGTAGGGACTTACTGGTATATGTGATAAATGGGGTTAGAACCGGCAGAAAGTATGAAAACCAAGTAAGCTAAATGACTAATCCGAGCGATGTCATTGTGAAGTAAACGATATGGATATTGCAGATTTTGAAATAAAAGAGCGTAGCTTAAGCCAACGAGAATTGATTCAGTTGGTCAATATATATGGAAAAATTAATCTGCTCTTCGAACTTCATTTTCAATTTCCCTGAACATTGCCAGAATAATAAAAAAAATCTTACACTATTGTCGAAGAGCTCGTTAAACCATGCTTGGTGAAGACAGTGCAAAGATGCACCCCCCTGATGTGTAGTGGCATTCTTGAGCAAGGAAAAGGGAACATAAGAAAAGAATAGCCTTCCGTCGCTATTCAGCTTGTCTTAATATTCACAACTGCTTGTATATGCATGCTACATGAAAGAACATTCAATTAGAGGAATACTTGTTCTCATAATCTCTTACTACAACCAAAAAGGCAAGGATGTATTTGAAATAGTTGACTTTTTTTTTTAAATAAGGTATTGAATGCCCAAAACTATCTGGGATTTGTACAGTGAGGGTCTCAAGCGTATGTGATAAATATCGCTCTGCACATTCAGTTTACACACTATAAGATTCACCTCCATACACTGTATGAAAAGTCATCTTAATGACCTTCCATGTTTTGTCGTGAAAATAGTTAACCTTATCAAAGGGTATATGTGAACTTGAGAATATTCAAAACTATGTTAAGAGATGGGAGCAAGCTACATTGCTTTTATTTCACACTGAAGTGAGAGAGTAATATCAGGGTAAGGTTTGCATCGCTTTCTTGAATTAAAAGAGCAAATAAATATTTCCCTTGAGGAAAAAGATGCCAAAGAAGTTGTTAACCACTTGAGAAAATGAAGAATTCACATTGAAAGTTACCTCCCTTGACGATTTCTTTGGAGATATAAACTCCCTGAACTTATCATTTCAGGGAAATAATGTAGATGTTTTAGTAACCAAAAATAAAGTTTCTGCTTATAAGAGAAAAATTCAACTTTATTAGCATCGTGTTTTAGCTGGTGACACAATAATCTTTTCAGAACTGACAACACTTCTAACCATTAATTATCAAAGAAGAATGTTCATTCATTTTCTTTCTTTCACCCAAGAATATTTTCAGCAATATTTAGTAAGCCAAAGACAAATTATCTAAGTGCAAAAGTGTGAAGAGTGATAATAAAACAAGAAATGGAGCTAGATAAGTGACCAGGTGAGAATTTAGACTGTGTGAGTAGTATGATTGTATGTATGTTATTGGTAGGGATGTTTGAGTGTTGCAGTGAATCTTGGATTGAAAGGTTTAAGGTAAGGAACGAGTTGGGTTGCTGCCTAATCAGGGTGGATTCTAAATGGCAGCTCAGGTAAAATGAGGTAAATTAGTTATAAAAAGGGGAAGAAGACCAATTTGTGATCAAAATGTTTAAATTGAGGGTTTAAAAGATTCCTCTGCCAAAATGAATCAAAGATAGGTGAGGCGAGGGATAGTTAAAAGGGTGGGGAAACAGGATGACCAGAGTGGCAAAATGAGTGTGTTCTAGTAGAAGGTGGGCAATCGATTGGCCCCCACCATAAACAGGAGCAAGGGCTGGTTTGAGTATCAGCCAAAACAAGATGACTGTAGGTAAATCTTGTGTGGCCGATGCAAACCTGGCAAAGGGGCACCTCTAAGGACTGTAGTCTATGAAGGCTCGAAGGCCAAGAGCAAAGACCTTTTGATTCTGTGTAATTTAAATGAAGAACACCCATCCCATTCGTTCTGCCATAAATGAAAAATATATTTTCTTATAGAAGAAAAGAAATCTTGAAAATGCAGAGTAGTGTACTCTGGGGACATAGAATAGATTGAGTGAACCAGCTGATCAGCCCTCTCATTGACTAGGACCCCTACATGCCTGGAGACCCAACAAAATAAAATTCTATATCAGGACACATTCTGGACCAGCCAGTTACAGATTTATGTGACTAAGGGATGGGAAGCATTAAAGGACCAAATTGACTGTAAAACACTCCTTGAATTGGAAAAAATGATGAAATCATTCAAAGGTAAAATTTGGATCAGTCTAAAAGCTAAAAGGATGGCTGAAAGTTCAGCAGTAAGAATAGAAGCTGCCAACAGCAAAGATAAAGTTAGAAACTCTCCTGAGTAGGTGGCTGCAGCACCCACGCCAATGTGTGACTTGGAACCATCTGTATATATCGGTTAAGTATTGTATGTGTGAGGTCGCATGATGCTCTAGGAACAAACTCTTAAAGATGCAAGGGTCCATGGATGGCTTGTCCAGCTTCACATGCTGGTACAGACTGTGGGAGGTGGAGCATGCCAACTAAGGGTCAGCGACGAGGGAAGGGCAAGGACTCTTAGAGCACCCAGGTTGGAAAGATGATCTCCTATCCGAAGGTTCAAAGGGAGGGGTAAGGATGGCAACCTATGGAATGCCACCGTTGACTCAGCAGCATAGAGGCATCCGTAGACCTGTACACAACAGATATCGCATACAGATCTGGAGTTGATGATAGGGCAAGGAGCGCACACCACTCTCGCAGTATAGGCTGTTGACAGGTGAAGTGTGAAAGGTTCCACTGGAGAGACGAACTCCGAGGTTGTGAATGGGGTTCAATATTTTAAGGGCTGAGGGGGAAGCCGAAGAGTAAATTTGACATCCATAGTCCACTTTGGATTGGATGAGTGCAGTGCATAAAGTCCACAATGTTTGACGATCACTGCCTCACAAAGTGTAGGGGAGGACTTTCAAAATGTCTAGAGCCCACAGACTGGCCGTTCAAAGACAGTGTAGGTGTGGTAACCAGGATAACCTGGTATCAAGAGTTACGCCCAGAAATAGAAACTCAGAAATGAACTTTATCTCTACACCTTGTAAAGAAGAACAAGAGCCCCTCTACCCTGGTGGAAATACATTGCCTTGGTTTTGCTCGTGGAAAAGCGGAATCCCATATGTTGTGCACTTTTTAAGATCGCATTGAATGCTAGTTGCAGCCGACACGCTGCTGATGGAAGGTGGGGTGAGGAATAGTACAGTGCCAAGTCATCAACAAACAAGATTGCTGATACACTTTCTAAATTCTGAGAGAAAGGAAATGATATCATTGATAGCAATTACAAAGCATAAAACACTGCCCAGAGGAACTCCCCCTCTTGGGGTTGGAGATGCTAAAAAACTTTGAATAAAAGACAGTAAAAGACCTCTCATACCCCAAATGTATAGCTGCTTTAAGACGCTGTATCTCCATGTTGTATCATAAGCTTTCTCAATGTCGAAAAATATGGCCAAGACTTGGTGGTTAAATGAGAAAGCTTTCCTGTACTAGGAGGTCAAGGGTACTATGGCCCTTACGAAAACCACATTGAAATGGAGACAGTGATTGGTTCCTAAGAACCAGTTCAGGCACACCAACACCATTTTCTCCAGCAACTTACTCAAACAGCTGGTGAGAGCTATAGGGTGGTAGAGGTCTGCGTCCAACCCATCCCGGCCTGGTTTGACAAAGGAAAGGACAATCCCAACGTGCCATGATGATGGGTAAAAACCCTTCAACCATATGAGGTTGTACAAATCAAGTAAGAAAATGATGGTATGTGGGTGGAGGTGCAGAATCATATCAAAATAGATCTCAAGGCCAGGAGAAGTAGATCTATAAATCGTGCATGTGAATACAGCATTATACGGAAGATTAGATTTTGTTGTAAAATTGAAAGAATAGACTCTTCCTTTGATTTATATGCTAGAAAATCCTTTTGTAACGACGACTGATACTGCTGATGGTGCAGAAATGGTCGGCCAAAGCATTGCTGTGCTGACTACCAGGCTGTCATTCTCTAGTGATCCATCTAAGTTGAGTGTGGGGTTATTATGGCTAGTATAACAGTCCCTGATCTTGTTAATCTTCTTATATATCTTTGCGGTAGGAGTCATAGAAGAAATTGGAGAAACGCAACGGCGTCATGAATTCGGCGAGCTTGACGAAGGGTTCTTTAGCGAAGGGTTCTTTAGCGAAGCGCCCTAGCTCGGTTTCGGTCAACCTTGTTACACAAGGTTGGGTTCCACCGGAATCAGGCATGAGCTAACTTGTAGTTTTTGACGGCTGTCGCAAACTCCAAGGAACACCAGAGACACGGTTGAGCAATCCATTACAGGTCACCTCCTTGGAATGGTCTGTATGGCCGCGTTGTTGATAATCGATGTGAAGTACGCTACTGCCACATCTACACCATTGAAGGTCCCCAAGGAGGCACTTGTGAAAGAAGCCTCTCGGAAACCTTCCCAATCGGCATAGCCTAAGTCCCACTTGAGAGGCATGGTTGTATGAAGGCTAGGTTCAACGGCCGACAAGACGATAGGGAAAGTGGTCACTCCCATGGAGGTCGTCGAGAACTGACCATCGAAAATCGGTGAGGGAATCCGGGGAACGGAGAGACAGGTCAACACAGCTAAAGGTATCCTTCTTGATATGATAAGAGGTAAAATCACCGGTGTTTAAAGCGCAAAGAAAGTCAGATAAGAAAAGAGGCTATAAAACACTGCCTTTGGCATTCCAAGTGATGTCACCCGAATATGGGTGACGGGCATTAAAATCTTCCAGTAGTAAAAATGGGGAGGGCAATTGACCTATAAGTTCATAAGTTCTAAAAGGTCGGATCTTGACTGGTAGAGGAGGGAGATAGAGCAAACAGTAAAAAGCCTTGTAAGAAAAACCCTCATGGCAACAGCTTGGAAGGTAGTATGTAGGGGGATGGGAGATACATGGCGGGATGAGGAAACCATAACTGACACCCCCCTCCCCATGAGACGAGCCCTTGACAGGAGCAATAGAGTTGAAAATTCGAAAACCAGGTACCGCCGTGTACCCAGTTTGTTTTCCTGAGGGGCAACAGCGGGATGGAGAGTCGTCAAAAGAACTTCGAGTTCTTTTAGAGGATATTATGTGCAACGGTGAGATAACACAGTAGATAACTTTTTCTCTTTTGTGGCTGGGGTTAAGTTTGAAGTGTGTCCCAAGAAGCTTGGGGGACGTTGAGCAGATTTTGAACGGCCTGCTATAGCAGGGAAAGAGATCCTGGAAGGAGCAGCGACAAGGGGTATGTTCGATAGGTTCGAGGAACGGTGAGGCCCTTGCCTGTAATTCGGGATCACAGCCAGGCGGAAACAGAAGGTCGAGAAGAGATTTTCGGGCAGTAGATCCAGATTCATAGGCCGAGACTTTTGATGTCTGAGGGGTTGATCCAACAACAGCGACTGGTGATGTTGGAATATCATCTACTTCCATCGGATCATGAGTAGAAGGAGCAGGCGATCTGGGTAAAGTACGAGGAACTGGGTGTATTTCTGCCATCGTTTGGACCGGGAGGGACCCTACATCCTGTAAAGGGCAGGACGGACTTGAGGGCAGAGAATATTCAGCAACAGGCGAAGAGTCCACTGAAGATTCTCGAGGCTCGGTCGAGTCAGCCCGCTTATTTGTGGTCGATGACCCAGGTGAGGAGTCCTTCCTCTTGTCACGGGGCTTTGGGTCCCGGGCCTGGGTGGAATAACCTTCATTGGTCGATATAAAAGATTCTTTCAGAAAATGTCTGGTGCCTTCAAGTGTTTCGCCCTGAGCGAAACACTTTAAAATAAAAATATGAAAACTTAACAATTATATAAATTGGAAAAACTTAACAATCAGGAAGCAATCTCCGGCAGCGGGGGGAGGTCTCCCTCACCCCAGTGCAGGAGAGTGCAACCTACAAAGAAAAACAAAAAATAGAACCTACTTAAATAAAGGGAAGAAGCCCGGGCCTCCCCCCAAAAGTCAACAAGTCCACAAGTCAATGTGCACGAATCTGTCCCGAGTACAAGGGACAGGCGGTAGCGACCCCGCCCATCCCGGTACCGGGACAGGTATCGTGCGCGAAGATCGCCCAGACTGGGACATTCGACAAGAATGTGCCGAACAGTCTGGGGGACGACGCAGTCGTTGCAATAGGGCGCAGGCGAGCGCTCCATCAAATAGCGATGCGTCACACGAGTGTGTCCGATTCGGAGACGACAGAAAGCAACCTGAAGCCGCCGCGGCATTGGGGGATAGGTCCATGGGAAAATTGAAGCAACGTATGGGTAGTTCGATGTAGGGACTTACTGGGACACGAAGATACCCAGCTTTACTATACTGCGGCAGTTCACGTCGTTCGGACTTACAAACAATGTGGCGGTTGGGACTCTAGTAGAGCTTACTGTTTTAATCACCCTGTGTACATGTGTACACAGGGTACATTGGGTACTAAGCTTGCTCTGAAGGCGGGTGAGGTTGTAGTCCTTTAATTCGTTTGAAAGGATGACACCTTTAACAAAATTCAAAGGTGGATGGGGCGAAACTGTTACAGGAACTTCGGCAATCGAAGACAGATTTCGCACAAGATTATGTTGAGAGTGAGATGACACCTCGACTACGATATCAACCACTACCTCTTGACCAAGTCCAGCGGGGTTCACTACAGCGGGACTTAAAAGATTCATTAACATCAAACAGATCAACTTTTGCAAGTGGGGTGTCAGATGACGAACTTGTGACAAGAAAGCGGAGATAATCTAAATCTGGGTCCACATCATTGGCGTAGGGATCCAACGAGCGAGGGAAGGCTGAAAGGGGAGCTGAAGAACGTTTGGCACGAGAACCCTTAAGAGAAGGGGAGGTTTTAGGTTTATGGCTAGCCATTGGAAAAAGAAAAAACTTCACATTCTCCCATGGGACTCCCCATCATGGAGGCCTACAAGGGCCTGGCTCTACTCCAACTCGAGATTCAGTTACATCCTGTATGTCCTCTTGGAGAATGGATACAGATCCACCACACCATCTTTATAGAACTAAGAGGCTGCCCGAGTTCTCCTACTTGAGGAGAAAAGAGGCCAATGATGGGTTGCCTTGGGCATCAGTAGATGGAGGTGGTGGAGAAGCCCAGCCTCCTCCGACCTTCATGGAAGAACAATTCAGAATCAATCAGGAAAAATGAGCAGAGATCAGCTAACTGTAAGGGCCACTAGATAGGAGAAAGAAGGGGAAGTAAAGGGCATTGAAAGTAAAAAGATGGGGGGGTATGTTAAAAGTCTGATTGGCAGCACCATGGGACCCCTAAGGGGCCCATGGCAGCAACCCCTGAAGAAAGAAAAGGTCCCAGAGAGGGAGGGGATCGTAGATTGAAATACCTTGTCTTTTTCAGCTCCTTGGGACCGGTGAGTCAAGTCGAGACAAGTAGCAGAGTGAGCGAGGACAAAAGTCAGGAGCTACCACATTCTCAGTCTACTGGGTGAAAAGAACTGACAGGGTCCTTAAGCGCTAGTTGGGAACTGTTGTGCCTCCCCATTCCCTCTAAGCTCAGAATGCTCTCCCAAGTCGTGCGACTGTACAGAAGAAGCTTAGATGAAAGTGGGCCCGCCTCCCTCTCCCTTCCCTCCCACTCTTTGTTTTCTACTGGTTCTGGCCAATTGTTCTGTTAATTTTTTTTGTATATTGTTGGTACCGATTATTATTGTATCGTTTGATGTAGTAGCAGCTTTAGTGGGAACTATTTGGAGTTTGTTTCCATTTCACCAGTATACCATATTTTAAGATTGTATAAATTAATAATAATGTACAACAAATTTCAGTGTCAAGAAAAAAACATCTCATGTATATTTTATTATGAAGTTGAGTGTGCTGAATTCTAATTTGATAACAAATTTTTCCCATCACGTAATATTTTCTTGTAAATTGCTGATTTAATAATTATGCAATTGATACCAATTTCCACAATACCATAAATGTATTTTGCTCCAAATGTCAGATTAAATGTGTCCATTGTAATTAATTCATGAATATATAATGAATCAGCATTTTAATATTTACTTCTACATTTGTGAGACATCTCAGGTGTGTCAGGCTTCAGGTTCCAGCAGAAGTCAGCCAGCATAGCAAGGCTCCATTTTCCTTTATACTTATTTTCCATTGCAACTCCTGCATTCTGAGGGAGAAGAAGGACAGATGAAAATGAAGAAAGTGTATCTTCATTGACATATTGCATCCGCGATCTTGGTAGCACTTGATTAGGCTCTCCCCTATATGCTCTCACTGGGCCCCTTGGTGCTTCCCCAGAAGTTCTTTGCATACATCTTTGAATGCACACCAGGCCGCTAGCTCAGTTTCATCCATTGTCATCTTGAAGTCCTCATCAGCTATAAGCTGATGAATCTAAGGGCCTACCAATATGCCTTCTTTAATCTTGGAATCACTCATCTTAGGAAAAATCGCTTTGAGGTACTGAAAACATGGCTTGTTATGTTGCAGTGCTTTGGTAAATTGTTCATTAGGCCTAGTTTTATATGCAGTGGTGGCAAAATGATTTTCTCCTTAACTAGTGGCTCATGAATTACATTATTATATCCAGGAGTCATAGTTTCCCCGAGGTGACCATTCTGAGTGTAAATAATGTTCTGATCTAGCCCTACTGTCCCACTTTCAAGTCCGCACAAATTAGCCACTCATGCTGCTTGTAACTTATGCAGTCTAGAATAAAAGCAAGGTTCTCATATGTCTCTCTTAAAAAGACTGAGTGAGTAACTGGAATTCAAGGCATGGTGTTCCCTATGTGCAATAGAATCGTTTTTATGCTGTTTCTTAAAAATAGTAGAAAAACATCTTCAGAGCTCTGTGCCAACATAGATGAGGCGAATACTTCACAAATATCAACTAGAACTGTAAGAAGGAGGCTTATAGACTATGGCCTCAAAAGATGCAAAGCCAGGAAGAAGCCATGGATCTCTGATACAAACAAGAAGAAACATCTTCAATGGGCAAAAAATCATTCCAAGTGGAATACTGAGCAGTGGTCAAAAGTCATATGATCTGATGACAGTAACTATGAGGTAAGAGAGTATAAGGCTGGAACTAACATATTAGCTCATAATATTTGGGTTGAAGCTGAAAATTATGAGACGTATGCATAATAATGCATTGAATTATATTTCATATTATTTGCCTCAGGATTTCGGAAAAACTGGGGCAACTTTCCTTTGTCAAAGAGTTTGGAAGCTTTTCAGACTGAATGTCTGGTCCCAAGATAGAACATGGAGGTGGTTCCATCATGGTATGGGGTTACATGTCTGTCACAGGGCCCAGAGTGGGGTTATAATGCCAAGGTAAAATGAATTCAGTTACATATGTTTCCATGGTATCAGATATTTTAGAGCCATCAATTGCAAAATTAGATACAGGCATATCAAAAGCTAATGTTATCTTTCAACAGGCTAATGCCGTGTGTCATGGACTGGCCAGCTCAAAATCCGGACTTAAACCACATAGAATACCTATGGGAGGTCCTTGTCAAAGCTATTAGGGAAACAACAGTTAAAAATAAAGAGAATTTGTATCATTTTTATTTTTAAGAGCTCATCTTGCGACTGCCTACTTAGGCATAAGTCATCGTACTCCACACAACCTAATACTAGGCTATATTAGAAAGTAAATAACAAAACAAATAATATATAACTAAAAAATAACTATAAAAAATGAGCAAAAGCAAGAGGACAAGAAGGAAGCATGCTCCGGTGTTGGGGGTAGGCTCACCTCCCTTCGGCACAGGAACATACGATCTACAAAAAGCCCCAAAAAAGGTCAAATAAAAGGGATAAGGCCGGCCTCCTGCAAAAAGTCATAGAGTCCATAAGTCAATGCGCACAAATCCGTCCTGAGTACAAGGGACAGGCGGTAGCGATCCCGCTCGTCCCGGTACCGGGAGAGGTAACGTGCGCAAAGATCGCCCAGACTGGGACATTCCACAATGTGCCGAACAGTCTGGGGGACGACGCAGTAGTCACAATAGGGCGCAGGCGAGCGCTCCATCAAATGATGATGCGTCACACGAGTGTGCCCGATTCGGAGACGACAGAAAGCAACCTGAAGCCTTCGCGGCATTGGGGGATAGGTCCATGGGAACAGTCGTGGCGCAATGGAACGCAACATTAAGTTCCTTTCGACCGTCTCCCATCTTCTTCGTCAAGCAGTCCGAAGAGCTGCTCATATTCCTGCCATGTAGTCGGTGTGAGGAAGAGCGAAACGCTGGTCCGGTCGCAGAGTCCTCGCGGACTCTTTGGCGCCCTCATTCATCGCAATTCCTACATGTCCAGGAACCTAGCAGAAGATAATCTACGACATCCGCCCGGCCTGCCAAAACCGTAGCATCACGGATATAGCAAACCAGGCGATGCGGAGATTCCAATGCCCCGAGGGCACTCATGGCGCTTTGTAAGTCGCTATAGATCACATCCGGTCTCCGAACCGGGCAAGTTGCGTAATCTCCCGTACCGAGTGGTGTATTGCAACCAGCTCGGCGGTGAAGACAGACGCAGCGCCTGGCAGAGCCCCGCTGACTTCAAACAGAGGGGATACGGCGTGGGAGCCGACTCCCTCTTGGGACTTGGAGTCATCCGTATACACTGGCACGGTTCCAGCGTGACACGAGGTGTGCTCCAAAAAGGTCGAACGCAATACTCCCGGCACTGTACAAGCTTTGTAGGCGTGGCGACAAATAGCCAAATGTGGTACTGTCCAGTGTGGCGTCTTGGGCAGAACCAGGGGCGCCACCGGCCCGAGATCTATACCTAGCTCTTGTAGGAGTTTCCTAGCCCTAAAACAAAGGGCTTAGGGTATGACTAGCATCTCACGGCAGCATAGGAAGCGTCGAAATCAGCTGCGGGTACAGTGAGAGCTGTTGGCGACTGAGGGAGGCGCCGGGCTCGCGCGTACAGGAGAGTAATGCACTGCACGCGGCGTCGAGCGAGTGACAGCTCCCCAGTATCGACCAACAGGCTCTCAATGGGGGAAGTGCGGAAGGCACCGGTCGCAAGGCGAAGGCCAGTGTGGTGGATCGAGTCCACCTTCGAACGAACAAAGGATCGATAAAAAAGTAAGGCAGTAGCCCTATCAGTGCCCCAAGAGTTGAAAGTCACGGAACGGAGAATATCCATGGCGCGGGTACAAGAGACCCTAAGGCTGCGAATATGAGCGTCCCAGGTGAGGCGTCGGTCAAATACAAGACCAAGGAAACGGTGCGATTCAACCACTTCCAGGCCACCCCCCATTAAGAAACAAGTCTGGGTCGGGGTGGAGCCGTGGATGGCGGTAGAAATGCACCACCTTAGTCTTGGCCAAGGAAAACCGAAACCTGTGAGCTTCGGCATAGCGAGAGACGCGGTTCAATGCCTGTTGGAATCGACGTTTCAGAGTTGGCATCTGGTCCGCGCCAAAAGAGATCGAAAGGTCGTCCAAGTAGAGCGTAGCGAGAACATATTCCGGCATCACCGAGGTGATGCCGTTGATCCTCATTGGAAAGCAAAGAGTATGACACTGAGGACACTTCCCTGCGGGACACCCTCTTCCTGCTCCATTGGGCCGGAAAGGGCTCCCCCCCCCCATACGCGGGATCGACAATGTCGCAAAAATTCAGATATAGAGATTGGGAGGCGTCCCCTCGCCTCCATCGTGTGGAGAGTCTCTATGATACCGTATCGCCGTGCGGTAACATAGGCCTTCTCCAGATCGTGGCGTGGTGCTCTCTACGAAGGAAGGCCTCGCAGACGGTATTTTCCAGTCGGAGCAGAGCATCCGAAGTGGAGTGGAACTTGCGGAAGACGCACTCTGCAGAAGCCAGATGGCCTCCGCTGTCCATAAAAAGGCTAATCTAACATTTACTAATTTCTCCATCAACTTGCACACGCAAGAGGTTAGAGAGATTGGGCGGAAACCGGCCGGAGTAGAGTGATCTTTTCCAGGTTTGCAAAAGGCGAGTACAGTAGCGATTCTCCAGGAATCTGGGAGGAGACCCTCCACCCAGATCCTGTTGAACAGATCTAATAGGAAGGCCATGCCTCGCTCACCCAGGTGTCGAAGCATGGTGTACGGGACATCATGCGGACAATGGGCGGTATCCGCGGACGAAGCAACAGCGGAACGCAACTCACTCAGAGTAAACCTGTCGCTGAAGGGTGCTCCGCCTCTGAAGGTAAAGTCCAGTCGGAGGCCTTGCACGACATCACGACGTGCATTGAATGCTGGCGGAGCAGCATCTCGGCTAAAGAATGCAGAGAAAGCGGTCGCGAAGAATTCCGCCACGGACGCGAGGTCCGAGATTGCTGTCCCATTCTACTAGAGAACGGGAGGAAGAGGGGGCCTCCGAGAACTTGCCCCGAATCTTTTTGACTCGCTTTCAAACCTCTGCTAGAGGGGTCTTCACGTTAAGTGAAAACACATATGCTCGCCAAAAAGAGCAGCGGGCGTGCTTCGAACTAGCCCGACGAAATTCACCGACAGTGAAATCGTTCACGGGAGTGCTCGGTGTGCAAAACGGCTTGACCTTCTAAGAATAGTAGCTAAGCCCGCGGAGATGAGGTGCCGGAGAAGAACTCCTCGACTGAGATAGAGAATTCAGTCATTTCCTGAAATGCAGCCCACCGCGCCCATGCGGTGGGAAAGTGATTACTACCATGGAGGTCATCGACCACCCCCCCAATCAAAATCAGGCTGTGCAACCGGAGAGGACAAAGATCGATCGAGGCAAGAAAATGAAGCGGTTCTCGGGCAGTGGGCAGTAATGCGTCAACTCATTCACATTTAGGACACCCATCTCAAGCTCGTCGATCAGGTCGACAAGGACTTGACCTCGGGGATTAATAGAGTAGTCTCCCCAGATGGGAATCTCTACCGTTTAGATCTACGAGCAAGAGAACGGGCCTTGGCAGCCGTGCCACCACGCGGCGGAAGTCCCCTGTGTCGAAGTCGGCTGACGGCGGAATGTACGCGAAAATAACAGTATACCTCCTATCAAGGTGCAGCTGCACAGCTACCCCCTGAAAGGAGGTATCTAAAGCGAAGAGAAGAACAGAGATATCATGCCGGGTGTAAATCGCACATCCTCCCACCCGGCCCCTATTCCGTGGTGGTGGGGTCGCAAAAATACATACCCAGGGAGGGTGGGCAGGGGGCACGCGCCCAGCATGGTGTCCTGCAGAAAGATAGCTAACGACAAACGGGAGCGAGACGAGCCTCCGCAACTCCTCCCAGTTGTCACGGAGCCCGCAGCAATTCCATTAGAGGAACATGCCCTCCAGGACTAGGTCAAAGGAGATGCGGGGGCCCTCTCCGAAGAGAAGACCCTCACGGGAATGGCCGTCGGCTTCCCGGAGGCAGAACTCCAGGCACAGTTCGCCTGACAATGCACTGAAGGCGCTGTCGGCTTCGATCCCCCCGCCTCCGAAAGAGGCGGGTGGGCCCTCTTTTCGAGGATCCACCGTCTCCGAGCCACCCAGCCCACCACTGGGCGTGGGCAAAGGAGTCGAAGCTCCTTTCAGATGGCAGCTTTAGGAACCGCGGAAGATGGCCTGGCGACCAACTTCAGGGGTGTTGCCTCCTGTGAGTCTAATGACTCGGTGGAGGCGGGTGGCCATTTCGCTTTACGGGAAACGGTCACGTTGGGGTAAGGGGAGGAGCCCTGGGTTTAGCCGGGGCTGGGTGTGGACCCTTTGTGTCACCAGCTTTATCAGGGAAGCACCCGGGGTGGGTAGAACAGGCAGAAAGGTTCCGAATGGGCGCGGAAACGACCACCTGGAGGGGCCAGGAGCAGATGGTGTATTTTTCAACATTGAGGCATTGGACATCCCTGGTAGCGCCGGGCGCGCCAGGACCAAGTCCTTAGCCTTGTGAAATGAGAGACGATCCTGAGCCTGAACGACCAAGATTTCCTTCTCAAGGAGATACACACCACATTGCTTCAAAGAACTGGGGTGCAACTCTAGGCAATTGACACACTTGGTCACACATGATTTGGACTTATCGTGTGCGGCCTTGGAGCAACTTACACAGGTTTTGGGTAACCCCGACTTTGCACATCGACAGGGGCAATTAGTATGGCCAAAGTGGTGGCAGTAATATCACCTCTGCAGCAGTGGCACGAATGCCTTCACGCGCAATCGATACCAACTGGCACACACTGACTCTGAGAGCGTCACAGTCGAATGTGATGAAGAGTGTAGGGGTGGGTCTCGAGGCCCCTCCCTGTTTTCTCATCATACATTCGACCTTGACTGCCTCATTAAATTAATTAAAAAACACTAGTTGAAAAGAATTAAACTGCGGTAATTATAGTTCACAGAATGAAATTAATTAAAAAAAACATTTGATCGGTATTCTTATCATCCGTCTCCTGTTATTTAGTGCTCTTTAATCAGTGTTGTTGCATTGTGATCTGTCGTCTTTCCTCACCTAGCCCCATTTTCCCCACCTCTCCTCCCATGAACCTGTCTACTCTTTCTAAATTTTTCTCTGATAAAGTTATTAAACTTCACACCGTACTACTCCAGTCATCTGAACAAGCCCATGATGTTCTCCCTGGCCATACTGATTCTTCATCTCTTTAACACTTCTCTTGCCACAGGGGTGGTTCCCTTTTCCTTCAAACATGCCTCAATTCGACCTATCCTTAAAAAAAACACACCTTAACCCCTCTGAACCATCTAGCTATCGCCCTATCTCACAGCTTCCATTCATCTCTAAGATCCTCGAGAGAGTGGTTTTCTTTCGCCTTAATGACTATATTTTTAACTGCAATATCGATGAAACGTACCAAGCGGGGTTCAAAGCGAAGCACTCTGCTGAAACCGCTCTTCTTAATGTTTCAGAGTTTATGTAGTGCTTCCGATAGGGGTTGTATGTCCATTCTAGTCCTTCTAGACCTCTCCTCTCGACACTATCGACTACACTGTCCTCTTTGATCGTCTTCAAACTTTCCTTGGTCTCTCGGGCAGTGCACTTGCTTGGTTCCGCTCATACCTTTCCTACCGCATTCAGTCAGTCACGCTCGATAACCTCTCCTCCAAGTCCACACCCATTCATTTTGGGGTGCCTCAGGACTGTCTTTGGTCCCCTCCTCTTTCACATTTACTTACTTCCTCTTGGGGAGCCAAGATCACGAAGAAGGGAGCTTCTTCGCGATTTTGGCCTGTCCTTCCACCTCTATGCTGATGACACTCAAGATATACCTTTCCTCATCCCCTGTGTCCTTCTCTCAATCAATTACCAAGCTCCTTTCAGCCTACATCTCCATAAACGAATGGCTGCCTGCCAACTTTCTCAAACTTAACCACGATAAAACTGAAGTTCTCCTTGTTAGTACCACTTTGATGGTGGAGAAATCTAAAGCTCTCTTCCCCTCCCTTAACCTTGGGGAAACCAATGTTGCTTCTCTGATTCTGTCAGTAATCTTGGTATTATTTTCAATGAGCAACTCTCATTTAAAACGCACATCCATTGTATCTGTAAGTCTTTCCCTCGGTTTCCTCCGCAACTTTCACGAGTTTGATCCCATTTTGATAGACGAAGCCTGGAGACTGCTAATCATGCCTTTGTCACCTCATGCTTAGACTACTGCAATTCTCTTCTAGTGAATCTCCCTTCTTCGTCACTTTGTCCCTTATAACTAGTTCAAAACTATGCTGACTGGCTCCTCCATCGCTGCCCCCAGTTCTCTCTTTCGATGCCTCTGTTACAGGAGCTATACTGGTTACCTATTCGCTTCCGTACCAACTATAAAATTCTTCTCATCACCTACAAGGCCCTAAACCTCGAGGTTACACCTTATCTCTCGTCTGCCCTCTCCTGTTGTCAAACTCCTCGGGCACTCCGGTCTAACCTCACTCCCATCCTGAACACTCGTCATTCTGTCCTCTGCTCAATGGCTAACCATTCCTCTTCAGTTTGTGCTCCTAGACTCTGGAATGCTCTTCCTGCCAAAGTCCAATCCTCTCTTGAAGACTCATCTCTTCAGAATTGCCTTCTCTCCCCTGTAAACTTTCTCTACACTTGCTACACAACCTGCACTCTGTGAGGGCTAACAGCCTTGAAGGGCAAATTATAAATACTTATTATTATTATTATTATTATATGGAGTAGTCTACAAGTTCCCTTGCATAAACTACTACTTTCACAAAGTTCAGTGTAGAGTGTGGCATCACACTTGCAGGCGTGCCATCAAGTGTCTGAAGGGCACTAATCATGGCTGCCAAGGAGGGATTCAACGCATTTACCAAAAGGCTCCCATCCAAGAAACAGGTCACCTACATCTCTCTACCAATCACACTAGCTAAAGCTCTCCTCTGATGGATCATGTTGCCCTTAGCCAACATGCTGCCATCAGTAGAGCAAATAACCAGGAAGCGCTTAAAGCCAGTGGGCTCGAAAATGCAGGGTATTCTCTGAATGAGGGCCCCCATGTAATCGAGGCTCCACTCTGTGTACTAGCACTTTTAGTCTAAGTCAGAGGCTCTGCGCAGAGGGGCCAGATGTTCCGATCTTGGCTTTCGCTTACTGAAGTGGCACCAGACCCATCCATCCCTGCAGTTTCGGCAGATAGAGAGGAGTTCCCCCCCCCCCTCCAGTCTTTTCTTGTTTTTTTTTTTCCTTTTTAGGAGAGGAGGGCAGGGAATGAACCCACTTCTCCCCTCCGCTAGCATGATCCCCCAAGCAGGAAGGACTGGCCTCAGCCAGGTTCTTCTCCAAAATGGAGAAGGTCCTGGTGGTTGCAGGGGCACCAGCAAGAGGAGGAGATCCCTCTCCTACTTGTACTGCCTTGGAGATACGAGCCGTTGGAGGAGGACCTTGCATAGGAGCGAACTCGAGTTCAGTGATTGGTGCCGAGCCCGATTCACCCCCATGGAAGGCCCTACCATCTGGGCTGGGTTCCCTCAAAGACCAAGTCTATGTCGGTGGGGGGTTCCATTTGAACATCACCCCCAGGACATCACGGTCCCATTGGCAGTGGTGTCACAAGTCGAGTATGGAGAGGCAGAGGCATTGAACCCCGCTAATGTCAGTATATGAGCCAGCAAATCTCTGGAGGAAAGTGGCCGATGGGCCGTATCTTCCCTCTCCACCCTAAGGGGGTTTGCCCTACCGAGCCACTTCAATAGGGAGTGGTCGGTTATGGGCTGCCTGCTGGCTTTCTTGGCAGTCCCCTTGGAAAGTAAAGGGGAGACTGCTGCTGGAAAGAGGGAGGCACTCGAGGGCACCTCCAGACAAGGGAGTGAAGGGGAGTCCCCTACACCCATAGGCAAAGGAGAGTTTTTCTTGAATTTCTTTCAAATCTTCTTTTCTTGCAGGCCATCCTTTAAAAAATCTGTAGATGTTTCTGCAGAAAGTTGATATGTCATTATCTAGGCTATTTAGCCCTTTAAAAAATGACGTGTGTACTAGGTGCAGATGACATGTCCCAATGTTTAACAAAGGCTTGCTTCGAATGGCTTTAACATTTACATTAATAATTCCAAACACCTTTTTATTAACATTGGGGCCGTCAATAAAAAGACATACAAGTTTGTCTAATTTCAAATGGTTTGCATCCAAGACAGAAATGATGGAGTTTGTAATCTTCTGGCCTGTTGCATGACCTAAAAATATGGTTTGCAAATGAAATGCAGCAATTTCATTTAACTCTTTGGACCAATATCTGACCATTACCACAAGTTCTTTTTGATCTTCGTTATTGTTGGTTTCATCATATGATAATCCATAGAAGGAGTCACCTGTATTTTCTAAAATTAAATCTTTGAAGTATGGCCCAAGAGCTTTTGTGAGGATATAGCCAGACTTGGTTGCTCCAAGAGAAAAATCTTCTGGAATTTTCCCTGTAAACATTGCATGAAATGTTTTTGCAATGTCATCATTTGAATTCAGAGAAAAAATACTGGAGACACTCTTGAGCATCCAAATTAGTTCTGCCCTCATAGCAGCCTCTCTTTTTGAAACCACTTTAAGCGGTTTCAATAACAGCCTGGCATTTGTCCTTGCACAAGTGAAAATTCTTAACATGTTTTTTCTGTTTTGGCATGCTTATACAACCTCTGCAATCCTTCTTTCTCTATATTGATACACAGACACTAATTGCACAATACTTCATAACCACTTTCTTTTATTTTCCGACCAGTTCTTCACTAATTTATTGTTGTGATCCGGTTTTTCAAGTCACATGGGGTTAAATTTAACTTGCCTTTTATTTGATGACATAGTTTAAGCTCAAAACTTTTTATGGTTAGTTTATAAATAATATTTAGTATCTGAAAATAAAGAAGGTTTATTTAATAATTAATAAATAAAAATGTAATAGTTGATTATCATATAAAATATAAAAAATTGATTTGTAGAAGGTATAATTTACTTGAAATTTTCACCACTAATTGTGGTTTATCAAAGCAAGATAAAAAAAAGTAATAGATGTGGGATGACAGCTAAGCAAAAAAAACAAAAAAGAGAATGATAGAAGAAGAGGTATATGTAGAAAGAAATCTTTGCCATATGGCACTTGACTACTCTATAAAGAATACATGTACCTAAGAATGTAGGTATCTATTCTAAAAAAGATGAAAATTAAACAATTTGTTTTTAAATTAATAAAGTATATGGTTAGAAAAAGCAGAAAGGTTCCAAAGGTTCCAAAAAGGTTCTAACAGTTCCAAAGGTTCCTCGCTGGGATACCTGTATATTAGGGTGACCCTTATTTGATAGTAATTTTGATTTTTTTTTATATTTTACCAGGAATGGGGAGTTAAAATGTTCCAATTGTTCCTAAAAAAATGTATGCAAAGTTATTTTTCAAAATATTAATATTTAGGGGTAGCTCAATGAGTTTGAGGTTTCTTATTTTTTTGTAAGAGGATGGACATTTTCTTTGTGCCGTCATAGGTGATTTAGAAAACTGTTTAACACTGACAATTTAAAAGTCACCTTATTTGATGCAATAAACATAGTTGTAAACACATTTCATTTCACAGCACTGATTCTAGATCCCCCTCTTCTCGAGTATTATGCCCTCAAGGGGGGTGGAGGTCTCATGGACGCCCATCTCCCATTCATTGTAGCCTAGTTTGAAGTCACTGTGGACTTGTTGGTGTCAGGGTAATGCCTCCGGTGTTTCTCCACTACTTGGAAGAGGAACTGCCTCTGCTATTCGTCCTTTGCGATGGCCAGGTTAAAGTCCTGTATCAGGGCGATGCCCAGCTCAGCAAAGTCATTCACAGTGTGCAGTTCCTTGACACAGGCAGCGGCTAGGCAGTATCCCTGATTATCGGGCCACTCCAGTGGGTCAAGTGCCAGGAAACTTGCATCCAGCCCGAGGATCTCAAAGAAGGATGGCATGGCAGACGTCACAAAACTTGCAACAGATTTCTCTGCAAGTGCAGTAGATGTTAGCTCGACCATTGCTCATCGAGCAGGATCGTCAGAACCCTCTTCCTCCTGCAAAGCATTCAACATCTCCCTCTTCATCTCAATAGCCAGGTGATCATGAAAAAATGCAGCAAGAGCAACCAGCCTCTCACTCAAATGCCAGAGATGGCGCCCAAAGACTGTAGCTGCCACCTTGGCCACTGCCTGTCGGGGTAGGACACCAGCATCTTAAGCAGTTGGAGGTCTTGTGCCGGTGCTGTAGCTGGAGATGTCACGCAGAACCAAGAAACAATGTATGCCGAGATGCTGAAAGTGACGAATCATGGATTCCAGAATTTTCGCTTGCAGTGTGGTGAAATTGCTCCGAATCTCGGAACAGGCAGATCTTTATGGCGTAGATGATTTTTGCCATCCAGCAGGCACGGTGGAGGACACTAGGACGCAATATTCTGATCCCATGCTTAGGCTGTCCACCCAAGATGATTATAGACAGCTCTAGTAGCTCCCTGTATTCGTCACATGGCGTGTGTTCTTCCAGTAGACGGTTGAACTCAATCATGAGGTCATTGCAACGCTCAAGGAGGTGTGGCAGTATGTCTTTCTCTGTGAAAGGCTGAGGAAGAGATTTGTCCAATTCCTTCCACTTGGTCTGAAATTGCTTGAAGAGAGGATATCAGGCCCAGAAGAAGGGCCAATGCATGCTGTAAATGCCTTCTCACACACCAGTTCCAAGATGTGGTGAGGACAAGCGAGGTGAAGAATTCTTCGATTGAGCCATTGCTCGATTATGGTACATGCTCCTGACAAAATCCGTGTTCGAAGCTGTGGTGTCAAAGGATAGGGCAGAAATGCGATTCGTTAATCCTGTCTTCGAGAGCAGTCATCACGGCATAGGGCATTGCTTGGCCAGTGCCACTGGGAAGGACTGGGACTCCCAATAGTTTTGCAATGCCATGTCCTGAGACAAGAACAGAAAGTCTGTCAACTATAGCTGTAGCACCACTTCACGCTGTCTGCACCATTTTGCCATCCCAGTGCACAACCAGCGGCACCAAAGGCCTGAGCGAGTTTTTAATTTCCTTGTTGGCTACTGCACAAAACTTCATCCGATCTCGTCGGGAGGACTGGCGGTTTAACACCAGCTTTTGGAAATCATGATCAAGGCTTTTTGCAACTGCTGCAAGTATATGAACTCCTGCACGATCGGATATCTTGGCCCTATCCATCGAGGCAGAGTTGTGGATTCATGATTTTCTTTGAGCTCCTGGTACGCTTTATTGGGGGTATGATGACTGAAGATGGCCCTGCAAAACAGCCAGCAGCATCTGTTTCTGCACCACAACACTGAAGAGGGGAATGAGTGGGACTAGAACTGCTGGAACTTGATGTAGAGCTGGATGCGAGTTCAGTGATTTCTGAACTTGAGAGTGCTTCATACGCTGTTCTTTCTTCTCTTCATCTCTCTGCTGTTGTTCTTCTCAACGTGCAAGACATGTCCTGTGTTGTTGACATTGTGCCTGGGCGCATCTCCTCCTTCTGAGCTCATAGAAACTCCCTGTCCTTGCCGATTGTAATCATTGACATTGCATCTTCATGTGCGATGTCAGGCAAAGAGGCAATCAAGGGACAGAAGGAAATCATTCTTGTTCTTCTGTTTGCCTGTTTTTGTTCTTCTTTAGACTTTTCCAGTTATCATGTAGCCATACAACTTTCTCTCTTGCTCACTGCACTTTCTGCATTGGAATACATGCGCGATCCCAGAAGGTACTCACTAGTTTGACCGTTTCTGCTGCTGCTTCCTTTGTCATCATCTTCTGGTTAAGATGAAGGTAGAGATAGTATTGAAGCACCTGTTTGCATGATGGTAGACTTGACTGAATCAAGAAGGTAGACACTTGTCATAGCTCTGGTTACAGATGCCATGGTACCTGTAACAAATAAAATAAAGAAAGAAAATGGCCCTTATTGTCTAGGCTGCACAATACAACTGAGTGTAGTAGAGAGGGAAACAACTCAGTGCATCTGTCTCTCACAGCATCACCCAAGCAACTAGACACCACAGTATCTACTCATTACTGTCCCAAGGATAAAAACAACTTTAGTAATATGAAGTGTCTATCCCCCCCTTTTCTCTCCTCCTTAAAGGAGTGAACAAAGTTATTTCTCCAGGCCTAACCACATTAAAATGCCCTTTTTTTATCCTTAAATCTTTCCCTTCGACCAAGCACATGGATTAGCCAAATGAAGCAAATGTATATTTAATCCTGTGTGGCTCTACAAACTGTCCCTCATTTTACATAGGAGAGACCGGAAGAACCTTAAAACGAATTTATGAACATAAAGGTGATTTCAGACGAGGCAGTACCACATCCAGTATTTTTAATCATATTAGCAATTTCAGCCACCAAAGTGACTATTCAAAGGCACAAATCATATATAATTGTAAAGATTTCCGTAAAATAAAAATAGTAGAATCTATAATAGGAGAAATTTCTAATTTTTATTTGTCAGATGGGCAATTGAAATGTAGCCCCCATTCCTGTAACCTATCGTAAACAGTTTAGTCAACGATCTTAGACTCGCATCCCTTGATTAATGACCTTTTCCCCTCAATTTGTGTTTCTTTATAGTTTTTTCTTTAACAATTGCATTCTCAGTATACGAATCAAGAGGGTATGATAAACTACATACTGAATCTAGTCTCGTAAATTAAACTTTTGGCTCCTATATAGTGCTTCACTATCATATACCATAACTCACCATAGAGTTCTTTTACTTATATATATATATATATATATATATATATATATATATATATATATATATATATATATATATATATATATGCATTATTATGCATATTATTCATATATGCATCATGGCATCTGCTTTTGACCAGTTAATCTGGTGACCCATCTTTAGACTGTGAATGGCCAAAGCATTATTTGTATATCCCTTAGATACTGCATTTTGATGTTGCTTAATTTTTACAGTATCAAGGGATATACAAATAATGATAATGCTTTGGCCATCCACAGGCTAAAGATGGGTCAGCAGATTAACTGGTCAAAACAGATACCATAATGCATGTAAATGATTTTAATAGCAGAAATATCTTTGAATCGTTCCTAATCTCCAGCACAAAGAAATGTAAATATTAGCCCATTTGCTTTCTTTAGATCTAGTCTTATCTTTCTTCCTCAAATCAAACTTATCAGAGGTCCTAAAAAAAATCTGACCTTATAGGGAAAACATTGCTTTGTATAAATACAGTATCTCTCTATTTCATAAACCAGTGTGAGTTTGAAAATATTATTAAGATATCAAAAGTACTAGCCCCAATCAATCTTTCTTTTTTCCCTATCTGGTACAACCAAATGTATATATATATATACTTGTAATTGATTTGTTCCTTGGGAATCTGATACATAAATATTGCGTCTTCAACAGCTAGTTTAACAAGCCTAGAAAAATCGGGTTTATTCAGACCAAGAACTGTGCAATTAGTGTAAAAAAGTGAATCACATATTATGTTACAAGTTTCAGGAACAGTTCAAACCTATATCGATGATTGTTTAAATTTATTGTCACTCATTAATACATAGTCATTCAATAATTTTTGCAACGTTTTCTCTAAAATTCACAAAACTTTAAATTTATTGTCATTCATTAATATATATATATATATATATATATATATATATATATATATATATGAATCCATTAAACCACATTGAAAGAGAAAATGGAATAATTTTTCCTTGCAGTAATATTTTTATTACCTTTTTTCTAAAAAAATCTGTGCAGGGAAGCGATTCGAACCAGACACACTGAGGCAGCGAGCACCGCTTTGATCACAGTTAAAAGTATGCTGTAGTGTACCAACGGCATACTTTTAAGTGTGATCAAAGCGGTGCTCGCTGCCTCAGTGTGTCTGGTTCGAATCGCTTCCCTGCACGGATTTTTTCGAAAAAAGGTAATAAAAATATTACTGCATGGAAAAATTAATTATTCTCTAGTGCTAATTTGAGATATATATCAAAAGAATGTTTAAGAATGATTTTAAAGATAACATTTCTGAATTAATGATTACCACCTAGAAGTTATTTTAGCTTATTTATAAAAAAAACCTTTCCTCATATTTTTCTTTTGTCATATTTTCTAGTTATCATGTGTAAACTTTCATTTTTTTTTTTTATATTGCATATGTGATTCCTAAACATTGACCCCCCCCTTTCTTTTGTAACCTGTAAACTTTTTCTTTTTTTTTTCTTTTTTTTACCCTGACGGCTCATCTCGTTAATAGAATTTTTCCAGGTATCTGCTAATCCCACCTTTTTTAATCTTTATATCCCATATTTTCATTAATCAGGTGTATAAAAATCTTTCTCTTTTTCCCTGTCTTTTAGTCTGCTTAGTAAAGGACCATTAGTCGAAAGGCCTCGCAGTTCTCCGTTGTTTCATTTTCCTCGTGGCTGTAACGTTATTCATAAATTCCTCACGTTCCTTATTTTTGTGATTCAGTTATACATATATATATATATATATATATATATATATATATATATATATATATATATATATATATTTCTTTATGCATTCTATGCTTGTTTGTTCAATAACCATATTGTTTTGCACCATTATAGGCTGAAGATGAACATAGCTAATGTATGAAACATTCCTAATTATACATGTTCTGAATACTGGTTCTGGCTTTGATTTACAATAATTAATATATACATATATATACAAGTACCTTCTAAAAGGAACTCAATGGTTCCCTCTCATTTTTGGATATTCACATCTCCCATTCTCTACCAGGATTTCTAACCAATGTTTTTGCAATTTTTTTTTTAGAAAATCAATGCCATAAAAACACTAGCATACAATATTTGATTGTCAAACATTGAATTTCATAAAGAAGTTTAATTTCTGTGTAGATACTTCAAAGTAAACGGTTTTCACTGGCAAATTTTTTAAACAACATTTACCAACACAAATTGAAATTCCCAACTGTTTGTAAAGATATCCATTCTTAGCCTTTCAGGATATGGGCTTTTTTTAAAGCAAAAAATACCCAACTTTATTAAGGAAGTTTCTTTTTCCATACCAATTTTAAGATATTTTTTTTAAGAAATAAACACCACTGGGGACAATATTTCAATTGTAAGGACAGATCTTGCCATCATATATGAATTTACTTGCCCCAGATGTAATCTCAGGAAATATATTGAGAGTTGGGTTGAATAAATTTAGATGGAAGGATCAAAGGAAATGAGAGTATTTTTGAAAGAGTACCGAAGTTATTGCAAGGAGAAATTGGGAGAGAATACGAAGTTCTGGGTGGAAGAGTTGGCAAGTTTTTAGATGGTCATATGAGAGAGTTTTATAAGACAATTGTGAGTGGGTGAACCTTGGTGGAAAGTGGTGAAATAGAGAATGATTGAGCAAGATAAAAGAGTGAAGATGAGTGAGAAGCATAAGATGTTTTAAAAATCAATAATGGGAAATAATGAGAGGGTTCATTCTAGTCAATTCTCCAGAGTGCAAGTAATGAATGTGAGAAAGGGAATGTTGAGTCACAGAGTGAATGGGTCAGAAAGTGAATAGGCATATGTTTATTAAAGTAAAATGTGGAGAATGAGAAGGAAGTGCATTGATTGATATAGGATGTAAGGTAAATTGGTGTACTGTGAAACGTTTGAAGGAATTAAAGTAAGTAAAGTTAAGGATAGTGGATATCATTTGGGTGGATTGGGATAGCAGGATGTTTGTTTCAATTGTTGCAAGGTTTAGAGAGAGGTTTAGAATGCAGGTGTCCAAATGAATGAGGATGAATTTTGTGTGGTAGAAGGTTAAGAACAAGAAGTATGATATATTATTAGGTTACAAGTTTTGAGAATAAATGGTATCATGATACACCCTGATATAGAAAAGATTGAGTGTAAGAAGAATGGAAGTTTGAAGTGTCAATGTTATGTGGGTCTATATGGAAGTGTGAATGTGAATATCATGGAAGGTTTGGAGGTATATGCGATGATTAGCGTGCCTTTGAAGTAAAATGAAACAGTGAGTGACTCCAAGTTTGGAGTAGTCTATGAAAGGCTGAGAGGAGTAGATGTGGAAGATAAATTAGGATAATGAATACAATGGTGAATATGGAGAATGATATGCATGTGGTGAATGCAAGTGTACTTTTTGAGTTGAATAGTTGGAAGTATTAAGATTTAATTGAGCATGTGAAATTGGAGGAAAAGTTGAGTGAATGTGAGAAGCAAAAGGTTTATAAGATGTTATGAGTAGAAGTAGTACCTTGAGTCAAGGGGATGAGGACCTCAGAAACACTCACTTGCCTTGGTTTAAGAGTGTGTTAAGTGAAAACACACCAATTTATCAGAGGCCTCGTCATTTCCCTCCCACTGTGGCTCAAGATATCTAGGAACAGTGTGAATGAAGAAAATGGAGAGAATTGGTGTAAATGAGCCGTGTGAGTAGTTGAAATAGTTTGATTGTGCCTTTCAAAACCCAGATGGAAGTTTGCAACTATGTATTGATTACAGAAGAGTGAATGAACGAACATTGAAAGACACATTTCACATGAATGTGGTTTATGGGTGTGTGTGTGTGTGTGTGTGTATAGTGTGCATGGAATGAAAGTATTTAGAAAGATGGATTTGGTACGTGACTACTATCAGATGCCTGTGGCTGAAGAAAGCAGGCCTATTATGGCATTCTCCACCGGAAAGCGCCATTAACAGTTTTGAAACTTTTGGGTTGGCTGTTCAATGTGCAATGAATGTGGGGTTGAATGGTTTTCTATGTAAGCATTTATTAATGTTTTTTGATGATATTTTGGTGATGAGTGAGAACATGAAAGAACATATAACTTTGGTGAATGAGGTTTTGAGAAAGTTGGAATAAGTTGGTGTGAAAGTGAAGTTATCTAAACGTGTGTGGTTTGCCAGTAAAGTAAGTTTTGAGGTCACAAAGAAAATGTGGAAGGAGTGCATAAATCTGAGTAGTTTGTGGAAAAGATTAATTTTCCTAAGCCTACCACAGTGAGTGTGTTACATGGATTTCTTAGATTGGTTGAGTTTGGAAGAAAATTTATGAAAAATTGCTCAGGTATGATGAAACCATTGAGTGTATAGACTGGTAAAAAGAGAGTAAGGTGATTAAGTGTAATGACTATATAAATGCAGCGTGTGAGAAGTTGAAAGCTTAAGTGACAAAAGAAATGTGGAACTTATGTATCCAGGGTATGGGAACAGAATGCAGGAATGTTTGAAGTATATACAGATGTGAGTGGTCATTCGATGCATGGATATTTGATGCAGGATCAGGTTGTGGATAGGAATTAAAGGAAACGAGTGAATGCGTATGTTTCAAAAGCATTTAGTGTGGCAGAGCCTGTATATTCAACAATTGAAAGAGTTGGCTGTGTTATGTTTCTGTGTTAAGTCATTAGAGCCATTTTTGTATGGAGTAAGATTTGTTGTGTGAATAGATAATCAGTCATTAGTGTATTGGCAACAAATGAGGTTAGTGGATAGTAGACTTGCAAGGACGATGGAAGATTTGAGTGATTTTGATTTTGTAGTTGAGTATTTGCCAGGTGAAAGGAATGTGATTGCTGATTTGATGTCACATTTGCCACGAAGATTAAATCAAAGTGAGATAAGTATAAACCCTGAGTAATTGCAACAGGTGTAGTTGTGGGAAGGAAATGTAAAGGTGGAGGTGATTCTGTTTGAAAGTGTGTTGTATGGCTTGCGAGATTTGAAAGATGGATTTTTTTGATAAGGTGCCATAAAGTGTGGGCTCTTCACTCCCAAAAGCAGATAGTCTGCAAGACTATGTATACAAACATGTCTCAAGTACAAAGGACAAACAGTAGCAACAACGCTTGTCTCAATACGGAGATAGGTAACTTGGGCTAAGATCACCCAGAGTGGGACATTCAACAAGAATGTGCTGAAGAGTCCAGGGGACAACACAGTGGTCGCAATAAGATGAGGGTGCATGCTCCATAAAATGGCTGTGTGTTACATGAGTGTGCCCAATTCAAAAAATACAGAAAGCAGCCTGAAACATCAGGGCATTGGGGAGCAGGTCCATGGGAAAATAATCACGACATCCACTGCCTCACCAAAACCACAGTGTCACAGATATGGCAAACAAGGGATGCAGAGATTTCAATGGGCCAAGAATGCTCAGAGTGCTTTGTGAGTCATTATAAATCACAATCTGGTCTCCGAACTGGGTACATCGCATTATGTCCCATACTGAGTGGTGGTGCAACCAACTTAGCAGTGAAAACAGACACACTGCCTGTCAGAGCACCACTGACTTCAAACAGAGTGATAACTGTGTGGAAACAGACCCCCTCTTGAGACTTGGAGCCATCTGTATACACTGGCGCGGTTCCAGCATGATACAGTGTGCACTCCAAAAGGCTGAATGCAATACTCCAGGTGCTGTAAAGATTAGGGAGCAGAGGCATAAAGACAAAGTAGTCAAAGGTGGTACCTTCAAGGGTGGCAGTCTGGGCAGAACCAGGGGAGCCACAGGCCCAAGAGCTATACCGAGCTCTCGAAGGAGTATCCTAGCCATGGCAGTGAGTCCTGTGAGTGTGTCCAATTTGGAGATGACAGAAAAGACAACCTGAAGCCATCGCAGCATTAAGGAACAGTCGCGGCACAATGGCATGCAACTTTAGGTTCCCCTCAACCATCTCCCATTTTCTTTGCCAAGCAGCCCAAAGAGCTGCCCATATTCCTGCCATGTAGTCGAAGAAGATAATCTTGACATCCACCCGGCTCACCAAAACCATAACATCATGGATATTGCTAACCAGGGGATGTGGAGATTCCAATGCCCCGAGAGCACTTAGGGCATTTTCTAAGTTGCTATAAATCACAATCTGGTCTCCGAACTGGGCACATCTTCTAATCTCCTGTACTAAGCAGTGTATTGCAACCTGCTCAGCCATGAATACAGATGCAGAGCCCCACTGACTTCAAACTCGAAGGGGTTAGGGTATGACTAGTGTCTCTCAGTGGCATAGGCACAGTCGAGATCAGCTGCGGATCCACAGAGATCTGTGGCTGACTGAGGGAGGCACAGGGCTCATGCATACAGGCGAATAATGCTCCATGCACAGCGCAGAGTGAGTGGCATTTCCCCAGCATCGACAAGTAAGCTCTCAATGGGGGAAGTGCGGAAGGCGCCAGTCACCAGGCGAAAGCCAGTGTGGTGGATCGAGGCCACCTTCCGCAGCACACGCTCGGTTGCGGATGCATAAAACTTGCATCAGTAGTTCAGCTTCGAACGAACAAAGGGTCAATAAAAAAGTAAGGCAGTAGCTCATGCCCCAAGCGCTGAATTTAAAGAAACAAAGAATATCCATGGGGCAGGCGCAAGAGACCCTAAGGCTGTGAATATGAGCCTCTCAGGTGAGGCGTCTGTCAAATACAAGACCAAGGACACTGTATGGAAGACAGGTAGCCTCTGCTGTCCAGAAAAAAGACATCTAACATTTACTAACTTCCCAATTCACTTGCACACACAGGAGGTTAGGGAGATTGGGCAGAAACTGGCCATGGTAGAGTTATTTCTTCCTGATTTGCACAAGAAAGAAGAAGTGGACGTGAATGAAAAATGAGGCAAGAAACCGGAGGTTTTTTAAAGGCAAGAGAGAGGGATATTAGAAGAATCCAGAATCAAAGGGAGAATAGGGCGGCACAATGAAGGTGATCCTTTACTGAGTTGACAGAAATAATGCCAGGGAAAGAAAGTTTTTGAAAACTCCTGGCATTATTTCTCGGTAAAGGATCACCTTTATTGTGCCACCCTCTGCTCCCTTTGATTCTGGATTCTTCTAATGTCCCTCTCTCTTGTCTTTAAAAACTCTGGTTTCTTGTCTCATTTGCGTCCAATTCTTCTTTCTCTTGTACTATATGTATTTATAGTCAGCTATACAAGGTTTCTGCATCTTTCTTTCTGTCTTCTAATTTATTTGAAGGGCAGAAAATAAAAATGGCATAGCCCTGTGGTGGTTGTATGATCACCCGCAGAACCTGTAGTTGCTCTTTCTTTGTGTGTATATAAATATATATATATATATATATATATATATATATATATATATATATATATATATATATATATATATATATATATATATATATATATATATATATATATATATATATTAGGATGGGTCACAATTTCAAAGTGAACTTTTTGTTTCTGCACTCATGAATTAGTGTGAGGCTTCATGAGAAACTCCCAAATCCAGAGTTTCGTCCAAATCAAAGCATGTTGAGGGGGCGCACCAGTGATCGAAAGTTTACTTTGCTTTCCCTTAGCATAGCGTACATACCATACACTGTGTTGTGGCCGCTATGCCTTTAGATATATTTCTTGGTGATGTCAACTCGTTTTGTGCATACCCGACATAGTTTTTGCTGTTATATAGCTCTCATTTTCTCCTCAGGTCTAAATGGCGAGTTCAACTCGGAAACAGGCTGAGCTGTTTTTGTTGGGACAGCCCTTTGAAGGCCCGAGCCAGATTGTCCTTCCAACAGGGAAAGATGTTCTGGGGTGACTTCTGTCATGGATCGAACAGCAAGGACAATCGAAAAGTTGTCATCATCAAAGTCATCAAAGTTTGGGAACATGCCCAAATTCCTGTTGTCCCGCTGCGGTCAATCATGAAAAAACTGGAAACCCTCGTGGGTAAGTATGAACTCCGTAAGAAGGCGAAAAAACGTCAATCGGAGGGGGACAAGGTCTCCAACACCCTCATCCAGGGACACTTGTCATCACTGTTCGACATCGCAGCCCCTGCCACTTCGTACATGATCCCCCTCAACCAGGAGGACAAGAACTTCCTCAATGATCAAAGGGGCCAGAGGAAAATGTTCATGAGTACTTTTGACAAGGAAACCATGGCAAAAGAGTCTAGGAAACATGAGAGGTTGGCTGCTGAGAGAAGGAATTGGTAGAGACTTTGGAGAGGGAAGAGACGGTTGGTTGAGTTGGCAAGCAGGAGTTCCATCACTGCTTCTTCATCAACTTCTTCGTCATCCGCCACCAACTCTCCTGCTCGGGGAAGCACTGCTGCTTCTGCTTCTCCTCCGAAAAGGCTCAAGACCATGAAGGAGCTTGCAGCAGCGGCTGACAGGGTCAAGTTGACCCCTCACGGAGCCCACCACATCTTCTCTGCGATCGCTGCAGAACAGGGAATGCTGAGTCCATCCACCTCGTCCATTCGCCGACACTGGAAAGTGTTGTGGAAACGGACAGCAGAAGCAGCCATCAAGGATTATTAAAACCAAGTACAGGAGCATGACGCAGTTCTCATCCTTCATTGGGATGGGAAACTCTTGCCCGGATCAGAAAGTCAAGATCATGTCGATCGCTTGGCCATCGTTGTCACCAGTCTGTCCCTCGAAGGAGACAAGCTTCTGGCTATCCATGCCTTGCCATCCAGTACTGGAGAAGCAATGGCCAGCAAAGTTGAGACCATCAGACACTGGACGTGTTCGAAGACAGAGTTGGGGGTCTCTTGCTTTGAAAACAACGCTTCAAACAGAGGTGTCCATGCAGGCTGTTGCACACTCCTCAAACAGAAGTTGGGTCATCCATTGTTGAACTTGGCACGCCACCACCACGTTATGGAGCTCATCTTGGCCTCAGCCTTCGAGGCCACCTTCGGCGATGCTACATCCGGCCCAGACGTTCAACTATTCAAACAGTTCCACAAGAAGTGGCCCACTCTCGTACATGTCAATGCTACGATCATCAACGACCCTCTGTTGGCTGACCATGACAAATGGAAGAGGATGACCCTTGAGGCTCTTACCAGTTGCAACAACTGCAACTGGTGAAGCCCTTGTTCCAATAACTGACTTTCGGATATCTATTACTAAGGTAAATGGAGCAATAGTGATCCCCGCCAAAAGGAAATGGACAAGTTACTCTTTTGCTTCATTGCAGGCTCTCTCTAACCTCTTTCAAGGGGTGAGGATCCTAACTTTCACTACAGGAAAGAAGTGTGCCCGGCTTGTGCAGTGGTGCTGTGGGTTTCAAATTACCATGGAGCTCTTCTTAACAAGGCCCAGCTACAGCATCCCAAGCTGCAAGGAGCTCAACAGCAAGCTTCTTCCTTCACAAACTCAACAACTACAGGAATATCTCATTAAGAAATTTTGTTCTGTTGGTTATGTCTGTGTTACAGTTGACCTTTGGACAAACAGACATTGGGATCATATGCCATTTCATTGATAACTTTCAGCTCCAATCAACAATGTTGGCATGCAGAAGATTCAAAGGGTCCCACACTGCAGAAAAGATTCATGCCACATTCACCGAAATCATCTCTAGCTTTAACCTAGAAACAAAGATTTTGACAATTGTAACTGACAGTGTCAGCAATATGCATAAAGCATTTGTTGTAACATCAAGCAAAGTAATTCCATGCATTCGTGGACTGAAAGCTGAGTTTGAACAACTGTCACAGACATAGAAGTCAAAGATGATTACTTCTCTCAAAAGCTCCATCAAGCAAAGATTGAATGAAAATCTATGACGACATGGAGATGTTTCAGCTGGCTTCACTCTTAAATCCACGCTTTAAGATGGACTGGTGCTCACCAGAAGTCATGTTCATGAAATCCAATCCCTACTGAAGTCTAAAGTAGATGAAATTATGCCTACTACCACTGAAGAAAAGGGTTCCCTTCAGGAAAATAAGGAGGCCCCTACAAAGAAGTGTAAGCTATTCAGATTCATGACACCATCAGCATCAACGAGCTCTTCCCTCTGTACATTAACATCAACTTTATCACAAGTAGAATCCTACCCGAGTGGGCCAACAACAGAGGATGACAGTGATCCACTTCTCTTCTGGGAACAGAATCAGTCAACATTACCTCAACTAACGATACTGGCTCTCCGATATCTGTGTATTCCAGCATCATCAGCTCCAGTGAGAGACTTTTCTCTATTGCCAGGAAAGTCTTTCATCCTGAACGATGCAGAGGAGTTGATGTTTATCAAGTGTAACCAACATATACTAAATTAGACATTACATGAGAAATAATCTAGCCTATAAGAAGTTGTGTGGATAACAAGTTCTATATTTTTCAAAGAGAAATACTTTGTTTTCACTATTGCTGTGAAAGCCTGTGATCATGATTTGAAATAAATTCATAGAAGTAATGTATTATGTACTGTAAAGCGAAAACAAATAGAACCTCTTACACACAATGTATGTTTTTAATACCATTAGTTACTAAGTGATTTAAACGGTTATATTACTGTGCTCAATTATGGAACAGTGCACCTAATAGATGTAGTTTGCTACCTAATTTAGGCATTGACTTAATCATTGCTAATTATTATCTTTTTATAAATAATCACAGCAAAATGTGATTATAATCATAATCTAATCCTCATCATGCACAAAAGAAAAAAAATAATCATAATCAAAAATAGTAAAACTAAAGTAATCAAAATCGAATCATAATCAGAAAAATGAAAAATAAGTAATCATAATTTAATCACAATCAAAAAAGTATTCCAGACCATAATCAAATGATAATCATTTTTTATAATCATGCCCATAGCTGATCAGAACTTACCTAAACTGCTTCAGCCTCATCCCAATATGATCAACTGTTGATTTTGGAACACCAAAGATTTCTTGAGGAATATCCTAAAACGAAAGGTCAATATTAATTTTAGAAATATTTTATTATATTAACAAATTTTTTAGAATCTAATGAGAGCATTAATACTCAAATTAAAATATTGAATTGGACTTCTAAGTGGAATTAGACAAACTCTAAGAGATCAACACTGACAAAAATATTCAACCAATGTAGTGGTTTCTGCTTTCCCTACAAACCAGCATGTAAAGAACACATCACACAAAAAAAACAAATGGTCAAAAGAAAAGGAAGCAAAGAAGCAAGAAGGAAACACACTCCAGCATGAAGGGACACTTGCTTCATTCTGGCGCAAGAGCATAAAACAAACACTACAGAATGTCAGGTAAAATGGACAAGGCCTTCCTCCTCCCCCAAAAAAGTGGTAGTGACCCCACTCATCCCAGAACAGGTAACGTGTGTGAAGATCCCCCACACTGGGACATTCATTTTCAGAGTGAAAATGAAGTTGTTGCAGTAAAGTGCAGGGGAACACTCCATCAAATGGCAGTACATTCCACAAGAGTACCCAGTACAAAGCTGACAGAAAGGTCAATGGGAACAGTAACACACAACTTTGGGTTTCTTTGCTACACCAAACTCTCAGTTTCCTACCCCTAAAGCCAACTGGCATCTCTCTGCAGCATATGTAATGTCACAATCAGCAGCATTTTTTAATTTAACTTTAAAAGCTCATCTGACAACTGCCTACTTGGGCATTAGACGCCCTATTAAAAACTCCCTAGTACTAGGCTACTTCGAAAAGATTAAAAACAAACAAAAAAACACAAGACTAAAAATAAAAAAAATAGAAAAAAGGCAACGAGCAGGAAGCAAGCTCAGGCATCGGGGGGGAGGTCGGCCACCCCCGGCGAAGGAACATGGAACCTACTAAAATAAAAATTAAAAAAACGAACTAGTTAAATAAAGGGAAGAAGGCCAGCCTGCTCCAAAAAATCTAAAAGTCCACAAGTCAGTGTGCACGAACTCATCCTGAGTACAAGGGACAAGCGGTAGCGACCCCGCCCATCCCGGTACTGGGACAGGTAACGTGTGTGAAGATCACCCAGGCTGGAAAATTCGACAAGAATGTGCCGAGCAGTCTGGAAGACGACGCAGTCGTCACAATAGGGCGCAGGAGAGCGCTCCATCAAATAGCGATGCGTCACACGAGTATGTCCGATTCGGAGACGACAGAAAGCGACATGAAGCCGTCGGGGCATTGGGGAATAGGTCCATGAGAACAGTCGCGGCGCAATGGCACGCAACTTTAAGTTCCCCTGGACCGTCTCCCAACTTCTTTGCCAAGCAGTCCGAACAGCTGCCCATATTCCTGCCATGTAGTCTGTGTGTGGAAGAGCGTAACGCTGGTCCGGTCGCCCGGTCCTCGCGGACTCTTTGGCGCCCTCGTCGGCACGCTCATTCCCAGCAATTTCTACATGTCCAGGAACCTAGCAGAAGATAATCTAAACATCAACCCGACTCACTAAAAGCGTGGGATCACAGATATCGCGAACCAGGGTATGTGGAGATTCCAATGCCCGGAGACCACTCAGGGCGCTTTGTGAGTCGCTATAAATCATGATCCGGTCTCCGAACCGGGCACGTCGCGTAATCTCCCGTACCGAGTGGTGTATTGCAACCAACTCAGCCGTGAAGAAAGACGCAGCGCCTGGCTGAGCCCCGCTGACTTCAAATAGAGGGGATACGGCGTGGGAGCTGACCCCCTCTTCTGACTTGGAGCCATCCGTAAACACTGGCACGGTTCCAGCGTGACACGAGATGTGCTCCAGGAAGGCCGAACGCAATACTCCCGGCGCAGTAGAAGCTTTATGAGCATTTTTTTTTTTAAAGCTTATCTGGTGACTGCCTACTTGGGCATTAGTCGCCATATTAAAAACTGGCCTAGTACTAGGCTACTTTAAAATAAAATTCAAGATAACCCCCCCCCCAAAAAAGGGGAAAGGTAAGCATGCAGTAAGCCAGCTCCTGCGTCGGGGGGAGGTCTCCCCGATTTAGGAGCGTGCGACCTATAGGGAAAAAAAACAAAAGCAAAAAAAAGCAAAAAAAAAAACAAAACCCTGCTTAAATAATAGGGAGAAGGCCGGCTTCCCCCCCAAAGTCAACAAGTCCACCAGTCGATGTGCACGCACTCGTCCCGAGTACAAGGGATAGGCGGTAGCGACCCCGCCCATCCCGGTACCAGGACAGGTAACGTGTGCAAAGATCACTCAGACTGGGACATTCAACAAGAATGTGCCGAACAGTCTGGGGGACGACGCAGTCGTCACGATAGGGCGCAGGCGAGCGATCCATCAAATAGCGATGCGTCACACGAGTATGTCCGATTCGGAGACGACAGAAAGCGACATGAAGCCATCGCGGCATTGGGGGATAGGTCCATGGGAACAGTCGCGGCGCAATGGCATGCAACTTTAAGTTCCCTTCGACTGTCTCCCATCTTCTTTGCAAAGCAGCCCGTATTCCTGCCATGTAGTCGGTGTGAGGAAGAGCGAAACGCTGGTCCGATCGCAGAGTCCTCGCGGACTCTTTAGGTCACCCTCCCTCCGCCTCAAAACCTTAGGCGGGCGTTGCGGCTTCGGAGGCGGGGGGCTCTTTTCGAGGAACCACCGTCTCCGAGCCATTCGGTCCACCACTAGGCGTGGGCGAAGGAGCCCAAGCTCCTTTGTTGCTGTCCTCCTTTAGGGGGACAGCTTTAGCTTTAGGAGCCCAGAAAGATGGCCTGGCTACCAATTTCAGGGGTGTTGCCTCCTGTGAGTCTAACGACTCGGTGGAGGCGCGTGGCCGTTTCGCCTTACGGGAAACGGTCACGATGGAGGAAGAGGGGAAAGGCCCGGTTTTAGCCAGGGCTGGATATGAACCCTTTTTGCCGCCAGCATTACCAGGGGAGCGCCCGGGTTGAGTAGAACCTGCAGAAGGGCTCCGAATGGGCGCGGAAACAACCGTGCTCGTTGGCCTAGATGGGCCAGGATCAGAGGGTGCCTTTCTAACTATTGAGGCATATGATGTCCCAGGCAGAGCCGGGCACACCAGGACCAAGTCCTTAGCCTCGCGGAATGAGATTCGATCCTGGGCCTGAACGGCCAGGATTTCTTTCTCAAGGAGATATGCACCACATTGTTTCGAAGAAGCATGGTGCGGCTCTCCAAAATTGATACACTTGGCCACACACGATTTAGACTTATCGTGTGCGGCCTTGGAGCAATTTACACAGACTTCGGGTGACCCTAACTTTGCACGTCTACAAGAACGATTCGTATGGCCGAAGCGGTGATAGCACCGCCGCGGCAGTGGCACGAATGCCTTCAAACGGTAGCAGTACCAACCGGCACGCACCGACTCGGGGAGCTTGTCACAGTCGAACGTGATGAAGAGTATAGGGGTGGGTCTCGAGGCCCTCCCAGGATATCGCAGGTCCCATTGGCAGCGTCACCAGTCGTGTGTGGGGAGACACAGGCCTTGACCCCAGCAAGGTTTAATATTCTTCCCAGCAGGTCTTTTGAGGGAAGCGACCGAAGGGGCCTGGCTTCCCTCTCTTGCCCTACCAAGCCGCTTCAATGAGGGGTGCTCGGCAATGGGCTGCCTGCTGGCTTTCTTGGCAGTCTCCTTAGAAAGAAAAGAAGGAACTGCTGCTGGAAATAGGGAGGTGCCCGAAAGCACCTCCAGAGAAGGGGGTGAGGGGGAGTCCCCTACACCCTTAGTCGTAGGAGAAGATTAGGCCTCCTCTCCGGTTAGAGAAATATGGAGGGTCCCCTGCACAAGCACAGGGGGGAGAAGGGACCTCCATTTTTTGTGTGGAGCTGCCCGAGGGCGGCTCCATCGATGGAACAGGGGAAGTTGAGGGTTGGGTTTTTTTTGGTTGTTTATCTATGGACATGGTGACCCTATTTTTTTTCACGGGAAACAATAGCTCATCACCCCTCACAGTAGCCTGCACTTACAGAGGTGCTTACAGGCCTGGCAGAGCCAGGTGCCGCCATTCAGGACCACCCCTCCCGCCTGGTGGCCTGGCAGTCCATCGGCATGGCAGCTCCACCTTGAACACGGCGTAAAATTGATAGAGTGTGAAGAGGAAAGGACAAGGGATGTGAGGAAGGTATGGGTGGTGATGAAGCAGGTTGTTAAAAAGCCCCCATCCCGGACCGGACCTCAGGGGTTAGGGAACATTGTCCCCTCCCTCCTCAGCCCCAAGGTCAGCATCTACCCTGTGAAATTAGAGGCTGACCAGAGAAAGTTGTGGGAGAGGTTGTATGAAAAGCGACGAAGTAGGGGAGAAATACAGGCTATCTGAAGGAAGGAAAAGAGGCTAAGCTGGGGGCGGACGGAGCGCTGGATCCTTTCAGCACGGCGGCCAGGATAGCAAATCGTCATGCCCCTCACAGGGTTGATACAAATGAAAAAAAAACAACCTGTGATATCTACTGAAGGGCAATGCACTTGTAAGCTATTAAAATTTAACAATTTATAGTCACAGTTAATAATTGCTGGACTAAATCTAGGTTCAATTTTCAAAATCATATTGAATAATTTATCATAATTTTCACAAACTTTATTAGGGAGCAGATCGCATATCAAGGGATGGATGCCCCTGTATTTCTCACCTGAGATTACATAAACCTGGGAAAAAGAGTACCATCAACAAAAAAACTTTCCATACTCATATAATAATCTCAGGTTACTTTTACATCCAAATATTAAAATTCTACAAGAACTTTCAGAACATCCACTGCTGCAAGCAAAAATTCTTCTGTTTGTTCTCCACCAAAAGTATAAGTTTTGAATTTTTCTGAGATAACAAGACTGGCTAAATCGATTGGGCTCATCAGGTATGTATGATCTTACATTGTTTCTTTGTCGATGGACCATCTTTTTTAAAGATCTATATCTGACATAGTCCTTGCAAGCTTGAGATAAATTCTGTAAGCATTCATTGACAATTATAGCAGTCCCTTCTACTGCATTGCTTGTACGCATCTTTATTTGAGTTAGAATGCGGTCTCTCTCAATTTTGGCTAGAAAATGATCGTGTTTAATGGTCGTTAATATATTTCAATATTACTTCAATTTGAACATGAATTCCTGCTTTACAAGAATCTTTTCTTTCACACCTATAAAATTTTATTTCTGTATCTGCACTATATCTATCAAAAACATTGATAAAACCATCACTTTCAAATTTTGGCTTTCCACATTTTGATATTATATTCGCTGCCATATTAATTTTGAGGTCTAAGAAAAGTTTAATCAATGAAATACTTGCAATTTTATAGATTTAAATAAATTAATCACTGGAAACAATTAAAATGAAGCTCATAAAAACAATTGCACGAGTTGAGGATATCTAAAAAGTTCAGGAAGTTTGATTGTAGGCAAGCCAGTTCATCAACTTAAAAGATATCTAAGATACAACTGAATTTAAAATTCAAAAGGATTTTCTATTTATACACTTGACTGCTGGAAAATATAACCTGACATTCTTTGTTAAATTTGACGGTTCCAAGTTTACATCTTCATGCCGGAAAAGGGGCAATTAGTAAAATCCTCTCAAATCTCTTTCACATCAATATTTAGAAATATCTGTCACTTTCAGAAGGTATTGGTAATAGTTGTATGCTCTTTGTCCTAAAATGCTAATTGATTCATTCATTATTTTAGTAGAAGTTATGCCAGTTTTAGTAAATTGGTCATTTTTTGCTAGAAACGGAAAATGTAAAAAGTTTTGTTCAAAGGTGATTTTGGGGATGCTCGATTCTTAGCAAAATCTTCACAAAAATTCTGATGTAACAAATCTTTTTTAACAAAAATCATTATTAAGAAATTTTTCAAACTGAAAACATAGAAGCTCCTGAAAATTACTTGATGAAAAAAAATGTTGAAACATCCTTCAGATGCAACTGTTCAGTGGTTTACACAATGGAAAAAAAGGGCATGTTGGCAGAAAAGGAGTAGAACAACATAAAATTGAAGAGCTTCATCAAAATGTTGAGCGGTTGCCACAGATTATTGAAAAGAACATCAGAACAAGTGGGATTGTCAAAAAGTGCAACATACAATATAATGAAGAAAAAACAAACTTAAATCATACAAGATTCAGGTTGTGTAAAAATTAGAAGATGATTTCGCGAAAATAAAATTGTATGCAGAAGAATTTAGACAAAAATTTGGGGAAGTTGATGTACGGCCTGTGATAATGTTTGATGATGCTCACTTTCCTCCCAGCGGATACAATAATAAGCAAATCAACAGAATATAGTTGGATCACAACCCAGAAGCTATATACCAGAAAGAGCCGCATCCTGCAAAAATTACTGTTTGGTGTGCGATAACACCTCCGAAGATCATTGGGCCATATTCAGTCACTGTGAATGGCAAAAGATACTGACACATGCTTGAAGAATAGTTCTTTCCTAAAATTTTGAAGGCTTTGAAATAGACGACAACTGTTTTTACCAGCAAGATGGTGCAACATCACATACATCGAATGAAAAAATGCACTTGTTAAGACACAACTTCAGAGAAAAATCATTTCTTGAAACAGTGAATTTATTGGCCTCCAAAATCCCCCAATCTAACACCCCTAGATGTTTTTAGGGGGATATTTAAAAGGTATTTACTGTAATAATCCTAGAAGTATCCAACAACTAAAAAATAATATCGCTTAAGAAATTAATATTATCGATGAAGAACTTTTGAAAAAAGTGATGAGAGCAACTTTATCACAAGTAAATGAATGTTATGAGAAGAATGGTTATTTGAAACAAAGAATCTTCAAATAAATTAAGTTATTATGTTAATTATGCTAACTGATTACTAGTCTTAGTTTTTTGTTAATTTTAAGCAAATTAAATTAGTTAAAATAAAATTGGTTTTAATAAGTCGATAAATATCTGAAAGTTCTGCAAAAACTCTTAAAAAATCAATGCTTCACTAAGACTGGCATAACTTCTACAAAAATTAATGAATCAATCAGCCAATTTTGGACCAAAAACTTAAAACTATTACTAACAATGTCTAAAAGTTTTATTATGATCACAAAATTATTCTTGATTTTATTAAACTTCGAAAGAAGGACATGTAAAAAAAAAAATCTTTATATTTATAACAAGTCAACCGTTATTCTAAAGACAAAATACAAGATCTATTGCCATTTTTACAAGGCTTTTGTTGTTGTTATTTAAAATTTATATCCCATTTATAATTCTTTTTCTTATCTTTTTTAAATCTTTGTTAAGAACATGGAATTCCAAGAGTTTAAGGAACCAGTTTAAGACAGGATCCTCCCAAATTCCCCCATAAATATTCAGCTGTCAACCATTATCCCCAAAAGCTTCATTTGTCCTTTCACTCTCAAATGATATATTACTTTTGTATTAATTCTTTTGCCCGCAGGAATAAGAGATAACTAATTCTTCTAGGTAAAAGGAAATAGTAATTTCAAACCACTTTTCAGACATTCCCAAAGAATTTAATTTAGCAAAAGGATAGCAGTAATAGAGCAAATATCTAAACTCCACCAAATTTGGTAGAAATCGGCTAATTAGTTTTTGTGAAATTTTGTTTGTGATTACATAATTTCCACAAAGTTACTTGGCAAGAAAAAACTTTTTAAAATATTTAGAAAATTGATATTAATGTTTGCAGCTTCAAAGATATAATTTTTAATTAAAAAGATAAGGGAAATATTTTCTAACTGGCTTGGTGGATCTAGTGTTCAACCAGATTTAGTAGAAATCATTAATTAAGTTTTTTGCAATTCTTTATACAAAAATTAAAACCTATGGACATTACATAATGTCAACCAAATTACAATTGCAAAAAAAAAAGTTCTTCCAGGTATTTAGAAACTCAACATTAACACTTGTAGCCTCAAAGATATAATTTTTAGTTAATAGATTAGTAATGAAAAAAAATACCTAACTGGATAAAACTTGATCTTGGTCAAAAACTAATAGTTTATTTCTAGGCTTAAGGCTCTAGTACTCCACCAAATTTAGTAGAAATCAATCAATTACTTTTTGAGTAAATTTAAACACAAACAAGGCCGTCAATCACATCATTCCGACTTCTTTGTCAGAGAATTCTAACACTAACCTTACTTTTCAAGATTTTTTTTTTTAAGTTGATTTGGTTGACTTTAAAATTTTTAACAAGGTGTGCGCCGAACAGGGTCTGCACCAAAACGTCCTAGACCTCCTGGTACTAGGTGATCCCAGGATAGTATGCAGTTCACCAAGTCACCATGACTACCAGACCAAACTCTGTCTAGGTAGGAATGGTCCTCCTGCTACAGAGTGCAGATAGAAAATGTTGAGGGAATAGCTGTAATAATAATACTAAATGATAATAATACACAGGAAAACTTATGCAATAATAAATATTGATAAATATTAATAATAAAAAATAACACTAATAAATAATAATACTAAATATTAAATATAAATAAATAAGAATGATAATAATAATGCTGATAATACTAATGATAAGAAGATTGCTGAGGGGAAAGTACACCAACAACTTTCCCAGGCCATATCAGATTTAATGTAAACCCAGTGACAAGGTTTCCCTAATTTGTACTCATCCCAGTAGGAAAAAGTGAGTGGAAACTGCCTGGGACCCAGGCTTGTGAAAAGCAAGCATGGTAGCCCTTTGCCAAAAATCTTGGAGGATACCCTCCCTCTAGATCCTATTGAACAAATCTAATAAAAAGGCCATGCCTCACTCACCCAGGTGCCAGAGCATGGTATAGAGGGGGGTTTTTTTTTTAAGGGGCTATCTGGCGACTGCCCACTTAGGCATAAGTTGCCGTAAACAAACAGCCTAGTTCTAGGCTACTTTCAAAAATTTGAACAGAAAACAACAATAAAAAGAAATAACAATAACAATAACAAAACAAAAACAACAACTAAACCTAGTTAAATGAAAGGGAGAAGGCCAGCCTCCCCCAAAAAGTCAACAAGTCCACCAGTCAATGTGCACGCACTCATCCCGAGTACAAAGGACAGGCGGTAGCGACCCCGACCATCCCAGTACTGGAACAGGTAACGTGCGCGAAGATCACCCAGACTGGGACATTCGACAAGAATGTGCCGAACAGTCTAGGGGACGATGCAGTCGTCGCAATAGGGCACAGGCGAGCGCTCCATCAAATAGCGATGCAGCACACAAGTGTGTCCGATTCGGTGGTATAGAGGATATCATCTGGGCCAAAGGTGGTATCCACTCACCAAACAAGAGTAGAATTCAGCTCATTTAGCATAAACAGGTCATTGAATGGTTCCTAACCTTTGTAGCTAAAGACCAACCAGTCAGTGACCTTCAGCAAAAGCAGAGCAGTACAAGATTACAGTTCAATCCTTTTGGAGGGTGGACATGCAAAAACTTGCCCTAAATCTTTTTAAAATACTTCATCAGCTCTGCAATAGGCATCTAAGATCATCCACCAAAAAGAGTGGGTCAAAAAACCTTTCCAAATAGACAACTGAGAAATCACTACATCACATGCATACAGTAATTCTAGCCCAACTAGAATACGATCAGGCCATTTTCTACTTTTCAAAAATACAGATGACACTTAACACCTCGACTGTCGTAACTTTGTATAAACACAAACAAAATAGATATCAGCTCACTGAGGAATTTGGTGGAATTCCTGCCTCACTCAAGAGGTAAGATGGCAATAAAGAAATGTAGGTACAGACTTTTAAAGCATGCCTTTTAATTGTAAATTCTAAATGTTTTAATCATCTGTTTACTACCCGACCTTAGAAAAATTTTATATGAATAAATTCAAACAATTTTAGAAAACTGTTCAAATATAATGAACTTACTTCTTCAACAGTAACAATATCTTCATGGTCAATGGAGACATAGTTGACATCCTCAATATCGATCATTTCTCGACTTGAATTGTAAGGAATAAGAAGAGGGTCATTATCAACTTCCTCTACTTTTTGCTTCTTGTTATCAAATGTATCAATACTACCATTTCGTTTATTCTTTAGATTGGGTGCATAATTGGCAGAAGAGTTTTTATGTCTATAAAATTTTGAATCTCTAATATCAAATTTTCTCTTATGTGACTTCTGAGAGAAAGTTTTGGATGAGTTTAATGGGTCACTGATGTTCTGAGGTGCATTTTCTAATGTTTTAATTTCAGATTTCTCTTGTATTAAATACATTTTTTCAAATTCATTCCAAGAAAGAGATTTGCACCCGCATGCCATCCTTTGGAGAAGAGAAATTTCTATCTCTGTCATCTCTTTAAAATCAGGTGGGAAATCTATATCTGGATTATATTTTAAGGTTGGTAATGAATGGATATTGGAGTTAAGTGGCCTTACCTTTTCAAAGTACTTTTCAGTTAAATCTAAACATGGTGCAAAACTATTTGAAACATCAAATTCTGAAGTTGGCAAAGCTTTAGAGAAATTTAAAAAAGAAAGTGATGAATTACATTTTAAATCAAAACATTCATATCTTAAATTTACTTCAATAACAGATTTTTCAGGAAACAAACTTTTTGTATCAGAATTTGATATACTTCGAACTGGCAGAAATTCAAAATCCTCATCCACATCAGTAGGCTGAAGCTTAGAACTTAGTCCCTCTAAGGAAGGAGATATATCTGAAGGATTTTTTAATGAGGAATCATTACCAATTTTTCCAGAAATTCTATGGGGATGTTTCTTGTTATTTGGGTTTGATTTACATTCTCTTAAACTAATGAAGGATGCATAGGATGAAGGAGCCTTTGGATTCTCTCCATTCCCTTCAAAAGTAGCTGCATCATATTTTCTATATGCATCAGTATAAGTGTCAGTATGGGATTTTAGCGCCTTGTACAACTTTAAGCTATTTTGTTTAGGTTGATTTAATGCAAACTTTTTCTTTTTTAAAAGATTATCTTCCATAGTTATGAAACTTTTTCTTGACCGAATCTCAAAATGCTCATTATTTTAACTCAATTTTTTTTCACAAATATGGAGAATATTTGTTAAATGATCCTGAAAAAGATATGGAAAATAATAAAAAAATAGATTTATAACCACTCAAATTTTAATTCAAGATATTTGTCTTAAATTACTTAGTATTTTGTCTAAGTAGTCAAAATCTAATGGAGTGAATGAAAGTCAAAGTCAGCCATCAAATGGATTGGCAGCAGGAGTCACCTAAAGGGCTATCTAGAAGCATCTATAAAGAGGTAGTGTATTAGTCAGGTAATCTGTAATGTATGCAGTTAGTATAGCAATGTGTAGCCACCTTCATACAGGTTGATGAGAATGAAGTCTGTCCCTCAGGGCTGCCTGATGCAGTATGAAGGTTGCTACTATCTGCGGGCAGTGTGCATCATCAGGTATAAGAAGAAAACCAAAAGGATTAATTATTACCCACTGAAGATTTTTGGGGCATAAAAAGTTCAATGCAAAAGTAAACATTTAGAGATGCTATAGACCAGCAAGAAAGTGCACAACTCTCCTTAATCTTACCTGATACGCAACAGCGGCAAGTCTCATTACATAAACCCTTTCATAACTTCTGACAAGACTACATTAAATGGTAGGAGAGACCCAAAGTAAAAGTCCATGTAACAGGTCAAGAGTTCCTCTAGAATCAAACCCAGGTAATCCAAGCTACAGAGGATGCTGAGCAGTTGAGGATCCTAGAAGAGTGGGGGGAAGATTTTTTGCCCTCTCTGGCAACTGCCAGCAAGGAAATAAGTTGCCATAAATAAGTTTCAAGGACAATACTAGGGTATATGAAAATACAAAACAACAATAAAAAGAACAAAAAAGTTAAGCCAGAAGAAGCAAGTACACTCTCATGTAGGGGTGAGGCATGCCTCATCCCAGGATCATGTGACAATTTTTTTTTAATTTGCACATCTAGCAACTGCCTTCAAGGGCCTAAGTACTGTAAATAAACTTCTGGCCTAGTACTAAACTATTTTAGAATTTGCAAACAAAAAACAATGGAATAAAAACAAAAAAAAGATAAAAAGGGGAGCAATTTCGGGAATTGGTGCAGGCCCACGGCCCCACCTGATGTAGGAACATACGATCAACAAGAAACATAGTTAAATAAAATTGAGAAGGCCAGCCTCCTCCAAAAATTCAGATAGTCCACAAGTTTGTGTACATGAATCCGTCACAAGAAGGGAACAGCAGTAGCGACACCACTCATCCTGATACTGGGACATATAATGTGCACAAAGATCACCCAGATTGGGACATTCAAGAAAAATGTGCTGAATAGTCTGGGGGACAATCTAGTCATTGCAATAAAGTGCAGGTGAGTACTAATGTTCCTAATTCAAAGATTACAAAAAATGACCTGAAGTTATAGCTGCATTATGAGGGTAGTTCCATGGGAAGTTAGGCCAGTCTGGATTTTTTTTTTTTTAAGAGCTCATCTGGCGACTGCCTACTTGGGCATTAGTGGCCATATTAAAAATTTGCCCAGTACTAGGCTACTTTCAAAACAAATTCAAAAACACACACACAAAAAAACCCAAACCCAACACCAAAAATTTTAAAAAGGAAGCTGCCAACGAGCAGAAAGCAAGCTCCTGTGTCAGGGGGAGGTCCCCCCCCGGCGCAGGAACATGCAACCCATAAGGGAAAAAAACAAAAACAAAACAAAAAACTGGTTAAATAAAAGGGAGAAGGCCGGCCTCCCCAAAAAAGTCTACTAGTCCCCCAATCAAGGTGCACACACTCATCCCGAGTACAAGGGTGGCCATTCTGGAGGCTATCACCTTAGACTATTTATCACCATGCCACTGCTCCCAAAGCTTCTACAGTGCAGGAGTATTGCATTCAGCCATTTTAGAGCACACACAGGTCTATATTGATTGAGTTGTATTCCATTCTCACTTTGTGCATGGCCACTGACCCTGCTCTGGTCGATGTGACATATTCCATGCTTTGACATTTAGGTGAGGAAGGCATGGCCTTTCAGTTAGATTTGGTCAGCAGGATCTGGACAGAGGGTATCCTCCCAGATTCCTAACCAATGACAACAGTGGTTGCTTTTCACAAACAGTGGAGAATTCACTGTACCCAGGCCAGTTTCCACCCAAGCTCTCTAACCTCTGCATGTGCAAATTGATGGAGAAATTGGGAAATTTAGACAACTGTTTTTTGGACAGTGGAGGCCATTGGTCTTCTGCACAGTGTGACCTCCTTAAATTCCACTCTACATTAGATGCTCAGCTCAGACTGGAAAATGTCATCTCCGAGGCCTTCCTTCAGAGACATCACAACAGTGTTTTTTGAGCTGTAGGCCTATGATACTGCATGGCAATACAGTATCATAGACACTCTCCACACAATGGGGGCAAGGGGATGCCCCCCCCCCATGGTTAATCCTGAGTTTTTGCAAGATCTTTGATTCTACATACAGAAAGGGGTGGCCCTCTCTCTGGCCCATAGGAGCAAGGAAAGGGTATCAGACAGGAAAGTGGCCTCAGTGTCAAATCAGCGACATCATGATGTGCATTGAATGCTGGCAGAGCAACATCTCAGCTAGAAAATGCGGAGAAAGCAGTCACAGAGGACTCTGCTATGGGTGCAGGGTCCAAGATTGCAGTACCATTCTCCTGGAGAATGTGGAGGGGGTGGGAGTCCTATGAGAACTTAGCACAGATACTAAATACTCACTTCCACACCTGGGGCAGTCTCTGTTAGATCAACCAGTGCTAACACCCTCATTTCTCAGATTTGCTGAAATTTGGTTTATAAGACGTTTTGGGGCCCTAAACCCATTTCTGAAATTTTAAGGTCAATGCAACCAACGGTTCAGGAGATATGACCTCAGGGATTCTGAGGTCACTAACATTTGGCTACCCATAACTAGGGTAATAACTAAGTGTAATAAAAATTGTAATTCACTGCCAATAATATATAGTTAAAGTAGTGAAAGGATAAGACAAAGCTAAAATGTAGCTTAAAACTCCTGTTGCAACATGTACAGAATCAACACAAATAGTTGTAGTTACTAGTCTACAAGTTAGTACAGTTTCAGCCAGCAGTGTGTGTGGTGGGTTATTATCATTTTTCAATGAGCTTCAAAGAATATCGAGAATTAAAATATTGTGTATAACTATATTCTAAAAAGTGTCATCTAATTGTATATCTTAAAATTACAGACTTATAGAAATTACTTAGTGAAATCTACATCTCGGCTATTAGGCCTATTCATCAAAATACAATGGTTCGGCACTTGAAATACTGCCAAGACCCTACAAAAAACACAAGAAGTTCATAACAATCAATCTTAGAAAAGAGACTCATTGTTGTGTGTGAACTGTTGGACACTAATACTATAGTGTCTACAGTGGTAAAACACCTAATATAATAATAATAATGGACACTGATAATGAAAAACCCCACAATACTTAGAACCACTGAAAACAATGAGACTGAGCAAGATTCAAGTGAATCAACTTCAATCAGTGATTTGAGAAACATATCTTCAGTTCGAGATCTGGACAGTGATTGCTTGGTTGAAGAAAAGCCTTCAACTTCAAGTAAAACAGTTCTAGAACTTTTGGACCAAATACCAGTCAAGGTTTAAGGTAAGAAACCAGTGGGTTGCTGCCCAATCCAAGTGGAGTCTATATGGCAGCTAGGATAAAACTAGGCAAATCATCTATAAAAGGTGGAAGAGACCACTTTGTGACAAAAAATTTAAAAACAAAGGGTTAAAAGATTCCTCCGCCAATATGAATCGAAGATGGGTGTGTTGAGGGATAGTTAAAAGGGTCGTGAAACAGGAAAACCGGAGAATGGCGAAATGGGTGCAATCCAATAAACGATAGCAAGGGCTGATTTGAGCATCACCCGAAACAAGATGGCTCCATAAATCTTGTGTGACCAATGCAAACTAGGCAAAGGGCCACCTCCAATGACCGCATTCTATGATGGTTTGAGGGCCAAGAGTGAATAATTTTTAATTTTGTTGTTTGGATGATAAACAGTCATCTCATTCATTTTGCCACAGTTGAAAAATATATTTTCTTATAGAACAAAAGTAGTCCATAAAAGGCAGAGCCGAGTTCTCAGGGGATACAAAATGTGCTGAGAGGGCCAGCTGATCAGCCCTCTCGTTGCCCAGGACCCCCACATGCCCAGGGACCCAGCAAAAGATAATTCTATATCGGGACACATTTTGGATCAACCAGTTGCAAATTTCTGTGACTAAGGGATGGATGCATTAAAAGATCTAATTGAGTGTAAGACACTCCTTGAGTCGGAAAAAATTACAAAATCACTCAAAGGTAAAATTTGGATGAGTCTAAAGGCTAAAAGGATTACTGAAAGTTCAGCGGTAAAAATGGATGCTGCGGGCAGCAAAGATAAAGTTAGGAATTCTCCTCCTGGGTAGATGGCTGCAGCGCACACGCCACTGTCCAACTTAGAGCCATCCGTGTATAATGGGCAGCATTGTTTGTGTGATGCTGAATGCTCTAAGAACAGGCTCTTAATGATGCGAGGGTCAAGGGAAGAATTCTCCAGGCTCCACATGTTGGTACATACTGTGGAGAGAGGAGCATGCCAACTAGGGGTCAGTAAGGATGGAAGGGTAAGGACCCTTGGAACACCCAGGTTAGAGAGATGATCTCCTATAAGAAGGTTCAAGGGGCAGGGTAAAGATGGCAACTTATCATATGCCGCCATTGATTCAGCAGCATACAGGCATCGGTAGACCTCTGATACAGGTGCTTGCTGTACTCGGCAGAAGTATCGTATGCAGATTTGATGTCTATGGTAGGGCAAAGAGAGTACCCCACTCTCACAGTAAAGGCTGTTGACAGGAGAAGTAGGGAGGGCTCCACTGGAAAGGCGAACTCTGAGGTTTCAAATGGGGTTCAGCATTTTAAGGGCTGAAGGGGAAGCCGATGAGTAAATTTGAAAGCCATAATCCAATTTGAATTGGATGAGGACTGTGTATAATGTACACAATGTTTGTCGGTCACTGCCTCACGAAGTGTGTGAAAGGATTTTCAAAATGTCTAGAGCCCACAGAGAGCCTGTTCAAAGTCAGTGTGGGTGTGGTAACCAGGATAACTTTGGATCGAGAGTTACACCAAGAAACTGAAACTGGGAGACAAACTCTATATCTTCACCTTGTAGAGACATAGATGGCAGAACAAGAACCTCTCTGCCCTGGGGTAAATACATTGCTTTGGTTTTGTTGGTGGAAAAGCGGAATGCCTTAAGTTGTGCTCTTTGGGATAGAGCATCAACCGCCAGTTGTAGCCGACATGATGCTGATGGAAGGCGAGGTGAGGAACAGTATAGTGCGAAATCATTGACAAACAGAGTTGCCGATACACCCTCTGGGAGAGACAAAATAATATCATTGATGGCAATTATAAAATATAAGACACTTAAAACACTACCCTGAGGAACTCCCTCCTCTTGGGGTTGCAGGTCAGAGTATGCATCTCCAACACGTACCTTGAAGGATTGAGATGCTAAAAAACTTTGAATAAGTGATGGTATAAGGCCTCTAATCACCCAGATGTATAGCTGCTTCAAGATGCTGTATCTCCATGTTGTGTCATAGGCTTTCTCAATATCAAAAAAAAGGCCAGGTCTCGGTACTTTAATGAGAAAACTTTCTGGACTGACCCCTCAAAACGTACTAGTAGGTCAAGAGTACTATGACCTTTGCGGAAGCCACATTGAAATGGAGAGAGAAGGTGATTGTATTCTAGGAACCAGTTTACGAGGGGGGGCCAATAAGTTTTGTAATTCGGTTATAAGGAAACGAGATATGAGGAAAAGTTTTTATTTTTCAATATAACTACCCTTGAATTCAATGCACTTGCGCCACTTGTCCCTGAGGCTTTGAATTCCTGACAACCAGAAATCTCCCGACTGCTGTTCAATCCACTCCTGGATGGCGAGCTGGACATCATCATCATCCCCAAACCGGCATCCAGGCAGTGCAGCCTTGAGCTGGGAGAATAAAAAGTAGTCGCTAGAGGCCAGATCTGGACTGTAGGGGTGATGGTTGAGCTCCTCAAATCTGCACTCATGTAGGGCAGCTTGTGCAACTCTGGCCTTGTGGACTTTGACGATGTTGAAGTCAATCATGGGGCGTGAGGTTTCTAGGGACCCAACGGGCAGAGACCTTGGTCATGGCCAAAATGTCGTGGATGATGTTGATAACACTTCCATGTGATATTCCAAGTTGTCGCTCGATTTCTTAGACCTTCACCCGTTGATTTTCAAGGATCATCCTCTCCACACTGGCCACATTGTCCTCGTTGGTCACATCTGACAGGCGTCCTGGATGGGGGGGTCATCTTCAATGGACTCACGACATGGCAGAACTCCCTATTCCAGCGAGCAATGGTTGCATAGGAAGGGGCGGTGTCAGTGTACACTGCAACCATGCGGTCATGGATCTCTTTTGCATTCTTGCCTTCCTTGGTCAAAAATTTGATCACTGCGCAGTGCTCAATCTTCTCCATTGTTGAAAAATTTGTGACTGACGATCTGCTATCAGCTACTGCTTTTTTAAATAGATGAGCCAGGAGCGTGCGGCTGCAGGTCCTGACTTGTCTTAACTTGTCCTAACACCCCCACAAAAAGCCATCTCCCTTCCTCTGTTTTGCCCTACCAATTCGCAAAACTTATTTACCGCCCCTCGTAGGTGCTCCAACACCATTTTTTCCAGCAACTTACTCAAACAGCTGGTGAGAGCTATAGGCCAGTAGTGATCTGCATCCAAACCGTTCCTGCCCGGTTTGACAAAGGAAAGGATGAGCCCAATGTGAAATGATGAAGGGTAAAAACCCTTCGCCCATATAAGGTTGTACAAATCAAGTAAGAAGAGAGTAGAGTGTGGATGTAGGTTCCAAATCATATCAAACTATATCTCGTCATGCCAGGGGAAGCGCTATGCAGCTCATGGATGCTGAATAGAGCGTTATATGGAAGGTTAGATTTTGTTGTGAAGTTGAGAGAATGAGACTCTTCCTTTGATTTGTAGAATAGAAAAGCCTTATTGTCACGACTGACACTGATGGCGGTGCGGAAATGGTCAGCAAAAGCATTGCTGACCGCCAGGCTGTCATTCTCCAAGGAATGGTGTAAGTTGAGTGTGGGGGTATGATGATCAGCATAATGGCCCCTGATCTCATTAATCCTCTTCCAGATCTTAGCAGTAGGTGTCATAGAGGAAATTGATGAAATGTAACGGCACCATGAATTTCAGGCGAGCCTGACAAAGGGTTCTTTGGTGATGCGCACGAGCTCGGTTTCAGTCAACCTTGTTGAACAAAGTAGGGTTCTTTCAGAATCGGGCATGGGCTAACTTCTAATTTTTGATAGCTGTTGCACATGCCGAGGTCCACCAGGGCACCGTTGAGCGACCTGTGGCGGGTCACCTCCGTGGAATGGTCTGTGTGGCTGCATTGTAGATAGTCGATGTAAAGTATTCTACTGCCACTGTGGTGGAGCAAATGTGAGTGTGTATGAAGGGCCATTCTCCCACCCCTTTTCCCTCCCTCTGTAAGAATGTGTGTGTGTGAGTGAGAATGGGTTTTTATTATATTTTCTTTTGTACATATGTAAATTGATGTCATGTTGTAAAAATTATTTCCTTTCCTCAGGCACCATATTTGTATGAGAAGCAAACTATTTATTCTTGTTAATGTAGAAAGGCTACTAGTATTTTACAAAGTTCAAAGGCTGTGTTTTTCTTGTAAAGTGTGTCTGACTTTGTTAACTTTGAAATAGTTTAGCATTTATAACAGCCACGCAAGTGTGACAAGGTTGCTTATCTTACACCGAGCTCGGAGGCGCCATTTTCTTTGTAAGTCCTAGGCACTTTGCCCACTCAAGTGGCGGCTGGCAGGACATCCCCCCCTTTGTACCACGTGAGGCCTTATTTTTTTGTTCTTCATCTATCGTTTGTTGTGATTGCCCGGGCAGATATTTTCTGGTTGTTGACTTTGCCTATTTTCCTTTTGTATAGTCTAATTGAACATTTTTTGCTAGTATTCATAAGTAGGATTTATTTATTTTTTATTGTGTATATAGGAAAATTGGATATCTATCTTTGTGTGCATAAGTAACAAGATCTCTTGTAAATATTATTGTATTTTTTTGTAAGTAAAGGACTGTATATACAATCCGTTTCATTCTCCTTCGATTTCTCATGTCCGAATTAGTGTAGGAAGCGGGTTGGAACAATTGGGATTAGAGCATAGATTTTCAGCCCGCTACACCACATCCACTCCATTGAAGGTCCCCAAGGATGCAATTGTGAAGGACGCCTCTTGGAAACCTTCCCAATCTGCATGACCTAAATCCCACATAAGGGGCATGGTTGTATGAGAGCTAACTTGAAGAGCTGACAGGACAATAGGGAAGTGGTCACTCACATGGAGATCATCAAGAATTGATCATCGAAATTCTGTGAAGCAATCTGGGGAACAAACAGACAGGTCAACACAGCTAAAATAGTCCGTCTGGACATGATAAGAGGTAAAATCGCCAGTATTTAAAACACAAAGAAAGTCAGATAATAAAAGAGACTCTAAAACACTGCCTTTGGCATTTCGAGTGATGTTACCACAGTATGGGTGATGGGCGTTAAAATCTAGTAATAAGAATGGGGAGAGCAACTGGTCTATAAGTTCTAAAAGGTCGGGTCTTGACAATGATAAACAAGGGGGTAGGTAAATAGAGCAAACGGTAAAAAGCTTAGTAAGAAAAACCCTTACAGCAACAGCTTGGAGGGTAGTATGTAGGGGGATGGGAGAAACATGGTGGGATGAAGATACCATGATTGACACCCCTCATGAGAGGAGCTTCCAGCAGGCGTAATAGAGTTGAAAGTGAGAAAGCCGGGTACCGGTGGAAAGGGCAATATACCCAGTTTATTCTCCTGAAGACAAATAACAGCAGGGTGGAGAGTCGTCAAAAGAGTTTAGAGTTCTTCCCACTTTGGAAGAACGCCTTGGCAATTCCATTGTAAAATGGAAGATATTATGTGGGACGGTTAGATACCACTGTGGATATCTTCTCTTTTGTGGCCAATATTGTATTTGAGGTTCGCCCCAAAGAGCTTGGGAGATGAAGAGCAGATTTTGAGGAGCATGCTTTTGCAGGGGGAGAGATCCTAGAGGGAGCAAAAACTGGTGCTTTTTTCAGGGGGTTTGGAAAACCAACCGAGTCCCTTGATTGTAATTCGGGCTCAAAACTTGGTGAAAAAGGAAGATCGAGAAGGGATTTTTCGCTGGTTGATCTGGATTCATGGGCCAAGGGGATTTTTGGTGTCTGAGGAGTTGGTCCAAATGCCGCGATTGGTGATGTTGGAGTATGAACTGCTTCCATCGGATCATGAGTAGAAGGGTGAGTGGAACAAACAGGCGATCTGAGTGAGGTGTGTGGAGCTGGATGTATATCTGCTATGATTTGAAATTAGGATGGGGTATAAGTCCTGTGAAGGGTGGGACGGACTTAAGGGCATAGAATGTTCAGTCATAGGAGAACAGTCCATTGGAGATTCTCAGGGTTGGGCCGAGTTAGCTCCAGAGGCTGCCCACTTATTGGTGGTCAATGACCCAGGTGAGGAATCCTTCCTCTTACCACTGGGCTTTGGGTCTCAGGGCCAGGTGGATGAACCTTCACTGGTTGATGTTGAGGATTCTTTCAAATAGCATCTGATGTTTTCAAGTGTCTCACCCTGAGCATGTCTCCAAGCTAGAGCTGCTGGAGAGGGGGCTACATTAGTTATCTCGGTATGAGAGCGATGCTTCGACTGCATATCCTGAATGTTTCCGATGCTGCAAGTGGATGAAGGATGAAGTGCTTCAGGCTGGTCGGAACTCGAGCATGAATGGTTGGTTTCATCCAGCGTCACGTAAAACATCAGAGAAGAGACGGCCGAGTGATGAGGTTTGTGCTTGAGCATGCTGGCGGGCCTCTCTTATATTTAGATATAGAGTCGCGCAAAGCGAGCACCTCCTTTTCATATGAAAATATTGAGCAAAGTTTTGACGCAGCACTGTGGGTACTCCGCAGTTGGCACAGTGAGGTGTTTTGGTGTATTCAGGGCCATGGTAGTAAGAGCTACAATTGACACAGCAGCAGGGGTGCTGACAGGCACAGCCAACATGTCAAAATTGATTGCAATTGAAGCAGCGTCTGGGTAGTTCGATGTAGGGACTTACCGGGACACGAATTTACCCATCTTTGATATACTGCGGCAGTTCTTATCATTTGAAATATTAAAATCAGTGTGGCAGTTGGGACTCTAGTGGAGCCTAATGTTTTAGTTATCCTGTGTAAGTGTGTGACACATTGGGTACTGAGCATGCTCTGAAGGCGGGTGAGGTCATAGTCCCTAAGTTTGTTTGAACAGACGACACCTTTGACAAAATTCTTTCATGAAAGTGGAACAAGCTGGGCATCTCCAGCGCCTTTGTCTATCGAATGCCCAACGAGAAACCCATCATTGGCCCCTTTTTTCTGAGCGTAGGAGAACTCGGGCAGCCTCTTAGGTTTCTAAAGATGGTGTGGTGGATCTGTATCCATTCTCCAAGAGGACATACCAGACATAACTGATTAGAATCAGTTATGTCTGGTATGTAGTGTCGGGCCCTTGTAGGCCTCCATGGTGGGGAGTCCCGAGGGAGATTGCTAAGTTTTTTTTTTCTTTTTGAAATAGCTAGCCATAAACCCCAAACCTCCACTTCTCGTAAGGGTTCTCGTACCAAATGTTCCTTAGCTGCCCTTTCAGGCTTGCCTCGCTCATTGGACCCTTATTCCAACAAAGTAGACCCAGATTTAGATTATCCCCGCTTTCTTGTCATGAGTTCATCATTCAACATCCCACTTGCAAAAGTCGATGTGTTTGATGTCAATGAATCTTTTGAGTTCTGCTGTGGTAAACCCCGCCGGATGTGGTCAAGAGGTAGTGGTGATGTCGTAGTTGAGGTGTCATCCCACTCTCAACACAACCTCGTGCGAAATCTATCTTTGATAGCGGATATTCCAGTAAGGGATAGCATAAAAGTAGCACAGTTTTTCAGAACAATGGGAGGAATATTGTCAGGGCCACAGCTTACGAGAATTTTTTAACATTTTTAATGCATTTAGCACATCAATGATTGTAAGATCTTCAAACGTCAACTTTGAAATAGAAAACTGGTGAGGAAAGAGATCTAAGGGCGCTTTCCTCACAAAAACTGATGAAAAATAGTCAGCCAAATGGTTGGCCACTGAACAGTTATCATACACCCAGGAACCATTAGTGATCAAAGGTCCCACAGCAGGCTTGTCAGTCTTTTTATTCCTCAAATAGCAATGGAGCCTCTTAGGATCATTATTCTGGACTAGAGATTCTTTGTAATTAGAAACTGTGCTGATAACATCATGTTTAAAGCGAATGTTAATTTCACAAGTTCAGCTAGGCTCGGAGAGTTAAAGAAGAATTTTGACAGAAATGCGCCTGTAGGATCTTATACCTACACCAGGCATTAGACTTTTGTTTAGAATGGCTAATGACAACTTCCTAGTCCAAGGAGGCTTGAATCCCTTCACCTGTTTACAGGGTACAAAATAGGAAATAGAGAAGGACAAAATATTAGTATAACTTTGTTCGATATTACAACCATGAAATATCTCCTCTCAATTGAAAGTAGAGAGATAGTCTTTCATTAAGGAAAACTTAGTCCAAAACCAGTCAAGATGTTTACATGGTGTCAAAAAGTTAACTTCAGGGGAAACCACAGAACATCTAAACCTGACACCTACATGATCACAATGAGGAAGAGGGTCCAAGCATGACAACTCAGAGATTTTGTCATTACAAGAAGTGAACACCAGGTCAAGAATGTTATTAAAACAAATGAAAGTGGGAAAATTGACCCATTGAGTAAGAGTGCAACAGAGACTAAGCCAGACCAGTCAATTTCAGGCATGTTGAAGTCACCCATTAGGATTAAATCTTTACCAGAACAGAAAGATTCCAAAAATGAAAGCAACATAGCTTTATCAAACAATGAATAGCTAGGAGGTCTATAACATAACATAACATAACATAATTTCACGGATGAAAAAAGCCACAAGGGCCTATCAAAAGTCATCCGCATCCGTCAAAACCCACCCACAAAAAGCACCATGATGTGATCTATTATTGCAGTTTACTATAGTCTTGTTGTCAATACTAGGTGACCTCTTAAGATTCAATAGAAATAACCAGTTAGTCCACGCCCATCACCCACTCTTATAAGATAATGACCTACTTAAGAAAAAGCTATAGATACAACAACTCTAGCATACTGTTTCCTATCATAGCGTAAATTACATATTACATTATTCTATTTACTAACCCCCACTAATAACTTATTGTATCAATTACTACCACATCTGATGCGCTATGTCATCCTCGGTGAGTGTTCTAAATAGTTGTTATAACCTAACTGATAATAGATATACCACAATGGTGACAAGGATTGAGGATTTGCTTTGCCTTTTATCAGTGGGTTAAATTGTCCCCTATTCCTATTTTCTGTGTATAGATTTCTATTTTTCGTAGGTTATTTTTTGCAATACAATGTCTCTTATAGGTTCTATTGATAGTTTCAATGCTGGAGTCAAAGATCTTGAGACCTATATTAGTAAAGTCAAACTATTTTCTAGCTAACTCTATCCCAGAGGAGAAGAAGGCACCAGCCTTTCTTACATTGGCTGGACCTAAAGTTTTTGCCTTGGCTAAGGGTCTGTTATCACCAAAGGAGCCAGGGACTTGTAAATATCCTGATATTATTAAAGTTATGAATCCAAAATCTGGTGAAACTATTGCTAATTTCTTTGATGGAATTAAAGCACTTGCTCACACATGTGAGTTTGGTGACCATCTAACAGATATGTTAAGAGACAGATTTGTGATGGGCCTATCTAATGAGTCTTGCACGGCACATTTTGCTAACAGAATCAGACTTAACTTTTAGTAGAGCTGTAGAAATAGCTAGTGCTAGAGAAGCAGCTTTCAGAGATGCACAAGCTATGGGACACTGCTATAAACAAACTACATAAACAGAGCCCTACCTTCAAGCATAAGCCTACTCAGCCTAAAGCTGGGGTGGCAGATGCTACCTTAAAACCTAAGACACCTTGTTTTGGTTGTGGTAAATTACACTGGAAATGGGAGTGCCCATTCAAGGATGCTACTTGCCTTGCTTGTAATGAGAAGAGCATATTAAACCTATGTGCAAAAATGTGAATTTTGGTAGGACCAAACCAAAATTTAAAGGGAATGATTGTGTCTATAAACTGGATAAGGCTAAAGTCACTGAGGTAGATTCTAGGTATGACTATGTCTTTAATGTTACTCTTAATGTCACATTATTTCTAAATAATGTCTATGTAACTATGGAATTAGATAGGTGCTGCATGTTCCCTTATTTCTGAGGACACTTTCTCTAATCTATGGCCTATTGGAAGTGACAGACCTGTTCTTCATCCTTCTTCTATAAACCTTAAGACTTATGGTGGTGTTCCCCTCAAAATAGCAGGTGAAATTTCTGTCTGTGCTAGACTTGATTCTACTAATTCTTGTCAAGCAACTATTGTTGTTGTTGTTGTTGAAGGATCAGGCCCATGTCTTTTAGGAAGAGATTTAATTAATTCCCTTCATCTAAATAATCAGAAGCTCTCAGATATAAAAATAGTGTATCATATACTGAAGCTGATCTAGTAAAAGAATTCCCAGATTTATTTTCTCCTGGTCTGGGTTGCCTTAAAGGTAAAATGTTTCCTATTGAGGTAGATCCAAATATCCCTCCTAAAATTTGTAAAGCCAGGACAGTTCCCTATACATTAAGAGCTAAAGTAGAAAGAGAATTGGATAGATTGGTAGAAGGTATAATTTTCCCTATACCGCATTCTGCCTGGGCTGCTCCAGTGGTACCCATATTGAAGGCAAATGGATCAGTCAGAATTTGTGGAGACTATCAGCTTACAGTAAATAGAGCCGCTAGGCTGGATACCTACCTACATTGGTGACAGATCATAAACCTCTTCTTGGTTTATTTTCTTCTTCTAAATGTATCCCTCCTATGGATTCTAGTAGAATACAACATTGGGCTCTTCTTCTGCAGGCTTATAATTTCACTCTTATTCATCGCTCTGGAACCTTATTAGGTACGGCTGATGCTCTAAGTCATTTACCTCTTCCTAGTATTAACATAAGTGACAATACTCCAGTTCCAGCTGACTGGACTATGCTGGTGAATTTTCTAGACTTTTTACCAGTCACTAGTGTCGCTGTCAGGGATTGCACACGTACAGATACTGTTCTTTCTAAAGTACACAAGTTCTGTGAGATTGAGTTTCCAGCCTCAACTATGGGGAACCCTGGCCTTGCTCCTTATGTTCGGAGGAGGGATGAGTTATCCATTCAGTCAGGTACAGTCTTGTGGGGCAGTAGAGTAGTTATTCCTCCTAAATTAAGGAATACTCTATTGCATGAACTACATGCTAATCATGTGGGTGCTTCTCACATGAAAGAATTAGCTAGAGGTTACTTTTGGTGGCCTAATTTGGACAAGGACCTCAAAGAACTATGTAGGTTGTGTCCCCAGTGCTTAGCTCTACACGCTACACCTCCTACAGTTACCATGGCACAGGTTGCATGTCAATTATGCTGGGCCAGTAGATGGGAAGCATTTTTTCATCATAGTGGATGCTCACTCTAAATGGGTTGATGTTTACCCTACATCAGGTCCAACTGCTAGAGAAACTATTAAGTTTCTTAGACATTCTTTTGCTCAGTTTGGTTTGCCATTTTCACTTGTTTCTGACAATGGTCCTTATTTTACTTCTGCTGAGTTTAAGGAATTTGTCACAAGTTGTGGTATTCATCACATTACTACAGCAGTATATAAACCTTCTACTAATGGTTTAGCTGAGAAGATTGTTCAGACCTTCAAGAAAGCCTCTTAGGAGAACTATAGATAGGTTCCTATTTAACTATCAACTGACACCCCACTCTATTACTGGAGTTTCCCAGGCTGAGTTGATGTTTGGTCGATGCTTGAGATCTAGATTAGATTTGTTGTGGCCTACAGAAACACTATTTGGTAGAGTGGCTAATAGACAGGAATGTCAGAAAGCTAACCATTCTTAAGTCTACTAGAAATTTATCCCTGCCACCATCATTTTCAGTGATGATCAGGAATTATACTCCTGGTGGTTCTAAGTGGATACCTGCTGAGATGCAGGAGCAGACTGGTCCTTTATCTTATAGGTGTAGTGTACCCACAGATGTAAAAAGGTACCAAGATCAGGTTATTCCTAGAACCACAGGGGCTCCTGTGTTACAACCTGTTTCTCCTAATTCTCCAGTTTGTCCTATTTTGCCTCCTACTCCTGTCTCTCCTGTGGTAGACTCTTCCCTGCAGGTTATTGGTTCTCCTTCAGCTAATGTGCGCAGGTCTTCTAGAGTGAAGAAACCTGTAGATAGGCTAAATCTATAAGTTTTGTTCTAAGTTCTAACTAAGGGTAGAGGGATGTAATGACATGATCTATTATCACGGTTTACTATAGGCTTATTATTGATACTTCAATACTAGGTGACCTCTTAAGATCCAGTAGAAATAACCAGTCAGTCCACGCCCATCACCCACTCTATCAAGATAACGATCTACTTAAGAAAAAACTATAGACACAACAACTCTAGCATACTGTTTCCTATCATGGCCTAAATTACATTATTCTATTTACTAACCCCTACTAATAACTTATTGTATCAATTACTACCACATCTGATGCGCCACATCATCCTCGGTGAGTGTTTTAAATAGTTGTTCTAACCTAACTGATAATATATATACCACAACCACCATGACAAACTTTAAAGCTTGGTAAAAAGACACAACAGGTATTAGGGTGGTTATTAAATATCTGGCCAACTTTATAGGAATTATCTACATACAACCCAACTCCATGCTTAGGCAGATTGGAGGGAGAATCATTTCTGTAACATAACATAACATAACATAATTTCACGGATGACAAAAGCCACAAGGGCCTATCAAAGGTCATCCGCATCCGTCAAAACCAACCCACAAAAAGCACCATCGCCAGGGAAAGACAAAATCAAAGTCCCCCACAATATAATATAACAGATGACAAAAGACACAAGGGCCCAACATAGGTCATCCAAGTCAAACGGCCTCTTTTTTAAGGCACCCAAACTCCCAAGAAAACTACATCCAGAGGATTGCGTCCAGAAACAAGGGTATCACCAATCAAGGCTTGTCAAGAACTAAATCATGCAGCTATAGATATATATAAACAATATTAATATATACAAAACTTAGGAACCATCACAACCTTCCCTCCCCATAAACTCATCCAACCTACTCTTAAATACATTTAAATTTGGACTACCTACTACCCTCCGCGGCAATTTGTTCCAGAAGTCTACCACTCTACTGGTAAAAAAATATTTTCTTAAATCCAACCTACACCCTTGCTTTTTAATTTTCAAGTGGTGAACTCTAGTCCGATTTCCATCATCTAACTCAAAAATCTTGCTAACATCCAATTTATCTATCCCATAAAAATTTTTAAAAGCTCAATCATATCCCCTCTCACACACCTCCTTTCGAACGAGAACATATTTAATACCCTCAGTCTATCTATATATTCAAGGTGCCTCAGGGACATTTACATAGGTAAATGCTTTAACTACATGTCAGTGCCTTTAATCGTTTTGCGAATTATAATAGGGGTTGGGGGTGGGGGGTGACGTCAGAAATGATTGACGCGCATGAATATTCAGAAACGGGTGAACGATAATATTTACACAAATTTTTTCCGGTCGGGCCGCTCGTCTACATGTTTACCTCCTTTCATAGGTTAGGTTAACAAATGCCTTAGAAACACTCCATTAAAATTAAATCAAAATCCACTAATAACTTGTGAGTTGAAGGTTTCGACCCAATCCTGTTTGCATTCAATCCCTATTGAACCATCAGTGTATATAAAGTGTAGCACTGCCAGATTCTCATAATCCGCAGTACTCCAAAAGTAAATTAAATAATGTATATTATGTATTTCTGTAGTACTCCGAAAATAATTAAAATCAATTTGTCATCCTTCAAAGTAATTTGTATCTGTAATGTAAATACAACGCTCTTGCTCTTGCTCTTGCTCTTACAGCTATACTCGGTTGGTTGTCCTTTGTATCGGCAGCTCCTGTAGATGGGAAAAGAAAAAAAGTAAGAGGAAAAAAACCCTGAGAAAAGTTAATCCACTTTGCTTCTTTCGTGCCCCATTTTTCCAGGAATTCTTTAACAGCCTTAATCATCTCATCTGTTACCTCATTACATAGTTCTAGTAGCAGAGTCATCCATCCTTTTCCAATTTTTTTAATCAATGCATGTATTTCAAAGCCACATTCAGTCAGGATAACACGCATCATCTCCATTCTGTCTCTGCCATACTTCTCACATTCCAATTAATATCTTGTAAATTAACTTTTTAATTATTTGACATATCCACTAAATAATAACTAGTATACCAATATATAATTCAATTTAGAATTCCCCTATATTAAACAATTCCACTAGAATTACGGAAAACTCTTAAATTGATGAGCAATGTGTGAACCGATTTGAATAAAATATTTTCCAACTAACTTTGTTTTTCCCCATTGAGTGTGCATTCTCTCCCGCACCTCCATCCAAAAAGACCCCAATTTACAACGAGGGGTGGTCAATAAGTTTTGCGAATCGGTAGGGCAAAACAGAGGAAGGGGGATGGCTGTTTTGGGGGCTGTTAGGACAAGTTATGACAAGTCAGCACCTGCAGCCGCACGCTCCTGCCTCGTCTATTTAAGAAGCAGTAGCTGATCGCAGATCGTCGGTCACAAATTTTTCAACAATGGAGAAGGTTGAGCACCGCGCAGTTATCACATTTTTGACCAAGGAAGGCAAGAATGCAAAAGAGATCCATGAACGCATGATTGCAGTGTACACCGACACCGCCCCTTCCTGTAAAACTATTGTTCGCTGGAATGGGGAGTTCCGCCATGGTCGTGAGTCCTTTGAAGATGAGCCCCCGTCCAGGACGCCCGTCAGATGTGACCAACGAGGACAATGTGGCCCGTGTGGAGGGGATGATCCTCGAAAATCGATGGTTGAACGTCAAAGAAATCGAGCGAGAACTTGGAATATCCCATGGAACTGTTATTAACATCATCCACAACAATTTGGCCGTGACCAAGGTCTTTGCCCGTTGGGTCCCTAGAAACCTCACGCCCCATGATTGACTTCAACGCCGTCAAAGTTCGGAGTAGCTGCAGCTCCTGTACAACCAAGACCCGGCGGGATTCGAGTCACGCATAGTGACAGGTGATGAAACGTGGGTCCATCACTGGGATTCCGAGACCAAGCTTGAAAGCATGGCCTGGAAGCACAGGGGCTCTCCGACCCACATCAAGTTCCGAACCCAACCCTCAACCGTGAAGAATATGGCCACCATCTTCTGGGATTCTGAGCGAGTGTTGATGGTGGATTATGCGCCTCGTGGAAGGGCCATCACAGGCCAATATTACGCCGAGGAACTGGCTGGGTTGAAGAAGTGCATCCGTCAGAAGAGGCGCGGCAAGTTGACAAGCGGTGTCCTGCTCCTCCACGACAATGCCCCTGTCCACAAGGCCAGAGTTGCACAAGCTGCCCTGCGCGAGTGCGGACTCGAGGAGCTCAACCATCCCCCCTACAGTCCAGATCTGGTCCCTAGCGACTACTTTTTATTCTGCCAGCTCAAAGCTGCACTGTGTGGACGCCGGTTTGGAGGCGATGAAGATGTCCAGCTCGCCGTCCAGGAGTGGATTGAACTGCAGTCGGGAGATTTCTGGTTGTCGGGAATTCGAAGCCCCAGAGACAAGTCGCGCAAGTGCATTGAAGTCGAGGGTAGTCATATTGAAAAATAATAAAACACTTTTCCTCATATCTCGTTTCCTTATATCAGAATTACAAAACTTATTGACCGTCCCTCGTATTACCATTGGAATCCGTTAACATTATTTGACGTATCCATTAAATAATAACTCGTATACCAATTTGCATTTAGCATTATAACCAAGCAATTATATTATTATTTTCATTTGTTAATTCTTAAATACAATTCATTTTGTACGATCTCGCATTCAAATCCCTCGTGTGTTTACCGCATTCCGCCACACAGGCCGAGTCTTAAAATTCAACCGTCATTCCTATCAAACAAATTTGTGTAGATAGATGAGAGTAGGAAAGGGGGCAAAGAAAAAATAATAGTGTAGGCCAGTTGCGAACAGCATCCCGCGTCGCTGGACCACTGTTAGCCAGCGGTGAATCCACTCGGCCATCCTGAGTATCAAAAAAATACTCATTCAAACGAAGCTTTTAAGCCGCTCGCCTGCACTTCTCGTACGCTATATTTGTGTACAGGACAGTGGTAACTTGTAGCTAATATTAGTGGGGTGGCTGCATCAGAATTTTATTAACATTTTTTAATACTGAGTAAAAGGAAATAAACATATAAAAGGAAAACTGATAGATAAACTTGTTAAAATCCTAAACAAAACAAAATCAAACAATTTTTAATTAATAATAGCCTAAATTGTTACAGTTCAAGATTGATCCATTCATTTAAAAACGAAATCCATTCATTTGTTTTACCTTGCGCGAAAAGATTAATTATTTTCTCCTTGATCTCTGGATAACTATTGGGGAATATTTTCTCCATTGAAAGCACTGCAAGTGCATTTAGTCTTTCAGAATTCACAGTGTTCTTTAGAAAAGGTTTTTTTTATATTCTTTTCAGTGTTGAAAAGCAGCGTTATGCGTCTGATATAGTCATGAGAATTGTTAAGAGGATTTTTATCAGTTTCGTAATTGCACTAATAACATCATCTAGATTATTTTCCGAGATAATTTTTTGCAGTTCAATTAATTAATAAAAAAACCGAAAAATATGAATTAAATCCCTACTTTATCACATTCAAGGTTATAAACACGTTTTTAAGCACAACAGACGCGGAGTCATAAAGAAACACTACCTTCTACCGGCACACCAGGGCTGGCACTGCGTGAGTCACAGTGCTTTCTCTCCCTAGTGTACAGTAGCATGCGCACAACAGCCAAATACCCCGTCGCTGGAACTGTGAAGGGCATAGTCCTATACAAGGATTTAGTTGTTTTTTTTCATAAACTAGGGGGTGGCTACTGACATTAAGCTTATGGATTATATAACGTACAAGTATGAAGAAACAATTAAAGGAAAAAAGGAATCATCATATTGATGTTATCGATAATGTCGAGGTAAAATAGAGGGTGCTGCAGTTCCGCAGTGCCTATACACGAGCCACCACTGGTACAGGATATTATATTTATATACTATCTAGGTTTACAATTTAATAACCAGTGCACATAAAAATGCTACCCAGAAATTAATAATCTCCCATCAATAAATAAATATAAATTCAAGCGTAAATAATAATTTTCAAAAATCTTCGTGATCATCCACGTTTTCTTTCTCTCGATCTCCAATTTTCATTCACGTGTTTTCTTTTTTGAATCAAGTTTTATCCACCCCATCCTTCTTCCAATTTTGATCATTTTTATCAATTTAAATTAACTAATATCCCTTAAATACAACGAGAGAATAAATTTATCTTTATACAAAAAAATTGAATTTTTTCACGTTTCTGTCGCGTGACTAATTTGCGCGCGCGCAAACACACACACACACACACACACACACACACACACACACACCTGCATTTACTCGCATTTTGCATTCTTTCACGTGCATGAATTATAAAATTCATCTATTCTACCAAATACGATCATTCTCATTAACAAACGTCACATACAAAATCACGGGATCACAATGGTAATACAATCAAAGGCTAAAACCTCGGTGAATGACCAAACGTCTTCAACAATGCAAACTTCAACCGAAACACAGCAAGATTGAGTCAAAATCCTTCATGCATTTCTCTCACTACCGGTTTGTGATGCATCAAATCCAATCGATTTTCATGACCTTTGTGACTTGATTCTCTGCCATAAAGCCATAACCGAAGAAGAGAAGATGGCTGCCATAATCCAAAAATTCCCATAGGTATCTTCATTAAGTTTAGGGATATTTTATTTAATAGGGAAAAGTGGGAGAATATAAGGAATTGAAGGAGGCCTTCCGAAAGGAATTCGGGGAGTCACAGGTTGAGGACTTAAGGGAGTTCCTTAATACTTAAGAGATGGGAGATGAGTGTCATCTAGCTCTGTAAATCATTTGAAGAATCTCATCAAGGAAAAAGGCGCGCAATCTGACCTTTAAGACTCTCTCCTCACCGAAACTTCCATGCGGGGAGTCCCAGAATATATTAGGCCCCTCATTCTTATGTCATCACCGACTGATGTTGAGCAGATAGCAAAAGCACCCGACAAGCTGTATACAAATCCTTATGTAAATTGGGACAGCGTTCCCAATAACGGCCCTAAGCCTCATTCTTCCATTTCGCAGGTTCGGGTAACGGCTAGTTCTGCTTGTGAACGACCGAAACGTGACGAAATTACATCGTCCCTGACGAGAGATTTAGCTGCCATATTATCGGGGATCGAGAGTGACCTCAGCCGGTTGAAACTGCAGCAAGGGACAGAGAGCGAGCGAGGTCATGGTTGCGGTGAGTGGAGAGATAAAACTCTTTCAAGTTCTCGTAAAAGAAACCAACAAGGGGACCTCAGCACAAAAGGTAAGATGCAGCAATTTTCACGATCTTCTTCCGCCTATTCTCATCATAGTCTTTCGCAACAAAGAGGTCTCTACTAGTACTCTCGTAGGTATGGTAACAACGCTGTACGCTTTACATAACCTTGCAACCACCATTATGCTTTTTTCCCATACTGCCCCTAGTATTCTCCCAAATCATAATGTAACTTTCACCCAATCAACTCAATGGTGATGGTACTAAAACAAATATGGCGCACAGGCTGTAAAATGCTTACAACCGTGCATATATTTATTACCGGTACCTCCTCCATTAATTAATCTCAAATCTCACTCTCCGCACATCACTCATCTCAACCAAACTCTTCAATTTTTCAAATTTCAATTTCAACCTTAAATTCTCCTTTAAACTAGAAAGGCATGATGCAAAAGGGTCTACATCCCCTGCCTTCACTTCACTTACTCAGGTAGGTCTTCCCTTTCGCATTTTTTACCCACCTTCTGGCTTCTCATTCCTGGTGGACACTGGTGCAGAATGCAGTGTTATACCAATTTCTAAGAGAGACAAAGCTTGTGCTCCATCAGATTTAGTTCTGAAGGCAGCTAATTCAACTAATACTAGGAGCTATGGAAGGCGCAACCTTTACGTCTCGCTCGGACTCCGTAGAGTTTTTCGATGGACCTTCGTCATACCTGAAGTAGATTGTACAATATTGGGCTCGATTTTCTTTCGGTTCACGACCTCTTGGTCGATTCTCGTGACCGCAAGCTTGTCGAGAGTAAAACGTTACTCGTGATTCACCATTGATTAGCGTCGGAATCAACCATCACTAACCGTGGGTGCCGTCTCTTCAAGTGTTTGGGTATTGCCGTTGCGTCCACTATGCATTGAGACAGTTACATGTTCCTCATTGCTCTTGAGCGGAGCCATACGAGCAGAGTGCAAAGATTCCCCAAAAGGGGTTTGCAACCCGTAAAGGTGGGCAGATGGCCAAGGCAGCGGACGAAACTTTTAATAACCCATATGATAACTGGGGAACTGAGTCAAGTCTCCATGTACAGCATTCTAATGCCACCATTTCGCGGGTTCGGGTACCGACGTAGTTTTCGAGCAAACAGACGGAACTAGCCAATTTTCCACCCCTCCGCCGCCAGATTATATCATCACAGGAGATAGGAATAGAAATAAAATCTGTTAGCTGAAAATGCGCCAGAGTACACAGAGAGAGCATGGAGGGCGAAGTGAAAGGCGTTGTGGTGGGGCGAATGTGAGTGTGTGTAAAAGGGCCATTCTCCCATCCCTTTTCTCAGTACCCTCTCCCTCCCTCTGTAAGAATGTGTGTGAATGGGAATGGGTTTGTTTTATTTTTGTTTAATTCATGTATAAAATGATTACCATGTTTTTCTTTCTTTCCAGGCGTTATTCTGGAAAGATAATAGCTAATTTTGAAATATCACTATAATAAGATAGTTCTTTGTTTAAATTAACTTTTATCAAAGCGTCATATTCTGGAAAGAGGTAAGCTAGTCGATGTATTTTCGGGTAATGCCCACTTATTAGTTTCGCCATCCATGTATAAATAAATGGGTCACTGAAGGAGGATATATCTCTTCTTCAGAGAGTGGAAGTGTGGACTGGCAGCAAGAGGGGTTCTATAGAAGAGTGCTCCACCCAGCCCTGAGAGGAGGGCTTTCGTGTCTCTAACCACCTGAACCGCCATACCTGCCTTCGTTGACAATCCTGCCTCCTTCTAGTTAACCAACTACCACCCACCTCCAGCAAGTCATAGCGCGTGTCCCCTTTTCGTTCGGTTGTGGTTGTGTTTTTTTTGTTTTGTGTAGAATATACGTAAATTGTTGTATCCGCCCGTTATAAGATTCTCGTTTGGTATCGTTATTTTGATTGGGGAATTTAGCCTCATTTTGAAGTGTGCACACTTCCCTAGTAAATATAAAATTTTGTAAATATAAACTGTAACTATCATTGTATTTTTTTTGTAAGTAAAGGGACTGTATATACAATCCGTTTTATTCTCCCTCGATTTCTCACGTCCGGACAGTGTAGGAAGCGGGTTGGATCGATTATCGATTGGGATTAGAGATCTATTTTCGGCCCGCTACATTTGGCGCCCGAATAGGGACGTGAGACTTCGAAACTGGGAGCGTGACTGGATTGGATTGCAGTCCATACCCAATTAGTGTGACAAGTAGTTTGATTGATTTTTCCCTTCTCCTATCTTTTTACTAACTTGGGAACAATGGCTGTAGCGGAAACGTTGAATGAAGAAGTAGTGCGATTGAGACTGGAGTTGAGAAAGAAAGAAGAGGAGTGTGAAATGTTGCGGGGAATGATGGAGGGAATGGAGAATAAAATAAAAGAGATGAATGAAAAGACTGATAAGATGAAGAAGGAAATGGGAGACCGACAGGATCAGACGGACCGACGGATGCAAGACCTGTATAACATGATGACAGGGGCTGGATCAGTCCCAGGACCTACAACCCTGACCCCTGCTCCTACTGAAGGGACTCCGCTAAATGGAATGGATGGCAGTAGGGTTGAGTCTAAAGAAGATACTGTGAGTGGTAGGAAAGGGGGTGAATGGAAGAGAGTGGAAAGTAAGAGAGGAAGTAAGCATGGTTCTAAGGTTAAGGATAGGAAGGCGAGAGGGAAGAGTGTGGATTCGCTATACTCAGATGAGGGAGAGAGTGACAATATGATTGGAATGAGTGAGACCGAGAGTAGCTCTTCGGAGAGTGAAGTGAATGTGGGGAAAGGAATTTTGATTAGGGAAGTGCCAAGGATTGATAAGTTTAGATTGCATGGGGGAAAGAGTATGGATGAGTTCTTCGGGGATTTTGAGCGGTACTGCAAGCTCAAGTACCCGCAGAACAAGGGTCACTAGGTGAGTGTTCTGGGAGATTGTTTGGATGGGAAAGTGTTGGAGTTCTTGCGAGTGATAACGAGTGTGGGAGAGCCAAAGTACGATGTAGTGAAGAAGAGATTGATTGGGCAGGTGAAACGAATGAAAGAGAGTGTGAAGTATAAGAGGGTGAATGAATTTGAGAAGGCTTGAATTGGGAAGAGTGAAAGTGTGAATATGTATGCACATAGGCTTGAGAGTATGGCAAGAACGAGGTATGGTGATGATGATGTAAATGAATGTAAACCACTCATGAGGAAGTTTTTGGACACGATCCCGCGAAAGGTGACTGAATGGCTGAGTGGAAAGAGAAAGGAGAGAGTGAGACTGACAGGTGAACGGTTGATGTGGGAGGATGTGTTGGAACTGTTAGAAGATGGACGATTTGATGATGAAAGCGATCTAGAAGAGGATGGATGGTACAGTGTGAATGTTGGGGGTAAGAAGCCCAGGAGCTTTCATCCACCCCAGCAGTTTGTCAGCTACAGGGATGCCCTGAAGGCTGCACCAGCTGGAGTGATGTCAAACTTCCTGGGCCGGCAGAATGGATGGGCAAATGGAGGGTGGTCGAATGGAAGGGGGCAGATGAATTTCAAGCGTGGGAACGGATATATGAGAGAGAAACCGAGGTATGTCCCAGCAAATGAGAGACCGAATGGTGTGAGAAAGATTGTGGAATGTCGTCGGTGTGGAAGGAAAGGTCATATGTTGGCAGAATGTAGGTGGACATCTGGTGCATGTTTTGGGTGTGGTAAGAAAGGGCATATGATAAAGGATTGCCAGGAAAGTGTGAAAGAGTGCTTCGAGTGTAAAGAAATAGGCCATTTGAAGAAAGATTGTCCGAGGTTGAATGGTGGAGCAACTGGTGGGGAAAGTATGAAATATGCATGTGGTAATTGTGGAAAGGCTGGTCATTATGCAAGGATGTGTCGTGACCAGAGGAATGTATGTAGCTATTGTGCGATGGAAGGACATTCAAGTGAAAAGTGTTGGATTAGACTGAGAGCGCAAGGTGTGAATGGAAAGTCTGAAGCGGGAAACTGAATGGTAAGAGGGTACCTGCTGAAGTATCCTCTGGGTGCATGAGTGTGAGTAATGTGTTGGTAAGTCTGTCTAGTGTGAAAGTGCTGTCTGGTAGGAAGTATGAGTGTCTGAGTGTGAAGGTGGAATTGAATGGAATTGAGTGTTTGGCTTTAATAGATTCTGGATGCAAGGCGAGCTTGGTGTATAAAGATGTGTATGACAAGGTTAGCGAGAAAGCCCTCCTGTCTGAGTGCAAGGGTAGTTTAGTAGGTATTGGTAATAGGAGAGTGCCTGTGATTGGAATGATAAGGTCAGCTGTTCGAATGCATGGTATGATGATGAATGAATGTGAATTTTCTGTGATTGATAAGGTGAGTAGTGATTATGGTGTGATTTTGGGCTATGATTTTATGAAAATGAATCGTATGGTTGTGCATCCTGCGAGTGATCAGATTGAGAGAAAGATTGGTAAAAATGGGGTGTATAAGTTGTATGTAGGGAAAGATGGTAGCGTTTTGAGGAGTGTGTTTACTGGTATTGAGGTGACTGCTATGGAGAATGTAAGGCTTGTGAAGGGTGAACGGGTGTCTGTTAGAGTGAGTTGGAGTAAGGATGTTAGTTTGAATGTGAGTGAGAACACTGTGATATTGGATGGAACAGATGCGTGTTATAAGGTAAGGCGTGTTGCTTGTGTGTTTGATGGCTTGATGAGAATGAATGATCCTTTTGTATGTGTGCAGGCAGACCCCAGTGTGAAAGGGCAGGTGAGGGGAATCCAAGTCGGAGATGTACTGGGCCACCTCTCCACTGTCAATGAGGTAGGTATGGATGATAGTACGGATATCAGGGTGAATGTTGCGAATGAAAAGACATGTGAATGGATGTATAATGAGGTGAAGGACATGGTGAAATTGGATGGATGTTTGACTGAGTATGAAAGGGAGGATGTGTATCGAATGATATTTGAGCGAAAGGGAGCCCTCAGTAAGGGTGATCTGGATTTCGGGGTTGCAAAGCTCCCGGAATTCAAGATTGTCCTGAAGGAGAACTCCCCAATCTATCAGCGGCCGAGGCATTTCCCACGTCCGGTTGCTGAAGAGATTGAGGAGCAGTGTTTGGAATTGGAGCAATTGGGGGTGATTGAGGAGAGTGAGAGTGCATGGAATAGTCCAATTGTACCTGTACGTAAGCCGGAAGGAAGATTGCGTCTGTGTGTGGATTATCGAAAGGTGAATGAAAGGACTGTGAAAGAAAGGTTTCCGATTTGTGTGGTATCTGAGTGTGTGTATAGTATGCATGGGATGGAGTGGTTTACGAAGCTGGATCTGGTACGGGGGTATTACCAGATGCCCATTGCTGAGGAGAGCCGGCCAGTAACTGCCTTCTCTTCCTCAAAGAGGCATTACCAGTTCCGGAACCTCAGCTTTGGGTTGGCTAATGCTCCCGGAGCCTTCCAGCGGGCAATGAATGTTGTGTTGAGTAAGTTTGCGAGTAAGAATGTGATTGCGTTTATAGATGATATTTTGATTATGACTGAGACTTTTGAGGAGCATATGAGATTGGTGAATGATGTGTTGAGAACGTTGGAGAGTGTTGGTGTGAAGGTGAAAGTGGCGAAGTGTGAATGGTTTGCGAAAGAAGTGGAATTCCTTGGGCATATGGTGAGTGAGAATGGATTGCGTAAATCATCGAAGTATGTTGAGAAGGTGCGAATGTTTCCTAAACCGGTGACTGTGAAGCAACTGAAGTCCTTTTGGGGTTTGATTGAGTTCCAGCGAAAGTTTATACGTGATTGTTCTGATGTGAGTAAGCCTCTGACTGAGTGGATGGGCAAGAAAGGTAGTACGGTTGTCAAGTGGAATGATAAGATGAATGAGGCGTATGAGAGACTGAAGGAGGCAGCGGCTGAAGATGTTGAATTAGCTTACCCAGATTATAGTGTAAATGCTAAAATGCTTGAATTGTATACAGATGCGAGTGGGTATTGTATGGGAGGTTTTCTGATGCAAGAGCAGCGTTTGAATGGAGAGAATGTCAGGCGAATAATTGGGTATGTATCCAAGGCTATGAATGTTGCAGAACGAAAGTATTCGACTGTGGAACGAGAGCTGGCTGCGATAAGATATTGTTTGAAAGTGTTGCGTCCATTTTTGTATGGTGTGAGGTTTGTGATAAAAACCGATCATCAACCTCTTGTGTATCTGCAGCGTATGAAGTGGGCTGATAGTAGGATTGCAAAGACTTTGGAAGATTTGAGTGACTTTGACTATGTGATTGAGTATGTGCCTGGTGAACGGAATGGAGTGGCTGATTTGATGTCAAGGTATCCTGGTACGAATGATGAAAATGTGTGTGGAGTGAGTGATCCTGAGTATTTGCCGAAAGGAATTATGAATGGAAAAGAGAGTAAGGGTGGTGGTGATTCCTTGTTTGAGAGTGTATGGAATGGTTTGCAAGATTTGAAGAGTGATGGAGTAGACGTGAGAGTGCCCGATAGTGTAGATGATTTAAGGAAGGAGGTAATGAATGAAGTGTGTAGTAAGCCTGAAAGCATTGGTATAGCAAAGGTGCGGAACTTCATGAAAGAATTGAGAGCGATGTGTATGCAAGGGGTCCCGCCATTTCAGGAAGTGTTGATTGTAGTGAGTCGTTTGTATGGAGTGATTGTTTATGTGCACTTTGGTGGTGAGAGGCCGATTGTGTACAAGGATGAGAAGATGAAGGGTTTGAATCCTAATGTGGTACATCTGCAATGTTTGAGCGGTGTGCACTACAATTGGGTAATTGAAAAGTGTTCATATATAAGAGAGAAGAATGATTGTCTGGATGAAGATGAGTGTGTGTTGAGTGATGATATGGGAGTTAATGACAGTGTGAATATCAGTGCTGATGTTGGTGTGCTTGTTCCTTATGTGTATTGCGAACATGGTGGACCTGATATGATGGAAGCGAGAGTGAAAGTTAGTGAAAGGTTGTTCTGTGGTTTTATTGATACTGGAGCGCAAGTGTCTTTAGTGAATGAGAATATTCTGAGTAAGTATGAAGAGTTTAGATGTTGCGAGCATAAACCTGTGAAGTTACGGATAAGTGGATTAGGGAATGGCATGATAGTGGCATGGGAACAGGTTAGTCTGAAAGTGAGTTTGGGTAATGGTGTGAATGTGAAGCATGACTTTGTGATTCTGAAAGGTGAGCAAATGCCTTGTTGTTTCTTGCTTGGTGTAGACTTTATGAGATTAAATGATTTGTCTTTGGATGCTGATAAGGATTGTCTTATGAAAGGTGAATGTGAGGTGATGAAGTTGAATGAGTGTGCAAAGAATGTTGTCAAGTTTTGCGGTATGATTGAGTTGGTCATGGATGATGAGAATGAGATTTTAAGTGATGATGATATTCTAGAGATGCAAGAGATGTGTCCTTTTGTTAGTGAGTTGAAGAGGTGTGTAATGATGCGTGTTGATTTGAATGAATGGCCAGAGTGTTTAAGTGATTTTAAAAGGTATGCTAAGGATTTTGTTGTTTGTATGGATGTTGTATATTTTGTGAGGCATGTGAAGGGTGGTGATGATATGTATGTACCTGTGATGTCCTTAGTTGGTATGATTGGTCTGGTGAAGGTTGTGCATGATAATTATGGGCATATGGGTAAGTTTAAGCTGTGGGAGTGTATGAAGGAGCATGTGTTCCACCCGTTTCTGAGAACTGTTGTGAATGATGTTGCAACTACGTGTGAAAGGTGTCAGAAGTGAAAGGTGCAAGGTGTGCAAGTGAAACCACCGATGTTGAAAGTTGATGCGAAAGAACCGTTTGAATTGGTAGTGATTGATTGTGTGTCTTTGCCGCGTACGAGTGCTGGGAATGTTGGTATGGTTGTGATGGTTGACCATAAAAGTAAGTTTGTGTATGCAGCGCCTGTGAGAGATAAAAGGAGTGTGACTGTTGCGCGTGTGGTTGAGCAGTTGTTTTTTCCTATGTGTGTATGGAAGCCTAGAAGATGTCTGAGTGATAATGGGCCTGAATTTGTAGGGGAAGTGTTTGAGCAAATGTTGAGAGAGAATGGTGTGGAGCATGTGAGAACAACTCCGTATGTACCGTCTTCAAATGGATTGGCTGAACGGACTATAAGAACCTTGTGTGAGATGTTGAGAATGATGAGTACGACAGTGAATGACTGGGATGTGTGTCTGGGGAGAGTGTTGTGGGCGTATAATTCAACTGTGCATAGTGCAACTGGAATGTCCCCATGTCAGTTTGTGATGAATTTTGAAAGGCGAGTGAAAGATAGGTTTCGTTTGAGTGAAAGTGAGCAGAGTGTATGGCGTGAGGCGCATGAAAGGTTCCGTTCATTTGAATTAGGTACAAAAGTATTGAAGGTGAAAGAAGTGAAGGGTAGGTTGAATGTATCAAAGATGAGTGAGAAGTTTGATGGACCTTATAGAGTTGTGAGGGTTTGGGAAAATGGAGTGACGTATGTTTTGGAGAGTTTGAATGACGGCATGACTGAGAGAGTGCGGGCTCATCAGAGTCAGTTAAGGAGATGGAGAGAACCTCCTGACTACCTGGTGAGCCATCCGGTGTATGGACTGTGTAGAGAAAGAGGTAAAGTGCATGATGATGAGATTGAATGTGATAGAATGGATCTGTCTGGGAAAGAGCTAGTCTTAGTCTCGAGGAGTAGAAAGCGTACAAAGAAGGGTGAAAGGAAGAATGCAAGTACGAATGAAAGTAAGTCTGAGCAGAGTGTTTCTGGTATGGGGGATCTTGAAAGGGAGATTGAGTTTTTGCGTAAACAGGTGAGTGATTTGGCTGGTATAAGTAGACGAGTGAGTGAGCTGCCTGTGCCTGATTTTTCTGGTTTTGGGAACAGTATGAATGATAGTGTGTTTGGGCAGAATGAACCTAGTGTGGCTGATTTTTCGGGTTTTATGAATGGTAATAGTAGGGGTGAGTTTGATGTAGTGAATGATGAAGTGGCTGATTTTTCAGGTTTCTGGTGGGAACCAGTCGAAGGGGTTTCTGGTATGCCTGTTGAGAATACAGGGGATGTGAGTGACCTGTCTGTTTCGCAAGAATGTACCTTGAGTTGGATGAGAGCTGTGAGTGAGGAGCTGATGAATGGGGGTATGAAGAGTGAGGGTTCTGAACGGAAGAGTATGAAAGAATTCTGTCGTGAGATGGGAGAACTGGTAATGAGGGCTAAGAGTATGGTTGATGAGATGATAAATAGTGACGATGAGACTGACAGGACGACTGACGAACAACCCCGACTAATTGCTACGCGTAGCCAGGGACCAGTAGACGAGTGTGAATGGGTGCAGAAGGGTGCGATTGAGCACAAGTGGTACCGTGAAGAGTGATTGAAAGGGTTTAGTGAGTGGCTGGTCGAATGGCTTAAGGAAGGAGGGGTGTGGTGGGGCGAATGTGAGTGTGTGTAAAAGGGCCATTCTCCCACCCCTTTTCTCAGTACCCTCTCCCTCCCTCTGTAAGAATGTGTGTGAATGGGAATGGGTTTGTTTTATTTTTGTTTAATTCATGTATAAAATGATTACCATGTTTTTCTTTCTTTCCAGGCGTTATTCTGGAAAGATAATAGCTAATTTTGAAATATCACTATAATAAGATAGTTCTTTGTTTAAATTAACTTTTATCAAAGCGTCATATTCTGGAAAGAGGTAAGCTAGTCGATGTATTTTCGGGTAATGCCCACTTATTAGTTTCGCCATCCATGTATAAATAAATGGGTCACTGAAGGAGGATATATCTCTTCTTCAGAGAGTGGAAGTGTGGACTGGCAGCAAGAGGGGTTCTATAGAAGAGTGCTCCACCCAGCCCTGAGAGGAGGGCTTTCGTGTCTCTAACCACCTGAACCGCCATACCTGCCTTCGTTGACAATCCTGCCTCCTTCTAGTTAACCAACTACCACCCACCTCCAGCAAGTCATAGCGCGTGTCCCCTTTTCGTTCGGTTGTGGTTGTGTTTTTTTTGTTTTGTGTAGAATATACGTAAATTGTTGTATCCGCCCGTTATAAGATTCTCGTTTGGTATCGTTATTTTGATTGGGGAATTTAGCCTCATTTTGAAGTGTGCACACTTCCCTAGTAAATATAAAATTTTGTAAATATAAACTGTAACTATCATTGTATTTTTTTTGTAAGTAAAGGGACTGTATATACAATCCGTTTTATTCTCCCTCGATTTCTCACGTCCGGACAGTGTAGGAAGCGGGTTGGATCGATTATCGATTGGGATTAGAGATCTATTTTCGGCCCGCTACAGCGTCATTCATTCTCCCGAAGACGAAACCAACAAGGGCATTCCAGCGCAAAGGGTAATCTGTAGCACGTTTTTTCACACCCTCCTTTTACCTAAACTCACCCTCCTAAATTCCATCACTATGAATCAAAGTGTTTATACTGAACCACTAATTCTATTCCCATTCACACTGTAATGATCGCGCTCTCAATTTCGTCCTCCTTATCATCACGCTCCTTCTAGTGTTACTTTCCTACAACCAACAAATTGGTGTTGGTTGACGACAAGCAGTAAAATAGTAGCAACCCTGCAAATATTCACACCTAGTAGCTTCTTCACATAACCCTAATTTACCACCTTTTTCTCTAAAACAAACGATTCACTCTCAATTTTCTAATTCTCCTGCTCCAAATTTTAATTTCTTTTCACCTTCAACTGATTTAAACTAGAAAGACATACGGTTGATAGGTCAACCTTCTCTGTGTCCTGTTTAGTACCTCAGTTTGAACACCCCTTCCGTATTTTTTACCCAGTTTCTGGTTTTACGTACCTGGTTTGCACTAGTTCTGAATGTAGTGTAATCCTGGCTTCTAACACGGATAAAGTGGGTTCTCCCTCAATGTTAGTCATTAAGCCACAAATCATCGTATATACGGACTTATGAAATGTGCAACATTCCAGTATCACTAGGACTCCGACGTGTTTTTCAACGGATTTTCATTGTTACCGAGGTAGATTGTCCAATATTTGGCCGAATTTCCTTTCCGCCAATGACTTATTGGTTGACTCCTGCAATCGCAAGCTTATAGAACGAATAACCTCCCTAAGTGTCCCTAGTTCTTTCTTCCCTTCTAAAAGTTATCTCATTTGTGCTTGTATGCCTCTCATCGAACCACAATTCCAGCGCCTTCTGCACGAGTTTCCTGATCTTACCTTACTACCTTCGAGGGTTAGGCCTATTAAAAACAACGTGATGCATCAGGTCGAAACGAGAGCAGGTCATATATTCTCCAGCCCGCGACGATTGCTGCTGCTTCCTTTTGTTGCAGGAAGTATCGTCATCAAGAGGGTCTCTTAATGACAAATCTTGCCCCTACTGCCAATCCCTTCTGCTGAGAGTTAGGTTCAAAACGTCCAGCTACCAGCAGACACTCTTTCGAAAGGATCAGGGAAATCGATAACCTTAGATCCGCCCACATTCGCTCGTTAGAGTTCATTTCCTCAATTAACTTGCACTGCCAGCAAACTGTGTTCCCGTGACATGATTCAACCAACTATCAGCTTGACACCTTCGGGCCGCGTCGTTGCGTCGTTAGAAGACCACGGCGAGACTTGGACTTGTAGCTATATATATATATATATATATATATATATATATATATATATATATATATATATATATATATATATATATATATATATATATATATATATATATATATATATATATATATATATATATATACGTATATGGTCAACAGTTATTGTTGAGAAAGGACACAGTCACCAGTGGTGGTATGGCTCACCAGTTGGAAGAAGCAAATGACGGGCACCAGCTTAGGGGCCGCGACGAGGTCTTAACTTTTTAAATTTTGAGTGATGGATGTAGTTGCAGTGAATTATTAATCTGACTCCAAAGATCAATAATTTTCAAGTGTTCTTTTGCTTGGCTGGGCTTACCCAAGACTTAAGGCAAATATGGACTTACGAAAATAAACAATTTATTAAAAATAACGAAAGTTATATTATAAACGGCGCGATTACAGGGCGTATTCGCCTGGAGACTAGTATCTTTAAGTATTAACAACGCGAATACAGGATGAACGCGAGACAAGACTCAGTGATTAACCGGGAGCGTGAAAGCTAAGTAATAATAGCAATGGTAATCCAACTAATAACGATTACGAGTAGTCTGATCTAATCTCTATTCCTCTTCTTTATATATGCTCGAAATACAGAGGGCGTGGCCAGAAAGGACTCGTGTTCATATTAAGAGTCTCAACTTTCCACCCCATGGGCGGAGCTAAGCTGCCGGTACACCGTGTCTACATTTTGGATCCAATGTTTATTCGTTCCGCACAATCAGCAATCTCCTAAGTAAACCTCGATGTCTGATAATTTTATCTCGAGACACGACTTGGGCAGTCTTATCAAACAGATGTTCGGGCGTTTGGTCTTTGATCCCTTTGAGTCTAACGGTCTCATGATTAAATACAAATATATATGTACATTTACAAACTAATACAATATTGAATCTTTACATTGCATTTTAGTAGGGCATACTTGGATCATATAGGACCAATTCGCGTCGACTTTGTGGAGGTGTTTTTCAAGCATATTGAATCCAGCACAAAGCGCACTTGTGGTATAGTTCGAGCACTACAGACTGATGCAGAACATTTTTTTTTTAAATGCTCGTAACTCTCTTAAATGGTTATATGTATTGTAGCCAACTAACACAAATATCCATATTTGAGTCAGTTGCTCCAAGAATATAATGAAATATCATTGATATTTTCATCTCCATGAAAAATAATCCATCCTCAAGGCTACAAATGTGGTATACAAATTTGAATGTTCCCATGAGAACTGCAAGCATCATCCAAACAACCAATATATAGGTAATAGGTATGACCACCACCAGCCTCAGTCGACTCTTAACAATGCACTTGCAAGCAGGTGGAATCAAAGAACACTACAATGAACAACACAATGAACAAATTACAAGAAAGATCCTTGTTGAAAACACTACCATCCTCATAAAAAAACCCTCGGATCTCCACCACCTGAAGATTCTGGAAGGTCTTCTTATCAAAGAGTGGGCCCGAAGCTGAACACAGCGAGCCAGCTCGCAGCGAGTATTGCACCTTTTCTGCTGAAAGAAAAGCGAACCGTTCTCTGACGCCGACCTATAAAAGGCATCAAAGAACGAAGATGAAATTCATTCTTTGCTGCTCACCAAACAATTACCTCGCCGCTAAAATAAGGCAACGGGAATAACAACTTTCCATCAATACCGACTCATAAATAACCAAGAATTCCGTCTGAAAATGTCTGAAGAAAGGCGAAAGCTCACGGCAAAATTTGCAAAAAATAAGAATATTTTAAATAAGACCAAATAAAATGGATCTTCTTCAGTTGATTTTAAATCTTCAGCCTCATATAAAAAAAAACTGCATCCGACAGTTAGAACGTGCTAAAATAAAATTGGTAAAGTCGAAATACAACCTGGTCTTTAACAAAAGAGGGGAGGGGAAGATAGAGGGAGGGGGAGGGAGGGGGAGGGAGGGAGGAGATAGGCGGAAAGGGGTGATAGGGGTGAGGGTGAGGTGGAATATGGAGGGGAATGGGAGGTCATAAACAAACTGATTTAAAAGATTAAAATATTAAAAAAATCACGTCTAAAAATATAGGGATATATATATATATATATATATATATATATATATATATATATTATTTTTTCTAGTCATGCTTCATTATATCATAAAGTTATTTTATCCACTCCAATTTTTTTACTATTATAATAGAGGGAATTATATTGATTTCTAAATTCGATTATTTCAATAATGACCCTCTTAAAATCGTGATCAAACCGGTTTTGTTAATATAATATTTAATAGACCTAATTCTTTTCTTCTTCCAACAAGAAATTCATTCGCAACATCAATTAAGAATTTTTCCACACGTTGTCTCGTTTTTCTGTGTTTAATTTTGTACCTAGACCTTGCGGTTTTTAAAATATTTAAGAAGTCATTCTATTACGTCTCCCACATTCTTTTATTATTTCCTTTACGTTTTTAAATGGTGTAGCCGATTAGTGAAACAAATAATTCTGGCAGGTTGCAAAATTCTCGTTTAACCCTTTAGCGCCCAAAATATCCCAAATGGGATAGTTAATTGCACCATTTTAAAATGACCGCCAAAAATTTTGTAATGCTCAGACGGTTGATTTTCTTCTTTAGGGGCAAAGAACTCAACGTCTTTCAAATGCAACCAATCAGGATTCGATAATGTTCCCCGCCTTGCGGCACTAGAGCACAGAATTTACCAATCCCGTGTAAAGGCTGAAAAGGCTAACATTACATCTGAATTGTTCCTACATTCGATTTTCTTACGCCAATACCAATAGAGGTAAGTTTATTATTATGTAACCTAACCTAACATAACCTAACATAACATAACATAACCTAATCTAACCTAGCATAACCTAACCTAAGTTAAGCTAACCTAACCTAACGACACAAAAAAGAAGAATTTTTTAAAATGCACAGGAGTAAAAATATCATGTATTTGCCTGTAGTTTAACATCTTTAGAGTATTTTCCAAAATTCTTAAGGAAAGGCAAAGTGAACTTTAAAGGGTTTTAATGACCATATCTAAACAAATTTCTAACCCAATTTGGCCTCCATCTTGGAACCAGTCGCTTGTGAACAGCTTGCTTAAAATCGACGCGCCGTGCTCAACCACATGTCCCGCGTTAACCTTTCTTCATTCAAAGGAAATCTTCTTCATCATTCGAAATTTTATTTTCATTTTCCTTTTGATACATAATTCCTTACTAACCTTGTTTTTATTGCACCGTACGTAATTTTGTTTCTCTGCATTTTAAAAAAATTTTACCATTTCTCATATTCCCTTTTCTAATTTTGTTTTCTTTATTTGTTTTTTTAACTGTTCAGAATGTCAACCACACAACACAGGTAAGTTCACGAAGGTTACAAGAACTGCTGTCATCACAACTCCTACCGTGACGACATCCCAAGGAAGCCTTATTACGGCAAAGTTATGCAACGCTTCATCGGCACCGAACATTAATCCATCCCTTTACGTACATGGTGGAGGTTCGTAGGGCACACACCCTCCCATTTCCCTCTACAATCGCTATCACGAATCCAATCATATGGATGGCATGTGTGAAATAATAATGAATCCTCACGGGCTCACCATTAGTTCTCGTATTATGTACACCTCATTGAATGTATCCAAATGTATTTATATGCTTTCTAGGGGCCTTCAAATTTATAGTGGGGGGATTGGGGGCATGGAAGGAGTTGAAGGAGGCTTTCCTAATCGAATTTATTTAGTATGTAACAAATGGAAAATTTAAGGGACCTATTTAATACCCAGCAAATCGGCCATCAGTCTCTCGCGCGTTTCATGGAGCATTTAAAGCAGCATATCAGGACAAAAAGGGCTCAACATGAGCTATTTGACTCCCTACGCACGGAAATTTTCATGCATGCGATACCCGAAAATATTAGGCCCCGAATATTAATGACTTCCCCCAATAATATAGTGCAGATGGCCAAGACAGTCGACGAGCTTTATAATAACACCAATGTGAAATAAGAAACTGTATCTTATTACCTTAGACAAAATCTAATGCTATTATTTCGCAGGTTCGAATACCCATGGAGTCTTACGACAACCGGACGGAACGTGGCCAGTTTTCAGCCCCTCTACCGACGGATTTTACTCCTGCGTTCGAGAGAATAAAAATGATATCCATGAGCTGAATCTGTGCTCTTGTGACACAAAAAGAGCACAATCATGAGCAAGGAGGACGGATAGATTGGCAGCTGCCGAAGGTGAAAACAACGTGGACAGTCAGGTACAAAATGTGAGGGACTGCATTTTTTCTCGCTATTTTAGATTTCAACACTAAATATCAAAGGGTCTGTTATGGTACTATTAAAAATATGGTAATAACGCTGTACGTTGTACACAACCTTGCTCACATTACTACCCATTATATTCCATTCTCAATATAATGCTCGTTCTTCTCAACTTCGTCCTTCTTATCCTCATACTTCTACTTGTGTTATATCTCCCAACCAAATAAGTGGTGCTGGGACCACAACATAATATGGCGCACAAATAGTAAAATGTTCGCAACCTTGCACATACTCACAACCAGTGCCTATTTCAGATAACCTCAATTCATAACTTCATCTCGATAACATACGATTCACTTTCAATCTACTCATCCCCCACCTCCCAAATTTTCGATTTCTTCGCCTTCAACTACTTAAAACTAGAAAGGCATGTGGTTCATGGGTCAACCTCCTTTGTTTTTTTTTCATTCCCTTAGGTTAACCATCCCTCTTGTGTTTTTTATTTTTGTTTTTTACCTACTCTCTAGATTACCATATCTGGTTGACACGTGTTTTGAATGTAGTGTCATACTAGTACCTAACACGGATAAAGCTTGTTCTTCCGATTTAGTCCTTAAAGCCACAAATCCAACTGATATACTGACTTATGAGAGGTGTAAAATTCCAGTTTCCCTTGGACTCCGTCGTGATTTTCATTGGATTTTTGTTGTTGCCGAGGTAGATTGTCCATTATTTGGCCTGAATTTCCTCCAATGATCTCTCGGTAGAGTATAGCAATCGAAAACTTATAGATCGCACAAGCTCTTTAAGTTTCAGTTTCTTTATTTCTTTCAAAAAGTTCTCTCCTTTGAGACCATCTCACTCCCATCAAGCCCCAATTCAAACTCCTTCTGCAAGAGTTTCCTGGTCTTACCCATCCATCTTCAAAGGATAGGCCTATTAGATATAAAGTTATGCATCGGGTTGAGACGACAGTAAGACATGTATTCTGCCATTCGTGACGATTAGATTCAGATAGACTTACGGCAATAAAGCAGGAGTGTACTTCTTGATGGATGCTAGCATTACTTGTCCTTCAACGTTCCCTTGGGCCCTTCCGCTTCACTTTGTACTGAAGTCAACGCTGGTGTATTTTGCATTGTAAGTGTTATCCAGCGTATGAACCCACAAACTATACATGACATGCATCCATTACCTTACATCTCGAATTTTAAATTTGTTCGCATCGGTTGTTCTATCCTTTTTCGACTTGATCTGGCTCGTGCTATCAACCAGATCCCTGTTCACCTAAATGATATCTAAAGACAAGTACCACCAGGATTTTGGGATCCTTAGAGATGCTTTGAAAGTCCAATAGTTTACAAAACCGTGGTCAGACCTTCCATCGCTTCATGTATCAGGTTCTAAAAGATGTATATTTCGTATTTTGCTATATAGACGACTTCATAATAACATCTTTAACTCAACATTTGTCTCACCTTCGTCAAGGTTTCACTCGCTATTAAGAGTATGTTATCGTACTCAACAATTCCAATTGTCTTTGTAGTACCCCGCAACTCTCCTTTCTTGGGAAACACATTTCTCCTAACGGAAATCATCCTATCAAGAACTAAGTTGTTGTTATTCGGTGTTTCACTCTACATACTATTCCCTGCCACCAAGAAGAACACTCCTCTGGCTTGTCCTTCCGAGACGTGCGAATCATTCTCTCGTACGAACTAAGCTGTGAAATCCGCTGTTTCATTGACCTTTCCTTACCCTGGATCTCACATAACCGTTGCCTCGAATGCGTTAGGTGCGATGCGGCAGCAGAAGGTTGGTAACTTGGTCTCTCGTCCTTTTCTCTAAAATTTTAACTCGTTCCGATCAGAGATATAATTCCTTCTCAAGAACTGCTAAGTGTGTAACTCGCATTCTGCAACTTCAGTCAATATTTGGAAGGGCGTGATTTTACTTTTCTCGCTGATAATAAGCGTGTGGTTCTTGCACTCTCCGCTCGTAAACGTCTGATGTGCATATATAACTCGATTTTGTCACATCTACTTGATCTTGCAGCTTACAAGTGACATTAGTTTTGTTCTTGGTTCTAAAACAAGGTACCGGAGTCGCTTCTCGCATTTCCGTGATCACCGGCACGCAACCCTCCCATAGTGAGCCCATCGATTATGCAACGTTAGGTTAGCGCTGCTCAGGAACAGGATGAAATCACGCAAACCCTGCGTCACGCTTCTCATCTCGTCGCTCATGAGATCGAATTGCCAGACAGTCCTTCCGGGCGCATGCTGGTCGACTTTTCATTGCACGACTGTCTTTATCCTATTATCATCTTGCCTACCGTCTGTATATTTTCGACCGAACTCGGCTTTTTTCCTATCTTAGAATTCGACCAAAACGCAAGCTCATCGCACTATATTTCGGGTGGCCACGTATGAATGCCGACGTGGCCAAATGGACCCGTTCATGTTTTTTTGTCAATACCAAAGTTCAGCGCCGCACAAAATTTCATTTGGCTTTTTTCCTATTCTCTCGTTACATTTTTACGCCGTTCACGCCGATCTTGTATGTCATCTGCATTATTCTACTGGTTGCACCTATATTCTCACCATGATCGAGCGTTATACCCAATGGTTTGAGACGTCTGCCATTTCGTACATGCTAGCCTCCACGTCGCTCGAGTGACGGGTTGCTGGCTTCGGTGTCCCATCCACAATAATGATTGACCGTAGTAGTCAATTTGAGTACCACCAATGGGATGCACTCATGTCTGTGTTTGGCTCTTTTCTCCTTTGTACAACTAACTACCATCTCCAAAGCAACGTCGCTGTCGAAGGTCTCACCCGGATATTCAAAACATTATTGCTCCACAGATCAGATCCCATCATCACATGGTTGGACAAGCTGATTTTGATCCTTGTGAATATTCGTTCATCCTTGAAATAGGATCTAGCTTGCTCTGCATTGGAACTTGTTTATGGTACCAAACTATATCTTCCTAGTCAATGCTTTTCTTCTACTAACCACACTCTATCTTCTTCTCTCGATCCTTTTTCATAAGTACACAAATTAATACAAGGGATAACCTAAATTAAGCTTACCTCCCCAATAGTCCCTGCAAGCCAGACACCTTACGTTGCCAAAAGAGTTGTCAACTTGTTCTCGCGTTTTTCTCGTCTACAAAACGTCATGATGGACCCTTTTTCGCCATCTCTAGGAGGCCAAATATTTTATAAATAATTTCTCCGTGAACTGCCCTCGTCACTTTATCCTTCCACCTAAAAGCTAAATGGTCCAGTGCTGCTTCATACTCGGTTCTTAAACCCTATACTAATTAGACCTAAAACGATGACACCTAGTGTCTCCCAGACGGAATCACGCTCCACTACTGAAGAAGGAATCGCCACTACTTCAATGCAAATTAAGAATAGAGAGTAGACCGTCCCAATGGACAGTACTGTAACATCTAAAACCCGCAAAACATTTGATGAAATAAGCATGAGAATGTACAGTTCGCCGTCTGCACCATTACCTAAAATCTCGAAAACAGCTGACATCATCTCAGGAATCATGAAGGGGAAGTATAAATACGACTATGAAGCGGATATAAATGAAGATAAATTGTTAGCGGCTCTGAAACAAGTACTAATCGAGATACCGAGGAATCCTGCTTTAATCTCGCACATGAGATATTCAAAAAGAAGAGAAACAGGAAGATAAGATCCCCAGCACGAGAAAACGGGAATAATCCTAAGCAACCACATAAGAATTAAAAATTATGGATAGCCATATAATATATATCAGAAATTTGAAAATTTTCTCCCTCAATGTTAACGGATGGACAAATAAAAGAAAAATATACAACGAGATTATAAGGAACCTGGACACAGACATCATCGTCATTTCCGAGCATGGAGTCGATATGCGAACAGAGTATATTAAAATATACAATTATGAGGTGCTGATGGCCAACTACTCTAATGAGAGTTCGATGGCGTCGCAATTTCAATCAGAAAAGGCATAAAATTCCAGGAAATTCAAGGTTTGGAAGAGTGCTACCGAGCTCTTAAGAACAAGATGCCCTATGACGACGTTGTGGTCGCTGTCGGTTATCAACTACCTAGATGCTCATATTTGCCAGTTCCCAATTTCATCCGCGTATTCCGTAGGAACGCTTCGACAATTTTATTCGGAAACCTCAATGCCCGTTGCAGAGAGGCAGGATATACTACGGCTTCAATAGAGCGGGGAACTCACTGAGCCTTCTAATTAGTAGGAAGATAGTGCAGAGAGTAGGTCCAGGTTTCGCCACATTCTTAACAGAAAGATCTTCGACAACACCTGATGTTGTATTGACTAACACCAACTTTGCTCTCAACCAAGTGACAGTGCCGGGCCCTTACATACCATCGGACCATATCAGCATGGTGACTACGTTATCAACCTCAATAATATAGGTCCAAATACCCAAACGGAGATGCCTGAACAGGGCTGATTAGGAAGCTTATAAAGACCACCTGAGTTACATACAGGTAAATAGACTGGAAGGCGCCTCGATCTAGGAGATAGACCATCACCTTAGCAATATAGTGGATCAATTTAAGGAGGCCGATCGTCATGTTATCCCATGGAACGGATTTAAAACTATCCCGGCCCTAAGGTGAGTTATGGGAATTATCGAAAGAATGGACCGAGTAAATCTCCTTATCAACGAGATAAACCTATACGGTAACACAGCCCAAAGCGTTGGGCTACGAAAACTGAGAGAAGCAATCAAACTTTTCATGATGGAGAAATCCAAGAAGACATGGGGTAAAATAGTTGGCAACCTAGACACTAAAGGTGATCCGTAAATTTAAGGGGGTCAACTTAGAAGATTAATAGGAACCCGTCCAAGGGACAGAAAAAATATAGCGATCAACGGAGTTGAAATCAACAGAAATAAAGACGTGGAATGTCACTTCAGAGACTATTGGAAGCACAGATTTAGTATCAGCAACGCAGAGAACACATACGATGTCATACAGATCGTGACGAGCGACTACCGTAATCTGAGAGATGTGGCCAACAGGACAGGAGGAGAAATTTTTAATGTCAACAACTATAAAAGGAAGAATAAAATCAAGACGAACATCGGCAAGTTCAAAATAATTCCGATGTGGTGCAGACGAACAAGGGAAGTTGTGGCGGAGGGTGTACGTTACCAGTACTCCACAGACGGAAAGACACTAGGCCTAAAAATAACAACGAGTGGATATAAAACACATTCAAGGAGAAGATCGCCGGAGCCAAAAAAGGCGCTCCCTTCTCGCTTCTGTTTTAGATTAATGTTGCCGTCCAACAAAAGGAAACTATATCTAGCTAGCGCTCGTGAGACCGCTGCTCATGTACCCCGCCCTCCCTCCACACACCTTGAGTGATACAGCACTAAGGAAAGCGCATAAGGTACAGAACACGGCGCTGAGATTTATGTCAAATGTAACTCTTTTGGACCGTCTCCCCTCGGCGTTGCTACATGCAGTAAACGATGTAGATCCGATCAACGTGACTTCACACAAGCGTGCAATCACTTTGTGGGATAAAATACATCAAATTATACCAGAGGAAATCACGAACCAATTAAGACTACCTGAACATGCACTTTAAGCAGGCGTTCAAAAGCAGCCATCTAAATATTAATGCAGAAATAATACCAATATATACCTAAGAAATAATAAAAAGAAGATAAAAAAATTTAATTAGACAATAATGAAAAATAAAGAACAGGATAAGTATAACTCAAGAAAAAAGATCCGTATAGGAAACGCATAAATAGAACGAAAAAAAATGATCCGAAGTGGACACATCAATAGAAAACCTCTAATACATAATGAATAATTAAAAAGGAGTCAATTACAAAGTTTAAATAATTAAATAAAGTAATATAAAAAATCCAAAGTAGACACATTAATAAGTTATTTAAATAATCATTTACATAAATACAAAGAATCAAGAAGAGTAAATGCATTGGCAATTATCCAAGATTAACTGAACTGTTGTACCAAAAACGAAAAAAAAGGCTTGAACGCTAAAGCATTTTATCGCAAGAATCGATATAAATATTTAAAATTACTGAGCTTGCCTCTCGACTTTGCACATACAACTCTCTCTCTCTCTCTCTCTCTCTCTCTCTCTCTCTCTCTCTCTCTCTCTCTCTCTCTCTCTCTCTCTCTTCTCTCTCTCTCTCTCTCTCTCTCTCTCTCTCTCTCTCTCTCTCTCTCTCTCTCTCTCTCTCTTAATAACACATACTTTTCTCTATTTTTCCTCTAACTATCCTCACACCAATTTATCTCTTTAAACATCATGGATCATGGAATATAAAATCATTCACGCTCCATTGAGGGGGTGGGTATAATGGAACATGTTGCGAGTTATCTAGTAGCTAAAATTGTGTCTAAGCTTAGAGCTTACATGCTGCTTGTTGGAGGAGCTGAATAACTGCATGAGCTTAGCAATGGATCAATACAATAACCCAATCGCTTTGACGATGCTGTTCAAATGGTGGACTATTTCCAAAATATATATACTTAAGAGTATCTGAACCCAATTTTTATTATTGAATGAAAAATTTAATATCTCAATGAACGTTCGCAAACAAGATAAACTACTCTTCCATTACGAACAAAAACTTCTTATTTACGCATACAGTCCTTTGTTTGCGTGCACCACATAACTACTTCGAGCGGAAAGAGTATTAACTAAGGGGTTTTTGGTCGGTGAAAACGGTAAATTAAAGCTATTCAAAATAAGGACGGAAGTGGCAGAAAAAGATGTGAATTCCACTGAGCTTTCGAGAGAATTTACTACATACTCGTATGTATACCTTTTTTTAACAGAAGGAGCGAGAGGTTACCAGTGTTCATTAACCTTCTTCTTTAGAACCGTTTATGCGTGAGTTCAGGTAACTTCTGAGTCAACACCGATGGGTACAAGGATGGGCCAAACAGAGAAAAAACTTCACATAATTTAGGAGAGCGCAGCAGAAGAGAATTCTTTTGGATACAGAAATGTGTACGTATGAACTTTTTGAAGAAGTTCTGGCAGTTAATGTGAATTATTTGTGTTTATTAGGTGAAACTCGTATAGCAAATGTTGATTCCCGTAGAGATCCAGGGGGGTTGAAGAACTCAAACTTGCGTTATCATCGTCACAAAAGAGAGATGGCTTCAAAGGCTGGTGATCTGACTTATTCCATTTTGAAGATTACTGATTACTTTTTTTATTTTCATCGCCCTCTATCTACAATGATGCCCAGACCCGAATGCGTGGAGCGTTGTGCCTTGGATAACGTAACCTCAGGGGGGGGGGGGGGCTGCAAGAAGTTTGGCACCTAAGAGTACTGTGACGGCAACAACCAATTCCCCGAGAAAATCCTTCCTTGCAGGGGGCGAACGGTTTCTTATGTGGATCGAATTTCACACAAACTCGACGTAGTTCCAAGGGCTTCTGCCTGATTCCAGGGAGAAGTCTTCCTTTTATTTCTCTCACGAGCAGAATCTAGAGAGAAAATCGAATTCTCGTAAAATCCGTATCGTCGCGCGAAAGACCTTTGTTCATCTTTAGGCTGACGGTATGTCATTCACGGCTTCGAGTCATCTCTGATTTTACGGCGGTGCGAAAAAGGGCGACGGAGAATTCGAGGCGAGAGTTGCGTTTAGGGATACGAGAAGGCGCGTAGCATTGTGTCGGAGTGTTTCTGAGTACACTTATGTACGCGGTATTCAGACTTCTACAATATATATATATATATATATATATATATATATATATATATATATATATATATATATATATATGTCGTAGAATCACTCCCGACGATACCATATATTACACTATTCGTTGAGGGAACTTCCTTAATTAACTTTAGAGTGCGTTTTACTGTCTGGCGGCCGGTATTATGTATCTTCTAAATGCTTAAGAAGTGGAACTGAGCTCAAGGATAATAATATTGCTATCATTAATAAAATAGAGTTTTATTAATAATAACTATCAGCAAACACAAAAACGGAAAATATTGACAAACAGAATGGAAAGGGTCGTGGAGACTCGGGCTAATCCAAGGATTTAAGGGATCAAAAAAGGTAAAACAAATATGGAGTTAAAGAGATGGGATGGTTCGATAAACCATTTAAAGCACAGGATAGAATTGACAAATAAGGGATCAATACTCAAAAGGTGACGCTTGGCTTACGTAACTTCATTAGGGTGCAGTGGAAGGTACTTGAAGGAATATTCGGTCCGCTGGCGAGCTCCAGCCGAAGGGGGGGGGGGATAAAAGGATCCTGACGAGGCGTCTTGGAAAGGAGAACCGTTACTCGACGAACGGCTTGACGAACAATGGCTGTTCTAGGTTGTTCTCTTCTGAACAAAGGGGGGGATGAGAACCGTCTCTTGTCTACGGGCTCAAGAACAATGGCTGTTCTAATGTTGTTCTCCTTTGAACAACAGGGGGGTGAGAACCGTTTCTTGGCGAAGGGCTCAAAACGAACAATGGCTAATCTAATGTTGTTCTCCTTGAACAACAGGGGGGGATGAGAACCGTTTCTTGGCGAAGGGCTCAAAACGAACAATGGCTGTTCTAATGTTGTTCTCCCTTGAACAACAGGGGTGGGGGGGAGAGAACCGTTTCTTGGCGAAGGGCTCAAAACGAACAATGGCTGTTCTAATGTTGTTCTCCCTTGAACAACAGGGGGGAGGAAGCCTTGGGACTTGGCGTCGGAAAGGCTCGAACCTTTGGCACTCAAGGAATATTGTCCTCCTTCTGGATAAGTGATGGTGAATCTCGAGGTCGAGGTCCCTTGGCGCACAAAGGGAGAGAGGGTCGTGGTGATGTTTCGCGACGAAAATCTGGATCTCCAATCTGCTTTTAGTGGTAAAGAGTCCATATAAATAGCCAGGACATCTCCTTGGCGTGGGGGAGAATGGAGTGAAAGCTTGGAGGGAACGCACAGCTGGGCCGGAGAAAAATGCCTTATCTGTTCATAAGCCTAACTCGATCTGGCGAGGTCGGCGTATGGGGGCGAACGGGGGGACGATAACCTCCTTGTTTAAACATTGGCGTCCGGTAGCTGTTGATAAGACTCCAAGCCTCGAATCGAAGATGCACGTGGGCCTCCTCGAGGTTTTAACTAATATGGGATAGGAGTTGAATTTAACACAGATTCAACTCGTTCTATCACAATATATATATATATATATATATATATATATATATATATATATATATATATATATATATATATATATATATATATGAGGAATTAAACCACATTCTCCGAAGACAATTTAATTCAGAACAGTTTCGGTGTATCTCATACCCTTTTTCAACTGACACTGGATAGAAAATATAAGAAAAGTGCATACAAGCATAACACAAGGTCAGGTCGTGAAAGATCCCCTCTTTTTTTCCGAATCCCCTACTTGTGGCTAATCTGGGGGGGGGGGGATAGGCCTAAACATATTGAAGGGCTGACATTTTACTATTTTGTTTATTTGCTTTATTATTACAGGATTAAAAGAAAATTGACCCTCAGATAGATTTAAATTAGGAACTGACGATATCAAGCTCGATTCTACGATTCTTCTCTTAACATAGTTAGCTGATTTAAATACCATTTTACTTCCATTTAAATCGATCGTATGATTCAAGTCTCTAACATGGCAAAATATTCCACTGCTTTCGCTGCCCACTCTAATATCTCTTTTGTGTTCATACAATCTCTTGTCTAGATTTCTCCCCGTTTTCCCTATATAAACTTTATGGCAATCGTTGCATGGTATTGCATATACTCCTATGTTATGATGTTCTTTGGGTTTCCTGGCAATCATCAATTGGTTTAAGGAATTATTATATTTAAAGGCTAGATTAATACCAGCTTTTCCAAATATGTCCTTTAAACTATTTAATTTATTATTAAATGGCAATGTTATACATTTGTTAAAGTCATTAGTGCGGGAAGGCTTATTACCATAGAATGTTTTCCTAGCTGCAAAATGGGCAGACGATATGAACCAATCGGGGTAATACAAATTACAAAAAATGGTGCTGATGATGACAATATCTTCATCTAAATAGGAAGGATGACATATTTTGTATGCTCTAAGGAAAAAATTAGAAATCACCGATTTTTTAACAGTATTATCGTGAAACGAAAAATAATGTATTTAGGCATTCGAGTCGGTTGGTTTCCTATACACGTCAAGTTTTAATAAAATTTACTTGGTGGCCTGACGGAAGGGGAGAAGTTGCTGCTTGGTTCTGCACCACCAGGGAAGCCGGGGTGGCATTAATCTGGTGAACTTGTTGGCTGGTCCGCTCTTAAGCCTAGAATTTGGGGGTCAATTCCAGCTCATGTGGTTTTCTACACCACAGGTGAAACATATGATTGGTCGCTTCGGAAAGAGAGATGGAGGAGAAATCTTAACGGGAGGTTTGGAGTCCCGTTGTTGGTTTGGGGGTTTTACGGGGCCCGGAAACTTTGTCAGCTTTCCTGGGAAGGGGCGCGAATCCTTTCTTCTTTCCTGGTTGGGGGGGGGGTGAGAAGTTCGATTCTCCTTTGGGTATAAATTATGGCTTGCGGCATAGACATCCGCTTCTTCGGTACATTCTTTAAAGGTCTGGCATCGATGATCCTTGACGAACGCGTGGATCTCCGTCGGGAGAGACGCCAAAAATTGATCCCGCAACACGAAGTCTGTTAAGGACTCGTAGTTAGGATCAACCTTTGAGGATTCTAACCAAAATTTAAAATTCCACTGAAGAATGTATCCGAATTGACGGAACGTCTGTCCGGGTTTAATACGACCTCCTCGAAATTCTTGGCGGTAGAAATCGGGAGTCATATTATGAGCGGCCAATAACTCAGCTTTTAAGGTGCTGTAGTTAATTGTACACTCAGATGGTAAAGATATAAAAATTTCGCGCAATTTACAATTTAACAAGGGAAGTAATCTGACTACACCTTCAGCCTCCAGATCCATGTTATTGATTTCGAGGATCTTTTTGAAGTGGGTTAAAAATGCCCCGAAATCCCCTCCATCCTTGAAATTGGGGAGCTTTAGTGAGAGATTGGGGGGGGGGCTTCGGAACAGGAACTGGATGACTGTATTTCTGCTTCAACACGAGTTAATTCAATCTGATGGTGAAGCTCAGCTTGTCTTATCCGTTCCTCTCTTTCTCTTTCTTCTCATTGGATTTCTCTTTCTCTTTCTTCTCGTTGGATTTCTCTTTCTCTTTCTTTTTCTTCTCTTAACTTTTCTCTTTCCGTTCTTTGCTCCTCTTGAACGTACTCAATTAGTTCTTTTCCGGAAAGTCCCAAGGATTCTCCTTGCGCTCTAAAGATTTTGAACTTAGTCATCTTTGCACTTGGGGGCGCAATAGTCAACCAACTAAAATTCCTTGCACAAGAATTATGCCTCTATGAAATTAGCCTACCTAAATATGGGCACTGAACTATTCGTACTTGGTTTCTCGATCTAAATAACCACTGACTAAAACCACAAAAAAAAACACAAACAAATTATTATAACAGTTCCTTGAGCTACTCCAGCTTCTTAAGTTTCAAAAAAAGGGGATAGCAATCGTTAAAACAAAAGGGAACTACTATACTCTATTATTATAACGAATAACACTATGCTTTACTCGACTGAGACCAGTGTTTGCAAAGATATAGCGTTAAACCTTACACACTTGATACCAAATTTAAAGGAAAGAAGTAAAGTAAAATTGTACAGAAAAAAATCAACTAAAAAACTGGCTAATGAAAGCTTAAGAAACTACAACAAAAAAATCAATATAAAACTAAACGGATCAAATGAGAAACATACCTTGAATCTTTGATATCCATTGAAAATATGGTGTGGTAGAGAGGTGATGGGAAATATAACAGTTTCGCTCGTAGTGGTTGTTTACAGGATGTTTAATGCAATAGAAGAGGAGTCAGAATTGAGTGAGGGAGATAGTGTTTTAATATAAATAGATTCAGAGATACGTAGTGACAGTGGGTTTGAGTTGGTGTCCAAAATCTCAAAGTTATTCAAGGATGGAATTGTTTGGCATTTAACCGAGTGCTCTCTTATAGAAGAATGTTCTTTTTTATTAAGAACTTTCCCTGTTCTAAGGCTAATGCCCATTTGAGAGGAAAAAACGGGCCTGAAGGGTACGTAGGGTGCTTCCAACATATTTTCCAGAGGTACTCTCTGGACAAGAGTAAAAATAAAATACACCACTACATAAGTCGTTAGGAGTTTGATCTTTAATTAAAAAAAAAATTCAATTGTGTGGTTGTTGGAAAAAACAACTTTAAATTCAGTTTGCATAAAAAATTTGGCTAATAGTTTAGAGATATCTTTTCAGAAGGTTCGATTCAAAAAACCCATCTCAGGAACAACAAGAAATCTAACTTCTTTAGGTGCAGTGATTTCTGGAAAGGGAGGGCAATATATATTATTTAAAAACTGTTTTATTGTCCTTTCAATTAAGAGTGACAGAAAGCTGTTTTTTTATCAAGAGTGACTTCAAGTTCTGGAACTCTTGGTAGATTTGGGGGAAGAATGAGCAAAGGTGAAAGCCACTGTGTACAAGAGTCTTAATGGTAGAAATTTTATATTTAAAATCACAGAAACTATAAAAGTTAATCCCTAACCTTGTAGAAATCGGTTTTCTATGGATGGAGGTCAAGATATTGCCGTTTTCTTTGGAAATTAAAATGTGTAAAAAGGGGATACTGTTATTATTTTCTATTTGAATAGTAAAAGAAATATTCGGGTGTAAAGAATTGATAAAATAAATAAACTTTTGAGCTTGTAAAGGTTCATTAAAAACTGCGAAGCAGTCATTGACAAAACGACGGTAAAAAAGTGGTTTATAATCGTCGGCATACTGATAAAAAATTAAGTCTTCCAAAAAATTCGTGAAAAATTCAGCAGCGGTTGGGCCAATAGAAGACTCCATCGCTACCCCATCTGTCTGTTGATAGATATTATTATCGAAAGTGAAATAGGACTCATTAAATATAATCTCCCAAAGTTGTTTGAAAATAGATCTAGAAAAAATTGAAAAGTTTGTTGGTGATTGAAAATTTTGTTAAGAATTATTTCAATGGTTTGAGTGACAGGTACATTTGTGAAAAGTGATTTGACATGAAAACTTACAAAATACTGATTATGTGTGAATTTCTGTTTTAGGATATCCTTTTGAAATTCATAAAAGTTAATTACAGTTAATTTATTACCTTTAATGGGAGACAACAGTTTGACAATAAACTTCGCTAATTTATAAGTCGGTAGAGGGTATGAAGCTATAATAGGGCGTAATGGAATATGAGTCTTATGGATCTTTGGGAGGACAATACATTTTGGCTAAGCCAGTACCCGTAGCGAAAAGATCTTTATAGGTGCTCTGGTTAATAATTCCTTGGGACTTCAAATTCATAAGAAATCTATTTACTTTATCCTCCTTTCTTACGATCACTTCTTTGGCTGATTGGTTTATAAGCTTAAACTTATTATGGTCGTTTAGGATATCTTTTGTTTTATTAATATAATCAGCGCGGTTTAACAGAACCACGCCGTTTCCTTTATCAGGTTTAGTAATAATTAAGTTAGGGACACGAGCGAGTGTTTTTAAAATATCTCTGTCGGACCTACGGAAAATAAAGGAGCTAATACGGGATTTTCTGACTTTATGATAGTATTCATGTACTAGATTAGAAAACTGTGTTCTAAAGTCAGTTAAGTTACCATGAATTGGAACACTTGTAACATCATGATAGAACTTTTCGAAATAGAGAAAAAACCGTGGTTTCTGAATTTGGAAAATAGGTAACTTAAATTGAAGTCCCAATGAAAGCAAAAAATTCTCTCGTTTACTCAACACATAGTCAGAAAGATTAGTAATAACTTCTCTAGGTTGAAAGAACTGGGGGGAATCAAGCCCCAGAGATTGAAGTTTACGTTTGTGGGTTTCGGAAACAAAATTTATCAATTTTTGTAATTCTTTTTCTATGATAGAAATTATGGCTAGGTATTAACAGTAATGGTATGGCTGTCAATAAGTTTCATTTTGTGATTCACCTTATTATTTAATAAAGTATTCAAGGGGATATTGGTTAAACTCTAGAAGTGTACAATGAGTCACGGTACAATTTGAAATAAAGAAACTTGGGATAAACCTGACTAGATCAACATTGTTCAGAAAATTACAATCCAATTTAGCTTTCGTAAGTTTGCGAGAAGATTTGATGGTGGTACGAAACATCTTAACTCAATCCTTATGGTATTTTGAGTAAATATAATCCAGGTAGTTTTCGCTGTGCAGCCTTAATTTAATTTTCAATAAGAAAACAATAGCGAGGAGTAGACTTAAATCCAACATCAAACAAATCTTTATTACGATTGAATAGTGCAACGTTTCGACCTAACGGTCATCTTGTGGTTCTAGAAAACAGATTAAGAAATACAAAATAGGTTTAAGTGGTCACCGCAAATTATAATTATAAGGGAGTAAAATACAACGATTTAAGGAAAGAAGTAAAGTAAAATTGTACAGAAAAAAACAACTAAAAAACTGGCTAATAAAAGCTTAAAAAACAACAACAACAAAATCAATATAAAACTAAACGGATCAAATGAGAAACATACCTTGAATCTTTGATATCCAGTGAGAATATGGTGTGGTAGAGAGGTGACGGGAAATATAAGTTTCGCTAGTAGTGGTTGTTTATAGGATGCTTAATGCAATAGAAGAGGAATCAGAATTGAGTGAGGGAGATAGTGTTTAATATAAATAGATTCAGAGATACTTATTAAATAATGAGGTGAATCACAAAATGAAACTTATTGACAGTCATACAATTACTGTTAATACGTCTCTAAACAACTTGCGTCAAACAGTTTCCATTCTAGATTACCTAGCCATAATTTCTATCATAGAAAAAGAATTACAAAAATTGATAAATTTTGTTTCCGAAACCCACAAACGTAAACTTCGATCTCTGGGGCTTGATTCCCCCCAGTTCTTTCAACCTAAAGAAGTTATTACTAACCTTTCTGACTATGTGTTGAGTAAACGAGAGAATTTTTTGCTTTCATTGGGACTTCAATTTAAGTTACCTATTTTCCAAATTCAGAAAACACGATATTACAAGTGTTCCAATTCATGGTAACTTAACTGACTTTAGAACACAGTTTTCTAATCTAGTACATGAATACTATCATAAAATCAGGAAATCCCGTATTAGCTCCTTTATTTTCCGTAGGTCCGACAGAGATATTTTAAAAACACTCGCTCGTGTCCCTAACTTAATTATTACTAAACCTGATAAAGGAAACGGCGTGATTCTGTTAAACCGCGCTGATTATATTAATAAAACAAAAGATATCCTAAGCGACCATAATAAGTTTAAGCTTATAAACCAATCAGCCAAAGAAGTGATCTTAAGAATGGAGGATAAAGTAAATAGATTTCTTATGAATTTGAAGTCCCAAGGAATTATTAACCAGAGCACCTATAAAGATCTTTTCGCTACGGGTACTGGCTTAGCCAAAGTGTATTGTCTACCAAAGATCCATAAGACTCATATTCCATTCCACCCTATTATAGCTTCATACCCTCTACCGACTTATAAATTAGCGAAATTTATTGTCAAACTGTGAAAGGACGCTGCACGGTTAACATCAATTTGACGGGTGAGTGCTACTACAATACAAGGTTTTCTGTGCTGCCAGACTTGTGCTGTGATGTCATTCTTGGTCAAGAATTTATGAGCCAGCACTCTAGTATTACTGTGGACTTTGGCGGATCCAAGAAAGATCTAAATATCTCCAACCCTGCCACTTGCAGTGTACTGTCTGCTTTGGTGGATACACCTCGTCTATTTTCAAGTCTTGCTCCTCATTGCAAACCTGTTGCAACAAAATCTCGGAGGTTTGGGGATGATGATAAGAAGTCATAAGGTCTGAAATTAACAAGATGCTACATGATGGTGTAATTGAGGAGAGCACATCTCCAAGGATGGCGCAAGTTCTTGTTGGGTCAAAATGAGCGCACAGAAAGAGATTAGTTGTTGAATATGGACAGACCATTAATAGATTCACTCGTTTGGATGCGTACCCTCTTCCAAGAATACACGACCTTGTCACTGTCTCATTACAAGTACTATAGTTCACTGGACCTGAAAAGTGCTTATCACCAGATACCTATACAGGAAGAGGACAAGCTATATACTGATTTTGAAGCGAATCGAAAGCTATTTCAATTTCGCAGAGTGCCATTCGGGGTTACGAACGGCGTTGCTTGCTTCCAAAGGATTATTGCCAACATCAGCAAGCAACACGATATGCATGGAACTTATGCTTATGTGGACAATATTGTCGTGGCAGGGAAAACCCAGCTGGAGCATGATGAAACTTGGCGAAATTTCAAGAGGCTGCCTAGTTCCACAACCTTACCTTCAACGAGACTAAGTCTGTCATTTAAAAAAACAAAACAATAGATTTTCTTGGTTACACAATAACCGACGGCTCTCTCAAACCAGATTATGAACGC